>JAYKKI010000032.1:10717500-11917500 GCA_039881145.1 Druceiella hillmani
TTTCTAGTGATTATTATTCTTTAAATATGGAAATAAAAGAGTAATAATTAACCCTTAAAAACCATTTTAAATTAAGAAAAGTTACAGAATACTATAATTCCGTGACTCTACGAATCATTATGTGAAAATTAGTTTATTGTAAAACAACAAATTGTTTTTTCTAGTGATTATTATTTTTTTAAATATCAAAATGAAAGAATAATAATTAACAATTAAAAACCAATTTAAATTATGAAAAGTAACAGAATACTATAACTCCTTGACCCTACGAACCATTATGTGAAAGAGTAACAATGGCTTATTCCTTAAATTTTAAAACTTTCTTCATAATCTATTATACTGCAAAATTATATACACATGTATACCGAACATAAAAAGACACACGGTAGTAAAAGCACACATAAAAAATATTTATTCTTAACCCAAATAGAAAATTCATAATAAATGTGGATGATATCTTTTACAAATGATGCTATTATTTACTACTTCAAGTTGGAGAAACATTTAAGTAAATCACGACCATTTTTTGTAAATAAAGAGCAAGAAATATAAGAACTAGCTAGAAGGAAGAATATACTCACTTCTCAAGCATGAAAATAAAAAACTAACGCAATATTTTCATTCTCCGAAGTATACACGCCTTTTCTTTTATAAGTGGTTTATCATTTGTCAGATCCAGCGCTGTTTCTAGGCCAACTAACGCTTTGTTACATGTTTATTTGTTACAATTTATTAAGCCTGATTATATACTATACATAATACATTTTAAAATTTGTATTTTAACATATTTCAAGATATATTTACTAAGTATCTATAAAAATTATAGCGACTTCTATTCAATATATAAATAGTACAAGGCTAAAATAAATATTTTTACATTTACCTAAATGCAAATTAGTATCCCTAAAGGAATTTAAATTATTATTACTAAAATATTTAAAGTAAAATTAATTCCTTCAAGAATTCCTTTTTTAACTGAGATCTCTTGAAAGTTAGCAGCGTCATCTAATGTCAGATTGGTGAATTTCAAATAGATTATCTCAGCAGCACATGGGCATGTGATAGTGACTACCTTTAAACATATCTTTAGAATAGCTTTTTATTTTTTTATAATCCCGCGATTTACTTTATTAAACAATTTGTTCATTATCGCGTAAAATTTCATTTTAAAATTGACTTTCAGATGTCTTAACATTTTCAACATATACATTATTCATGTACCTTACATAATAAAATTTATACCTTTTATATTTGATTAATTCCAAAGGTAAGATTCATAATTTTCATGGTTAAAAAAAACATTTAGTAAATTGATAAAATTGGTATCATTTATTGCTCATATACCTTGTACGTATAATATAAAAATGCTGACTTCTATATACGATAGCCTTTAATATACGCATTCAGTGTTAACTAAAAGAAACATAGTTTTATTAAAACATTTCACAACTAATTCCTGTCTACTTTCCCATAAAAAGAACATTACTTTTTTGTTTTTTGTTCTTATTGTATGAAATCTATCACGTTCCTTAAGAAGTAAAACTTCTTACTTCTTTATTTATCATAATAGTTTATTCATTAATGAGACTCGAGATCAACTTGAGCTAAAATAATATTTTTTTATGTTATACTGTTTTAAGAGCATTTTTTGACATGCGATATAAAATACGTCAGAATTAAAAGCAGAAGCTTATAAGTACATATAACAATAAATAATTGTAATAAGATAGACATCAATAATAAGTAATATTGAACCTAATTATAATTTAGGCGCCTATCGATGGGTACCAAATATTCCAATTGAGAATTTTCACTGTTAAATATTTTGCTTAGATACTAGTAAACTTTCGTTTAACTTGGATAAATGGAACACAGAAATCTAAATTAACGAGTAACACTTAAAGGTTATTTCTAATGGAGACATTAAGATATTCAAAATGGCTCACCAACGTTAAGATAAGCTATTACCACTTTACTTAATCATCATTAATATGAATCGGAACTCAATGTATCTGTCTTTTATGGGTGTCCTATATTATGGAAATACTTTCTATATTATGACGAAATATTTCAGTTGTACATCTGTCAGCAAATGACCGGTAACAACATTTCATTCGTAAACACGTAAAATAAAAATTTTATTTTAATATATGTTATATATATTTTTGATTTATTTTGAATACAACAATGAGGTAACACTGGAGAGATAACAATAAGAGTTCAAACTTGCATTTTGCCAAAAAGCGTGACAAAACATAATTGAAGTTTTTAATTTATTTATGGATTTCTGTCATTATCCACGTAAAATGGGATTGTTTGATTTGTTTAATAAATCAATATATTTGTTTATAATGATATAGCTGTTGTCGAGGCAGTAAGGCATTAAACATTTTCTTTTCGTGCAATGCATTATGTCAACGCTGTGCGCTTATATTTAGACTCACATAATTTTTTATTTTTATTAACAAATCTTTCCACCTGAATCATTTTTTTGAATTTTTGAAGTCCGATAGACAGCAATTTGCAGCGTTTACTTTGCAAAAAATTACGGAATAAATTTCTGCTTTGCTTTTTGGCAGAAAAACATACGAATGTGAATTAATAAATGTCAAATAGACAAATGGCTGTTTAGGTGTCGTATTTTTCACGAATGTAATAATCCAAAGAATTTAACGCGTTCAATTTCAAAGATTCTAAAACATTTCCGTCAAATTAAATTGGGTTACACGGCATACCTGTTTTTATAACAGTGGACCATGTGATGGGTGTCTTTCTTCATTTTGAATAATATATTACATTTAGATATTAGTGGAGGGAAGGAGGGAGGACAGGAAAGATCCATATTATATTATACGTATAAACTGTATGCGGGGTTTTCCACAACTTCGTGGCACAATATTTTTAATGTATTACCAACTATTTTGTTAAATGAGAGTCCTTATTCCTTAAGTTCTATTTCTACACCTTATCTTACACATATATAATAGGTTGTAACAGAAATATAACTATTTTTCATATCGTGTATTCTGTGCATAAAACTGAATATATTTAAAGTGTGATTCCACACCCAATATAACTTTTAATTTCTGATCATAATTTAAACAGTAATATTTTGTTCATTTTGAATTCTTTTGCTTTTGTTATGTTCCACTTAACATTTTGTTTTTATAAACGACTTTAATATCGACGTTGGCTATTATTACTATATTAATATAAGTATGGACAATAAAGTACTTAATAATTAAATTTATATAGTCTAATAATAACCCTATAACAGTAATTAAATTACAAATACCGACAACAGATTTGAGAAAACAAAGTATGCAGAATGCATGCGATGTCAAATTTTGCATAAGAAAACAACCAAAAATGACGTCTGCCCTCATCTATCTGTATGTGTGTCGAAAATTTCATTACACGATTTAAATATTACACTTGTGTAATTATTATACATTGAGTCGTTAACAGACGACTTTATTGTTTTTGTACTGATATAATATAAATGAAATTTTAATAAATATTAAAATTTTATGTCTTCTGACGGAGTGAACCGATTCCAATAAAATAAAGATATCAAGTCAGCTTCTATATTTTTTAAAAAATCTGTCGGAATAAAGTAAGTATTTACGTGACGCGTGTCAGGCCAACCAGAATTGCAGACTCCAGATCCTACATTCCCAGTATTCAAACAGCAAAATTATTTTCTATAAACACTTTTATCAATAACTACGGAATCGTCAACCAACAAATATGATCATATACGAAAGCGATGATTCCTAATGTAAATTGGTCAGAGATCTTATTTATCGTTCACATTCTAAAAGTACTATCCAAATTTATTGACATCCATTAACAAAGCTAGTCCCTGTTTATAGCAGCATATTTGTTTATCACTCAACAATAATTCTGCATAAAAAACGTGAAAAAAATATTTTTTTTAAAAATTACATTACTTTCAGCCCCAAACTGAAAATTTTCTGTATAAATAACAACCATTTTCTATGAAAATTTCAAAAACATGAGGCTTGCTGAGCAAGGGTTATTTTAAAGTGAAAACAGCCTAACAGATTTCAGTTTCGAACATGGTAAATGAAATTCACTGCATTACACGTGCTTTTCAACGCATCTCCTTTTATTATGACAGATTTGCAATATTTTTCTGTCTCCTCGATCGAACCAGTTCTACTAGTATTACTGTGCAAATACCAAATTATATATTTTTACCCATTTGTACCAAACCAACGTCAAGCTGATGTACAGATGTATACACCATATTAAAGTAGTATGTTTATTTTTCTGCAACTGAAAATTGCTTTTAATATATATTACATTTTTGTGTCAAGGATTACCTTATTATTTAAAATTTTATTCTCTCCAGATAGAGTTGTCACCTTAACCGAAAAAGTTGTACGTACTGTTGCCCGTGGCTTCGCTTGTGTTGAGTTATTATTTATCGGTATAAAAATTAACTTTTGTTTATTGCTATGATATTGGTTATTATTGTATAAAATTTCATAGATATAAACGAATAGTTCAATCATGAAAGATGCTATAATTTAGAAAGGATTGATATATGTAATATATATATATATATATATATATATATATATATATATATTTATGTATATTTCACTGCTTTTCGACCCACAGCAGAAAAAGGTCATAAACTTTATAAATAAAGAAATATCAATATCAGCTAAACAATTCTGTGCAAAATCTGTGTATATACCATGTGAATCCTGTGAGTTTCGTCAACTAATATCTGACTTGATCCTCAGGCCATGACCACATATGGATAGAAAGTGCTGATAGAGATGAATCAAATAAGTACAAACTCGATAGTCGAATTGTTTATGGATATCGTTATTGGGAATTGTTTAAATGTATTATATTACTCCATATTTATCCCGTAATATAAGCTACCTGCACATAGCATTTCATTTCAACACCAAATCAATTTGAAAATTTCATTTCCTTTTTAATTTTTCACAGCGTAAAAGCGTATTTAGTTTTTCGGAATTCTCAATACTTGTGATATATAAAACGCATCGTTAATATTATCGAAGGACATAATAAAAAAATATGCCAAGTTATATTGAATTCCATTCTATAACTTGTAATAGCTAAACATAAATATTTTCTGATACATATAAAACCACCCTCTGTTTTCGACCCTCTCTAGATCAAATAGCGAAAAGCGATGAAATATTTAATTCAAACAATATCAAAATGTCTATATTTTGAAAAAAAATTTAAACCCCTTTCATCCCTTTTATATGTTGAATTTTCATAATTCCTTTCTTAGAAATTGCGAACTTTGCTTCAATTACCTCTGTGCAACATTTTCAAATTCTAAACGATGCCTTGAGCTGTGGCTTGATAGACGAGTATTGACTCGATCAGTCATGATACGCTTTTATATATACACAATTTTTTCTAATGAAATTAGCCAGTGCCTTATATTTATGGAGATATAAAAAGTTTTGTATTGTAAAATGTATGAAAGTATTCCCCATTCATACAAAACCTTTTTATTTTTAACCCGTTGGCAATTATACAAGACCTCTTTCAATTCTTTTAAATCTTATTATCGGTTGGATACGTTTATAATTCTTTGTAGATAAAAGTAAAAAGAACAGATGTCTCAATATACCAGGAATCACATTGTATTTTAAATAATCAATGTACGTATGTATAAAAGTTTACGTTGCTTTATATTTCGCTATCACTTTACAATATTCACTGAATCTTTCGAAATATTCACAATAACCTTCTCATTGAGATACAACTCATAATCGACGTCTTTTTGAAACAAAGTTCTGATCTTGAATCCAGCGTTTCTACTAAGTTTTTTCAGATGAAATACTTACCTAGAAATTTTGTTGAAACTTCCAAAATAATTAAGGTGGAAGTGCATTCGGTTAATGGTAGTTAATGCCACTCCTTCCAGTTTTATACGTAAAAGAAAATGGACTAATATCAACACAGAATATGAATTCGTCTACCTTATGAGTTAATGTTTTTCAAATATTACTGATATCTAAATGTAATTTCCATTGTGCGAAGCAATTAGCTACTGAACATTAGAAGTGAGTTACATGCATTGATCGTACGTGTAAACGGCAATAACTTAGTGCAGAAACAAAGAGGAGATTGAGTGTTCAAGCCTAAATCTAATACCAGCATGTAATGCGAAGGTGCATGATGAAATACTAATGATGTTATTCATTGGGTATTTCTTCGGAAGACCTTATTGTGAATGCGCAGATTTACCACCAGCAATTAGATCGATTGCCTAACAAACTGAACAGTCAACAATACATAGTTTATTTTCTCTGTGATAAAGCTATACTCATGCTGAAAAACATACTCGCCAAAATGATATATTAACAGTAAATTGTTATTATTTCAATTGGCATATTAACTATATTATATTTTATTCAGCTTATCGTTAATTGATATAAACAAATCAAATAAAGAAAAAGGAAAATAATAAATGGGAAATTGGGAAAGTTGATTTAAAAGTATTATTTTTTTTGTTAAGTTTTGAAAATATATAATAATTATATAAAAAATATAAATATAATAAATATATAAAATCCCAATTTGTAACAATAGTGGTCATAAAAATATATTCGATCATTATTTATATATAAACACTATTTTCAGTTAATTCCACTTTATATTTTGATTTGACATATGTAGATATATTTTAATGAAAAAAATTCTTGTCAACAATTATTTGTATAATTATAAATATTAGATTAATAAATCTTTACACAACTAAAAATCTTCAGCATAAACATTGATAAAACTATAAGTGAAGCCCGTGGTTATGTGGCGATATTCCTTACATTAAGAGAATAAACATAAATTTATGTTGTTAAAATTAATGAAAATATTATACAGAAATTTATTTCTTTTTCCTTTGTTATTATTGTACTACCTTTAAGCTTAATATCATTATTGGAATTCATCTAAGCAAATAGTTAGAAAAATATTTTTTTGGTTATCCTTGTTACGAATTATAATAAAAATCTAGGGGACAGCTCGCTCCCCTTCAAAACCCATTATTGGTAGTCTCTACTGGTGATAATTGTAACAGTTTTTAAGCAAATAAAACTATCATACTTATTATTGACTAAGATTTTAGATCCGTAGTTATTTCAATGTAAAAAATCTGTCAAGCAAGAGTGGAATCCGCTCTTCGAGGGCATGCATTTATAATCCTATTTAAATATTAACAAAATTTTAAGTTTCGAGACAAAAATATATTGCCTACCGTATCTTGCACAGGCTCATATTTGAAAAAAATATTTGGTTATATTATGAAACTGCAAATATTGAATATATTTGGCGTTAATTTTGTAGAAATTCATTATTCACAATTAAACGAAACTACGTGATGTAGTATTATTTCTACTATCTTTAATTTCTTTACCACGACCTAGGTTTCGTTGTATTACAACATCTTTGCTTATATCCCACCTGATGATGTTGTAATACAACGAAACCTAGGTCGTGGTAAAGAAATTAAAGATAGTAGAAATAATACTACATCACGTAGTTTCATTTAATTGTGGATGAAACTGCAAATTAACAATTTTAGAATTTTTTCCTTTACTTGTACTCTGATACCTTATTACTTGCCAAATTTCACGAGTTTTGATTTACTTGCCAGTAATTAAATATTTAGTAATTATGTATATCTAAATACCTTCATATCTTCAATAGACTAATATTTTCCAGTATGCAGTCTTAAACAAAATAATAAAGTACGTATCCATTACTGCAGAATAGCTTTCCATGGTAAAGTACCATTTATTTCGATTATTTAAAACCAAATAAATACGCAAAAATATTCCTGAGTATAATTAATCAGTGATTTACTTTCAACAAACATTTCATTTTCATCTAAAAATTAGGTATTAGTAGAACTCGCAATACGAGGATTTCGTGTAAATATACTTAGTTCTTAATCTGATAAAGTACTTTAATCTGATAAAAGTAAAAATGGCAACTTTAATTTTCCAGCAAATCGTTTTTTTTCAGTGAAAAATAAAAAAAAATTATTTATACGCTCACTGACTTGAGCTCTCTTCAGAGATATAGGCCAAAAAACCATATATTATCTGTGAACTTAAAGCCCTAATCTTAGCTAATTCGTTTCGAAATTAAGTTTCTGCAAAACAGGGCGGACAGCCGGATTAACAGAGCCGTTGCCATAACTATAGCATTCCTTTCAGATCCATTGAGTACTTAATTCTCAAAAAAGAAATTTGTTTATGAAGAGCCTAAGTCATAATTACAAAAATATTTCTTTTATTTAGTAACAAAATTTCATAACAAAGGTTGAATAGAATAATTACAAAGACGTTGTTTTCTTGGACCATCAAAAGGAACAAATATTTATATACATCTAATAGAATAAAAGAGACATAAAAATGTCACAAAAATATATCAAATGCACAAAACATATTATTATAACTAAGTATAACTAAGAACTAATTCTACCCAAGAATATTTTTGGAAATGTAACTACAGGAGCCTCCGACCTAATCGGATTATGATTTAACGTCCGATAGAAGGTAGATTTCAATTTATCACTCGCACTGAAAGCGACAGTTCCACATTGCGCGCCGATCATCAATCACGCAGTGTTTAACAAGTGACAGAAGTGGATAAACATATTATTATGCTCCCGTTTTGCTCTGCAACAAGACTCTAATTTAGAGACTTCGGCATGAAATTTCTTAGTGTTAGATGAAGAAGAATATTTGATCATGTACCTTTCCTTCTTCATAGTCATATTTCATTTCTGACGAATGGTTCATGTCAAGAAGAAGAATTGCAGTAAGCAATATGGAAAAATAAAAATTGTAATATCCAAAGATTAAGAACTTGTGTAGCAATAATTAATCCATGCTTGTTTCAGCTATATTTATTTCTAAGAATAATACATACTTGTGCTCTAGGTATTATTTTATTTAATTTCGGTGTATAAATCATACTTTTGGTAATTCGTAGAATTCCACGCTACAATATTGAAACATGTTACATCTTGAAATGTAATGTTTTACGAACACGATTTAACAAATATGAAGCTGAGTGAAAATCATCTTATTTTCCATTTATATAAATTGCATTATTTATTTACCAATTCTTTACTTCTCTTTATATATTATGCCTCAGATTAATTTTCCCGCGAGAAACAAGTAAAATGTCATTCTGGAATTACGTTTCCATATTTCAGTATATCTCGTATTCGTGGCTAATACCAATTATCTCCCCTCACCACCCCGACCGCGTAGGAAGAAGTATTATATATTTAGAATTTGTTCAGGTAACATTATTCCTCGGTAAAGACGAAGCAGCTCAAACGACTTTAATAAATGAAGTACCGTAAATTATATGACGTTACAATACAATCATTGGCGAGGAAGGGGTGCCAGTTATATTGAAAATTGTAATACGGAAAAAATATTACTAAAACCCATTGATTGTGTGGTCGCTCAACATGTTTCATAGTCAAGAACTCATCCAGAGGTTTCCAAAGAATAAAAAATAATGTATGTATTTATTGTTTGAAAGAAAGGGGAAAATAAATATTATTATTAAATATTGAATATATTTGGCATTAATTTTGTAGAAATTCATTATTCACAATTAAATGAAACTACGTGATGTGGTATTATTCCTACTTTTTTTAAGTTCTTTACCACGACCTAGGTTTCATTGTGTTACAACATCTTCAGGTGGGCTATTAGCAAAGATCTAGCTATCACACTATCTTTAGAAAAAAGCTAGGTCGTGGTAAAAAAACTTAAAGAAAGTAGAGATAATACTACATGACGTAGTTTCATTTAATTATGTATTATTATTAAATCATATGGTTGAATAATTATAATCCCGTTGACATTCTATAGTATAAATTTATGAGTTCGGTCAACAAATTAGATATTAAAAATAATTAAATAATAATAATGAACAAAACGATTTACTAGTAATTATCGACAACGCATTCGGCCGATCTTACACAAGTCCAGAAAGGTGTAGGCCATCTACGTAATGCTTGCGTTGTGATGTGAAAGGGTACGTCAGCAAATGAGTAAACCGAACGGGTGCGCATGTAAAGTTTTAATTTCCAAATTATTGACGAATATGTAATTTAATATTATAATGACTTTGGATTAATAGAATTATCATTGCGTATGCCATTAAATCAAGTGACTTTCGTTTAATAAGACTAATTATCCGTTAAGAGGATTATAATTTTGCTTTTATGAATTTGGATTGATGATTTCGCACTCGTGATAAAAATATAAATTATAATTATATAATATTGGCTCATGATAAAAATAATATGAATCTGTCAAAGAAAAACAAATATGAGTCCCACGACAAAAAATACACTCGACGAATGCCAAAGCTTCAGAAAATAATTAATAAAAATTAATGAGCTACAGTAGACTTGTGATTAAAAACCCTAATTAAAGACAGCTCTTAACTTTCGACGAGTAACGAAAAGAGTATGACAAGAAAAAGGGTGTATTGTTTTTGCAAGGTGTATAAAAGTTAGGTTGCAGAAATTACTTTATATCTTTGTTTTGACCTTTCTAAAGTTAGTCTTCCGAGAAATTTAAATCTTTTCTTAAGAAAAATTTACAGAAAAGGAAACTTGGAGGTGAGAAATGGGTGAAGTAAGTTATTTCTGTTGATTTCAACGCAGGTAATTTCAAAATCTAAAAAGTATATTGAACTTAATTGATATGGTATAATACTAAAAAGAAAAATATGTTTATGATAGTCCCATATTTTTATTTTATTTAAAACTCCATCATACTGCGAACTTTTGAACTTCTTGCATTCTATCGTAAGTCATTTATATTCATAATCAAGGTTCAATACTGCGAAAAATTTTGTTCTTTTAAAATGTTTATGTAAATATTAAGTTTAATTTTTCTTTTGAAAACGAAGCCAGTGGTTCATAATCAGGTACTATAAAGAAACATTAGTTAAAAACTAAACTACCCAAAGAAACAATAAATGGAAATAACTAATATGAAATAAATAGTAATGACTGGAGTTTAAAATCAATGCGATTCGGATTTTTTTTTAATACATGCTCGCTGCATAAAATAATTATGCATATTTAAATCTAATTGATTTAATAGTTTAGTAGTTAATACAATTGGTTAGGGAAATTTCATCGATTTTAAAATAATAGTGTCATTTAAAAAAAATTAACCATGAAGTAATAATTAATGAGGTTGATAATGGGTAGATCCTTTTAATCTTATACAAGATAAACGAGATTTAATATATGGTAATATAATAAATAAATTATATGTGTTCTTAAGCTACGTCTAGTTTTTAATTTATGAAAAATTGATTATTGTTGAAAAAGATTTTTCTACAAAACCTCAAACTTTTATATTTATATTGATTCGTGCTGATTTAAAAATAAGAATTCTAGTCTTGAATTTTATAGAATGCTTACTGCAAGACCTCATTTTTGAAGAAATAAAACTAAAAAAAATTTGAACCATAGTCCAAAATTAGCTGTACTCGCGACTTAGTTTGCGTATGGATTTTTAAAAAATATTATTAAGTTAGATTTAATATTAATGCACGTAAAACCGTCTATTACAAAAGTACAAAAGTTAATTATTTTTTAACTAAATTCACGTCGTATTTAAGAGTCAAATTGTCGTATCATTTCTTTGTCGATTGCGATAGAACATAGTCCTAACGAACAGAACCTAGATCCAAGAGAAAACACAACAAAAAATTTTATAGGAAGCCTCGTGCGTCTGCCAGTATTCCGATGCTTACCCAAACACCTATTTCTCCTATACCTTCTGTATTTATGTGAAGTCTTGCTCATTTGGCCAATACACTAAGCGATTTAAAATGCACATAATGCCATCTATTGATATATATATATACATATATATACACACACACACACACACATATATATATATATACACACACATATATATATATATATATATATATGTATATATATATATATATATATATATATATATATATATATATATACTACACATTTTTGTAATTACTGCGCTAGTAGCTAGGCACTTCTTTGTTATTACTTATATTAATTAATTCAGGAGGAATATTAAATTTTACTTAGAGAAACTTCCTACATTTTCTAAGCTTCATGCCAATAGTTCCGAAATTCATTTGAATTAAGTTAGTACGTTTTAAAAACAAACACACACACACAGATAGCCAGACATTTCAAAAGCAACATTTATGTATTCTATTATTTTATTTTTGCCGCTTATTCATTGTTTTAGTAAAAATTTCTGATTATAGGCCAATTCTTCAGTTTTATTAAAAAAAATAAAGCCGACTGCACAAACTTTTAATAGTCCGTGAAAAAAATGCCTCTTCAAATTCGATGCCCGCAGAAATACTTCATAAAAATTAAAGTAATTTTTAGTAGAAAATTTTACTCAAAATGGTATTAAATTGAATGTTGCGACAATGGAAATACCATCTATTCCATACGGAAATACCATTTATTTTCGTCAAAAGTGGAAATATTATCTATTATCAGCATCAGCATTAAGAAAATCAAGGAAATGGGTGCTAATTTATTGTCTTGTTTTTCTAACGATTACTAACTTCACCAGCTACAAAAATATACCATACGTTTTTTAGAAATAAGGAAAAGATTAATTTTCAATCGATTGTAAGGCAAATGTTATTTTTATATGCCGTGTATCTGATTGCGAAAAGAAAATATGACTAAAAATATACTATTTTCAGCGCAACATGTTAAAGAGTAAGCGGAAATTTACATTTTGGAGGAAGAGAATTTCATACACAAGTTTAAAATGTTTCATAGTATTATTTATAAAAGTCGATCTGTTGTGAAGTTATTAACATTTTATTTATATAATATTTTCCCAGAGAAATATTTAGACCCTTTCAAATATGCTTACATTTACTTAAACTTTTGTAATTCAATTCTAAAACAAAATATCTAAAAATTTATTCCTTGCGTAACCATTAAGACAATTAAATCTTCGCTATATTTCGGTACTGTTATGTTAATGGCGGTACGCAATAATAATTTTTTAACTTATTCCTTACATTCATTCATACATTTTTTTTTATTTTTCATTCTCTTTATATCTATAAACACAGGTACACTTTTGTTCACCAAACAGGATAATAAAGCAAATATTTATCAATAGCTATAATGCGTTTATTACCCATGAATATTCTCCATAACAAAGAAAAACCTTCTTTATTACCTGCGTGTAATTAATATAGCCTCGTAGCTTCATAACTTAATTGGATTTCGTTCGGAAACCGTTTTATAGCTCGTTAGCAAATTAAATCATCTGGGTTTATTTACATATATTTAATTAAAATTTACCTTGTGAAGTTCAAGACATTATTATTTGTATTTTAGCGCTATGTTAAAGTGGGTTATTAAAATTTAACATTTGTAAATATGGTGTAAATAAAAAACTAAATATAAAAAAGGTTAAACTCTGACTGACTGGTTCATTATCGCCCAGAAATATGTTGATTTTATTATGTATGTAATCAATCAAAATCCCGTCCGATTTACTTAAAACTTGGTATATTTATACATTGGTGGTTCTTCAATCCAGTTAATGGAGTACGTATTTCAGGCTCTTTCTGATATTCAAAATATTTATGTAACCATTTCTTTTTTGCGTGTCGATGGTGCTTCTCTGCACGAAGAGGCTCATTTACTCTAGCATTTTCTTATTATACCCAATTAAAATTTATTTCATTCAAGAGTTGTCACTAATCGAATACATTATTTCCTCATGCTGCTCATTGCATAGCGCTACCCGCAAAAATGTACCACCAAGAATTTAGGAATCTTCGCGAAGTTTATATCGCCATATCGACTACCTGAACGGGCATAAAAGTGAGGGCACACGACGTAGCGAGTGGTTTTGTTTTATGCCATTTCTTGAAATGAATGCAACTTTTGTTGGTTCAGGAATAATACAACTCCCATATAGTAATAAAAGTATTCGGTTGGGTTAAGGATTACCTGATTAACCTAGTTTCCATAGCACTTTTTACAATTTTGTTAAGTTTGTGTACTTTCAAATTAGTTTTTGTTTCAAATATATTTCTGATTTTGTTTCTTTTACTTCAATAATAAAAACTTATAAAATTAGGTATTTGTTTGTATTTTCAATGAAACTATTTTTGATCTCTATCTACTTATAATAACTTCAACGTCTGATTGTGTTTTTTTTTCTTTTACATGTGTACGTCTTAATAAAGAGCATGTAATTACTGAACGAGATGGAGCGTACCCCTACCGGGCAGTTTTGTTTGTGATGTGCGGAAATCAGATATTGAATATGGAGATTTGTGAACAAATCTTCGGTCACATCGTAGAGAACTGTGCAGAATTTTCCGTCATCTCCCATAATAGTTAATGATGGCAATAACTATGGCTGCGCCGATGCGTATACATTTCTTTGCCTCATTCTTATGATGGTTACTGCAAGATGGACACAGATGGATAGCTTTTTGAGTTTGCTTTTGAAGTTTGGTGCCGAAGATAACGTAAAGAAACTATATTTCACGCTTAACCTTCGTAGTCACCATTGATGCGTATATTTTACCACAACATGAAGATCCACATCACCTCTCATTCAACCCTTATTTAAGTCCACCTGCTTACCGACATTATGTCCTACTCGACACGACTTTCCTTTATCTCATTTACAGACGTTACTTCCTAGAGTTTGTCTCTCCAATGTTTGTCTCTCCAAGGAGAATCTCGTACAATAAGCGCTGATACAAAAGGAACTCGAGCTGACAAAGATAATACGTGCCCAAAATCCTGACTCTGTAGTCATGACATAAAAAAATTGTCTGTTAAGAAGAATTTGTGGGTCAATTTTGGAGACTATTTTACTACTAGAAAGTTTTTTGTGTTGCTATTCAAAATAGGGAACGAAACTTATCTTGATTTCGAAGAAAAAGTATGTATTTTGGATCCCCTGGCCACAGTAGTAACAACCATGTCAGACTTAATAGCTAGAATATATTCTATTATTTCGGATGTACAAATGCAGTCCATGGGCTGGCTATGTGAACCTGACATACTAACCACCCCCAAGAACACCAGTGATTTGATCATTAACGACATCATATTGAAATTTTTTGATGGATCGGAAATGGAGTACAGGTTGTAGAATTCAGTATCATTAACAGGTAAAACAGTACAATATCCGCTAGAATTCTTTAATCGCCTTAACCAATCTAGTCTTCTTTTTTACACACTTCTCCGAAAATTTCGAAACCCTATCATTTTTCTACTTAACCTTAAACCACTTAAGTTTTATAGCAAGACTAGACTGCTAGTGTCCGCACTCTACGACTATGTTATCGAGATCACTGTGTTTACCGGATTTTCATGGGCAGTTCGGTGTGATCTATTGTATAGTAAGCTCCAACGTCAACCTGGTGATTTTATTACCAGGTAGAAGAAAAAAAATGTCGAATAAAAAGAAATACTTTATTAAATTTTAACTTCCGACCCCCAGTTTTACACTTATAGAATCTGCTGATAAAATGTAAATATGTTTATATAATTAATTGACAAGATTACAATATATAATTCAAGAAAAAGTAAACAAAGCTATGTACGAAATGCTAGCTTAACTTATATGTTTTTTCCATATTAAGAAAAAACCTGTTAGAAATACATAAAGTTTCATAATACAAATATATTTATCGTTGATGAAACAAAAAAGTTTACATAGGATAAGTTTAAGTTTTCTTTTCAAGGTAATAAACTCGACTGTAATTAAGACACCTACAAAAAACACAATATTTTTTAGCTTGTACTTTTTTTAAAGAATTCGAGGTTGTATTAATTGAGCTTAAACATAAGCCTAATTAATATTTATTTGCTAGTACATTATATCACTGTGAGTTGTCGAGATCAAACAACGAAAAAAAGTGCTGTTATTTTGAAGTTGAAGAAAGTGATGTCATTATTGAAAATAATGATGACAGAAAGATGAAACTCGAACAACATCATTGAAGATAGGACGTGATAAACGTAGCGGTTTTGTCAGTTGTATTTAATATCTCGTCCTATGCGTGAGAAATGACAATGAATAAAACATAATGTTTGTAAAATAAAGGTCTGATTATGCTGTCAGATTCTTATTTATATCCTTTTTGATTTGCTTTTAAAATAATTGTAGAAATATTAAAGCAAACAAAATTAATGTTTACGCAGTATTTGGTTATCCAATTTTTCATGGTTATAAATTATGACAGTGTTTTTTATATAAGAAAATAAACAATATAATTATTTTAATACGAGAAGGGGAAGGTTTTGTAACACAATAATGGAATATATGTTACCTTAAAGTGCGTTAATTTATTATTTGAATACCAAGTTGGATATATTAATTTAGTTTTCTATTATTCCTTTTATGGTTTGGATATGTCCAAAAAACATCTTCTAGGAAATCTTTTTCCAATATTTTAAATTAACAAAAATGACTTTATTGCAATCAAGGTATTGTTTTCTTGTCATGTTGATTCTACTAAAAAAACAATCATTGAATGTATAGCCGTGTATATAAAAAAACAGCACAAGGTTACAATTTTATTAATAAAGCACTGTACCCATATCAACTTCATGTATTGCTGTTTATTTAAATATACAATCTCTAAGTTTCCTTTGAAGCAATGAACGAAAAAATAAATAGGCAGTAACTACTCTGAAATGAATTAGTCTTGAACTCAAAGTAATACACAAGCTGATAAATTTAATATAATAATACAAAAGGCGGTTTACACAAAATATAGAAAACCAAAGTATACATTTTGACAAGCCACACTGGGTATGAGATTAAACTTTGCGAAGAAATTAAATGACAGCTTTGTCTGGAAAATAATTTGGTTAATACAAATTATATTTGTTTATATTTAAATTTATTTTGTTGATTATAAAAGTCTGTTCCAATTCCCGTATAATCTTAATATTTTTATTGTAATTTTGTATAATACGATATATAATTTAATAAATTTTACCAGAAAATAATTATGGACATATACATGAAGAAGAAATAATCTCAATAACCGTAAAAATTAAACGATTCCGATTTTTGTGACCTTCACAAACATGAAAAATCCATTTTCAGTGAAATAAATATATTAATTTTCAATGTTACTGATGTGTTTCTTTTGTCTACATTATTGGATGGTTTTTAAGACATAGATATGTATATTACATAGGTAACTCCGTTTAACTTCAAAAGAAATCTTCACTGTAAATTTTGTATTATTTTTGTTTAAATTATATCTATCGATTTGAAGACAACTACGAAATATGTTCTTATCGCTTTTTTGTTATATTGGTCTACAACATATTACAAATTTAAATAATCTTATCTTGCTATAGGATCTATACATCAAATTTAAACAAATAATTTAATCATACCAGGATCCGATCAAACCGCAAAATATTCCGGTAAAATATTCCTTTGCCATTTCTAATAGGATTCCAATGTACAGTTTTTAAAACGTTACTTCCTCGGTGAACAGAAATTATATTATTATTAACGTAATTTTCCTTATGTTGTAATTGCTATAAATGGTATTAATACGAAAGGTAGGCATTGAATATTATATTTTATGCAGATGTATTTAGAAAGTGTGTAGTTTTTATCGATTAGACGACAGGAAAAAGTATTACCTTAAATTGGACTGATTAATATGTTTCAGTTAGGCGTAATCTCAAAATGACAAATTATGACAACCACGATAAATATTCTACTTTGAAACGAGTACCCTCTTAATCAGGATTAGTCTTTGTATTACTAATAACAGTGATTGTGAATTAAAAGCTTATCCAGTGTGTCATTATACAAGAGAATTATAGAGTTACCAAAGAAATAAAGCATATAAAAGTGCAGGCAATTTATTTTTTCATTTATTTGCATACAGTTACGGAAATCTTACCGTTTCAGTAAATAAATATAGCAGGGCAATTATATAAATTCAATAACGTTATAACACATAACGAAGATATAATCCAGCAAGTTTACTTTCATTCATGAGAAGTAAGTCACACTTTGGGGTAACCGCTATGAGAAATGATATCACCAGTTGTTGAGAAATTATATACCGTGAGAAAGTGAAAAATGTTGATATAATTTAGTTTTAAATGTTGGTGTAGCCAAAATATTATGACTACGTATGCCTAAATAGTTATCAGGTACAAAGTGCCAAATTTTTATGCTAGGTTTTTAAATTTTTTTCATTTTCTGGGAATAAATGTTATCACCTAAACTTAACCAAAAAAGTAATTTTATCAAAGAAACTTCACTTCAGTGTTAGAATGTATGATACTCCAGCATATTCAAAAGAAAATAGGAAGGAAAAGTAACCATATCTTCTCATGTACAAATATCGAAGAAACATTTTCGGATACATTCGATCATCAGGCTGTAGTTAGTAGTATAATCTGGGCTCCAAATAATAGAGCTGGTTTCTTTGTTGCTTCCTAATCATAGCCATATCTGATAAGTTAATAACAGGTTAATTGAAAAAACACATCACATATTCCTAGAATTATGCAATGCAAATCCAGGATTTCTTTTTCGATAAATTCGCCAAATTACCACTAAAAGTTCAAATCGAATTGAACTCCTGGATCAACTACTTCAAAATGTCTGAAAAAGAGCATTCCCTCAAAGGTGTATTCATACTCGAGAGGAGCGTGCACTCGAATGTAGCTTATCGCAGAGCATTTGCTCGACCGCTTGCATCGCTTCACTAGAGAGCAGTATCAATATCACGCTACGACAACTTGCAATCTGCAAAACCTCAAACAGCGAAGGCAGTCTTCAGTCATCCGGAAATAGAAGTCTTTGTGCATTTTTACCACATTATAGATATTATTTACTAGGATAATAAATATGAATAAACCCGAGATTTTAACCATGACTAACTCTTGATCGTTTGAAATAAGAATCAATTATAAAATTGTTTACTCGAATTTATTACTTTCGGTCCGTAAATTATGAAAAGAAGAAAATTAATAGTTGAAGAAAGAAACCAGCTTCGTCAAGACGATTTCATAAAATGTGATTAACCACGAAATTAAAAGCTTTCTAATAGCCGAAATACGCAACATAGTTTGAAAACAGAGATCTGAATGATAGGAGACTTAGTCAAAGAAACGCAAGATTCGTAACTGTCCAATAAGAAATCGGTGTTGTTGGTCACAAATTCGACTTCTAACTCAAATGGATTTTGCGATATAACACAAAATCGAATAATTTGAAAATAGACAAAATATTAACAACATGTACCCATCTTCAGCAGTAAACATCGATATTTGTTCCTGCAGTTATTGCCAGTTAACTTCCAAAGATGAACTATATGAAATTAACTTATTATTTAAAAAAAGGATCTCAATCTTTCCAACGCATTATGTAACAAATACTAAACCCATATATCGGAAATTAATCTGCCTACTAAAAGTCAGCAGGTTGTTTAGATTCTCAAATTTGTGGTTTAGTGGTGAAAATGCATCTGGGCAAAATTTCTCACTTACTATTTTGAAACCCCGTTGACCGAATTCGAATAAACAAAATACGGATGGCAGAAACTGCATATGTATGTACCAATATCAAATAATTAATTTGTATACATCAATTCAAAAGCATAAAATATCAAAAAAGTCCATCATTAAACTTTTTTACAACGTAGCAATTTAACAAAATTTCAGCAATGTAAATAAGAAAAATAAATAAAAACGATGAGTGTTAGATTGAATTGTGTCTCATAAAAGACGTGTGGCTAATTAAAGACTGAACCTATATGTTGTTTTTGCTGATTTAATTCATATTTATTCTATAATACTCTGCGATGTTGTATAGTGATACACGAAGAAACTTTCACCAATGTTAAATTTAATGTTAAAATATAATTTTATACTTTACTTTATAACGACTTGTTTGAATTGAATTGATGGGAACTTATGGTAGGCTACTTGAAGTTAGTTCCAAATTTGTAACCATATTTTGAAAATATGAAAATTTGACGTACAAGCTGTTACTTTAAATTAGATAACTGTCTAAAAAAACTTAAAAAAAATGATTTTTTTTAAATTTACAGTTTATCAATTAACTTCACCCATTAGTGTCAATAAAAATTTCGATTATTATATTTCGATAATCATTCTTCTATAAACTTCGTTTAAACTTTTCTTTATTTGTTAGTATACATGTAATTTTTTGTAGTCATATGACGCAAATCTGAATGAAATATTGGGCTTCAAGGTAAAACTATTACAAACAATGTATTTTATAGCTGTATTTATCTGTATTTAATTATAAGTACATATCCACTTAATTATTTTCAATGTTAAACATTGAAGGAAATCGAAGCAAAATATAATTTTTCTAAAAACTAACGTAAAAAAAACAATTTGGTTTTACCAACATTTTCTCCAATATACTAAAATAATTGGAAAAAAAAAGAATTAAACAGAAATAGAGAAGTTTTAACTATTTTCAAAACAAAATTAGATTTCTATTTACAGAGACATTTTTATTATTATTTAGACTACTCTTTCAATTATAAATCTACCCCATTTTATGGAGCAGATCGCCTTTCATGTTAATCCTTATTGCATATTGTCAATATAACCCAAAAAAAAAAATTGATTAACGAATTTATCTTTAGTATTAATCTTAAATTAAATCTAACACCAAACTATACACAGCTTTTGTAAAATCAACTAGTCGTACCGACAATTAAGTTTCCGTTATCCTAACAAACGTTTAATAAATATATTAAATTATTACACACCTTAACTTTGTATTCATTTCATATTTAATGCTTACAGTAAAACTAAATTCAACAAAAAACTCACTTTATTGTATGCTAAGAACAAGAATCAATAGTTCAAATTGAAGTAAAAAACAGTTAAAAAGTTCGCAACGCCCCAAGACAAATTTAAAATTTGTGAGATAGTCTTGCAGTTTCATAAACATTTTGCTTATTTATAATTTTTCAAAATTCCTCACATTTCTCTTTTCTAATATCTGTCAAAATATTAAGCTGTGTGAATAATTTAATAACAGTTTAAGTTATTGCATAAATGTCAGTTAATACCGATAAATTAATTGCGGTATTAAGCTTTAAAAAAATATAGCAAAGCGGAAACTCACATCGATATATCAAAGTTACATTTGAATAAATAAATTTAAGAAGGAATGACATTAAAATACGGAAACATTCCTATGCAAAGTACGTGTGCATAAATCGAGAAAATGTCTGAAGGAAAGTTTAGTGGAAGCTTTATGTACGGCGATGAAAGTAACCGTTACCCAAACGTAACATTTAATACATGTCCGTCCCACCATTTGTCTGCTTCTATTTTATTTGCCTTAAAGATAAGTACAACAAAGTTCAAACATCACAGGGCGTATATTATTAATTTCAGAATTTCTGGGTTTGCAGTTTTGAGAACACTGTACAATGAATTGATATTTTGATTTTCGGGTTTGTTCTGGATAGTTGACTACTTTTTCCACAGTTGTGTTAATATTATTGCAAAATGTTATACTTCATGAAATACTTATATTTTCTATCCAAAGCAAAATACTGGAGTGCTATCTACATACTATATAAACTTATAAGCTAATGATAGTTATGATCTTTTATTATCTTTTGAAAACTAATAAAAGTATTGAGTTGGCTAATAAATAATGAGCGTTTCAAAAGAAAACGAAAATATTCACATATAAATCTGAGTTAATCGTTAAATAATTGGCAATGCATAGTGACATATGCATATTTCAATCGACTACCCATTTCCAACTATTTAAAACTGGTAAGCTTTGAATTTAAAAATTCCTAAATAAATTTTAGAAAATGATTATCATCATGAACGTTTTGTTTTCTTCGCGCAAAGTATTACTTAATGCAATGAATAACAAAAATCAGACGGCTTGATTTCGGCGTATAAGGAGGATGTATTTCCCATTACAGCTTCAGTTAATAGTTTTTATCGAGTAATTACACTATGAAAACTCTGATAGATCTGTATATTTTTGGTGGAGTTGCAGCCCAAAATTTTGAAGCCGACTGCAATAAACTTTTGCGGTAATATCTGTATTACTTGGAAGTATTTCCCAATGTATAATTTTACGAATATCTCAACCAAGAGATATTATTACTTTTTTTTGTTGTTCTTTATTTTTTGGGAACAGTATGCCCAATTTCTTTATATCCAAGTGGATAAGTCAAAAGGAATGGGGCAAATCGAATTGTGTCTTTACCAATATTACTCACTTACGTAACTCCACTTCTCATCACCAGTGAAAACTTGATTCAACTAGTTGAACGTACGGCGCAAAGATAAAAGTTATTCACATGTATCAGCGCTACAATGGGGGTCAAACCCCTGATTGACTTTATGGGGTACCCAAACACCATGTTCGTAGGCTTTGCCTAATTGGTGTAAATGTTTCTCTACCCTACCATGAAAGAATTTAAGTTAAGTAACCAAAGCCATTTGATATCTGAAGTCTTCTCTGCAATATGTGATTTTAATTTTTGGATATAGAATTCCATCGATTGATCAAACCCAAACTGGTCACTTAAGGTGTAATCGCCATTCCGGAATCGTTGAAATTATCATTTTGCAGTAACTTGAAAGAATCAATCGGACCATTCTCTGATATATGCTGAGTGTGGCTTTTGCTGCAAAATAACCAGATTTAAATTTATAAAGCAAGCGGTGACACACATGGATTTTTATTTTGTTCATATTTTCTCGGTGTTGACTCATCGATAGTTAAACTACATATGATGGCGAGGAATTTAAATAATTATATAATGTTCTTTTAAAAACGCTCATTGCTTATTAGCTAATCTGACACACATCAGTCAAAATCTATCACATCATAATTATTTTTAAATTAGGAGCGACAATGTGAAGAAAATGAAAATATTTGTGCACGCATGTCGAAATGTGTGAAAATGAGTGTGTGCGCACGTACACACGCTTTCCCTCACACACAAAGGCAAGCGCTTGCACGCATTAAGTGGATGCTGCCTGCACGAATGAGAGAAAGCGTGTGTACATGCGTACGTACAGATATGCGTACGTGATAGCATGCGCGTATTAGCTTAAGAATATTAGAATACACAAAACATGTCTCTGGAATTTTACGAAGAAATGAAATGGACATTTTTTCAACTTAAAATAAATTATCTGAAATTAATATTATTAACTTCGATATACATCGGTATACACTCTCTTGTAATCGTTGTTATTTTTAAATTTAATATGATTTACATTTATAAAAAGAACTTATTTTGGAAACATACCACAGTCATCACTTAGTAATTTTTTTTCTGGATCAAAATGAACTATTAATTTCCAGAAAACAAAATTTTTTTCTGGAAATAAATAGTTCATTTTGATTTTATTATTATTTTTAAACTTATTTCGTCTTGCCATTAACCATCTAATGCATTTTTGAAATATGATCTTACCCTTATTTTGAATGAATTTCGTAGTCCAAAGATGTCTTGAAAACCATTTCTTCAAACCTTGCCAAAATTAAAATATATACAAATTTTAAGAAGTAGATTAAAGAAAAATTTAATCTAACTTAAAGGTTTAAAGTGCTAAATTAAAGAAAAATCAAATACTATTGAGATTTAACCTGACTCAAAATATATTAAGATTTCTATATTTATTATAAAATTATATTATAAACTTTCTTACCATACAGAGTGTAAACAAGCCTTATCAAGGTTCTTATTGCTTGATCGGTGCCACTTTGTTAAATACATTTTTCAATACTTTAAATTCAATCTCTTATTATTTTACCAAAACGCAATTTGCAATTTTAATTACCAACGAAATGGAAGTCACTGCAAATATCCTTGATATTTAAACTAAATTCTCCGACAATATTAGTTAGTATATTAGTGCAAGTATCAAATCTACCATCACTGATGACGAAGTCCTTGCTTGTAACTTTTATTTTTTCATCTGAAATAAACAATACACATCATTTCTTTATGCTATCCGTGCTGACTATAGCACCTCCAACATAGCAAGGTTCAAGGAATCAATCAAGGAAGATTACAAAATTATTATTTTGATGCTGATCTTATGGACCAATTTTTTTACATATTTTAGGTTATTTACTTATATAATCCGTAAGGATTGCACAAATGTTCTCAAATGAATCAAACACTTATGAAATAATATTAACTTGTTATGAAATGCTTTATATATATATATATATATATATATATATATATATATATCAAACATATGCATACATGTATATGTTTATTCTTAATTGTGGAAGGGAGTGATCATTCATATAGTAAATACTATATATTGGATTTTAAAATTGAATAATTTCAGTTAAAATTTTTCTTTATAATCTGAAAAGGCCATAATTAATTATTTTAGTTAATTATCGTGACTCTTATACCATGTTATGATTATTGCTATATTTAGTACTGAAATAACAACAACAAGTAGTTATTCCACATTTTTTCTGGTCGGTTTTCACTTGTAATATAAGCTATGCCCGTAATGTCGTTGTTATGTGGACCTTGAAAAAATATTATTAAGTTAACTTTGAGATTAATTAATGTAATACCGTCTGCTTTAATAAGCATAACATAGAGGTTTTTTTAAATGTTTAATGTAAAATAATGAAATAAAATTAAAATATTAAAAGAAATGTGTTAGTACAAACTTACCGGAAGATATAGCGATGAACTTATGTATTACAATTTTTTTTTAAATATCCCAGATGTGCATGGAATATACTTACATGATAAAAATGTTTTGAAAAAGTGTGAAATACCTTACAAAGTTATTAAATTTTTTAATTGTATTTGCAGATGTTATGAGAGATTGAAAGAAAAGAAAAATTTACTTGCCTCTTCTAAAATTGACTTATGAGTATTTTTGACTGGTAACGTGAGACGTATGAGAGTCAGCATATTTTTTACTAATTGAAATTTAAAGTTTCTGTGCCAAATGTATCCAAGAGAAACGGTTGTGACGGACGGACAAGAGGGTGAATTATATTATAAGGTTTCCCCTTTTATCCTTTTGAGGCACTACTTTTACTATATAAACATATATGCATAAATTGGCCTCATATTTTTTTATGATTTTGTCTCTATTGGTACTAATAGATTCTTTTGGTTTACTCATGTATTGACTATAAGAATAATAAGGCAAACGAAAGATAGTGTTTTGCATTTCAGAGAATGAAGCAAGTTTTATATGTCACAAGTTGTTATTTAAGATCCATAATTACTTTCGTTTTTCTATAATAGCAATAAATTTGTTATAGATAAACAAACAATTTGTCCGCATATAATCTATAAATTGCAGAGTCGATAGAAACCAATTTTAACCAATAAGTACACAATCAAAATTACATTTGGAAAATAACATACTATATTGTAATTAACTTTTTTTTCTATACTCATAAATTCTTGTAGGTAGAAACGTATATTTTTCGACTAGTCTATTAAATTAAAGTAAAATTAACATTTTTAAATTTACGTAGAAAACTGTTTTCAATATTGCGAACAAGGAAAGAGAGTCCAATATTAATACTCTCAAACATGCTTTCGGTACACAAATTTACTAGTAAAAACTAATGAAAGTTAGTTAAACAACCATAGAACAGGAATTGTTTTTCGTAAAATATAGATATTAACATTTGTTCCAAAACAGTAAAAATCCGTCAAGTAAAGCCCCGTCCAAATTGCCTCATTGAGGTCGATTATCGTCACATAATTTTTTTTCCATTTCATTACCTTTATCTGAAACGAAATCCGTCTCCAGATATTTCCTAATTTCCTCTGCATTTTATAATTCCGATAATAAGACTCAACTCACCTTATCCGCCAATGTTTTTTATCTGTATGAAATGAGAAATTTTTCGTGAATGTTCCGAGATAAAGAAATTTGTAAGAATAAATTTCGGATGCTCGAACTGTGCGCAATTTAAAGTTTATAATTTTTATTAGAAGTTTATTTATTAACTTTATTATATTTATTGTTATACTATGGACAAGCGTGGTATAATTTAATTACAACTATAATTTAAATACAGTAAGCAACGCCAAAAATTTACAGGGATAAGATGATCCCATAAAGAACAAATTTCTAAATAAAGAATGAGATAAATTCGAAGTCGGCAACAAATCTAAAAAAGAAATCTTTATGATACACATACTTTAACACACTCACTTACCATAAACTGATACGTTCCATATCACTATTATCAAATAATTATTTAAGATGAATCTCATTCTGTAGAGGCTCGTTGTCTGTATCTACTATTGTACGTAAAATAACGTGGCGGCTGACCAACTGAACTTGGCGATTAGTGCCAGGTCGGCTAATATTTTATTCTCCTAGATGTTGTTGCTTTCGATGAACATATGACGGATGTGAACTGATAGCCACTTCACTCTCAAAAAGCCTTCTCAGTAATAAGGTCGCTAGCAAGGTTTTTCATCCATGTCAAATATTAATTTTTGGAACTGATTGTACTCGATTCTTTTACATGTTGATATGAGGTGTTTCTTGATTAGCGCGTACGTCTCGTACAGTTCTTGATAATAACATAACACACTTCAATTGAATCACCGATGGCGCTTCTTATACTGACCGCTCACCATCGCATAGCTCCTTCTGATGGCTGATTTTACTTCACTGAAATTGTTTTGTTATTTTTAAAGCAATTTAATTTTATTTGATTGCCGCTGGTAAGTCTGTGCAGTTACAAAATACATAATTTAAGTTCGCGGAATGGGGAATAAGGAGTGAGAATAAAATCAATATTTTAAGTTCGCGGAATGGAGAATAAGGAGTGAGAATAAAATCAATATTTTAAGTTCGCGGAATGGAGAATAAGGAGTGAGAATAAAAATACAAAACTATTTTTCTTTTTCAATATATTCACCTGCTGTCCTAATACATTTTTCATATCTTTCACTAATTGAAATGTATATCTGCGTCTTTGCCCGAAAAATATGCTGAAACTGTGTCCTTCACTTCTTCATCGCTTGAAAACTTCTTTCCGCGAAGTTCTTTTTTAAGGTTTTGGGAACAAATAATAATCACTGGGAGCCAGGTCAGGGCGGTAGGGTGGGTGTTCCAAATTATGCAGGGCGGCTAGCGCAACCCGGCTTGTGTGAACGGGCCGTTGTCGTGCAACAGCAGGACACCTTTGGTCAAATTTTCCCTTCTTTTTTCTTTGGTTTCTTCTTTCAACCTCTCTAGAATTGACGCATAGTATTCTTCGGTTATGAAAACACCTTTATCTTTATAATCCGTCAACAGAATCCCTTCTGAATCCCAAAAGACTGTCGCCATGATTTTTCGAATCGACTGTGACACCTTAAACTCCTTGGGTGGTGGTGTGCCTTTTTTGTGCCACTGCATTGAAACTTGTTTCGACTCAGGTTCATAATGATAAATTCAAGTTTCTTCTCCAGTAACAATTCGACTCAATAGTCCATCCTTTTCTTTACAGAGGTCCAAAAACGCGCGAGAACACTCCACGCGGCGTTGTTTTTGAGGCGGTATGAGCATTCTCGGCCGTCTTGCGCTGACCTTTGTAATGCCAAGATGATCATGGAGAATTTTAAAAATTGTTGTATCCGATACTCAATCATTTCTGCAAGCTGTTTCTCCTTTAGTCTGACATCTTCCATACAAATTTTTCAACTTTTTCAATAATTTCCGGAGTAGTCATTTTGATCGGCCGAGCGGGGCGTGGGTCGTCTTCAAGTGAGTCTCTACCCTATTTAAAGAGATTATGCCACTTGTGGACCATGGCTTTACCCGGGCAAGAGTCCCCGTAAATGGATGCCATCTCTTTCAGTATGGTTTGAACCGACTTACTCGATTTTTTCCATAGTTCAAAATTTCTTCCAGATTGAGTTGTCTGTTCAACGATAGTTCAAAGACTAATGATACGATTATGATAAAACTTGGTATTTATACTAATAATGAGTTACTTAACTAGCTATCATTCAATTAATCACCTTTACTAATGGCGTACCTTTCCATTCCGCGAACTTAAAAACGCCCTCTCGTATTTTGTTGAATTACTTAATAACTTAAAATATATTACGGTGTGATAATTTCAGGCTCCTTTATAGTATTTGGATCTAGCAGATTGAGATTTCAAAATTTCACTATAAATATTTATAAACAAATATGATCGGTTATAAGTTGTGTATTACTTTATAACGTTATGGAAATACGTGCATCCATATCATACATCACTCCACGTATAAATCTATTATTTTAGAATTTCCTATTGAAGTGTTTATTAGAATCGGTCAATGATTAATAGGTAAATATAAAGTCATGTATGCAAAAAATAGGCTCCCCGGTAAAGTAAATATCTTGTGAAATATTATTTTCGATTTTAAACTAAACAATGTTGTATAGAAATAAGGCAAATAGAACAATATAGTAATGAAAAAACTCAATGAAAATCAAAGAACTGAAATTTTTGTGTTCATTTCCCAGTAACAATACAAGAAAACTCACTTAAATTTTCATTAAAAATGTTGATTTTAATCACAAAATATAAGTTATAAATTATTTAATCAATACAGAATCACTAACACCAATCCTAATCTCATAACACCATGGATGTTATTCCTCATCTTTCTACCTGTTATTTCGTTAGTTATTACGTTAGATTATCACGTTTACTTATGCACCTGTTGTAAATAATTGTTTTAGATAAAAAACCATAAAAGTGTGTAAGAATCTTTTTACAGCTTGATCCAGAAACTTGTTACGGTTTTATGTCGACATGGTAGTGTTTGATTAAACGGTGTGGATTTTTGGCTACAGAAATGGCATTAGAGAAACGTCACCGTTTTTATAAATAACAATAATTAAGTTAGGTAAAATCCTGTTACATAAATATAAAAATAAAATTTATTCTTTCTTCGGTATTATTTATATATTAAAGTAAGATATTTGAAAAGTTTATTATTATTGTTTATAGAAAAATTTGTTTATATATATAGTGTTATAAAATAAAGATAATGTATGAATAAAAAAATTACGTATTTCTGTTTAAATTATGTACACACAACGCTTATATAAATAAGATCTTACAAAACATACAATTAGTGGAGCTCAATTTACTATTGAACATGTGTAGGTAAACATTCAAACTATATTAATGAAAGCTCTCATGACTGTTGTTAACAGCCACCATTATACAAACGTCACGTTTAATTAACGTCCGCTACCTTTTCATCTGAACCACTCTCAGTATATTGTATTTTATCTTCAGGTAAATATTGGAATATTGAAGAGGAAACACTAATATGCAATGGTGACTAAAGGGTGTTTGGTTGATCCCTTCCTCCGATTATTTGTTGTTTTGAGAAGGGTCTTGTGTGAAAGAATATGTATTTTGACGTTAACTAAGAAAGAGATCAAGTAGTCCTTGAGGTTGGTATTTATTTATGTGTACCTTTGTACCTAGTTGAAGAAAGACCTTAAACTGAATGGCCTAGTACGATTTTTCCAATTAACAAAACAAAAAATGCTCTGTCTGTAATGAATGTTACTATAATTTTATATACATTGGCCTTAATCATTTAATTACCTGGGCAAAAAGGTCTGTAAAAAAACTGCATATCCAAATACTTATTCATTCACTGATAACTTTGTACATATTTCAAGATTACATTCCACTTCAAACACTGGTTATCAATGACTCATTTACAATGACTATAGAGATAATAACTGAGATACAAATATGGACAGATATTATTAAAAATATTAATAACGGTAGGAAACTAAATTACTGACATTAGAAATGAACAATACAGGATATGTAAATATATGTACATACACTTTAACGTGCATGCAATGTAAATTTGCAAAAATCTCGTTGATGTCCATGCCCCAGAAAGTTGCAAAAATATCCTTCTTTTTTCGTAATTGCAAATTTTAAGTTAGGAGAAAAAAAATTTATAATGAAATTTCAATTCAATTTTCAGATCAAATAAAAATTTTAACATTTTAGGCATTCTCTTTACTTTCGATTGGGACTCATAAAAATTAAATAAAAGAATCGAAAAAAGAAGAAAAATATTAATTATATGTTTATCCCTTTTCCGAAATAAGCTTTCCCCAATTTGTAGCTAGGTATCAAGTTGTCCATCGAATTTATATAAAATAAGCAAGCATTTAAGTTAAAAGACAAAAAAACAAAGGTATTAAAAGATACAAAACATGCGATATCTAACTACAAAACATTGGGCTATAAATAACTCACACACCTCACCTACATTTTTGGAAAATGGTGAATCAAAACTATCCAGTGCTTAAATAAAACGGTATTTGCGAAAGTTAGGGCCTTATTTTGACTCGTTTTTCTCAAATGCAAGAAAAACAAATCAAAATAGGATACTAAATTCTGCATGTAACGCTTTAATTGCGTACTGGAAATATCAAAGTTAAATGCAGATAGAAATACACCATATTTTAAATTGTGATATTTTCATATATATATAGGTTTGAAAGGAAAGATTTCAATTCCAAGACTGACTGTTGATTTGTTCAAATACTATTTTAAAATAATGGATACCTGACCACATCCAAAATGAAAAAGAAAAGAAATATGCGAGAATAATATTTATAAATATAGGAATGGAAAAATTAAACGAACATTTAATCCAGTTTCAATATAATTACTAATATTAATATTTAATCAAGTTTTAAACATAATTAGCCATTAATTAATTAAGGTAAGTTATCTTATATGGCATCGGAATGACAATTTGGTTTCTAATTTACTAAAACCGATAACAGTTAACAGAGCCTTAATACAATTAATATCATGGAATTCTCTAGAGTAGAGAACAGTAAATTTGATTACTCCATATACATTCATACATGTATGATCTACAGGTAATCACAAAATTAAAAATTAAGCGCAAAACTTACAACTAATATTATATACGCACAACTGAGTGAAATCTGTAAATTTGTAATCTTAGACACTGTCATGATTATATTTCTTTTATTTTAGATTCTTCAACTAAAGGAAAAATCCAAAAGATATTAATTCTGTATATTTAATAATATAAAAGTAACATCCATACGATAAAATGTAAGTTACCCTCAAATACATCTATCCACTTTTCAATCAAAGCTAAAGTAAAAATATTATGAGAGCACCATATACACGTTCGATAGTCACTAAAATAAATAAACAATAAATCACTTCCAATGTGTTTACTCCATTCGTTATTTGAACGTAAATCAGATTCAAATCCTTGTTATATATAGGCCATAAATTGTTTTTCCATCATGTAAATTTCAATTTAATGATTTTTGCTTAGGTTAATGTTAAGCATAGGAATGTTTGGATTGGAAAAGGATTTATTAATACATTACATTATAACAGTAAACATTATGAAAGTATGTTATTTATTTTCTTACTTTATATTTTCTTATTTTCATTTGAAAACCGTAAAACGAACAGTAAAACATAGTGATATTAGATGCGGTTTTCAATACCAAGTAAAGTAAAATTAGGCAGCAAACATTTGGAGATGGTAAGGACGTGTTATTTCTTGTACACATCAAAAGCAGTAGTTTGTCATATTGCAAGTATACAATTTTTAGTATAAAGAACTATACAGGTCAAAATACCGATAAGCCAAGATAAAATTATATTCACGCAAGGCACGTGTAATAAGTACACGTAATATTGCAAATATTAATGCCTAACATATTTTGATAAAAAAAATACTGTGGTCTATAACAAAAAAGGCATCAAAATAAGTATGAGACTAATATCTACCATTACATTTTCAAACATTATCAGATCCCGGACAGGAGTCCCTATAAAGCATTTGCCTAAATCAAATAAAGTTTGTCGCAGAAACTCCACTTCAAAACAAAATTTATATCCTCGTGAAGTAGATAGGGATTGTTACCATTACGTATATTAGAAATAACTTCAAGTTATCGGCAATAATGCTTGGCAATACTGAATTCTAGTAAAAGGTTATTTACCGTTAACAGACAAAGGATATATCCTAAGTTATTATCCTTGTTTGTCTGAGATCAATTAACTTAAGGCCGTGATTTAAAATAACCACACCTAACATCTTTTTAATTTGTAATTTGGAGAGTAATTGGCTAAAGCTGAATTAATTTAAAAGATAATTATTTTCTTATAATTTCAGAAATATAATTCAACAGTCCACATCGTTATGCCTTTTGAAATATTAATAACTTAATTATATTTATTGTTTTTTGTCACGCGTTATTAAATCTTTAGCTACGTCATTAATATTCAGTTGTCAAAGGTCAAAATCCAACTAAAGGCATTCAAAAGTATAAAAATTCATTCCAAATTAAATATTCTACGTGACACTAAATACAAAAAATATATTTTAGTCCAACCCTAATACTAAGTCAACTCCATTTGGTTTCATTAATTTTTTCCACGTACAACATTTTTACCGTAGTTGTATCTCTGAAATTTTATTTAAACCAAAAGAATTCTCATACCAAAGGATAGATAATGCAATGAATACTAAATTGTATTCTGTTAGGTTGAAACTATGTCAGATCCCGCATAACATTCAGCTGTCAGATGACTGACCTGGTCTCATGACACTTGGTTTGATGCCAAATTCCATGTTTTATTTTGCTTCAGACATTTAAGAGGATATTATACTTAACGTTCTGATGGTACATCTGCAAAATTTACTGGAAATTATATATATATTACTGGACTATTTCTGTAGATAGCCGCAATATGTACACAGTTACCGGTTGGCAAATATCTTGTTTTTATTAATTGTAAAAACAATTTGAAAAAGAAGTAGCAAAACCCTAGGTTTTTGAGACGTTCGTGTCTATTACAGTATAATAACCAATAATGTTTATTAAAAAGATTACTTAATGAATGTAACCCAAACTCCCCAATATATCTGCTCCAAAAAGAAAAGTGTTTTTAACAATTATCAAGATTTGTACAAGCAAATAAACTATCATTTCTCGTTAGAATATAACAAATATATTTAATCAGCCGATTGTCGGCGGTTGCAGTAAACACATTCCACGCATATAGATGCCACTTTCTGATTGGCTAACTTACATAATTTATCTAAGAATTCCAACACACATTCTTGCAGCAGAACTTATAGTAATGTAATTTCTATCACAGTTGTCAGGTCAGTCGATTTCGCAGTAATCCATCAACGATACTAGTACTGCGGGAACCAGATTTTATGCACAAGAGGGTAATAAAGACCAAATTTCTCAGATCAAAACTCTACCATAAGCTCGTCATAACTTTCCAAACGAAACGATGGTGGAACGTCTGAAATGTGCTTTAAGTTATGCTATTGCGGTGACAAATCTTTAAAAACTTTACTGTTTCCAAATTTAATTCATAGTTTCCTAGTTGATTCATTGAAATTTAGCAAAATTGATTGTTTCCAAAACTTATTTCATTATTTTAAGAAGAAATATATGAAGTATGGCCCATATTACCAAAGTTCCATATATACTTATAATAATTTATTTACTAAATATTTTAAATAAACTAATTACATTTACTAGTTTTGTTTGCGACTTTGCGTGGACCTTTAGGAGAATTCTTAAATTAAATGTATAATACACGTAAACCGTAACTCTACATTATATAATAATTATAAAAGTAAAAGTTTTATATGTAAATGTGATTTATATTGAAACGTCAAATTACCATACCTTTTTTTAAGTATAACCCATGTGTTACCTTAAACCTTGCCTATGGTTCCCGCGTGATGTGTGAACAAATTAACAAACAGACAAGTGACCAAAAAATTACGTCTATATATATATATATATACATATATATATATATATATATATATATATATATATATATACATATATATATATATATATATATATATATATATATATATATATGCATGTGTGTGTGTATATGGGTGTGTGTATGTATTTTTCATGTTCTCCTAAAAAAATTTTCTGTAAATACCATGAATATGCAGATGAAATATTTCTAAAATTTCGTTATATTCACTGGAAATAAAATAAATAATTTACAAATATTGAGTTACAAGGAAATAACATTATATCACACACAATATCGAAAAATGTTATGTACGGAACACGACCAAAAACGACCTATGCTATCATGCGTCTACCCGTATTCTTACTTTTAGCACAAGTACGTATGTAGTATTACTCCACATTTCATCGAATACATGTCACAGTGGAAAGCTTTATTGCGCAATGTGAAATACGTCATCTATTTGTTGAATAGTTACGCTATGTATTTGTGTTATGACTATGGATCGAGTAGCTATGCACTTCTTATCGCATTAGTACAATGCAATATAACTGAAAAATATTAAACTTGTCTTTTTTCAGACTGCGTAAATTAATGTGCATGTTTTTTTTATTTCATTTCAATTTAAATTTTTACGTGAACAAAAAAATGATCTTAATGCGTTCTATCACTCATATCCGTGCACAAACACACACTAACAGACGTTCTAAAAAGTCTTTGTGCATTCTATTACTTATTCTTCATACCCCAATTATTTCTTTTTTTCTTCAAGTCGTACCTCTGAAGACATGCTACTTAAACTATTAAAAAATATATAAAATTCTTCACGAGGCACCTTTTAAATTTTCATACACATGTTTTTATGTATTACAATCTATTGAAATATTTGTTGGTCGATATGCTTTAATAGTAATTACTACTAATTTACTTGTTAATTTAATTTTTTTGAGTCAAATTATTAGAACAAAAAACATCTACAAAAGATTCACAATTTTTTTTTCAATAAGTGTACATTTTTAAATTAGAAAGAATTTACTTTAATCTCTATTGACCAAAGCATAATGTTAAATTAAAATAATGCTAATTCTGTTTAAACAGAAATATAATCTTAATAACATTCTAACTTCTTATATATAGATTATAACCACTTTAAGTTTTATTTAGTTATTTATCCCTATTTCATAACCATGCACATATTTGCATAAGTGAATTCTTTGCTTTTGTAACAAAAGCAAACAATTCACTTATGCAAATATGTTCATGGTTATGAAATAGGGATAAATAACTAAATAAAACTTAAGTGGTTAAGCTATGTATAAGAAGTTAGAATGGTATTATGTTTTTGTGTATTTGTGTACAAAAGCAAAGAATTTTTATTCCGAATTATTTTACATTATATTTTATTCACGACAACATACTGCTCTTTGGTTGCACAGATATAAAGTAAAGTCATTCAAACTTAATAGTAGTAATCAGAAAAGTCAAGAAACTGACGAATAAAGTCACATATGTTCCTAAAGATGCACTTCCACTTTTATCTTTTCTATCTCTTCATGCTTATTTTGATACCAAGTTTTATTTCTCCCATTTCTTTTTCTATTTTTATAAACATTTGAAATATAATGAGGGTTATTGTATCTTATTAATTGCAACGTTCCCGGTAGTTAAAATAATATCTTGTTTTATAAACACGCTATTGTTAATATATTGATGGATGTTATGTTACTAAAGAGTTTACCTGAAAATATTTTTTTAACATCCATCCCAAATTTCCAATAAGATTAAGATCAATTACATTCCATATATGCGGCATACACGTAAGAAAGTTTTGTTAACCCACAGTTTAAAAATGGAAATTTGACTATCTGAATTATTTCATAAATCTTTTGACATAAAGGCTTAAAAAACAGCGAAAAAGAAGAAAAAAAATATTATGTAATATCGAAACATTTATCGCTTTAAAGCCAAAAACTATTTGCTTAGAAAAACTGCAATTTCTTCAAAATTATCCTTCTTTCTCTATTTCAGAAATTAAGGTATTCAAAATTTAAAAAATGAGTGAATAGCATTCTACTAATTTTGTCCTCAGAAAAGGTTGTGACAAATTGGATTACAATAACTCTTCGTATGAGAATAATATTTTTTTTTCATTTATTGCATAATATTTTGTTACTGTTGAGTGTCTGGAATAACTCAAACTTCACATCCGGTAAACAGCTCAATGTGCATATCATAAAATCTTATTAGTTATTGTGACATGCATATTACACACATACATAATCAATAATCTTAATAGTTACCATGTACATTTGTCAATTTATTTTTTTTTTGACAACTACAGCTTTCTTTTTTGAACGAATTCTTTTTTATATGCATGTTATTATTCAGTACAAAGCTGTTCTAATAACTAAATTAAAATATGTCCAGATTTTATTTGCTACTCTAATCAGACACCAACATAAAATTATTTTTTAATTTTTGATAGAAGTAATTGAAAAAATGTAAAACATTGATGTTTACACCTAATAAACATCTAGGAAATTTTTCGATCTATATATTAGTTCAATATACACCAGAGCGACGCTCATGTCACATTCACCTGGATCAGCCTTCTTATTAGCAATATTGACTTTATAATTTAAGAGTTTCTGAAAAATTTTACAGGAAAAACATTTTTATAGTAAAATGAAAATGTAAAAGTAACTTCCAAAATTATTAGTTAAATATTAAAAAAAAACCTGGTTGAAAACATTTTTCGCCTGGGTAATTAATAACATAATTTGTGGTGGTGATACGTAGATTATCGGCGTCATATCTGATGTTCACCCTCCGGGGTAATTAATAGTATAATTTGTCGACGTGATACATAGTATGTCGGCGTTATATCTGGTTATTACTTACTTATTCACATCCCTCATATTTTATATATCGGCTTAATTACGATAATGAGAAAAAAAAATCTGTGATACTTTGTACTAAAACTAAAAATAGTAGTGAAAATGGTATGTACTTTTATTTGAAGGTAGCGTCCATATCAAGAAAAGGAACTAAAAAAAATTATTTTCTAACTGAACGTAAGGACCATCATTAAAAAATTCCTTTAAGTAATGTCCAAATGCATTTCTATTTTATTTTAGACTCATTTTATTACCAAACTTGTGAACTCTCACACGGGAGCACCTATTATTTCTGGTCCATATTTAAAATAGCATCTATGTAAAGAATAAATATTAAAATTATTCAATCCTGATAATTTATACAAAAACGTAACTTAAAACGTACATAACTTCATTTTTTTAATTATCCTCCTCTATAAGCGCTCCAAAATAAAGCGTGAAGATGATAAACTTGTACTCCCATCACGCTTTTTAAATTAAAACATATACGTGTATCTATCGTGTGAAAATATAGTTGATTATAAATAATACGAAATTCGCATTTGGCTATATTTCTTTTTATTAATTTATATAAATTTAACTAATCTACTGAAATACGAATAACAATGACTTAAACGTATTACATTAAATTAAAACGATTCTATTTAATATAGTAGTGATAATGTGTCGCTTAACTCAATTGTGATGCCCTTCATTATTAGTTATGCCGTAAATTGTATTTCGTTATTATGATTTGACTTTCTTTTTACAAAATTCTTGATATTATCCTCATTGGACCCAGACTGACTTTTACACTATCGTATGCGAATTTTCTAAGTGTAATTCGAGATATACTAATATCAGGTAAGAATTAATATAAAAAATGATGAATTAACCGAATAATCGAATGGTAATAGAGTCGTCTGAAACGTACGATAATAATTACCGCTATGATTTTTTGAAAATTGTGTATGAAAGGATTTTCCTTCGAAAGTTCATGTTTGTAATTACAGGAGAAATATATTATTTGACAAGTAGTCATTATTTTTGTAATATTTATTTTATATTTGTACATTTTAAATAATTTTATTTTTCCTAAAACTGACAAAAAATGTGAAGTGGGCGAAAAAATGTCACTTTCATTTACTAAAGATATTAGTCACATTAATAAATACTACAAATTTGAACCAAAAAGACTTAGATTCGTTGTTTCGTTTATTTTTTTCTGTGGAACATCTTTATATTTTTATTGTTGTTTAAAACGTCGCTATATGCTGGATAATATAAGTTTTTGGTGCATTTTCTCTAGCATCTAAGCGAAACACGTAATTTGAAAACCTTTTTATCCACTTTTTCTAAGCTGATGAATTTGAAAAGTTTTGAAGTGTTTCATATATATTATATGGTATTATTTTTTGTTCATTCCAAATTGCATAAAGTATTTCTGGATTATTGTGAATGTAACTGCACTAATTTTTCATATTGCGTTTGGCTCTAGTCTTTTTCTGTTTATTGCTCTCAATTTTCATATTTTGCGTAGAGGTTTGAAATGGCACACAAAAATTTGATTTTTTTATTTATATTTATATTAAATTATAACCTAAACTTTGTCATGGTGATAACAAAAAATGCATTTTACGAAGACTTTATAAGCCTATTTCTTAATTGAAACTGGGGTTTTCCTAAAAATATTTTTATTATTTTTTACACCAGTAACTATAAAATATACTACGAATTTTTTTTATTATTTCATAACTACACTTCTTCTCTATTTACAAAAAAACATGTCACTTAAATAGAATATCAAATTTCTGAGTTTTGTATTATATTATCATAAGCAGTAAGTCATTTTTTTTAAGTAATGCTATGATAAGCTATAAATACAACCGATGTTCAATTTTTAAAATGTTTTATTTATATGTAGCAATTAAAAAGTGAATGTCCGTTAACCGTCCGTGTCAGCAAAAACTTAGGCATATACTGATACATAAAGCCTTTAAAACCATAAAATTTCTGAAACCTAAAATTGCACACGAGGTCAGTGGATATGAATTTATCTGACGTCAGGGCTCGTATTTTTCCCTATCGCTCCATTTATTTGAGGCAAAATTCACTTTGTTGTGCTTTTTAATTTTCACTGAATGTGGAAAATTGCTTTGGAAATGGATCGTATTGCAATCGGGATTGGTCGTATCGGTTTGGTTTAAAGTGGGTTGCGTTATCTACCGATCTGACCTGGACGAACTTAACATTGTGAAAACACGAACTCTACAAACGCGCATAGATGCTTTTAGATACTGATATTAATATGTGCACGATCTTTTTGTTTCATAATGTTTTATTTTATCTTTGGATCTTTGTTCAAATACGAGTACGATATAAATGTAAACAACCGCATTTTTACAGTGTAATTAAGATATTTTTAAACACAACATAATAATGTTTCCATATTTATTTTACTCGCTTGACTGAGTAAAAAAGATATCATACCCAATCATGTCATGTCAATCTTAATTTCTGGCTCTGTGGTGAGAGTATGAAGAAATTTGAGGTAGGTTCGAAAATGTTCATATTTGCGATAAGTTATATAAAGGTCTGCAGAAATCTGATAACCTCACAAATACAGAAAAAGACCTCTATTAGAGTGTCCCTTGTTTTTCAAGACTTTTTGTTTTCTAACACATAGGTTTTAGTTTTTTTTCATTTGTTCCTAAAACGCTCGGAAAACAATTTTTACCTTACTTGGGATACTGCAACCTGTGCTGACTCGCATTCAAACATTTTTGCGGTATTTGTCAGTTGTTGTCGAATGGTCGGGTAATTAACACGTATTGTTTTACATTCAGAAGATGATAATGGAATTAAGAAGGAATAAAAAAAATATTTTCTTTCTTAATGACGTAAGTGACCAAATAACTTTTGAAAAGTTAACGTCAAGTTCCTGCAGTTCTATATTTTAACATTCGTGAAGTTGTATTGACTGCTAATGAAAGGGCAAATCTTGTCGTTTGAGAGTGTATTATTTGCTAGGAGAAAGCTAGAATACCTACCAGAGCTATACCTAACTGTGTGAAAAAACTTGTGGATTTAATAAAGCTTGGAAAGAGCTGCAAAAAAATTTTTAAAAAACACAAAGTTTTGTCAACACTGAGAGGAAACTTTCAAAATAATATAGATAATGATGAACTCTCGAAACTACAAAAAAACTACTACAAAAAAAGAAAAGACTTTATCACTCCTAAGGTAGTTGCAGCTTTAGACAGAAGTCAATGATGCATAAGGGATTCTGTTCATATACTTTACGATGATAGTAGCAGTAGGTTTAGCGGTATGAGATGATTCTCTGATGTGAGAGTTCTTCCGGCCAAGATCTAGCTAAAGCTACGTCAAACGCACCAAGTTACAAGCAAACCTAAAAAAATTTCCAACCCATTGCAGCTATATATGTAAAACCCTGGCTTGGATACAGTCTGGCAGTGAAGGCACCAAATCAAGATTTTTGCTTTTTAAAGATGTTAAAGCAATATGAAACTTTAACAAACTGATCCCAAAGCAGCCCCGAGTAAGTTTAGCTAACACCCCTAGTACATGTAAGAAGAAATTTCCGTCTTGTCACCCTTTTATAATGAAGTTGATGAACAAACCGAGAGAAACATTGTAGTGAACTTATAATGTGAGAGTTTATATGATTTTGGAAGTGATACGTTCTATCGAAAGAAGAAATATATTATTATTATTTGTATAGTGAAAGGAAATATAAATATAGTTTTGTTTCTTACAATATTTTTACGAGATCGATTCTAAACTAATAATAATGTTATGAGGTAAAAAAAAGATTCTTTCTTTAAGAGCGATGTACCATTCAGGTGAAATAGCTGTAAAACTCATGTGAGACTTTCATAGTTTGAAGTCAAAAGCCATTTTTGTTACGCTGTGTACAAGACATAGAAAGACTGACTGTAAAAAAGAAACCTTTAAAAGGGAATATCCTGAATTATAAATAAATTTACTTTTTTTTAATAAATAAGTACCTATAATTTAGATTTCCTTTTTCATAAATATTTTCATAAAATTTAAATATTTCAGTGGATTTAGCTACCTAAGCGAAAGTGTTGAAAACAGTTGTTTTCAAAAATTTCAGAGGCCCAAAAATGTTTTATTTTCACCCATGTAAGGGACCTACCTTTCTCTACTTATAGTGTTGACTATAGGAGTTTTATTATATTACTTTTATATTAGATAGGCAGGCAATTACTAAGTCTAATTTCAAAATTTAAATTGTCTATATTGCTTATTACGTAATACCGAAATCATACTCCTACATATTTAAATATTTATTTTAGTTTCTTACCTCCATGATTTGATCTATTTTTATTTTATTGTTAACAAATATTATTATCATTGATATACCAAGAAAGGCATTACTCGAAATAATACTTATTTACTTCATGCCCGTATATTCGAATGGCGAAAACACATATTTTGCATTAACTTTTATACTTAGGCGTACAAAAATAATTTGGAGAAACATTAGGTAAAAAGAAATAAATAATATGTAAGCCACTTGGTTGCCAGCTTATAGCGACTACGCTTCGTTGATATAAATATATTATTTTATGATTTCTTCTCCTAATAGAAGTAATGTTTCGTCTCAAATGTTCGAAATTGATAATGTTTTATACGTATATTATAATAATGGCAAATTTACTTTATTTTTCGAATATTGAAAAAATTATTTTATGATATAACAGACACAGGTAAATTTTTTCCTGGGATCTATTTTTTCAATTTATATTTCTTTTTTCAAATCACAATGTCTGGGCATAAACTAACAAGGTAACTATAAAATTATTCAAATTATATTATATCGACGAATATCAGTATGTAGAAATTATGATTGGTATTTGCAGTTGATAATAAATATAATTTAAGTATTAATATGGAATTTTCAGTCGAAATGTAAATTAAAGTGAGAAAAAAAATTGCCTGCTCAACGTAAGCTCACGCATGTGTTTAATTATTTATAGGAAACGTAATACACAAAGGAAATGAATAGAACTAGTAAAATAGTTTAAACATCAAATAAACACGTTATCCTTTCAACAATTTTTAACATCTAATGATCATATATAAAAACCTGCGATTTTTTAAATAAATTTTTTATCTTCACATAAATATTTTTGTATTTATCCAAGTAAAGAAATATTACTTAACTAAGGAAATCGAATAAACTTAACTAAGGGAATAAAACTTAACTTAGGGAATCGATATTATATAAAAGAAAATGATTAAATTTAAAAAATAATATTAAATAATAATTATTTAGTCCTTTTAATTTATATATTTTACCTTCAGTGCTGAATAAAATGATGCATCTTTTTTCATGAACCTTTATTTAATTTTCCTAATTTCTTACAGATATTTGGAAACCATATTTATTCACGGGGAAAATTCTGAAAATCGTAAATTCAATCTTTTTAGAGATCGTTTCAATGCGGATAATTTTTCAGTAACCTGGGCTTCACCTGACAAATGTAAATATTACCTTTGATTATCATCAGTACTTTGACGGTAAAAATTGTGGCTAAAAGTAAAAAAATAATTATTTTGGTTATATCTCGCAAAACCCGCTTCAATAACATAAATGTTATGTTTATTTTTCTCGTATCTTAATGTTTACTATAACGATACTTTTAGGCATCCTTATGGTAAAACCGATGACATACAAACATATAAATAACAAATCTGGCACATAGAATAACGTCAAGCATCCACGGTCATTTGACGCCCGTCGCAATTAATGAAATGTTTGCTCACCTTTATGTTTATCGCTTGTATTCACATTTGGTTCTCTCGGTGATAATGTCCTATTTGTGTTATTTGGATAATGTCCTATTGTTGTGTGTGTGTGTATATATATATATATATATATATATATATATATATATAAATGTCTCTATATGAGATAAATGATCATAAATATAGTACTGACAGAACCAAAATTTAAAAAAATCACTAAACTTTCATTTTGATACAAATAATAATATATTTATGTTAAAAAATATTGGTTAAAAGTCGGTAAGAAACCGGGAAAAAAAATTATTTATAAGTAAAAATATTGTGTTATGCAAAATAGAAGGAAAAAGAAAAACAAGATTATAGCTTTTTTATACTTAGTTATTATTTCTGAAGAAAATTTAAGGATTCAATCATTGTTCGCCAAACGGAAGTTCGTTTTACGGTTACCTTATTTTCGTCTCTACATAAGATTATATTAATAACATTAATTTAGTTTTTACAGTATTATAAATATTTAATTTTTAAATGCATCGTTAAAGAGATAAGTAGCATAAAGAGAGCGTAAATTAAGAACACGAATAGTCGGAAAATATTATATTTATTGCTCCAGTATCTATTTGAAAATTTTAATTAATAAGACGTTAGCTAAGTAAATTAATGTGCTACTTATAATGCATCCCATTAACAATGATGAAATTCCAATTTCGAATAATTTAGCGCAAATTTCCAGCCAACACTTTCTCAAATAATTTGGATACTTGGTCATATTTAAAAAAAATCCATAATTAATACGCCGATCGCCAGTGATAATATCAGACAGCTAACTAGATAAGTCAACAAGCCTACTATGGAAATAACCCTTCTTCACTCTTTCACTTATTGAACGGAAAGCAGGCAAATTGAATATAAAAAAATCCCAAGCATTATATTCACGATCATCAGAACAGAAGGGTTAAGAAGAGATTGCTGGAAAAGAAAGTTTTAAAAAAAATTATTTGCTTTTTAGATAAGTTTATCACTTTTTTTCCTTTTTTATCATAAACACTCTTGGCGAAATTTCATATATACTTCATTCAATGCTGGAAGGCTTCCCACTTCCCAAAGTTAATGTTTCCCTATAATAAGTTTTATTTTTAAAATTATTGTAAATATTGCTGTTTTCTGATTGCTTCCTGTTGAAGGGTTTTAATTTTTATTGTATTTAATATAGTTTCTATTTTTCTAAAAAAACAGTTATAATAGTATATTTACTGAATTGGAATGAATTTCATACACTTTTGTTCAGCATCCTTAGCAGTTCATCACTTAGAAAAGTTCATTATATTTAGGTAAAATTACTAAAAAATTTTAAGTTAAGATCTTCGTAAAAGGAAAAATATCCATTATTTCTTGCTTCATTATGGTACACACAAAATTGGCCCCGACATAACCAAATATGAAGCTAAGTATTATCGAAAGTCGGAGCAATAATAATTAAGTACTGATTCAATTAGTTGTATCACAAAATTTCCAAACACAATGGAATCCTTATATCCATTTGACGATACACGAACACAAACGTCAGTACCAATAAGCGATATAACACAAACGCGCCGTATGTAAAGCACCGAAACAATTTCGGCTTCGGTTTGCTGTTAGTATTTATTGACTTTTATTGTGTAATCGTATTTGATGTAAAATTTTGCCTTTCCAATATTCACGTCCTACGCTGTTAGCTTGCGGCTCGGCGAATATGATTTATGCCCAGTTTTGTTGTTTTTATTATAAAGAGTGAACGTGAGCGCAACATTGTAGGTTTTTAGGGAGCGAATAATGTTTTAAGATATTAAGTTTATATTCTAGCAACTCAAATATGACAAAATGTTTATTGTAGAACATCAACGTATGTTTACGTAAAGCAACTAAAAGTTGTGCAATTAGTTTTTATAAACAAACTTTTATTTTTATAGGAAAGGATTCCAAATATGTTTCCAAAAAGTCTTCAACATCTAAAATATTTCTATTAGTTTTTTTATATTTTATTCCTCAAAATATAATTTCAAAATTTACCAGAGATGTAATTATTAACGGGATAGATGTAATTATTAACGGGAGAGATGTAATTATTAAATCACCGAGTATAAATATAAATCCACGTTTAAGAAAATTGGTTTTTCTTCTCCTATATTTTAATTTTTCACAGAGATGCAATTAATTTGAGACGATAAATGCGAACAATGTTCATATATTATTTACTGCATAAAATAACCACTACACAAAACAGCGAATTCTAATACCATCTTGGGAAATTAAAAACATTACACAATCAGCAATTGTAAGTGTAATAAGCATTTCGTTTTTCAAGAAGACCTACCTTTTAATTTATGTTTATTAGAGGTATGTATACTGTCTAAGAAATTATTTAAGTAGTTGTACCAATGAATGTTAAATTACATAACTTAACCAATAAGATTTCTTACTTAAGAGTTACTTACGTGTCTCCACCCCTACCAGCTAAACCCCTATTTTCGATGACCTAAAATTACGCAAAGTTTTCAAAGCAAAGTAGGCTTTACCAATATATATGCAATAGTTGACCAGTTTACGATATATATATATATATATATATATATATATATATATATACATATATTTATAATATATAGTTCTGTAAAAAGTTCATAGAAACGCCATGAAAACGGCTTAAATCAATTTCAGAAATATCATTGTACTGTAAAACATAAATTTTGTACAAATCATCCGAAAGAATATACAGGGCCATAGGAAGCTTTCGAAGTAATCAGTTGTCACGTAACGCCCATTACACAATATTTGGAGACGATCTCCCTAATGATACTATTGCAATGTGTAAATTAATACATGATGCAGTTTATCGATCATTATTACAACCGCTTGCCATTAAGTGTGTTGGTACTCAAATAGATGACAGTTTTTCAAATTCCTTGTAAAGTGTCATTCCTTCTTTAGGTCATTCCTTACTTAGTTATCATCGTCTTAACTACTTAGGATATCTTGTGTGAAGGGTATAAAATATATCCCAACCGTGCCGTTCAGGACGGTGAGAATTAAAAAATAAACAGTCATTGAGAACGAAGGAGGCCACACTGACAGACTAAAGTTGGGGGAGTTTAATATTTTTAAGAAGAATATGTTACTTTTGCTAAATTAAGTCAAATAATTTTTAAAATTTCTTTTTAACTATTATGGTATATTTCATTTATCCGTGTCAAAGTTCCAAATAAGAATCCAAATTTGTTTATGCTAAATATTACACATATTCATTATAATCACTTTCGTTCATTATTTTATTATAATCACTTTTTCGTTCACATTTTCGTAACCATTGAATCATAGACTTTCGAAAATATTTTTGATCTTTTCTGTAATAAAAATATTGATGGCTTTGCATTTATTGTCTTTTTTGTTTGAGGCAAATAATACTTTTTTAGATAAAATATTCCATGATTAATTTTTGTTTAGTCTTTAATTAGCCAGGCCAATTTTTTGCATTTATAATAAACTCAAAAATGTCTAAATAAAATATATACACACACAGTTTGAATATCATTCAGTGAGTTGCACAGTACCAATTTAAAATTATTATCATGAACGTTTTCTTCAAAGTTTATTTTCTTTTACACAGCTTTTAAGCCAGTATTTTCCTCATTAAGACCCTCTGTCAACTATGTATTTCCATTGTTAATAAACATTACAATTTATAACTCTGGTTCACATCAGTACCTTTTCGGTTGACTTTTTGTTCATAATAAATTTGTTTCTCTTCTATTTATATTTCAAGCTGTTTTTCGCTACTGCAGTAATTTTCTTTTAAAAACCATATCTTTAATCAAATATTCACCCAATTCTTACTGATTAGAAATTTTCAGTTTTATTAGTATTTATTTTAACCATTTTATTAGTATTATTTTTTTTAAACTAAATTTATATAATTAGGTAATCTTAGTTGGCAACCTCAAGTAAATGACGTTAGTCGTCGTATCTTCAGCAAAATGCTGCACTCCATAGTTAAAATTTTCTAGACGTTAAAAGTAAAGCTACCTGCATCGAACACTGTTATTGCTACTGTATGACTACGGAGATGTATGCTACTCAGACCTTGCAGAATATCGCCCTAACAAATTACAATGTATTCAAAAGTTTGTGCATCCTTTACGTTTTTGGTTGTAATAAATATGACCATATTTCTATATTCAGAGAGCAATTTAAATGGACGAAGATCTACGGACCTTCTATACATTCTTACGCTTCTTTAAAATATTTTGAACACCCTACTTATCCAATTTATCTCAGAAACAGATTGAGTTACTTATCTCTTAACATACAGAGCGACTCTCTGAAGACCAGCTTAGTAATTTTGTTTCCTAAATATACCACCACCTTTCACGAAAAGTCTTTCGCTATCGAAGCTATGAGAACTGAAATCGGATACAGACTCTCGCCCGCTATACATGTCTTCAAAGAACCTCTAAAATAATGAGGGGAACATGATCCCTTAATCATACCCTTCCTAATTCCATTTTATTCTTCTTATTCCCAATACGGTATAAATTTTTGAATAATTATTTTTGTTTTTTGTTAGTATCTAGTACAGTCACCCACATTACAAATGTTTAAATCTAATAAATGTGGTTGAATGGAAGAGATTCCTCTTTCAGCAATAAGTCCGCCAAATGTGTACATTATGTGTACTTTAAAGTTGAAATAAATAAAAACAATCAATATATTAAAATAATTTTTAACCATTGTTTGAGGTTATTTTAACGGAATAATTTTTATTTCAATTATACATAAAATTTTGGCTATTTTTCACTAGTATTTTTTAATAGTTTCCTTCCAGAAATGGCCAAAAAAATATTTTTCATTACTAAGATTGTGTTAAAACGAAATATAAATATTTTGGTAATTTTGCAGCGAAAAGTTGAATTACCCACGACGTCGATGGGTTAGATCGATGAGCGAGCTAGGCGATAAAGACTATTAAGGCAAATATATGATTTGCCTATTTCTTTCTTTTTTGCGGATTTCCATTTATTTAATAACTTTATTGCTGTTTATTTATTAAAACTAAATTTATATAATATTTGTCGATCTGCGATGAAATTTATATATAGTTGCAACTTAGGTCAACTAATCAATATTACCAATAAATTATATGTTCCAAAATAGTGGAGAAATATCTATTTAAACCACCATAATTGCGACCCTCATTGGCATCTATATTCGCTCCAACATACCTAGTCCAATACGGAAAAAAATATCTTTTACTGTTCAGTATGAAAAAAATTAATAGGTCAATAGAAAACGACGACGAAACTGTTACGTCAAGTTGTTGATGAATCTACATAAATGTCAACACAAACGAGCAACAGAGTACAACAGAGTGCTACTTGTAAAAACATTTGAAATAATTTCATTTAAATACCATTTTCATAAAAAAATTACTGATATTTATTTTCTAATCGTTTTTGGTGAAAAATTACTCTACTCCGATATTCACATGTTACAATTGGAACAATATAATTTAGGTACATTGTCTCGCCGATATGTGCAGTGTAAATGAAGACATTTATTGTATTGCAGTATTGGAGATATTTGGGATTCTATCTGTATTTTATCTACTGTATGCATTAAACAACTCTTAATGTGAGTCGAACTCATAACTGATGGCTCTATATACGCTTAATTATATTGCTCGCATTTCTTTTCAACGCAAATTTATTGCCTGCTATACCATTCGTATGTGTCAAAATATCATGAATTTCTCAAACTTAAGGTATCAAATATAATTTAACTAAAGGTATCAAAAATAAAAAAAAATCTCAAACTTAAATTATCAAAAATAAAATATAATTTAAGGTATTAAATATCTAATAATTCAATATGCTAATTTATTGCCTGGTATGCACATGTATGAAAATATAGTTAATCTCTTAAGCAAACTTTAGGTAAATATATAGTAATTAAAATTACTTCAGTTTTAGGAATAAAAGGAGGGGAAATGAATGGGATCCACAATAAACAAATGCCCTGTTTTTTGTCGATATTTCAATCAATTGATCTTACAGAAAATTCTGAAAGGTGTACTTAAAATATTTTATATACTGTCATTTTCAAATAAATTGGTGACTTTTTTAATTTCAACTTTCTTCCGGTGTCAAGAATTTATATACCGTTCTTAAATAAATCTTTTTCATTAGGATTACTACTTGCCACATAATACTGTTAATTATGTGGATATTACAGCCAATACAAGATAAGCCAGCCAACAGCAATTTTTAATTTCATCAGATCCTGCTATGCGGTGCCTGAGTTTGTGAAACCTTTTGAGATGAAATCTCCGTGATGAGAGTAGCATTATCTTTCGTAAGTTTTGCAAAAAATGTATCCTTTTAAGAACAAGAAATAGCGTCTTAATAGTCTTTATCGCCTAGCTCGCTCATCGATCTAACCCATCGACGTCGTGGGTAATTCAACTTTTCGCTGCAAAATTACCAAAATATTTATATTTCGTTTTAACACAATCTTAGTAATGAAAAATATTTGTAGGGACAGAATAACAAATATTGTAGGGAATATCTACTAATTTGTAACTACCGCTTGATCATACATAATTTATTAAGATCTCTCTTTTATTTACATAAAATATGGCCACTAAATATGGATTTACCTGTGGATAGTTTAGTCTATAATTTTGGACCAGGCATAAAGCCAGAACCATATGTTTCGTGGGTAATGTAAATATTGAAATCGCATAATTTTGGCCCAAATTGACTGTACACTAAAAGTAAATAAATTCAGATAATAAATAGGGGCGGAGGTTACTTTACATGCTCGTATGCAGCACATTTCTATTGGTTGCTTTTATGTTTTGAAGTTTGTGGCGGCGCATCGTCAATTGAACATAATGTTTTGTTTTTTTTTATCAATTTTGGGATGTAAAAATAATATATCACGAACTCATGTTATTTTCTTTCTGTTTGCTCTAAAATATCACTTGGACTAATATGCGAGACTGGTTCTTGAAGTAGAAAAATATGTAACAAATCATTTCTTTTCCAGAGTGGTATTATTGCTTATTTCAGAAATATGCCTACATTTAGTGACTTACCATTCGCATTGTAAATTTTGATAATTAATGCTGTCAAAATAAATCTTATCGTAGGTTAAAATAACAGAAAAATATTTTTCAAATTATTTTGTTGGAATTAAATAAGTAAGCATTGATTTTTCTACCCAAAAGTTTTATTAACTATATAACAATCATCTTCACGTACGTCAAAATACTTGAGTGATGCAATACAAATTCCTTACATACGAGACAATTTTCGAATAGTAGTATTGCTGTTTCAATTTTTAATTGTTTTTGTTCTTTTTTCACTATAAAATACTTACTTTTAATTATATTTAAAAGTCGAAATATGTCATATATATGCATATTGAGAAGATTTAGTGTCCACGTCACGTGCGCGATATTCATTTGCGGTATATTAAATGCAATTTATTCTTGCGGAGACAAGGTTTAATACGATTTTTATTGAACGAAGTTGAAGTACTGCGCATTTCGGTACTTAAACTCAGAAAATCCTCCTAATTAAAATACGCCTAGTTTTTCTTTGCAACTTTATATTTTAATGGTACAGCCTTCGATTTTTTCCACCTGTGTGACTGTTTTATAGGGGAAAACGATTGGAAGATTCCTATAAAAAAAAAAAAAACAGATGACTTCTTCATTGCCTAAATAACACAGAATCTCATATTTTGAGACAGTATTTTATGCAGTATTGCCGTTTCGAAAGTTATGATCGCACAAGTTCATGTGATCCTTCATAATTTATTTTTGTTCAAAACTGCCAATATAAAGCTCTGGGCTCCGATGAGGTTATATTTTTTTTTAAATAGATTTATTATAAAAGAAAATTCGAAGGCTAGTTGCAAAATCCAAGACATCACTTATTACATCAATTACATCTGGTCAATATGCTTAGTTTTTTATACTATACTTATATTATAAATATTCTCCATGTGATTTTTAATTTATCCTTTCTCCATTTTTGACTCGTAACAATATTTATTGTCACCGAGGAACCTTCTCCCTTATGTGTTCTAGTGAATTGTATTACGGTAAAGTATTATGTGCCTTTTCTTGCAGCTAATTTTTTTCTCAAAGATTGTTTAAACGTTTTCAATAATGATATGGATTAGTTGAATTTTTTCCATTTAATTTTAATTAATCAGAATGAATTTAAAATTTACGGATATAAAAATATTAACCGCATTTGGCACAACAAAGCGATGATGTGCACGTATGGTTATAAGTAATGAAATAGAAATGAATAACAGAAGATGAAGGAGTAACTTTTAAATAAAAAAAACATTTAACTACATATCACACCCAAATATTGTTAGTTTCCAAGGTGTACCAGATTTTCAAACAAACTAAGGTTTGTATTGACCAATTAAATTTTAGTTTCAATTGCTCACAATGAGACATATGGAAAAAGTACGTCGGAAAACATCTAACTTATTACCTGGAATATAATGTATGTTTATTAAGTAGTTGACGCCTTGTCAATTAAGTATTACGGTGTTTTGATCAATATAATAAACGAATATTAATGTACTTTTCCACTACCGTGTCCATTTTTAATTTCCTACAAGACTACTTGATAGAGAATTTTCATATTTTTATAAAGCAATTTATATATCTTTGGATTTAATATGATTTAAACCCTTGATTATAATTTTTTTTCTTACCGGACTCCGAGCTTGAGTGTTAGATTGAATTAGTAACCGTAAATACAAATAAAAAACCCTTCTCACTTTCTGCTAAATAGTCATCACTTAAACTGTACTATAATTGCTTTTTGATACAAATATCTTCTGCTGGATTAATTTATGTCAAAGTCAAGTTCTGAAAAATGTCTTCAGAAACCAGTTCTTCCATCTAGCGACATCCAGTATCTTTAATCCATTTTATCGTTTAAAGAGTTTCTTCAGTGTATCTGACAGCACGTATTCAAGACAACCCGTTTCATTGCAGCTTAAAATTGATGCATAGGCCAAAATATTAAACGTTCAATATTTCAAAGTTTAGCCCTCTTTCGAATTTCTAAGAGTTACAAAGAAAAGTTGTTTATCTACATTTATGCACGAGTACAATTATTTATGTACCATAATTTTTTTTGTTAGCCGTACATATTTTTCAAACAATGTATTCTTCACACTTTTGTCATTAGTAAATTCATTTAATTTTTTGATTTATTTATGAAATTAATAAAAAATATATCGGTCTTTTATTTTCAAATCATTATTACACTGTAATATTATTATGTAAATTCTTATCAATATGAATTTCTGTCTCATTAAGATGGTTATTTCCAAACATATCGATACTTATGCTATAATCACATCAAGTGTCCTGCACTAGTGGCACATACCAATGCAACAACGTCGCCAATAATGTTTTCATTTAAAATCTAACAAAAGGTATTCAAATTAATTTATTGAATATAGATAATTCCGTAATCGGTTACGATATTTTTCTGATTTTTATTTTAGTGTAGTTATGGCACAAAAGTGCATTTTTGTGACCTAATAGACAGCGAACGATGGAGCTTTACTACTAATCGCATTCGATCTGCTAAGTCAATGTTACCGTGCAAAGAACAATGTGATCCATGGATCATATCGGTGGCGCATGTGCCGCGCCTACTCACATCTTACAAACTTCTAGTTATATTTTATGTTCTGTGTATTTACCGACTTCGACTAGTATCGGTCAAGTAATTGATATCAATAAGCCCTAAACTTACTGCATTTTGGATGATTTGGAGAAATCCGAACATGTATAATTTTTTCCCCTTTTATTTACCACAGAAATGAGACAGGGCACGCATGTACACATACACTCCAACACGCATACATGCCCATACGCAAGCACACAGGCGCATGCAACCATACGGCATCTAAGCACGCACATACACACATACGTAAGTTCCCATACCCACCCGATCCTCGATTTATAATATTGTTAATGCTTTTCCTAGGAACTATGAATGTCAACTTAGTATAACAATTTAACCTACATTCTCAGCCAAAGTTTTCACAAATACATGTAAATAAAAAAATTACCAATGTAAAACTATCACTGATAGTCTTTTGACGACCGTTAAAGAGCGCAAATGCCTTTACAAATCTTGACTATTTTCGAAGTACAAAATTAAAATATTAGCAATAACTAAATATTTGATATACTAATGCCCAATACCTGCTTTACTATAATTCTTTCTAAGAATATCGTTAGAAATAACGCTCTTGAAGAGCATTATTACTCCAGCAAAAACTCTATCTAACTAGATTAAGATTAAACCTCCGATACAAGGTGGATTTCAATTTACCACTCACACTAAAAACAAAGGTTCACCAGACATCAATCACATAGTGTTTGACAGGTGACAGAATTAGATAAATTCACTGTTATGTTTCACTTTTTGTTCAAAAACTAACTAGAGACCCGTAAATATCTACTTAAAGGTCCTCCGCTTTTATCTTTGTTAGATGTAGAAGAGCTATAACTCGTCTAATTTTTCTTCTTCATGTAATAAAAATTGTCATCATATGAAAGAAATTTCCAATACATAAAGCAAATTCTTCACGTGAAAAGACAGACACAAAATTGTTGTCCCTTATAAATATTAATATCAAGAAAAATATGTGGAATAAACAAACAAGGAAAATCCAAAGAGTAACATCCAAAGGTTAGCGACCTACGTAAAAATGGCTTAATTCACAAGTGTAATTTTTATTACATTGAATTTAAATGATAAAATCACTTTTTATTTGATATTTGTTACTTATTCGTAAAATTATTTGATTTGATGAAATATACCTCTCATTTTTAGACAATTTATTAACAATATTTAAAATATAAATAATATAAAACGCAATAGTAATGCGTGTAGTATTGGGCAATCAGTATATCAAATATTCAGTTTTTGCTAACATTTTAATTTTGTACTTCGAAAATAGCTAAGACTTGTAAAGGCATTCACGCTCTTTAACGGTTGTAGAAAGAGCATCAGTGACAGTTTCACATTGTTTTTTTTTTCTTTTAGTTATATTTGTGAAAACTTCGACGGAAAATGTAGGTTTAATTGGTAAGCTAAGTTGACATTCATGGTTTCTAAGAAAAGCATAAAGAATACAAATTGAAGATCGGGAGGGCATGCGGACTTACTTACGCGCTTAGGTGCAGATATAGTTGCATACATGCTTGCGCGTGTGTGCTTGCCTGCGCGCATATATGTGTGTTGGCGTGTATATGTGAAACCTAGGTCGTGGTAAAGAACTTAAAGGAAATAGAAATAATACTACATCACGTAGTTTCTTTTAATTGTGAATAATGTATTTCGACAAAATTGACGTCAAATATATTCAATATTTATAACAATGTGCAAATATACATTAATTTGGCAAATAATAAATCCATTATTTGAATTCGTAAATTATGTTATTTTTTATGTATAAATAAATTGTTAAATATATAAGCATCATCGTTAACTATAATTTGTCACTAATATGCATGTAGACATAAAATTACCTCTTTTTAAAATGTTTGTGCCTTCGATGATAAAATCAGTAAAATAAGGAAAAAGTAATTACAACCTTAAGTTAATTTACATCTTTAATTTTTAACGTGTAAATGAAATTTTAAATGGCCTAATGATTTTTAAAGTGCAAATGATTTTTTTGTATTGTAAATGGATTTTTTAATGTTTAATACAGATGATAGTAAGAAGACGAGAGACTCGGATAGTAAGGTAGGTAGAGAAGCGCTTCCAAGTAAATGTGTTTACAGTAGGACATGAACACAGAAAACAGTAGCACAGTGAATACGAACACATCTAAAGTTGAAGGGTTGTTAGATCATGAAATAACCACACAGAATATATGAACTTCATTGTCAAAACATGCAGTTTTTCAATTACGATATGAGAGAATATAAGTAGATTTACCATATAATGCGGACTTAACCTGAAATCAGTCCGAATAAGATTTTCCAATTTTACTAAGTTCAACTTGAGATATTTTTACTTCATGGATAGTATGGGAAAGATTAAAGTGTTCTTCTTTAAGTTTTCAGAACCAATATTTGGCCGAGTCAAAACTTCACCTGTCGTTATGCACATAATGCGTGTTGCTTGCCCTAACCCAAATTAATGAAGGGAACGCTCTTCTCTTCATGAACTTTACACATTTTATTCTTTAATCGCCAAAACTCAGTTTTTATACCAGTATATTGCCAGTTATTATAACGGTATATGAGGTATAATTTATTATAAATGAAAAGGTATTTTTTTATTATTATTTTTTTATAAGCTTGAAAAAGAAAAATAACTATTGACAATGAAAGTAATACAGAATGAGTTTCAAATTACGAACAAACAATTTTTAAATTTTTCTTTCAAAATTATATACATCTATTAAGCGCAATTAGGAAAACGTACTATGTTTTTAATAAATATATTATTTGACTCAAATAAAAATCATCATATTAAATAGTGATAATACCTTTATAATAATAGCGAAGTCTTGTGCTATGGCACCGCTTGCACTGTCTTGTTATGTCACTTGTCGGGTTCCACGGTCTAACTATTCATGCTAGGTTTTTATACAAATACCGAATCAATAAAAAAACTTGAAGGCAATGTAGACAGATTGGCCCCATATTAAATGTAGCATTACTCGTCAATATACACAGATATTAAGTATAGCAAAATCATCCAACCTATCTTTATGTCTCTCTCTGGAATCTTTTAAAATTTTTGATTACGAAATATTAAAATATTCTATTTGTAAAAATGCAGTAATATAATATTTACATTTACATATATGCGATCCAGTATTACTAATCGCATACATGTTAATGTAAAAACTAATGTATTGGTTATACCAAAATATTCGTGAATATATATAAGGATGTTATAATTATTAACTCTTAATTTCATATTTTACTAATAGCTTTAGATTTTTATGATCATAATCATTCAATTTCCTCCAATAAGACACGGGACTTAATTCTGGAATTTTATTTTAAGTCACGAATACTCGATATTTTTTTCACAAAGTAATAGTTGATATTTTTTTCACTCTCAAAATTGTTCTGAATTTAAAAATTTCAAATATTTATGAGATTTTGGCATTAAACTTGTATCGTGCACAGATATTCGGAAATTTCTTTTTTCACTGTTTAAAAAAAAACGTTCGGAATTTGACCATTTGCAAATAAATACAGTCTTAAATTTGACAACAAGTTTCCTCTGTCCTCGAACTTCTGCATACACAAAATATAAATTCAAGAAACAGCACGAATCCAACCGTTTGAACAAAAACGATATTCTAATCCTTAGCCTTTATTCATTATTGCATTTTGGACCTACAACAACAACAACAATTGTTGTTTTAATAAGTCTTCTAGACTTAATAAAACAACAATTGTTGTTCGAACGTTAGGCAAGTCCATATACATTATTAAAACTGGAATCTACGTAATATGAAGTAGATAGTAATTATTAACAAAAATATATCGACTTACTAAATCACTAAAAACTCATTATCAAGCAGATCTTCATTGAAATCGGTAAAACAAATTGCAGGAATATTCAGTTGAAATGAGAATATGTAATTCATTTCGCCAATTGTGGAAATACATATCAATATGAAAGTCTATTTTTACTGCTGCTAGACTGCAACTCCACTAACTTTTAAGCTTAAATGAATAAAAAATTATGTAAATTGATTTGACTAACGACGGTGAAACGCTTAAAATTCCAGTTATAAAATAACACAGAAACATGAAAGTTTATTTTAGCCAGTGCTAGATTGTCGTGCCACCACAGTTTGAAACTTGTGTAAATAAAACAAATTGAATAACATTTCAATCATTAACGAGTATCAGTGTAGGTGTATAATAGATTAAAAACACTCCTCCATACCTTTTAGTAGCAGGTTACGTACTTTAAATACTGTTACGTATATCCTACATCATTTCAAACGTCGTGTCTAGTTCGTTGAAATAATTACTGGCATTTTAGAAATAAAAATGATTTATTGAATATAATTAACATTTTTTTGAGCTATTGAGTGTTAACTGTATTAAGATACATGTCGGCTAACATATTTTGTCATTTTACCAAATTCAAAATTTCAATATAGAACATTTTCTTAAAAAAATTTTTTGGGTGCAAATAGACTGGCGGATAGGGGAGTGATATTATAAATATTCCATTTTTTTCACATTGACGTATTTAACCCTGAAAATTATTAAAAATTCATATTAAGAAAGCATTATATTTATCTTGTTACCGCAACTATATATTTATATTACTATAATTATAGTTACCATATTACTATAATTTTAAATGTGAATATTTTTCTACTGCAAAATGTTAGAATAATATTATTTTCCACCATACACTTAAATCTATTTTAGTACTATAGACGTAAAAACTTAAATAATTTGCGGATAACTCTCTAAAATTTCATATCTTAAATAACCAAAGCATATGTATGTGTGCGCGTGCGCGAGTGCGCGCATACGCGCAAGCTTGCGTACGAGCGTACGTGCGTTAGTGCGTGCGTACGTGCGCGCGCGTGTGCGTGCTTAGAAAACCCATAATGTCAAACCTGAATATTTTTACGTATATAAATCAAAGCGCGCGCGCGCGTTATTCAAGTTGACCATTATGCATTTTCTGTGCTGAAGTCAATATAAAAAAGTAGAGAAATATTCACATTTAAAATTATGAATTTTCCGTGTTTAAATAAATAATATTAGCATTTTCTTAAAGTAATATGAAATCTATCAATTACAAATAAAATTCGCAATACATGGGCTCTTATAGACATTCGCAGTTCTATAGTATTTATATTTAACTTTTTACAAATAATAATATTATTTTCCACCATACACTTAAATCTATTTCTTATCTTCTAACTTTATAAAAAACTACGAAACTTTAAGTCGTTCCAAAAGCTTGTTAATAAACTTTAGGAAAACTTTCAATTACGCCTTTTTTCATAATTTTAATTTCAGCAGTTTCGGTCTATTATTGTTGATATATTCAGTGATATCTCCATAATTGCATTGAATAAAATTATAAAAAGTGTGTGTGACTAGAAAATTACTATCCCATATGAAATATTAAATTTAAATAATTCAATACTTCTTTTGGCCTCTTTAAAACTTGGGTATAGATGTTTTGGAATATTAACTATTGAAATATATGTGTGTTAGCACATACTATCGTTAATAAATTTTAAGTTTTACATTATACATTTTCCGCAAGAAACGATTCAGAAAAATAGTCAGATACGTGAGTCATTTTGTAAAAGTTTATTTGCTTTCCTTTCTCAAATATTTACATATTTGCTCAATATATTCCAATAACATAAATGGGAAAAAGGACACATTTTGCATAAAATAAAAGTACTATTTCCTTATAATTCCACTGAGTATTTTCCACCGAGACTCAGAATTCTATATTTCCTTAAATACTGCGCACGCAAATAATTGAACGTACAATGATATCCTTTTCTTATAATTTTTTACCCAAACATTTACATCGTAAGCATATAGCTGTAGTCGAAACCGTTAGGCGCCAACATCGAACGATTTCTTTTCTTCGCAATGCATTATGTCAACGCTGCATGCGTAGTCGTCACATTTAAGTTTAGATTCATATAATTTTCCGCTTACCTTCCCAAACATTTCCACCCTCCAGACTTTGCATTTCAAAAAGTTTTCTGTTTGAGAAAAGTTTTCTTTACAAACAACGATGAAATAAATCTCTGCTTTGTATTTCAGGTGAAGAAGAACTAATAAAAACAAGTAAATGTCAAATAGACAGACGTATGTACGTATGTTTAGGTGTCTTGTTTTATTTGAATGAAGTGTTCAAACTTATTTAAGGTATTACGATTCTGCATAAAACTTAAATAAAACTTAATGTAATGAAATTGTCAAATAAGTATATTATATTAAATGAATTTCCCTATTGTATATTCGAATTATTGTGTGATTTTCTATTTCACAATGTATTTATCGTTGTACTGTATATCACAGAGATGATTCTTATTTTAATATATTAAAAAACATGCGAATTTTAGGTCTCAGCAAAGAAAGAGACAGAGATGGAGAGAGCGAGATACTCAGCTTTCATTAGTTAACATTTTTGGCAGCATTTCTAAAACCCAATATTTTGAGTTTTGTAATAGCCAGTATAAATTTACTGAACACCATTTGATTAATACAATATAAAACAAATACACACAGCTTCAATTGCGATGTTAACAAGTTTCATAGTAAAAATTCAACTTTATATTCAAAATAAATTTCAAAAAGGCGATAAAATTTGTTTTTTTTTCTTTCAGCGCTTTGAGTCTATTATTTTTCTCATTAACACCATCTATAAATTATACGTTTTATTTCACATCAGCATCTTTTCGTATTGTTTTTTGTTCAGATTTTTTAACCATAGTTATACCTATAACTATGAATGCTTTTCACAACTGTAGTAATTTTTTTCAGAAACCAAATATCCTAAATACAGCATATGTTTTTTGACAAAATATTCACTCGTTATTTTTTTTTCGAGGTTTTTTTATGATATAACCATTTTGTCTGTTTTTTTTTTTAATTTAAGTGAAATCAATCTAGTGTCACAGCGACGGTAATAAAAATATTAATTCTTCCTTCTCCATTAGTTAAGTTATAATGTATTGGTGGAAGTTATAAGTTAAGTAATGGAAAAAGAAAAATAACTTTTTTACTACCATTGCTACGATACTAATAGGCATCCATATGTGCTACAATATAATTCAGAACAGTACAAAATATCCCATTAGGTTAGAAAATAAAAGACGGTAATTGAGCAATGATTTACCTGAATCACAAAATTTGTTAAAGAGATGTAACAGTTATATTCTATTGACAATGAATCCATACAAATATCTGTATGAATAGGGAACGTTGTACGAACTAAGTACATATAATCGTTCGAAATAATTTCCGCTTTGAATTGCTGTGTGGATTTATTGACTTTCATGATATAATCATTTTCCATGCAGAATAACGCCACTCCAATATTCAGGTCACACGCGGAATATTCACTCTCACCTCGACGAATACGATTTACGACTGAATAATATTGGTATTTTTGCTGAAATGAAGAACAACGTCCATTGCATTTTAGCATTGGGGATGCTTGAGATTCATTCTATATTTTAGCTTAATTTATGTATTAAGAAACTCTTAAGTATTAAAAGAACTTAGAGTAAGTTCTCTTAATACGTAAGAGTTTCGGAGAATTTGCAGAGGCAAATTCTTCGTACGTACTTCATCTTCTCTATATGTAATAAAATCGTAGAAAACTCAGTTTGTATATTGAATCCATTTAAATAAAACTAAGTGCTGCATGCTGAAGATACGCTACTAAGCCTAAAATAATAGTTTTTAGAATGTTTGTGTGTTAGTCTGTTTATATGTGTGCATCTTATGCACGTTAATCTCAGTGACGGTTGACTAACCGATTTGAATGCAATTATTACTAACTAATTGGCTAACACTTAGATTTAATTTCATTTCAATCGATTCGAAAAAAAAAGTTGCGTCAAGCTTTAGTTTACGCACATTGTGGACGTTAATATCAGAACAAGTGGTACCAAATTGGCTGCCAACGCCAACTATTAGTGGTTTTAGTATACTTTCTGTCCAGGGACTTCTGAGAGAACAAGGAAAATAAATACGAAAATAATTCCTAATAACTTTTCTTACTTCGAATTCCGCGCGAAAGAAGTCTCGAGCAAAGCTAGTTATATATAAATGTTTAAACATATCACGAGGGGAAATACAAAAGTCTGCACAATGAACAGGATAGGGATAAGCTACATTCCTTCTTGGTGTCCAGCTAATCAGAAACTCTTGTAGGTATACGAGTTAAATGTCAAATCCCTAACGTCATTCATTAATGAATAATCGCCCATCAAAAAAATAAATCTGGAATTGAACTGCGAACATGGAGCAAATAGAACTGCATGGTGTGATTAAATTTGATAAGTGAATTAAATATGATAAGTGAGATGGGACTTGTTTACAGAGATTATTGCCCTAGTAAAACTATGGTTTACAAGTTACATGAAATATTCAAACAAGGTTAAGAAAATTACGTTTGCCCAGGACGATCGACTAAGGGCACCATGTCGGGTATTGCCGAAGGAGTAAAAAACTTGTGTTGGAAGATGCTCCCTGAAGAATAAACAACTTATTGCGTAATTGTTTTATCAGATAGCATAATTTTGAGAATTCTAAACAACTATTTCGATATTACAAAAGTCAGTGTAAAATTAGTCCCAAGAATACTTACGCCACCGCAAAAGCAACAACAAGTCGAGGCGTCTAAGGAGGTTTGAAATTGTATATTGAGGAACCTACGCCGATTTAGAAAGAATTGTGACTGGAGATGAAACACTAATTCATTACTTAAAGCTTGAGTTTAAACAAGAGTCAATTCAATGGCACAAAAAAGGCACTCTACTCACTGAGAAATTTAAGGTTACGTAATCGGCTGGAAAATTTATAGGAACCCTTTTTTGTGATGTTAAAGGGTTTTTATTAATCTGTTATAAATAAAAAGTTACCACTATCTCTAGAGAATACTACGCTACCATATTAGATAAATCTCGACCTAGCTTCCTGTGATTTTTAGTTGTTCCCAAACCTGAAAAAAGAACTGCAAGCAAGATAATTTTAGAAGGACAGTGAGGTGAAGGCAATATCAGCTCATTTTCATGGCAAAGACAAAAAATATTTTTTGACTGGTTTGGAAAAATTATCTCCTAAATCTAATAAGTGTATTATTATCAAAATCTAATAAGCTTAAGGAAATTATGTTGAGAAAGAAGAATAGTTTCATTCTTTAATAAACTTGCAACCCTTCTGTTACTTGGACATTTGACCTTCCCTCGTAAGTAGCATTTCTCTTATGAGTAAATTACTATACGTAGTCATGTTTTTTAATATGTAAATTTATGGTATAGTTTATATTTTCTGGCAAATTTCGTAAATGTTAATTGAACTTTAATCATCGCTCTAGCTTTCCAACAGATTTTAAAAAAAATGTCTCGTAATTAACAATTTTAACTTCCCGATTTTCGCAACTACCGTAGAAAAGAAGGAAAATAACCCACATTAAACATACACCCTGCTTGTTGTGGACACTTTTAATAAATTGATAAAAATAATATTTTATTATATATTGTCTGAACTGTGCACTTAAAATATTCAATACATTGTTACTTTTGCATCAACTTTGACTCTGCTCGTTTCTGTTAGCCTTATTATTGCAGTTTATTAAAAAAACCATCACAAATTTTCTAATAATTACTTTCCGTGTAACTGTATTCATTATCTATATACTTCTGTTCGTTATATATAATTTAACCACATTCTACTCTACGATGTTAGCAACTATGGGAATTTATTGACATGAGATTTCACTTTTCGTGATTCGTATATTCTCAAAGTGAGCTACGCTTACCTGAATAAGAAATAGTAGAAATTTTTATAGTATATTTTGCTTACTATTTACTGTAATATACAAAATATCGATAGAGACGATAGAGATAATTCGATTTTATATTACAAGGTTGATAAAACCTTCCATCTGTATTTTTAACAAATCATTTGGTAATGTGGTATTGTGGATATTGTGTGAAGATATCCACTATCTTATAAGTACTGATTCAACATACTTGATTTACGAATTTGTCGAGATCCCTCAATTACAGTAAAGTAAAGTTAAATGATTTTTTAAATCGATTTATTGAAAATTACGTCGCACCGTAACCGTACGTTTCGTCTATGACAGCAATATTGAAATCAAATAATTTTACACCAAAATGACCATACAATAAAAGTAAATAAATTCAAACAACAAAAACAACAAACCAGACGAAAACTACTTCACACGCTCGTATGCAGAATATTTCAACTGGTCGCTTTTATGTTTCGACGTTTTGAGGCCGCATCGGCAATTGAACACGACCGTTTCGTTTTTTGGAAAATTTTGCGAATTATTGTGAATTTGAGCGCTTTTCTTTTGGTTTACTGAAAACATCACTTTCCTTATTATTTCAAAGCAGTTTTTGTCGTGTAAACATTTCAAACAAATTATTTCTTGTCTAGCAGTGATAATGAAAAGAGGTACTTTTTTTTGCGATTTCATTTTAAAATTAACAGGTGTTACTTACTAAAATTACTGATTTATAAATTGGTTTGTGGATTTCGATGACTATTGCTGTCAAAATATATTGTACCGTAAAATAATAATGACAGTATTTTGTTAAAATTATAAAAATAAGCTTTGATTCCTAATAGTTATATTCACAAATATTAAAACAAGTGGGTGACACAATACATAAGCACCGTATGTGGGATAATTTTCGGCTCTATTTGCTGCTTCAATTTTTGAATTGATTTGTATAATCCCTTTCAACTATAAAGTACTTACTCGTTAGCGTTAACGAAGATGAAATAAAAATGGTTTTGATACATTATTTTCGTAATAGGATGTGTAGCACGGTTTTTACTAAATAAAACTGCGTATTCCGTATATATACAATATTTGGTTTGGACAACAAAGGGAGATATCATATAAAAATGCATCTGTATGAAACGAGAAAAAACACTTTTTCACTATCTAAATAAAAGAATTCATAATATATTCTGTGCCATATTTGATCGCAACCCTGTAAAAGGAGATCCTGTCAAGATCGTGCAAACCTGTGAAATTTGACGATCGACCCACACTGTTAAAATTAAGCTATGGATTTTGATGATGCTGCATTTCTACTTGCTTTATTTAAAATCTTAAAATTCTATAGTTAGTTGCCTAGTCAGCGACGGTTTTGATTACATCCAATGGATTTGACCAATCTACTTAAATTTGTACTCTACATTTTGTGCACTTGTGCTTTAAATTAATAAGAAAGGAAATTGACTACTAAAAAGAAATTATTTCGATAAATATAATATTTTATCGCATAATAAATACGTACTTCGTTTAAAAACATATATGAAAATATTATGTACATATGTACATGTGTATTTATTTTCAAAAAGCAATTAATTTTAAGTTTAATATTATAGAATATGTTTTTCGTATTAGTTACTAGAATACCTCTTTCCGTTTTTTATTACACAAGAAAAATGCCCATATAGAATTCTAAGGGGAAGTTTTTCTGGTATTGTATCTCAAAAAGAAAAAATAGACCCTTGTAAGATCACTCACGTGTCTGTTTGTCCTTTTGTTACAATTACTTTTCTCAGAAACTATTTGGTATGCGTTTAGTGTACAAGTATATTAACATACTAATTTGCAATAGTAAGAACACGAGGTAAGTTATTAAGATGTTTTAGAGGATGTATGTTTAATACATAAACTAATTTCCTTCTTTCTATTGTTTTGAATATTAATTGAAAAGAGCGAGTCATGAAGATTGAAAACACTTTGTTTCTGAAGATTTTATATAAGAATGTTTAAAGATGTTGAAAACGTTCAAAATAAACATGTATACCCAAATGTCTGGGAGTGTCTATTGGTCTCCGATTTTGTTATCACTAAATGTTATAAATTTCAAGGTATTAAACCATATCTTTTATTTTCGAAATGTTTACAAAAATTCAAACATATATAAATGAAGCAGTAATCGAATACATATCCTAACATGTAGGTCAATATGTTAGAAAGTAAATACGAAGTAATTTACTTTCAAATAGCTACGTTGATTCATGTAAGATACACCAATATTGTATTTAGGTAACGGACTTTGACTATCAATCGATCAAGCAATGCTTCATACGCATACATGCACAAACGCACGTGTGTAGTTCTTAATCAATTTGTATTTAACAAGCAACATAAATACGTTATCTGATTATCATATTTTCGTATTGTTTACAAATCTGCAATGAACTTTTAAATTACATATATATATATATATATATATATATATATATATATATATATATATATATATGTGTATATATATATATATATATATATATATATGTATATATATATATATATATATGTGTGTGTATATATACATATATATATATAATTATAAATTTAATCATCAGTGTTTTCTTGGTCCTCCTCTGTCATACAATTTTCACATAAACATTCAGAAATTAGCGTGTTCTAGACAAATGTGATTAATACAAGAGACAGATGTATTTTAACTTGCAATACTCCTTGACTGGGCACAAATAACAACGCTCGCAAGGTGAGAGCCAATTTGTTTTCGAATAATTACCGGCAATATTAGTTTTTCTGTGTGTGAGGTGCGAACTTATCAATGACGTACCAAGATCCTTTATAAAAACATTCTGGTAGTAGGTTCATCGCTATCATTCAGCGTTTAAATCATTTTTGCGTTTATGCTGTGTTTAATATCCAAAAAACACATTATCAGTTGCCATCTCTTGGCGTTTCGAGACACGTCATAAGGGCATTTCAGTTTATCCACATTATCTACACCACTTTTTGCCTTACTGTAAAACGTAATATTGGATGGTTTTTGCTGGGCTCCTGTTTTAAGGTATATCCCGTTATCTTGCTGAAAAAATGAGAGCACGAAACATTTTTATTTCATTTTGGAATATAGGATAAAATTTTCAAATCTTTCTGAAAGCCGAAAAACGAAGTGTTAACTTCTCGGCGTTCCTTGAATTCGAGTGGGATGCAGTTTTTATTAGATTTAGTGGTCTCAACAGCAGTAAGTTTATGATTTTTCAGAATATGTTCAAGCGTGGGATAGCTTGTGAATCAATTGTCCATTGTGACATTACGTTCTGTTTGAGATATTGGCTGAAATATACGATTAGCAATATCGTGAGGCTCATTACTCACATTGTATAGTTTTTCTCGCTGTTCTCCTGCATATAATTCCATGTTCAAGAAATAGTATGTAACAGCACCAATGAGAGCTATAATTTTCAAGCTATGCTTGGCTGATTTGTTGGGAATATATTGACGAAAACCACATCGCTCACGGAATACCACTAACTACTCATCAATAATACCGTTTTCGTAGGCAATGTAATTATTCCAGCAGTTTTTGATAAAATTTTCCAATAGCGAATGTAATCGGGGCCAATTTGTTACTACATGACAATATTATCAAATTTCAAGCATTTTTCAATAAAAACCGATCTTTTCAAACTCATTATTGAAGGGTAGATTTTGACTCACGGCTCAAAAAAGTTCAACAAGGTAAAGCATTTCGATAACTGCTTTTAGTTCAGTTACACATGTGTATTTGTTTGAAATATTCGCGCCATGTCTAATATTTCGAATCTTATGATTTGTATGGGTTACTATTTCTGATAATACGCTCTCTTGAAAGGGTGAAAATAATCTCGTACCAGTACGGTATTATTGGCGTGAGACTTTACGGCTGGTGAACCTATAACAATATTTTCACTTATTGTTCGTACACGAGCAATTGGAGGATTCCGTACCATATGGTGTTGCCTTTGCCTTTGTAGATTGACTTTTCATAAAATTAACTAATGGCAAATTCATCTCCTCTTTACTATCCGATTCGACTTCTGCAGAGGGAACTTCTTCCTCCTCCTCATCTGAAACCTGGCGAATACTCACTCTTATCCACTGGTGTCAAAAACAATGTTGTTTTCTCCCCAAACCAAGGTTAGGGTATAGTTAAAAGTTAAGGGTTCAAATTTCTCATTGTTGAAAATATTGCAGAAGAGTAATAAAGTGATTAAAATTGTTTCTGATGAGTATTCAATGTCAGGAAGTACTAGAATAAACAAACAAAAAAAACATAAGCCAACTTTATATTCTATTAAATATAACTCATGGATTTATTTCCAATTCGGATCACATGTGGTACGCGAAAAACATATACAAGTAGATCTAGAATGCCATAAAAAAACGTAGCGGTCATCGATTTGTTTTACTGCTATTATCATGATAAAACATATTTAAGCTACGGTGTCGTCTACTCACAATTATTGGTTCAATCCCAATATTTTTGAATTGAAATTGATATACATTATTCAATGTCCATTTGAATTTCACATTTACAACTAATAACTTCAAAACTTTACCTCTTTACATTCTTAACTAATTTCATCACTCTATTGAAATTTTAAACTACTTCTAATCTGAACTATTGCACTAGTTTTCGAACAGATATTGTTTTTTTATTAATTCATTATTAAGTGAAGTTATTAATTTGAAAAAATTTATATAAATTTTATAATAAAATCAGTAAATTGTTCCATAAAATTTGTAAAATAAAACAATTTGGTAGAACTTAAATAGTTAAAATTATATCCAACACTTAATCAGCAACACGCATGCGATTATTTTATTTTTCTTAAATGGGTCTAATTTTTGCTATTGCTCTCGATGGACACGAGAGGAAGGTGGCGAGAGTTTTCCCATCGGAAATAAGAAAGGAAAAGAAGGTTAATAAGTTAAAGATAAGTAGCGGAACTACGATCCAATATAAAAATATAATAAATAAGTAATGGCATATATAAATATCTCATTAACATGATGTTAATTGTCTGGTATTTAAAGGACAGTACGTAAAGCAAGTCAAGCTATTATACCTAAAATTTAATCACAGAAATTATCTATTTATGTAATGTTAGCTTGAATAATCTGAATAAAATAATGATCAATTAGAGGCATAAAAATATGGCTAATATTTTTTTTTCACTTAAACAACTGATAAAAATTCAATATCAAAGTAATTTATGGAAACAACGCCATTATTGTATCGGTAAAAATTAAATAAAGACAAATAAACTCACAATACTAACCATATAAATTAAGGCTGACCATGTATAACTAAAGCAGTGTAGGTCTTTAGATTGTCGCTACACTAAAACATACAGATATGGCTTATAAATTTTATTGAATTCATATAATGAATATTAGTGGATCTTACAAATGAAAAGGTTACACTTTGAAAATTGTAATCAATAGCATGGAAGATTAACCGGTTTAAGTTTAATATAATTATAAATCAAATAAGTTTCATAAATGTTGATTTTGTTTTCCAACTGTTTTTCTTTAATTCTATTTTTATTTCTGAGGCATCCGTTTATTTTCATTTTAAGGTAATGTTTAATAAAAATGGACGTTTTTCTTTTACTGTATTGGAGTTTAAGACTAGCTCTGTCAAATAATGAGGATTAGACTAGAAATTTTACTAATTTTGACAGAGTAGAGTGCTCCTTCACATATAATTGTACGTATATTACATATTTCTTGCCCTGAAAATAATCAATTGGCACTCCAAGTCGTCTCCTTTAAATTCCTACACTATGTTTACTCGCCTGAAATCATTTTCTCACTGAACAAAATATTAAACATCTTAAATTGCATATGTTCTACCAGAAACTTCCGGAAAATTTACGTAATATTTCAGAAATCTTTAGATAAAATGACCGAAAAATTTGTGCCAAGACAATACTTGCAATCCCTAACAGCTCTTATTTCGATTTTACAATAATTATAATTAGAAATGATTACATTATAAATATATGTAAAAATTAATAGTTTACAAAAGAAAAAATCGTCCTATCATACCTCATATTTGTTGTATACAAAGATAATAAATAATAATGGGCAGAATTATTTTAAATTACGCACAAATTACAGAAGAATAAAATTCACTTGCCCTATAAATATTGAATTTGTTACATAATTTACTTCTTTGCAAATTTATTCACATGTTTACACCGAATTTAAAAAGTCATATGTTTACACCGAATTTAAAAAAGTCTATCATAACTCAAATTTTTTGTATACAAAGATAATAAATAATAATGAGTATAATTATTTCAAATTATGCACAAATTACAGAAGAATAAAATTCACTTGCCCTATAGATATTGAATTTGTTACATAATTCATTTTTTGCAAATTTATTGATATGTTTACACCGAATTTAAAAAGTCACATAGTATTTATAATAAATATTTATTTTTAACTTAACTAGAAACGTTCAAAATAAATAAATATAATACCTTTTATGAACTACCCGATTACTTTGAACTCTAAACCAAAGAAAACTTTATGAAAATTGTAAAGATTTTGTGCAGAAAAAATTAGAAATATACAAGAAATATATTTACTTGACAGCTACTTATAAAATTTCATTATCGGAAATGAAACCTTAAACTTACTTGGACAATATTTTAATATTCAGAAGCGGGCACGTTTTGTTTTCAGTGAGGATTTACAATTTGTCAGAAAAATGCTGTAACTATCCGAATTTAGATACTGTTTCATTTTTATTTAACACGCCTTATAATTTTGAATTGAGGTTGCGCTCACTTAACTTATAATGACTAATTCATTGGCTGCAAATGGTAAAAAGCGTCTGACGATGGAAACGGAAGGTGAAGACAGGAGCTATTAACCGTGAAGAGTGAAACACAAAGAAGGAGGCAATTGAAAATATACTATTGGCTTTATACCTGTACTATATTTTCAATTGCTTATCGAATTAAATTTTCCATTCTTTAGATACCAACTTATCAATTGTAACTCAATTAGTAGTAATTAAATTTGAAAATGTTGCTAGTCTCAATAAAAGTATTCTTAATTTTAATAATACAATAAATGTAGTATTAATAAATTTTTCATGAGTTTTTCTGCATTAAAAGTCGAAACATAAAAATCTTATTTAAAATTGATTAGGCTATGATAAAAAAATCTGTGCCACAAATATATAATGTATTTATTATATTTGTGAATTCAATTCATGTGCCTTAAAAGGAAGGCGAAAATAAAATATTTACTAGAATAGTCACGTGTCCGTCTATCCGTCACAGCCATTAATCGTAGAAAACTTTAAAAGCCTCGCATTCTGAAACTCTCCTTTTAAGAATTTCATTCTATTAAGGTACTTGTTTTCTAGAGATACCGAAAGATTATCAAAATAAATTAATATGACTCAAAAAAGTATTAAATTTTCAAGACTCTAAATTTAATTCGAGTTAAATAAATGAAAAAGTAGCATTATTTACGTTTTCCTCTATTCTTATATAGTACTTTAAATAACCATCGTGTGTATTCCCAGCTTCAATATATGTAAATATTGATCAATACCTACCAATGAAATGTGTTTTAAAAACATGAACAAATCTCATCTGTAAATAATTGCGATTTTAATAACTAAAACCCATGATCTTTTGTTAAATGCATAAAATGACATAAATTCGTAACACGTGCAAGTATGTAGGTGCGCATGTACATGAGAAGGAGAAAAAGAGGCGTTGTGAAATAAAGAAGTATCTACTCAGTACTTTCTGCTTGGCACCGACTCCAAAAATATTTGACATTAGCGATGTTTTACATATTTAATCATATTCAGAAATGATATTTTACCGCAAAAATTCCAGTCAATATCCTTATTTTTATTATTTTGTACTTTCAGGTGCATTCCTTATTCATTGGTTGCTTAAAATAGACTCAATTTTATCTAGAAAAAAATTATCTTATGAAACTAACTTTACTTTGTTACCATCTATATGCAACTATTTCAATTACGTTTCATATGCTATCTTACGGACACTATCACATAGAATTAGTTGATTACTTTTAAAATTTACTGTAAAGTTTCATTCATGTACGAGACTTGATATTGATCAGCTAAAAAAACATCTTTTTACGCAGGTATATTCACTAGTACCAATTAAAAATAGTAGGTGTCGATAACTCAATTCAAAATTTTCACTGAAGCTTCTGAGTGGATGTTACTGAACTATCCTTCGACTTGGATAAATAAAACATTAAAACCTACATTAACCAATACCTCTTAATGGTTCTATATATTGGAGTCATAAAAATATTCATTCAAAACCTTCCTGAAATGTTAAAATAATTATCACAGATTTACTCCACTCTCATTAGTCTGAATTGACAGTAAAAAGGGGTAGCCGTTATTTTATGGAAGGATGTATCACGATGCCTTATTGTATTATAAATAAATGTGTCAATTACTTGTCTAGGCACTACATTTTATTCAGTAACATGAAAATAATATTTAATTTTAATGTATTACATATATTATTGATTTATTTCAAATTGTCCAAAAGACTAGAAAGAGGAAATAATATTTAATTATCACTCTTGTGCGTTTTATTTTAAATTTACTTCGTAATCTATGTAATATAAGGTCACTGATTTTGATCATTTAAAACACAATTATCTATAGAGTGAAAGGAAAATTATTCAAGTTATTAAAACAAAGTTTACTGATACGTACTGAACAATATCTAAATATATGCCTGTTGGGAATATATACGATGATACTTTTTACTAAAAATTATGGGCATAGTGCGTCGGGATGATTACAAGGCATTCGGCTTATGAGAGCTCACCACACCGCTTTCGGGCTCACCAGTATTTGGAAGTCAAACCCGACATGACTGCTCGCGGAACGGGTCTGCACTGGTGTTCTGGTTAGCTGTAAGAGATAGCAGTAAGTCCGCCAGTATCTGTTAATACTGGTTGCATTGTTTACTGTATTTATTTTTTTAACAAAAAATTTTAAAAAATTCAGACGAGAAAAGATAACTCTAGGCGAAAATTTGTAAAATGACGGACATGTGGATGAAAGTAATATTTTTAAGAAACCTAAATTTTATTGATGAGCAGATGAAAACCTGACTACGAGTGCATGATGTAATATTTTTATAGTGTATTTATATATGATAAGAGCTGATACAATCCTAATCCATAAATGAAAGGTAAAATTCTGTTTGGTCTTCTTACACACGCTACTTTAGTGCAATACAATAAAATTAATTGTAAAATTTCACTATTTTTATCGTACTCTTGGCCTCATAACAAGTCAAATCAAATCAAAAATAAACTTCATAAAAAGTTGAAAGTAAATAAATTTGAATTACGAATGAAATATTGTCTCAAATTTTTCCTGAGAGCAGATCTGTATGTAAAATATTCTGCACGGGAATAAATACGGAATAAACTACTACGGGAATCAATTTTGATTCATATTTCTATAACATATTAATAATTTATGGATGGAGAAGCTAAGTGGATTGTTACTTCAGTATAGAAGGTATATATTGAGCCATATGTATAAAAATGTAACCATTTAATAATATCAATTTATTATGTTAAGATAAACCCATCATATTGACAACTTGTAAGCACGAGTAGAATTTGCGCCACGAATCCAACATAGGGTAAGTGGAAGTATTTTTAATATATGGCATTTAAAAGTATATGAGATTTTTAATAAACTATTTACAATTATTCATATTATCTGTAATCGTGTAAATATTTTACTTAGTGCATCTTTTATTGACGTAAAATTACAGCGAATGTTTCATAAACTATTAAATTTAGAAACATTGCTGTAACTTTCCATTAAACTTTAAGTAAACTTCTAATAACACTGTTTTATATAATTTTTTAAATGAGTAGTCTTGAGGTGGGAGATGGTGAGATAATTGTTTAACAAAATATTTTGCTAAAATAATAAATTGAAAAAAATTCTATTACTTCATGTGTATAGAAATATATTTTTAAGTTTAAACGTATGAAATATAAATGCGGTTAATGTGATTTATGAAATTTTAAGTTTCTCTGTTAATAGTTTTCTGCAATAATTGACTGTGACGGATATACAAACGAGCGGATACGTGTGTGAATTAACAAAAATTCCTATTTTATGGTATGGAATTCATAAATTTTCTCAATGCCTTAAATTGTTTAAGGACATTTTTCTTAACGGACTAATTCTTACCAACTAAATATCTGAGTTTCTTGATATTTTCCTGTCTCTCTAAGCATCTTGTGTCTCTATGCGTCTTAAAAAACTTTATTAATACATATAATAACCAAATTATAAGACACTAAGGAGAAATTAAATTACATACAGTGTACTTGTCCCTCAAATATTTCCGTAGCCAAGCTCAACATCCTATATTTCGTTGAATGCTACGCTCATAAATACATCAGCACAGCACAGCATTTTTCCTAATATTTTTAACTCAAACAAATATGTACCTATATCATATATATAGAGCTGTTGTCAGCGAGAAGGCACCGACATTAAACGTTTCCTTTTCTCTCCACTGCATTAATCAACATTGCTTAGTTATCACATTTACGTCTAGATTTATATCATTTTCCATTACCTTTTTGAATATTTCAACACTGAAAATTTTGCTTACAAAAAACGTAACTTAAAAATACGTTTACAATTACAATTTTCAACGTTTAATTTGGAAACCACGTTGAAATGTATCTTTATTTTATGTTCGGGGCAAACAAATATAACCAAAAACAAATAAGTATCAAATAAACAGACGCATGTTTTTTATGGTTTTTACAAAAATAATACGCATGGTTTTAACAAAAATAATAATCAACATGATTTAATCAGGTTATAATTAAAATGTCGTGTTATTGTTCTAATTAAAATGTTTAATCAAATCAAAAGCAATAAATTTGTAAAATAATATTATTATAATCTTATTTTCAATTTTATTTTTCGTCTACAAAATTAAATGTTATACCATTTTTTTAAATTTTATCTTCGGATTAATTGAGTCATTTTCTCTTTAAAAATACCTTTATGCTTGTAGACTTAATTATAAAGAGGTGTTTTTTCATTATGAATAATACGTGATATTTAGTTGTGAGTAAAGACGGAGCAGGAGAGGGGGGGTGTGAGAGACCCAATATTGTTCTTGCAAAGTCTATGCTTGGTCTTTCATAAATGTGTAGTCCAATATTTAGAAAATATTTTTAATACTTTACAAAATTTGTATTAAACTAAAGTCTTTGTTTCTAAACCTTTTTCGATAACAGGGAGAAGCAAAGCATATTTTCTCACTGCGTATTTTTATTCGCATCAAACTGGTCATATTTGAACGTATCTCTGAAAGAATTTCATTTTTGTCTTTGAAATCGCAACATTGACAGTGATTTTTTAGTTAGATTATTTTTTCAGTCATTTTCCATTAAAGTGGATGCACAAAATTTCCTGCGCAATTAATAAATATATTTTAGCCACATTCTGCATATATTATAAGCACACATTTTTAACAAAAACTTTAAGATATAAAGATAGAAAAAAATTCATATTTGTTTACAGAAATCTGTATCAAATATACTCAGTATGATGCACAGTATCGCCTGTATGAATTATAAGTATATTCCTTGTTACAACCTGCATATTCTTGTAAATATGTATTGATTGCATCCTTTCCTTTGTAAGAACTCTTTAAATATGCATCTCCAAATTAACTTTAATAATTAATAATTACCATTCCTTTATCTATTTGACGAATACAAGTTCAAAAAATGTGCTGTTTTCAGAGTAAACGGTAACATAGCCTCGAAAACATGTAAATATGCTAACAACGCAATATATACTATGTTAATAACAATACAAACTTGGAAGACATTTTTTTAAAAGTAAGGTGGTGAAAATATATGCGTGGTAAATTCCAACAAATACCTCTTTTTAAACTAATGAATGTTTTACGTCCCATAAAAGGTAAATTTCAATTCATTACTCGTACTGGAAGCGAGGGTACTTTGCGTGACAGTCATCTATCACGTAACGTTTAACAAAGTATTTAACAAGTGATACAACTGAATAAATATTATGTGCTCGTTCTGCTTAAAAACTAGCTATAACACATAAACCTTTGCTCAAAAATAAAGCTCAAAGGTTATCTGTATTGGAGGTGGAAGAGTAACAACTCATGTAAAGTACATGAGTCATTTGAAATATAATAGACATATTTTGTTTCTGACGAATTATTCATGTCAGGAAGAAAAATTGCAAGCATTGAAGGAAAATATAAAAGATAATAACTAATACTAGAATATTTAGATACGTGATAGTTCAATTTATAATTCTAAATTTGTATTCAGTTTATTATCATCTTTTGTAGAAATGAAATGCTGAAAATATATTTTCTAATTCGAAAATTGCTTGATTTAATAAAATAACATAAAATTTATTAAATTAAAAAATATGCTCATGAAATAAATAATGTGAATGACATTTTTTAAACACCTATGTTACATTGCCTATTTATATTTACTAGTGGTCACCCAGTAGTCAAAATTCGATCGTAAAGTGCTTAACTATTCACTTTGTTGAAAACACTAAGAGGTAAACGAGAGTAAGTCAATTCAGATTGCTGCTACAAAATTTTCCTTTTACAACAGGTACATGTTAAGCAAGCTGTATTTCACTACTATATAAAACAGAGATATATGTTACACAAAATATAAAATAAATGTTTTTGGTCTTGATATACACTCCATAGACAATTGAAAAACGAACATTTGAAATCGCACAAAATTCACAGGTCGAAACTTATTCAATAAATCTAACATTCTAAAATTTGTTGATAACGATCTCGACTCTGTGTGACTGTTTGACCATAGACTATTATGTATTTGACGTTGACGATATGAAGATAAACAATGAATCTTTTAAAATATGTGTAATATATAATTTAATGTATTTGTAACACATATTATATTGAAATTTTATCTTTATGCACTCCTTCCCCATATAAATATTATATCAAATCTCACACTCCTTTGTGCGCACAATATCCTTAAAATGGGAAAAAAAGTTTTCTCTTTAATATATATTCATTTTTAATTAATATATATTAATTTTTAATTAATATATATTCATTTTTAATTAATATATGTTCATTTTTAAGCTTGTTTCATAAATTGCTATCAATTTTATACATCTATATTACATTAGGTTTAATATGTTTATCTTTCACGATAAAAACAAATTTCATATATTTGTGTATATTGCATGTTTAAGTTGATATTTCACTACTTAGATCGAATTTTATATATTCCAGATATTTTTTTCAAATATATAAGAGGTTATGTGATGATAAATACTTGATTAAAAAATATACTTTTAAAATAAATATTGATAATTTTAATATAGCATTAATTTTGTGATAAAATTGCTCTTTATATATTGCTTGCTCTAAGTGAAAAGAAAACCGTACCATTTTCAGAGAGCTCCTAAATTATATGAAATAAATAAATATATTATGCCATTTGACTATAAAATTACGGGTCATAGTAGGAGAAAATATGTAGTAGAGCTAAATAAGCGCTCACAAGGAAGGCCAAATATGCGTCGGTACGATATCAAAAGAACAGCTAGAGTAAAATGGATAGAAAAAGCACAAAGACGAGAGAAGTGGTATAGAATGAAAAAAGTCTAGACCCATGCCGTTAAAAACGGCTCATGAAGAAGAAGAAGGTAGGTAAAAATCTGAATAGTACTAACGATAAATGAAAAAAAACTATATAAGACCATCTTCAGATCGATTCAGATCGATTCGAGATGCCTGAAATTGGCGTCATAATTGATAGTAAAGGCAATAGATTATGAGAGATTAACAGAAGACGAATATCTCAAATGTAAACAGTAGCTAAAAATATTACTTATTTTTTTAATTCCATAATCACTATCATAAACTGTTAACATCAATGCCCTAAAACTAGCAACCATTTATAACAGACTATGTATTTCTCACTCATGTATAAAACCTGCTTAATAATTGCGGATAAAACCTTCATCATGGCGCCGTTACGTTGACCGTTAAATAGTAGAATTATTTACCGCAATCACAATCATTATCCATGCTAAAAATTTTGAAAATCGTGAACTTCACGAAGGGTTATATTTACGTGGAAACTGCCTGTAAAATGTCAATGTCGAATATGAGGACTGAAATTGACTAATGCGCTACAGGCATATGCCAAGGTACACAAGTCGCTTCTTTTGTTAACGTGTTTATCATTTTTTCGATCTCTTCGATGAAACTCTTTATAATAGTGCTATTAAATAAATTCTGAGTCAATAATAAACTTCTGGTTTATATAAGGTCAACCATAACAATTTGTATTGAAATTTAGTTGGTAGACTGTAAGAGATTTTACAATGAAAATTCTTAATAGCACATTAGACAAATAAAAATACAAAAGTAAATTAAAAAAGAAAACAAAATATTGACATGATTTGGGATGGGAAAGACAGGAAAGGGCGAGGACACAAAGGAAAAGGTTTCAGGAGATGCAGGACTTTTTCACTCGATCTTTGAAAATATTTATAGACGTGATTTTCCTGATGTCAGGATCCAGGTGATTCCAAATTTTTGCTGCTTGGGCAGTGAAGGATTTTTCGTAAGTGGTAGAGGAATGTTTTATCCTATGGTTCTTTTAATTCATTTTAAATTCTTTAACTGTTTTATGGATATTAATGTCAATGTTAAGAACTATCCAATCCATATCTCTAAAATGGGATTTTTTACACATTTTTAAACTTTGCATTCTGAAATATTAGAAAATATATTTACCAAGTATTGAAAAAAATATAAATACTTTCATTTTATATATGCTAGACGGGAAACTATTAGGTCAGTTATTTATAAAATTATTTCAAATTTCAAATTTAATCCTTAATTTTACTGAAACTTTTTTTGTATCATGAAGGTTAGTAATTAGCCTCTCAAACAATGTAGTTTGTAATTATGTAAAGAAATTTCATTTGCTATGGATAAACCATAAATTTGCCTTATTTGAATAAAAGTTTTGTGGTGGCACGATTTCAGTTGGGAGAGCTAGAAATATCAATGAAATGTTTAGGAAAAATATGGCTAATGAACTTACAGGATCCAGGTTGTTTGAAAAATTTCAATCCGTTGATTTTGGTTTCCAATATAAACCCATAGGCGATCTAAGAACTAGATAGATAATTATAAACTGAAAGCGATGGAAGTGGACACAGCTCAAATTACGTGTGAATTAACAGCATTATTTGGCGTTATTATCTCAATAATGTTGCCTTTACCTTCAGCTCAGTTAATAATTGAGTTTCGCCTAGGAATAAAGAACAAACTGATATGGAAATTTCATGGAAAAAACTTAAAGCGCTCTTATTTTATGAGTTCGGTTAAGGTAAAAAACGAGTCATCAAACGTAATATATACACAGTCAATAACAAGCGTAATATATACAGAGTCAGTCAAAAGTAATATATACACAACTATGGATAAAAGCATACTCTACTTTATCCGTTTGACAAGGACAAATGTTATTTCAAATGATTCAAAAAAGGAAATTTTAACATCCCAAAAATTTTCATTCTGGGCTAAATCTTAAATTAAATTTATAAAGATCTTTTTGAAACAGATGCTGAGTTTGCGTTATCTGACAGAGCTATAATTAAAAAAGTAGAATTAAAATCGCATTGTTCTTCTAGATACACAAAATATAACGCATTTTTGTGCATGTTATCCGTATAGTTCACTATATCATTGATTTCAAAAAATTATATACTTTATTGAAAACAATATACATGCACTTATATATATTGGTATTCATATATATATAGATATATATATATATACACATATATATATATATATATACACATACATACATATATACACACACACATATATGTGCGCATTAAAATATATTTTTAATTTAGGTAAAATCTTTTATTTGTAATATCAATACTTTCAGTAATCTAAATTTTAAATTAATGAAAGTTCTATACTCGTACATTCTCTACGAGATTTTTAATAACATGTAAGTATTAAAAAAGACTAAAAGTCAATTAAACATTTCAAAAATTCTTTTTATGACCTTTAATTAGAGAATTTATAAGAAAAATGATAAAATGAGCATTTTCTAATCATTTAAATTATAAGATACTGGCTAAAGAAGAATGAACTTTATGAACTTTTTAAAATGCGATCAGATTATAAAAGTTTCAATTAAAGTTATAGGCAAAGACGGCAATTTTAAGTTGTTATGCTATATTTAAAAATGCTCTTTGTATTCTACGAGAGCTAATCAAATGGGGAGATGTCCCCATATTATTCAAGTCATTAAGGTTAGAAGCTCACACCATGGAGAGGCGAACCGCGAGTGATTAGATTTCCGGCCGCTTGTCGAGCGGGGCTGAACTGGTGTTGTGGTTGGCTTTAAGACTACTATCTTAGCAATAAGTCCACCTTATGTATCAACTGTATGCATTAAAGTACATAAATATATAATATTGATGTTGCGGAAACAATTTTAATTTTAGATTTTAGAAACACGCCATTGGTTTCAGTTAATACAATTGCATTTGAATTTATATAACATTGAACATTGAATTTATATAAATTATATAAGAGTATTTTTTTTCATTCATTGACAAGATTTTAAATCTTGCCAATGAATGGAAAAAATATTCTTACTGAATAACATATTTTTAAAAACGCTGTTTTGTTGACTATCAAAAAGAACTTATAATTTTTAACAAGACTATCTTTGTAGTAAGGGATATTAAGAATTTATCTAAGATATATTGATCGCATAAAACGTATTAATATAACTAAGTACAAACTTAGAACTAGTTTTTCAGAAGTGTATTGTTGGAAGTGTACCTACAGTAAACTCCAACGTAATCCGATTATGAGTTAACGTCAGATAGAAGGTGGATTTCAATTTATCACTCGCACTGAAAGCGGCGGTTCCACGTTGCGCGCCTGTTCATAGTGTTTGATAAGTGTAAAACAACTGACAGAACTCGAAAAATATATTATTATGTTCTCGTTCTGCTCAGCAACTAGTAAGAGACTCATAAATCTAGGTACTACAGCATCAAACTCCTTCTACAACTATTTGCTCATGTACTTTTCCCTCTTCAAATGAAATAAAATGGTCATATTTCATTTCGGATGAATGGTTCATGTCAAGAAGAAGAATTACAACAAGTAATCTGGGAAAATGAAATCGTAATTTCCCAAAATTAAGAACCTATGTAACAACTGCTGAGATAAGCTTATTTCAAATTTTGAACCAAAATATATATCACATTTACCATCTAGAAATATAATTTCATTTCACTTACAAAAGTTCATTTAAATTAAACTTCTGGCAATTTATACTATTTATTCGTACAATTTCCGGAAATGGTGTTGAAACATACGTACATTTTCCAATCTAATATATATGCCCGTCATATTTAAATTTGTAATACGAAAAGTATGTTATTATAGCAAAACCAATTGACTGTGTGATCAGTTCATTAAGCTCATTGAGAGGGTACAAAAATATATAATAATATAGGTTACTATTACAGAAAGGTGGAAATAATAATTTTCCAATAATTGAATAATTAACCTGCCGAAAATCTCTGCCTGGAAATTTATGATTTTAGAGAAATATTGAGATTCAAAAATAATTTAAACTTTAAAATAAATATAAACTTTCGCTAGTAATTACAACTCAGTCGACCCATCGAGTACAAGTCTGGAGGACAGTGAGCCAGCGAGGTATTTTTCACTTTTCAGTAAATTGTTCCCATATATGAGGCATATGAGAAAACATCTCAGGGTGAGTAATACACACACACACCCACACATATATATATATATATATATATATATATATATATATATATATAAATATATATATATATATATATATATTTATATATATATATATATATATATATATATATATATATATATATATTATATATATATATATATACATATATATATATATATATATATATATATACATAGATATATATGAATGAAAACAACTGAAACTATGCGAGTTTATAAAACTGCAATGAAAAGGTATGAACTCTAAAATATTAGAAGCTTATGCCTTTGTTACTTTATAATATTTATCACCAATTTCTTACATCAATGGGTATAACATAAACTTTGTTTGTATTTTATTAAAAAACAGGAGTATGCTAATAGTATTTTGCATCGCCGTTCGTCTTTTGTAATTAAACCAATGTACGCTGTAAAACTTTCCCCTCTCCATTCTGTCGCCACTGAACGCGTGAAGCATTCATTGATTTTACTCCCATATATAATTCGATACTCAGTGCTTCTATACTGGCCATCGTCCATGAAAAAATCCGGCAATAGCAAATCTGCTCTATAATGTGTAATCCGATACGGTAGGTGACGTTGAGATTTAATTACTTCATGGTGGTTTAATATTTTGCATACTACGTAAATAAAAAAAATGTATATTTTATCTATCTGGCCATTTTTGGAATAAATGTATTATTGAAATTACAGGCAAGTAAGAAGTTTCGAACAGAATACAGCGAGATGTACAAGAAATTTGCTTTAGTCACTGGTGTTTAATTAATTTGATATTACATAAAAATATAAATTAAAATAAGTTAAAAATATTAACATGAAAAATAAAACAACTTTGAAACGATTTAACTTTAAAGAGTTTGTTTTGATGAGAGCTACATAATGTAATGGGTTAAACCTGCATCATTCTAAGAAAACTATTGACAATTTATATTCCAATATTGCTTATATCAAAATTAGTTACGTAGTACGTAGCACCGATAATATTTATATCGTATGAAATAACTTCGAGTAGAATTCAGTATTTACGCACGTACGATATTTATTGTGTTGGCAGCAAATGTAGGTTTCTATTTGTCAAAGACTCTATTGCTGTGGTTCCGATCTCCCAAATTATGTTGAAACTAGCAGCAAGTAATTTTAATATTTAATATTCGAGTTTCGTTTGAGGGCTGAATTTGAAATTATAGTTATTTTATATAACCTAAGAAAAATTTAATTATTGATATATTGTATTAAAAAACCATATTTTTCTCTTTTTTAAATTTATTATTTATTTTATTTTGTAAGTCTTTTTATAGTCGTGCATAAAAAATATAGTAACCTCTATTTTTAAAAATTGGCCAGTTAAATTACCCCGAAACATGATATTAACACGATTATGTAATTTATAACTTATTTGACAGCGGTATATAAAACAAAGTAAGATACTTAATTACAAAATACAAATTCTTATCATTACTGATATCAGTACAATAATAATGTAATTTACCAATGGTTTAAAGAAATTTAACATCAGAAATAATTTTCTTTAAACAGAGGCACTGGCCTCTACTTGACTTTTAAATTATACGCAAAACTCTTTTAAAAATAGATTCAAACAGTTAAAACGTCGTAAATACAGTAAAGTTGAAACAAAATTTACATAACTGCTATATCTCATAAAACACTTCGTTTGTACAGTTTAGATGCAGCGTGACGTTTAACTGTTTGAATCGTTTTTCTTTACGATCTGATGAAAACAAATACTTTATGAACCCGATAATAAAATTTAAAATCTTTTTTTTCTTTGGTGTTCCAAAATTTATATATGCAGTAGTGTATTTTGCAAGGTTATTTATTCACATAGAGCATAATGGTTTTACCATTGATTTTCAGTGAAGAGTATAAGGAAAAATTTGAAATATGCGTATCCATATGTGGATGTTACCTGAATCCTCACACACTATATCTGCAAGCCAATTTCCAAAATATCTTAAACTTAATTATAAAAATATTAAAATTTTCAATATTTCTTAGTACATAATTGGGCTTTGAAGGTTAAATTTAATTAATACTCGTACAATATGTGGTCATATTGCACGAGATTTTTGAGATATGCTTTTGAGCGAAATTCTGCAAAACTATTCTCGTGAATATTTATATTGGTTGTCTTTCGTGAATAATTATTTGCTCACCTTCAAGAATACAAAAATATATTTGTATGGATTAGAAGTTTTAAAAATATGTCCACTGAAAATATTTCATTCGCTAAATGACACACTTGCAGAATGAATACTGAATAAAACATAATATTTCATTCGGAATTTGGTACTAGAAGAATGAATACTGAATAAAACATACATATTTCTTTAGCAGTCATAGGGTACAACATTTATTTATATTAAAACTGTCATCAAGTTCAACGGCTTATTACAACATATTAAATGCAGTACGAACTTAGGACTATTTTTTATAAGAAGGTTTTCGAACATATACTCACGATAAATTCCGACGAAGATTTATGTCTAATCCGATCAAGATCTAACGTCCAATACAAGATATATTTCAATTTATCGTTCACACTAAAAGCGACGGTCGCACGTTGCGCACCGGTAATCGATTACGTAACTTTTAACAAGTGACAGAATTAGATACTTTAGTTTACTTATTTCAGGATATTCATACACAACAGTCTTCGATTAATGTAAGGTCAGTTCGTAAAATACCCCACTTAGACGCAGAATATCGGCTTTTATTTTATTTTCTTGCCTTACTATAAATATCGGTTTTCTTTCCAATTTGGTAAAAATGTTTGTACGAGAGTAGCTTGATTTCAGCAATCTGAGGGAGTCATCACAGGAATGTTGTATAAAATATCAGTTACCGCAACTTAGCCCCATCTTGTAAGGCATTCGTGGCAATTTTTATTTTTCCTGGTGACCAGATATATATTTTCCTTTCAGCCATATTAAACGGAAAGTTTTATGGCTTTATCCGGAACCAAATTTTTGACTTTCAGTGGCTTTATTTACAAGAATATAGGCAATTAAGTTATTAATGCGTATATTTTTGTACAAAATATATAAAGAGTACAAAAATATATGCAATAAAGTGATACCATGGTTTTATACTACATATACCTATTAATTTCACTATAATATCGGCACTATGGAAATTTAATTTAAAAAAAAAGTTAATTTGAAACACATCAACTTTCTTTCTTTATTTTTCACGGTGCTATATCAAAGTTCACACTTTCACAATTATTTTAAAAGACATTAACTTGGGATAATTTATTTGAAAATTAATCAGCGCATAACAGTAAGAAAATAGTTAAAAAAAATTACTTTTCAATTTAAAAAAATTATATTTAAAGAAGTGGTAAAAAAAATTGCTAAATGCTTTAAACATTACTAAATGCTTTGAAAGTTGCTGAATAGTGACATTGTTTAATGGTGACAATGTTTGATGTACCATTTAGTCTTGTATCAAATTTTTTTATACACTTACTCATCCGGTATAATATTCTAGAGAAGAAGAAATCGGCACTTAACTCTAGAATTTGTTTAGTTTTACAAAATTTTAGTTTTTTCTAGTCTATTTTGGTTATGTTGACATATATTTCAAGTATACCTTTAATCACCAGACTTTCCCGTATGTCTTTGTAGCTTATGCTAATGAATGCTTTCTTAAAGTCTGTAAAAGCTATATATGGCGTTTTGTTGTGTTCGTTGTATTATTTATTTTTCTGTACGGATGTTGTCAATCATTTTAAAAAGTTTATTTTAAAGCACGTTTACTCCATTGGCTAATTGTCCTCCAATCTATGACTTTTTTTCTAGGATAACTTCTCAGAACGTTTTATATATATATATATATATATATATATATATATATATATATATCAAATTTATGAGCCTGCAGTTTCCTAAGTCTTCCTTCACACCTTTCTTGTGTAATAGGATGATACGTGAGGGTTGCCATTATGTTGGTACGTATTGATCAGCTATTATTCTGTTGAACAATTTCACAAGTATAGAGACTATTTCCTCGGCAGTAGTTTTCAATAATTTATTGGAAATGTTATCTGATCGCCACCTCTACATTGATTGGTAAATTGCCGGTTCAAACTCTAACTCCATATATTGAATTGAGTCTACATGTTTTGCTCTGACGAAAGGTGTGATCTGCGTGTAGATATTTATAGAATTGTGTTGCTGCATCAATTACGTCTTTCCTTCCTGTGACGCTATTTTTTCCTTTATTTATCTTCTGTAACCATCCCTTGTTTATTTCTCTTAATTCTTTCGAAGCTTTGAGTAAGATCGAAACATCTATAGATTATTATTTATCTAACTTCCAAATATAGACAACAGTCATTTAGTACTTAAGTTTGGAAACTAATTCTTTTTTTGTAAATTATTTGAAATATCCCAATTTTTGTAAAAATATTCAAAATTAAATTAAAGGAGTACTGAAAATGTATCAAAATAACGAAGGAAAACGGTATTTTTAATAAATATTTATATGTATACTTAACTAGACTTGTTTATTATAAAGGAGGATAAAACGTTTTATAAATGACGCCATTACTTTGATCTCCATATCATAGAAATATTTGGAAACAACTTTTTGCAAGGAAGATTTTGACAAATTGCTCTTTATGAGCAAAATATATTAAATTGATAACTACTAATAGAATTTCGGTGTCAAGTATGAAAGTTTAAATTGACTAAGGTAGTACTTCTTTAGTACTAAGTGTGCATGCCTCACCTTTAATATAAATTTATCATTTATAAGTTTCTTACCACAAAAGAAAAAATAGCACCCTCATAAGATCACTCATTCATCTGTTCGTCAGTAGCCATTTTTCTCATAAATTACTAGATGTACAAGCTTAAAACTTGGCATAGTAATAAAAGTTATTAACTCACACATATCTCAATAGCTAAAAATTGAAAAAAAAATGTGTGTTTCCAAATTTTTGAGGTGTAAATTACTAAAAAATGTTTCGTTTCATTTCATATATAGTTTGGAGTATAGTTACTGTGGCACCAAAAAATCTAATTACAAAGGTATCAAAATATTTTTTTTCATTATTTTGGCAATTATGTCTTTAGATATTTACTAAAAAATAGTTTCTTCCACTTTATTTCTGAAAAATCAAACACTTCTTGCATGGCTTTCTAAAAGCATAGGTTTTTAGAAAGCCATATTTTCAGAGTATAGGAAAATTAAATATAACGTATATTTAATCTAGATCTAATATTTTTTTTAAATATTCACCATAACTTCACGCCTATAAAATAAATAGTGAGCAATTTTATTCAATGAACAAAGACAAAATAGAATTAGAAATCATGCGGCGTAGAAATTTAAAATGTTATCATAAAAAGACATCTTATTGCAAAGTGTTCATATATATATATATATATATATATATATATATATATATATATATATATATATATATATGAAAGAGAGGGTGAATAAAGATCTGAATTTTTTTTTAATTTTCTGTATCATTTAAAAGGGCTTAGTTTCATATTTTAGGTAACCAGCTCCATGTGTTTTGTATTATTAAAATTACGATACAAAAATAAAAAATGGTATTCTTTCAGTTTTTATCAGGATTTCATTCCTTGACTAGATTAGCCAACTAGAATGGCTGTGTACAAGGATTTTATTTTACACATACTGCTTTACGCAGGCTGCTGCAGCTAGTAACGACATTGACCGTTTTCAAACACAAAGAACATAAAATATTAAATAATAGGATAATCGGAGGGAAACAGTTTTTAAAATCATTTAAATATTTTATTTTTACAATTATTTAAATATTTTAGTCTCATTTACTGTAAAAGGTATGAAAAGACGTTATATGAATACGTGAAGGAAAACATGAGATTATTAATTATTAAAAATCATTGAAGATACAAATGGCTAAAGATACCATGTTTCCTCGTGACTCTTTTTCTTTCACGCCATCATATGTGCGATGTTATGTTCAATTCATAAACGAGTATAGATTGCATTAGTTCCTTACAATGACTTGCTTGATGAAGAGCGAAAAATCTTTCACTGAAATTAAATTTATTTACGCAACATTACCTTTGAAAAACTTTGTTTTATATTTGGGTTTATTTCTCAAAATAAAAACATTTTGTTTGGTACTCACTCTAGGTAACGAGGATTCACTGATATTTTTTTTCATATTACAGATATAAAAGAAGAAATGCCTATAAATTTTAGAAGCATCGAAGCTAAGACATGTCAAACTTCAATTCTGATTATTTAAATTTTTCTACTTAAAAATCTTAGCATTAACTGAATGTTAAATATTATCTCTTAATCTAATGGCTCTCGGTAGTTCCATCAATTCGATAGGAAAATCTTTTCCATTCATCAAAAACTTCATTCAATTTGACTCCATTTTATTTTTCTAGGATTGATCAGCTTTCAGAATAACTTAATATTTCAATTTATTAGTAGCCAGTGATATGAAGCTGACCTTGTACTTGATAAAATGCTAGATACTTTTTACCGATAGTAATTTTAACCAGATCGTATTATATTTTTTGTTTTGTTACTTCATCTAGGTGCATGTTGAAGCTAAATGATTGACACTTAATTTCTATAATTCGGTCTGTGCACTGGCTGTTTATTGTCATTCCTAGAAAAAATAATTAATTAACAATTAGTAGACCGTAGTCATCAATTTTGACATTTAAAAGTGTTGCCAATTCTCGAAGTGCAGTGTATTCATTATTTTTTCCATGTTTTATTTATAGCACATGGTTCAAATCATTCCCCTAATAAATCTGTTTAACTAATGAAGTACAATTTGTATTTATATGTCTCTCGCACGTTTGGGCTGAAACGAAGCTGTTATTAAATTTCGCCCACGCTCTAACCAAAGGGGTATGTTTGCTGTTCATAATAAAATAATACTCATACGATACATGACATTAAACATGATAAGCCTTTGTTTGTTCTCCTTTTAAACTAATATTTTTAAAATGTGCAAGTAAAAAGTATGCGGGTTAATAAAAGTGCATTACTGGCAAATTATAAGCTTTTTCGTCGCATAATTTCCGAGTCCATTGGCTGGGTAATTTACAAAAATCTAAATATAATCTCTACTATATCTTTCATATGTGTAAAAACATAGTCCGTATTTTAAAAATGAAGACAACTAGAATCATACTACTAATGTTTCTGCAACCTTTGCCTGGGTTCCTGATAACCTCATTTTTAAAATTTTTCTTTCGTTAGTCTCAACATTATGTGGAGGGAGTGGGAGTATATTTTCTTTAATTTTTCAGTGTATCTCGGACGATATGATATCTAAATTAGGAAAGAAATATTTTTGAAATCCTTGTAATTAGTCCTTTCAAACAATATTTGGGAGTTTTTCTTAAACTATAGTTGCAATAAAAAATCAATGTAACGAAAAAATTATTTTTAATTAATAAGTTCTCAACACTATAATTGACGTCCGTCACAGCTATATCTAAATATATATATAAATATATATATATATATATATAAATATATATATATAAATATATATATATATATAAATATATATATGTATATATATATATATATATATATACATATACATATACATATAATTTATTACTTAGTTATCGTTCCACGGCTAAATATAATACGAAAAATAACAGGCCTAACGAAACAAATTAATAATAATGAATAACGAAATAAATAATTTTTAATGAAACACAATATTTAACGTTGGCTGAGTATGGTCAATTCCACCATAATCACAACAATATACAAAAATATTCACGATCTGCAGTGAATATTTTTAATAAATTCAGCTGGTACATAAACGAACTGCAATGCGTCTCAGCGCGGAATGACTAGCCGATGTCATTGTAGGATACGAAAGATATTAGAAATTGAAAGTTTTTTTTAAATAAATCTTTTTATTTTTCTTTTTCACAATTACGTCAATGGAAATTGTTTTTTTTTATGAAATCAAAGAAGGCAAAATGAGTATTCTTTGCATTTTAAATCCAATTGTAATTGTTTGGAATTAATCCTCTAAAGTTGCCTTTCACTCAATTTCCTTCTGGAATTTCCTGTAAGCCAAATTTGTTGTCGTGATTCGTAGTAATTATGTATTAAAAAATAAATCCGATGGGATGCCTGCCTGTTTAATTGAATTCCAGTCCTGCGTTATATTAAAAATAACATTAATAACAAGTCACAAATATACAAAAACGAGTCAAAATTCACAAATTTTTTAATGATAGAAATCGGTGAAGTACGTGTAGAATTCACACTGAAAGTAATTCTTATATATGATTAGTATATTTTCCAGTATATATATTAAGATATAATACCTAAAATTATAGGATATGTTTGAGACCCTTTTAACTAACCCTTTCAAACGATATCCCACACTTTATAAGGATTAACAATTTTTTTCTTACTTTTAATAACCTTTCCTTAAATTTTCTTCTGAATACTTTTGAATATTATTTATCGAAATAAATGCAGATTAATATCCTATTTGGTTTTGCTAAATTTTAGGCTTCGCGAATTCATGTTAAGCAATGTCTAGTAAAAAACGGTCTGACTGACGGAGGAACGGACACGTGAATTACCTTCTTTCTCCTAAATTTCACACTAAGCGATTTCTGAAAAAACGACTCTGATTGGCGGAGGGACCGACACGTGAACGACCTACTTTTTGTTAAGCGATTTCTGGGAAAACGGCTCTGATCGACGAAGGGACAGACACATGAAGAACCTTATAAGGTTTTCATTAGTTATTTGAGATACGGAAATTTGGTAAAAAAGAAACTTTGAGGTTGGTGTAACTTTAAATGTTCATTTCATTTTAAAGTAGAACTAATTATAGACATTGCATTTGATATGCGGCAGGAGTCTCTCCAAGAGTATAATGCCACAATGTACTACTCGTTTCTACTAACTAGTTATAGTGGGAAATTAAAGGTATATCACTAGGTATATAGTGTGTACAATTCAAATTATTATAAATATTAGTTTCATCTCTCCACCTTATTAGCTCTTGAGTAGAGTAAAATCACGAAGCTTAATTAAATATTATGTACTATGTTCTACCGAAGAAAATAAAACCTGTTAACTAAGAGTAGAACTCGCATTGTGAGGGTTCCACAGGCACTTTAAATGTGTAAGATTACAAAAAAATTGTTATTGCAATATTTAAAGAAATTAATATATGTCATATATAATATAATTCACTAAATTAAATATTATTTTATGTATGTAATAAAAATATTCTCCAAAACTATGTTTCAGAATCAATGAGGTAGTGATCTGATAAACTTCTTTTAATTTTATTTTGGTTTTAATTTTAACTACAGTAATTTCAGTGATTTGGAGAAACCATATTTACGTTCATATTTTCAATACTATCTCTATAGAATATCATATATAAAATAACAAAAAAGTTTTGGAACCTTTATAACATGTTCTTTTTCTTTCTCTAAATTACATTTAATTATGTTTGAGTTTATTTTTTAGTTTCAATGCAAGACGGTTTTTGAGAAAAACAACTGTGATAGACGGATCAATAAGAGATCTTTTTAACCCCTTTTTTTTTCTTTTCAGGCGAGAAACCCTTAAAATCACGTTAATAATAACTCAAAAGATATGAATAAGAAAATAAAATATGAAAGTTCACATAATTTTAAAAATTTTACTTTAATATCGATGTCACATTAAATGGTGCAAGAGCGTTTATAACTTAAAAAGTATTATCTTGGTGAAATAGAAGATGTTTTATGGTATTAACTGTATATTATAACTTGTAATAAATATTAGTTTAATATCTCAATTTTTTAACTCTTGGGTTTAGTAACATTAAAATGCTTGGTTTAGTTTTATAATTTTGTTTATATTATAAACGGAAAAGAAACTAGGTCGTAAGAAATTACCATCTTCTATTCGATATTATTGCCCCATGTTTCACTACAAAAATAATAGTTTATAAGAAAGAAATATAATCAACTCGTAACATGTCAAACTTTATTAAAAAGAACTGCTACATCGTAACTCCAAGTGAAAAGTCCTATAATACAATTTACCTTTTAACTTCACCTTGTAAATTTTCATAATTTTTTTTAAAGTCACATTAATTGAAGGAAAAATTCCATAACAGTAAAATAACCTATTTTAAGCCACTTTTGATATGATTCATTGCTTTTTACTTGAAAATATTTTATACTGATATAAACGCAAACAACACACACTTTTACGTCTCGTACATATTTTTTTGAAAAATACATTCTCATAAATACGACACATTAGCATACATAAGTCCGCCTACTAGGCATTTCTTTTTCCTCATTTTCTTTTTTTCGATTTCCCCCACACGGAATGCAACGACATAATATTTCGACGTTGTTTTGCAAAATAAACGCTACAAATTGCTGTCTTTTGGACTTCATAAGTTACCCTTTTTGATATGAAAAGATTTAAGAGTAGAAAGGGTTGGGACGGAATGCGAAAAATGGTGTGGAAGTAACGTGAAAATCATAGGTAACAATTTTTTTATTTCCACGTTCATTCCAGGCCATTTTTCCATTTTACTGTGGGAACGTTTTTAAAAAATAGAATTATTATTTGTTTCCATGCAACATATTCCAAACCCTGTGATCACAAAAATGAAAAAAACCTGAAGTAAACAGGAGAAATTGCCAAATAAAGACAACATGCAAATTGTTTCAGTATGTAAATACTAGACAATTACGTGGAGTTAGAGCTGTTATGTACAAATAAAACATTTTTAATTTCGTCTCCTCCAAACACTTGTAAACTTAAAGAAGAATCCAATCAAAATCTCAGCTCTAATTTTTTGAGTAAATACAATGCTCTTTTATCTTCTTAGAGGTCGCAGGAAAGTAAAAATTGATATGAGATGAAATATAATCTTGAAATTTGTTTACTCCAACTCTTTACCTCACATCTACAATAAATAATATTTAGCAGGACTTTAAAGATTATATGAAAAGATGCAAATTTTAAAAAATTACATGATGTAAATTTGCTAGTTCTCAATATTTCTCACTAACTTCATACATAGGTGGATATTATACAAACCCTAAGAACATTTCATTAAATAGAAGGAATACTGTACTCGATTTTCGCGACGCCTCTTATCATTAAACCGATATGTGCAATAAAACCTCCGCTCTCAACGCTGTCACCATTGAACGCGTGAGGCATTCAGCGATCATAACGCCCATATCGTCTTCAATGGCCCATGCCTCATTTAACGACCATCAACCTCGGAGATATATTATGATAACAAAAATGCGTTGAAATATTTTTTCCTCATATACAATTCGACTCAGACTGAAATGCTGTGGCCTGGTTATAAGTGATCTATTATTGTTTACATAATTAGTAGTAAAATATAAATTACTTCTAATTCAGTATTCAATAATAAATTAGAAGTAATTCATATTTTATTTACTCACGTTTTTGTGTGATATTAATGATATCTCATATCTACAAATAATAATAATTAAGACCATTTATATAACATTTCTGGTAAAACAGGGTAAACCTCGTTTGTATTAAATGTAAGGTACATTTATGACACAGGTGATTTGTAGTAATTATGTATCAAAATAATTAATACGAAGAGATGCCTGGCTTCATGTAAGGCACAACTATTAAACAACTTATAACTTTATTCTAATCGCGATGTTATGGCATCACGATTGCAATAATGTTGGATTCAATGAAAACGAATGAAATAACAGTAATAATAAGTCAAAAACTGTTACTTTTATTATTGATTGTAAAAGAAACATGTATATATTTATATCGCTTTGAAAAATAACCTCGTAATTACGAGTAGAACTAATACTACGAAGATTCCTCGCATATCTAGGTATTGATTTAATGCTACATAGTATTTCTATTAAAACAGTTATAAATATTATTTTCAAAACGTTAACATTTTGTACATTGTATATTTCATAGACGTAAAATTACAACGAATATTTAAACTAATTATGACATCCAGCATCATTGTTATTTCTGTACCTTTATAGATAGTTCTTTTAAACGATACCCCACATTTTATATGGATTTATAACTTTTTTAGATACAAAATTCACCCCATCCCCTCCCTTAAAATTTTCTTATGAATATTTACGCGTATTACTGAAATATAGGCCTATCAATACTTTTTTTGGGCACCAAATTACAGGATACTAAGAAAAGCGTCCATGATAGACAGAGAGGCAGATACGTCAGTTATTTTGTACTTCCTCTGCTTTATCTATTAGAGTTCGTAGACCATCCAGTGGTATGTTGTGCATTTGGATATTTATTTTAATGGGGTTGCTCTTTCTGGTGGTGTCAATAATTAATATGTCTATTCCTCTTGACTTTTCCATATGGTGTATATTTTTTAAAGTTGGTTCGTACATAAGTTGAATAGGTTGGTTTTGATGTATGTTTTTCATTTCTAAAAGTAAGTTTCACATGAATACTAGGATGCATTACGGATATTTATGAAAAAGTTATGGCATTCCCTTACAACGATGCTATATTATGTAGCATTTGTAAACTGTGATCTATTTAGATGTATAGGCTTAAAATATTTAATCGGTACCCTAATGTGCTAACATTGTATGTGTTTCTTTCTAATGTCGTGGATATTTTATCCAAATTTAGTTATATTAAGAGGAATTGTTATGCGAATGACTTTGTTGAACAAGTTGCAAGTCCCAAAACATGTCTCTGTCGAGTGCCCACGTAATTAATTTGTGTTTGTAAATTATTTATTTTCTTTACAAAGTATTGAGCATCTTCCTGATGTTAATTTCCCGTTAAGGTTTATAATATATTGCCTAATCTGTTTATTAAACCTCTTTTACGTCTTACATTTTTAGGGGTTAAATTTTGAAACATTGTTTTAATCGTCTCTATTACTACTCTCTATATTCCCTATGTGCTTAGATTCGTTGTAGTGTGAGGAGTTTTGTTCATGCATGATGCGGAAGCGTAAAGTGTCTGTATGTGTGATAGAGTGTCCTGTAAGTAGGTTATTTATATATTTGTATATGAGATTCCAAGTGTCTATTTGTTTATGAATTTGGGCTTCCTTTATGATGATGCTATCGTTTCGGTTGACTAACGTTTCTAACGTTGTCATGGCACCGAGCGCCCCCATTATTTCAACCACCTATTATTTTGGCTACGTTTTTTGAGTGTAAATTTATGATCTCACAGAGGCCTTTTTGTACAGTCTGCATTTTGATATTAGGCGTGATTTTTCTGCCTGTTTAAAACTGTTTTGCCTACCATAAAGTTCGGAGGTTCGGTGACTTTGTTTAATTTTGATATGTTGTTTTTTCTATTCTGAATCATATGTTGAGCTATTACTTATTTTATCTCTCTTGATCTATTTATTTGTTTCATCACATAATCTTGATAGTAGTCCTGTGTATTGTGTGAATATGTGGTAAAATGTGGTAAATTTATAACGCGGTTGTCTGAATCTGTATTAAATAAAAGTCGTAGGGTGAGTAACTTGTTACTTTGAATGGTTATATGCTATGAATGTATAGCGCACGAGGTATATGTGTCTTAGTTTTTTAATCGTTGTAGTCTAATTAGTTTGCCAAATGTCGAGTGAAATCGTTCAGTAAGAGAATATGAGTTCTGATTACACGGTGTGTTAAAATGCATATTGGTTTTATATAGTGTGCTAATTTTTTGATCACCTCATTGTCGAATTTAATGTTAGAGTCAGTAGTAATTTTGTCGAGTACTCCCAATACTGAAAATGCTTGCAATAGTGCTTTCGTCATTATTTGTCATTCATTCACTAACACAGTCAAAAATTTAAAGCTTTTATTTTTTGTTTTGTTAACAAGGATGAAAAATCTTTGATCGTGTTTTCGACGTCGTCTACATTTACATTCTAAGACTCTTTACTGGTATGAAACATTTTTACTCGCGATAAAACAGAAACTGCTGCATGCAAATGCATCTGGTTTTTTCTAGGACAATGTGCATGAGATACGACTAAGGAGAAATGCTTGTTTTCATAATTACCTTTTTTAAAAGTGTATTTTCTGATTTTGTTTTTTGGTGCTTGTCGATCGCATGAAAATAGGGGTGTGATCCGAAACACGTAATTTACCTTTAACTATATATATAAAAGTAAGGGGAAGTTTTTTTAAAATTTGGTAGTACTTAAATGCAATTAATAAAGAGTATCCTGATTTGATATTAGGTCTTTTTCTAAATTTTGTGACGTTATTTTTTACGTTTTTTTTTGTAATTGTCGTTTATGATAGAAATTCTAAAGTTGCCGTTTTTTATTGATACTGTACGCTCTGAGTAATCGAAATGAATGGGTATGTTTGTATTTTTCGTATGTAATTTATATTTATTAAATAAATATTTTATATATAGGGTCAAAATCAAATAATAAGAATGCATCAAATATTTCCAAGTTAAACGCCAGAGCAACCGAAAGATATACTACATGTTTATTACGTGAAGTTGCGTGTGCTATGGTAATTTGAAATGGTTCGATACCGATGTATTATTGAAAAGTAGTGTTTTTATAGCGTTAGGGGAAATTATAGCAAGAGAAGCTCCGGTGTCTGTTAAGAATTTTTCCCGAAATTCGGGTAAAATAGTATACGGTAGATGGTCCCTATAATGTTGATTATGTTTAACTACATTTTCGTTGAATATATTTGACGTTAATTTTGTAGAAATTCATTATTCACAGTTAAATGAAACTACGTGATGTAGTATTATTTCTACTTTCTTTAAGTTCTTTACCACGACCTAGGTTTCGTTTTATTACATATTCAGATGGTCTATTAGCAAAGAGTATTTGCTAATTGCCCACCTGAAAATAAAATTGTTATTCTTGAGGATTGTTCGGGATCGTTCTCATTTTTATTGCAACTATCGTCTTGATAATATTCGGGGTAATATTCCTAATTGTGACTATCTATCTTGCGGTAGTCTCCCGTATTGTCTTTCTGCGGTTGGTAGAACAGTTCCTGACACATCCAGTTGAGTCTGGGCGGTTTATTTTTCGATTCCATCGTAACATCAAAATTAAGGTTTCGCGTCGGTTGATGTGCATTAGGGCGGTTTTGTGCCTATCCTGTGTGAATTTGAAGAGTTAATTTGGTTGGGTTTGTATTTCCAAGGTGGTACTGAATCCATTGAGCTCTCTGTTTGTTTGACAAGTTACTTTTTTGTGGTACAAATGTGTGTTAGAATGATTTTTATTTAATTTAAAATTTGAGTTAAAGTCTGGCTTTTGTGCTGGTCTGGTGTATTGTTTCGTTAAGTTTGTAAATTTTTATTAAATGATATCCTAGTTTCTTCTCGCTGCGTCTAAACTATCGCTTTTTCGAGTGTACTGCGACCATTTATTTTAATAGCGATTTATAATTGCTGGTCTAAATGATTAATTTATTGGTTTACAGCTTTTTCGTCGTAATATTTTTCGCTATGTGTTTACTAATCGTCATTAGCACATCTAATGTATTTCGAATTCTATTCCCGAAAGTTACTACATTTTTTGTTTTATTTTATGTCATTCCAATGAGCTCTTGCATTGCTAGAATTGCATTACTTGGATCGCCTAATCGCGTCCTAAGGACAGACCTAATGTCTTTCATATTCCTAACTGCTCTTCGTACATGACTGCGTTTAGGGCTCTATGTAAATATTTATTTATAATTAAAAATGTTATCTATAGCAATGTTAGCAAATTGTCGGAAGTCAATAAAATAGTATGATATAATAAGAGACTCTCTCAGAAGTATAAAAGTTTTATAGCACATACCGGAGAATCCGTGTCACCTTACTGTGAATGAATCTGCTGTGTCGTCGAGCTGCAGTACGCCAAACTGCTTTGCAAGTCCGACGGCCTGGCTACAGTTCTTTGCAGTTCGACAGTAATGGGTTGATATCCGAAACTGTGACGGGATGTTTCGTGGTGGCGTAAGGTCTGGTTGATGTTCCTGCAGGATTGATGTCTTCTTGTCATAGTGCATGTTGGTCCTATCGACTGCGCCAGTTATGCAGCGGGCATCGTAAAAGCACAAAATATATATAAATATTTATACAATACACAATTTAGTTATAATTTACTATTTAAAAAATATAAGTGACTATACACAAGGTATAGCTATGCGCGAACCCTATAACGGCTAATAATAGACTGCTCTCCCTTGTGCTTGACTTTTGTCACTTTGATCAGCATTCCTGCAGATGACTCCTTGTCTTGACTTGGTTCAGCCTTGTACATCTGTAGAGCGTCCAGAGTTGTGTAAACGTCTGATGTTGTGTAAGTGGCTTGGATGCCCGTCTAACTGAATACAAAATTTTTCTCTACACTTCTGTGATAAATAATTTTTGTTAATGATTTAAATTTGTATCAATATTGCTTTATGCCCCACGAACTAAATAATAATGCTTTATGTACCACGCTTTTACAGTTAGCGAAAATTTTAAAAACAACTTCTATGTAATTGTCTACAACAAAATATTCCTGAAAATTAAATAGTCAAGTCGGGCCACAGATTACAAAAAAAATTAACATGTTGGTATCTTAAGTTATGAATTAAAGAAAAAAGTTAAGATGAGGAACTCAACAAAGATTTGAACGAGTACGATGGTACAGCCGGAAATAAAACAATTGATACTAATTCGTCCGCAGAAGTCATAATTTCTTATGACCAATTACGGTGACTGTCGTCTAAATGCTTATAATTATATAATATCAAATAAACTTTTACATTAACTGTCCTTTATTACATAATAACTTCTCATAACTAAGTATATCAAAGCAATGAAACAATTCTCATTACTTACTTAATCTACAAACGCGAATATTTCGAAAACATAACGGGGATAATTGAATTAACTTCATCACATTAATTTCTCGAAACGTATGTGACTCATATAACATTTATTAACGTATCCTTTAATTTGGATTGTCGCTACTAAATTTGGTATATTGCTTTACAGTAATTTCATGAGACGTCCACGCGTCATGCTTAGCTGCTGAGTAAGGGCAGTCTGTTCAAGATTTGTGTGACCACAAAGTCGATTACACCAAGCGGTTCGACCGCAAGAAGGTCTCGAAGCCAATTCGCGACCTTTGCGGTTTCTCAATAGCCTATTGACTATGACAAGGACGTAAACGTTCCCCCGTCGCCAAACCATATGGGCGCTGCGTTGGGATAAAATACTTCTCTATCTTTTGGCAATTTTGTGTGCAAATATATCTTGCTACAAGCTACATCGAATAGTTTGACATTAGTTATTTCATAATATGAGCTCGCTAAATCACCAAATTATTATTGTGAATATTTAGGCAAACTTACTGGGTGTGTCAAGGTAGACGAAAAATATTTTCATGATGATGTGTAAAGAGAATCTGAAAGAAATTCACAATTTTTACATTGCCGATGCTAATTGCAAATAATAAATGAGCATAAAGCGGGTCGATATCAGAAAAAACATCATTGAATAATAAATTGGTGCCAAATGTTTTGATTTCACAAAATTTTGAATAAAGTTACTTCGGACTTGGGTCACTTTGCGTAATGGTTTCAAACGACTATAGTTTTAGTTATGTTCATAATAATCGATACGTCAAACTCTAAGATAAAAAAAGAAAATACTAAAAAAGAATCAATTAATAACCTTGCTTTATCGTTTTAATGAATCATTGAAAACATTCCTTTATTTTATATAATTTTTTAAGCTTCTTTTTACTTAATTTTTATTTCAATGCAAATTTTATTATTTTTAAACCAGATCCTTGCTTTTATCAATTCTTTTGTGATTTGCTCAAAAGTTTGCGTCTTGTATATTTAATGGATTCTCTAATCATTCATTAAAATTTTGTCAATTATTTGAAACATTAATTTAATTTATTTACTGATTTGATTTCATTCTTTGCAAAGGCTTTTACAAGAATTTATAAAACTATGCTTAATTATCAAATTAATTTTGGTTCGGATAATTTTGAGCTAAGGGAATGTCAAATACTTCTGTTTCCGTTAATATACCCGAAACTTTGCAAAAGGAAAATTTTTTTCCGATTTCTACCTCAATAAACTTCACATTAAAGAGGATATTTTTAGGCATCCCTTGACATAATCGAATTCCATAATTTTTCACTAATATTAACCAAGCATATAAGAAACCGATGAAACATTTAACTACATATTTTATAATATAGATTTGTCTGTTATAAAATGTAGGAAACCATATCTACTTATTGAAAATAAATTTGATATGATTTATATCAATGCAAGGTAGAGTATTATAAAACAGAAACTTTCGGATAAATATTCTGAGCTAATATCTCCATTGGATTATTTTTTTTACAGCATTAAATATTAGGTTACAGCTTCATAATATCGACAGTTTTAGATATGTGCGCATGAAATTTGCAAGCTGGTTCTTCTTATATGGTTTCAAATAGACGTGTTGTCAAATATTTAGAAAAAAAAAACTTTTTTTAATGGATATGTAATATGGAAGCAATTTTTTTCGTTAATGAAATAAAAAAAACCTTGAATTATGTAAATTTATGTATGGTTTATTATTGAGCCACAATATCAAGCACTCAAACGTTATCACGTATTATTATTACAATAATAAATACAAATAATATCCGAAATAAAATAAAGGTACAAACGAAGCTTGCAAAAGTTCAAGCCGTGTCAGACCGAAGTGTTATAAACAAAGTAACACTGTTGAATAGTGAAAGTGAAAAAAATTTTATTTATATCGTTAAACAATTCTGAACGAGTTATCTGAAACGAGGAATCTTTTATGTATTTTTTTCTTAAAAAGTAGGTTATTTTTCATAACAGTTTGTAAAAAACATTTTTGTGATTTTTTTTAAATGAGAAAATTAAAATAAAACGTAGACGATATCTCGTTGTATCATCCATACACACACGTAACATACTAATCAATGAAATTGACAAACCCGACGTGTCTTCCAAAAAATTACATTAAATTCGAAAAGAACAAAAAAAGAGGTTCAGTTTGACAACAGAGATTGAATGTTTTAATAGTTCGCTGATGAATAACTTATGTTTAATTAATTTCTAGAATGTTTCTAAAAAGTGTGTAATTTTTTCTAAAAACCTATCAGGAGCTTCATTAGATTTATGTTGCTATTTTTATTTCTAATTACCAATTTTTAATATATTAAAAATAAGACACATGAACGTTTATGACGATTTTCTTTTGGATAACAGCTGCAAATTGTGTTTTATTAATTGTTTTTTTCTGGTTGTAAATCACTGACTAGTCTACTTCCTTATTTTAAATTATGCTAGCATTTCTTACAAATTATTCTAGACATTACCAGTTTTTTTATAAATATTTTTTTATTTCCATAACGTCAAGTTCATTTTCACCGGTCTCCTTCTTATCTTTATTGGTAATGTAGATTTCATTAGAACTTTATAAACTTTTATGGACGTATAAATGTACCACGACAACTGTAAATTACAAGTTTCATCGTTGAACTAATTATGTAGAAGCTCAATAAAACTCAGTTAACCATTATCGATAAAGGTTAATGAAAATGAATGGCCTCTCAAAGATTTTTTATTGTACAGATTTTAAATATTTTTTCCGTTTGCATATTCGATTACAAAAAGGAATATTTTATTACCAAAAAAATTCGTACCTTCTCTACTAATTTAATTAATAAAAATGCTGAAATTTGTCATGCAATTTTTACAAATTTTATAGGCAGTGGCTCGGAAATAAATTTAGTTTATGTTTCAGTTGCTACCAGATTCTGTGAAGCATATCTACCTACTCTTACTTTTTGAGACTGTAGTACCCACATGGTCACATTTCGAATGTCATACGGTATTCCTGATACAGGTCTAATATATATTCAAATACATCGAAGTTTGGAAATCTTTCAGTATGTAACAATATTATTTATTTACTATTTACTCATACTTAGTGACATTTTTAGACTATATCTATATTTTCCATTATATTTGATAGGATGCCATCTCTGGTGCAGTACCAGAATCTTTAATTATATAAATTTGTTCAATGAAATTCGGTTGGGCAATAACTATTATTCTTATTTATTGCAAATGATCATGATTTATTTCGGTTTTCTTTAATTAACCTACAAAGACAAATCCAGAAATCCATACGGACAAGGTCACACGTACAGGTGGTTAAAAATATAGACTACAAAATATATTACTTTTTGATATTTTTATACCTATAATACTTTAAATAATTTTATTTATATATATAAAGGATATATTAAACTAAGAACTTTAACGTAACAAAAGAGCTACTAATAAACTACGCTGTTAGCCACACCTCCAGATGCTGCAAATGCCAACACGAAACACAACCATTTGTCTACACGTCAAGAGTGTACAAAGTATAAAAGAGAAGCTTGTAATCAATTGCTGAGTAAACTATTGTATTAATTTAGCAATTGATTACAAGCTTTCAGTACTAAGTATTAAACTGAAATTTACCAGAACAATATACACACCTGGAACGCACGTCTTATTTTCGATAAGGTAAGTGCTTACCATTTTTTTAAGGGGTTTCCAGTGGAGCCCCGTATGCTAGCATTGCTACACAAATACCGCAGCGATATTTCACTTAGAGAGAATGTACAGAAGTCTGATATTAAATCTAACATCATATATTAATATATAATTATATAATCATATTCAATCCACATGCGGATTTATTTTTAGTTTGTATTACTTTTATTGAGCAAATTATTATTTAAATTTCATTCACACGTATCAGATAGCAAATCTGATTTATTTAAAATAATCGTACTTTAGTTATTTATGAAACGAAGTTTTAACAAGGAACTGAAAAATTATACATTATCCGAATAAGTCAAAATGCGAATTAAATATTTTCTGACTGTTTTTAGAATGTATGTTTTTCTGTCACAGAAAAGAATAGATGCTTTTTTACTACGTACATTTTCCATTATCTCCTTCCATGTATCAGTTTGATCTAAATAATGAATGTTCACTAGACTGCATCGAAACCCAATAATGCTTTTGTCGGCTGTCAATGACCGAATGTTTGTTTTTCTTCGTCCGAAAATTTGCAACGCTGACGCGAGAAAATTAGATATCATTACAGTGACTTCTTTATTAATTATTATCATGACTCTCATAGGGAAATATTAAGATATTTGTGCAATAAAAGTAAAACAATTTTATTCTTTTCCCTCAAAAACCTATTCCCATTTATTTCCGCTGTTTTTCATAGAAATAATATGTCATAGGAATTGAATATTGGACACAGGGATTGATATGCTAACCTTTGTGTATTTTTTAAACACATTATAAAATATTAAAGTGGACTCAAATTGGTAGTAGTACATCAGGTGAAGTAGACAGAGATTTAAAAAAAAATTAAATAAGTGTTAGGAGTGAATGCAGAATTCACGACGTAGAGAATTGCCACATTATTACAAAGTGGTTTTGTGAGGCTTAGAAACATAACGCCAGTAGAGCTCTCTGTATATAAGATGAAATATGGTATAATTGGCTGTATAAAGGGCACAAAAGTGGTTCATTATAACCTTCTCTTGTTATGTAATTTTTTTAAAGTGAAAAATATGTAATTTCGGACTATGAAACTTTTCTAAAAAAAAATTGCTATTGAGAAAGAGGCATTGCACACTACATAACAATAAATTCGGTTTGAATTAGGTAATTTCCATACCTCACGCGTGTGTCTGTCTCTATCTTTATCACAATCCTTTTTCTCAGATATCGTTTGATGTAGAAACTTGAAATTAAGTATAGCGATATAGCAAACATATTTACTCTATCACTAAGCTAAATTACATAAGTTACATAACACTTAAAAATTATGTGGAAATTTTCGTTGGTGCAAACTGAGTCCTTTTTTCTCCATAATTAACACTCAAAACGTACATAAGGAAGCTTTAGAGGCAGGAAATGAAGTGTTCGAAAATATTTTTTTCATTTAGTTTGTCTTATAAAATTTTGGTTAAAAGAACAATTTATTATGACTACAAAATTATTTTTCATTTGAAATAATTCTATGCATATTGAGGTAAAGGTTCTTAAAAAATGAGTTTTCTCTTCTCACATTATCTTAGAAACTGTTACAGCCAAATTTATAAAAGAAAACCAACAGATTTACGTAAAACTTATCGAAAAATTGTCGCACTGATTTTAAATTTTATAGCTTTTTAATATTCATGATACATTTACGCTTTTAAAAATATACTAGGCGTGTATTCACATGGCGAAACATGTGATTATCATTAGTGAAGACTTTAACAGAAATTCTATATACCCTTATACCTTCATATATAAATATGTATATGTGGAATCCTCGTGGAGCGAGTTTTAATCATACTTAACACTATTATTAGAAAACCTTAGCAAGATAATGAAGTGTAAAAGGTGAGAGAATGTAAGTTGCATTAGAGTTCTAGCGATGCTCATTGGTTTGCTCCTGATATACAGTTATCACGCGCTGTGAATGAAATTTTAAATGTTGGATTATAATTTAATGCAAATAATTTTATATCGAATACATTCAACTTCGAAAAGTGTTATGTACGGAGACGATCAATAACGACGTCCGCCCGCATTCAGTTTGCTGCCATAAGCACTTACTCCTCCAGCACCACTTCATATTTAACTTTTGGTAATTCCGTTTTGCCAATATATGTTCTTCTAGAAAATTTTATTAAGCGATTTATAATATACGTAGTGTCATCTATTGGCGATGCACTGTGTACATGTATATTTGTATAATTACTACGGGTTGAGTACTTAGGTAATTCTTTGTTGTTGTACTAATGCGACTTAAATTATGTTTTTTAAATATTAAGTATGCTTGTCTCCTGATTGAGATGCAGATGAAGTTAGAAACTAAATGTTATTTTGAGTCGACTCCTACGTTTTTCTGAGAACGGTATATGAATTGAGTTTGTAGTTTTCTCGTAATAAATATTCAAACAGATAAAAAAATCTAAAAAATTTTTTTTCAACTCTTTTAATTTTATTACGCGCCCATAAATAATTTTGTCATTTACATATTCATTGTAGTTACAAGTCAATTCTACAGTTATATTATTTGTGTGGATTGTATATATATTTGACTGATTACCTAGAAAATACCTGTGCAATATTAGTTTCTACATATTGCAACCATTTAGCATGTACTTGTTCATTTTCTACACAAACGCTCTTAACAGGTATAAAGGAATAACTTGCTTTATCATATACCTAAAAGTGAAGGTAGAGAAAGAAAATAGGTATACAATGTAAACAATGAAGGTAAAATAATATGGAATTTAAAAAAAAAATTAACATACGAAAAGGTATTTTTTAAAAACACTTACAGATCACTTTGTATTTTATAATGTGAGTGAGTTTGAAACTTAGTTAGTCCCACTATAAATAATTATGGAACCGAGTTATGTTAGAAATAAAAATGTCAAGAAAATATTTAAAACTAGAAACTTAAAAAAATATTCGTGAAACCGAATTATAAACATTTATTTCTATTGCAATTTCAAGCAGAGTTTCATCATTTTTTAAACTTGAATTTTGGTTTGACGAGGATAAAAAAATATTGAGCATGAAATATAAAGCTCATACGCATAGATGTGAATCTCTGATAATTTTCGCCATATAAATATATAACCTGATGTAACTTTTACAGATGTAAAAATATTCTGAATTTTTCAAAATGCTGTGATATTTAGAACTAGTACTGCAATTTTCTGGCAAACGTTAGGAAAATTTCTAGTTTTTTCCTAATTTCGAGTGCAGCAGTTTCGGAGAATAAGAAGGAGGCACATATTTTTTGTGTACAATTTCAATTATTTTTTGAACCTATCTCAAATGAAGAGTTCTAAACCAGATAGCAAATAAAGTAATAGAAAAAAATGTTCGGTTACTTTGGATATATACTCGTAGAGTTTTGAGTATTAATTGATCAAATATGTGCGCTTTATCACTATTTTACATTTTAAATTTCCACGTCGAATGGTTTATGAGAACAATGGCTGTGATAGACGGGCAGATGGACTTATGGACGGATACGTCATTGACCTTATAAGAAACTCCGTTATTTATCCCATTTATATTCACAATTAAATGAAACTACGTGATGTAGTAATATTTCTACTTTCTTTAAGTTCTTTACCACGACCTAGGTTTCGTTGTATTACATCTTCAGGTTAGCTATTAGCAAAGATTCTGGATCTTTGAAAGATCTTTGCTAATAGCCCATCTGAAGATGTTGTAATATAACAAAACCTAGGTCGTGGTAAAGAGCTTAAAGAAAGTAGAAACACAAAGAACTTAAAGTTCATCACGTAGTTTCATTTAATTGTGAATAATGAAGTTCTACAAAATTAACGCCAAATATATTCAACCATTTATATTCCTTTTGATACATATAATCCCAAAAAGAAAAAGAAAAAATTTAATGTCCTATATAAGGCACAAATTAAATAAAAAATATTTTTGAATCCGTTGTGAAGAATCAAACAAACAAGGCTAGTTAAGCTTAATAAAGATTTGAAATAGTACTGATCAATTAGGATAACTGTCATCTAAATGATTATAAGCTTATAACATCCAATAAACCTGTACAATATTTGTCCTTTAATTACGTAATTAATGCTCACAATCAAACGTATCAAAGTAATATAACAATTCTCGATACTTACATACCTCGCAAACAATAATGGTTTGTAATATAAAGAAGATAAATAAGCTAATATCATCACATCCATTTTTCTAAACGTGTATTTGCGCCATTTAAAATTTATTAACGGATCTTTTCATTTAGACGGACGCTACCAATTTCAGCATTTCGCTTCACTTGTAATTTCACGAAACGTCCACGCGTCATGTAACGGCTGAGTTAGACAGTCGGTTCAAGATTTGTGTGACCACCAAGCGGTTCGACCGCAAGAAGCTCTCAGGGCCAATTCGCGATTGTTGCGGTTTCTCAATAGCCTATTGACTATATACTGGGTTTTTAGGACTTAAAGGTTGTCCCAATATCGTTCTATCTAGACACTGCCTTGAAGTAAAATACTTCTCTATCTTCTGGCGATGTCGTGTGCAAATGGATATTATATAATAGTTTAACAGTAGTTATTTTATAATATGAGCGTGTTAGATCACTAAACGAAAAGATGTATTTTAATATAACTCTGAGAAAAATTTACACAGTTTACATTACGATGGTTAATTCTCGTAATATTTTTAAAGCTGATATAAATTGATCTCAAATTAATGTAAAATAAATTCACTCCTTATATTACGAAATTATACCAAATAATTTTAGAATACAGTTTGTTTAATCGGGTCTCAGTAATTTAAACCTTGAAATATCAGGTTTAATTTAATAATTGATTAGACGAAAATAATATTCACTTCAGCAAATAGTTTTTACCGTTAGTAAAATGTTTCAATGTTTTACTAACAAGCTCCATTATACATTAATACTCTACATTGGCTTTTTTCCTTTTTTCTTTACGTTTCTTTTCTAAATTTTTAAAATTATCCGAGAATTCCACTCAACAGTCAGTATTTCTAATACAAGTGCAGTACTCTCGACAATCTTAGCTGTTTTTTTGTGAATATATCATCATATACAATCTTAGCTACGTTTTTATAGTGAACCTTTGAACTTGTGATATTGGGATATTGGTCAGTACAATATATTAGTTTAATTCGATATATGTAGAATTCAATGTAATTTCACAAAATCGTGTGTCATTTATACAGGTATGTTAATTCTCGAATCAATTAAAAAAGTATAATATATGGGTAAAACTGCTGTTTTTTTAGTGAACATATCATATACAATCTTTGCTATGTTATTATATTGAACTTTGGAACTTGTGATATTTAGATGTTGGTCAGTACAATATATTAGTTTAATTCGATATAAGTAGAATTCAATGCAACTTCACAAAATCATGTGTCATGTATACAGGTATGTTAATTTTCGTATCAATTGAAAAAATATGAAGTATGAATAGAACTTGCGCGTAAAATGTACCTGTAAATAGTTAAAATAGTAAAAGGTTACATTAGTTTTAAGTATTGTCCTTTATTTTTCACCATGTAATCATATTGGATATCATATTTTTTGTAGGCGCAAGAAAAATATATAAGAACAATTTTTCCCAGCAGGAATGAATTAGCAAAATTAAAGTTGCTTGTCGTTACTAAACCTTTCACTGTGAATAAAATACGTGCTATCGGAATATTTCCTATTAGTGTCAAGCAATGTATGAGGAATCGCTTCCAAAGGCGGTTCTGTTCATTTCGTCATTATTGACTAATATTAATAACTCATTATTTATAGAAAACATTTTATAATATTTTCTTGCAGTTTCGCAAAAAATATTACCGGCGTTGTTTAAACCATGCTTCGTAGCGAAAAAGTTACCACCAAAATGAAATAATTATATGATTTTCTTTAAAGATAGAGGGGCAAGTCAATAATTTTTTGTGTTCACATAATGTGAAAAATTCTTAAAATTTCATAACTTAAAAATTCAAAATAATATTTTAGAATTTACTTCTTAGCGTCAAATAAATTAATATATATGTCAAAAATGTTTTCGTCATCACTTTTACGTATCCTAACACACCTACACTACACACCGACACTTAATATTCTTTCTTGAATTCACTTCTAGTTTTGGGTTACTATATTATATCATTTCCAAATTTTATTTATATGGAATTAATTGATTAAAAGCTCAAGGGTAGTGACAGATGGAAAGATTTAACAACCGTGCAAGGACAATAGGATTTAGTTCAGCTAACGAATACTAAAACGGTGCAGTTATTATTAAATACAGTACTTATATCTGAATGCAATATTAGGAGATTAAGTTTGGAGTCAAGTCATATGACATGCTTTCATCAGTGAAAAGTGGATTATGGATATATATTTTTTAACCATAGTAAAATATATACCACCGACAAATACAATGAACGCTTGTAACTTTGTTATACCTGTCTGTCTATTACAGCCTCGTAATTTTGACAGTGTGAACATATAAGCATGAATTTTGAAGTAGATGCTTTTATTATGGTTTTCTATAAATATTTGTCAAATATTTAAAAAAAAAGCTTTTATTATGTACACGTATTTTGATTTTTTTTCTCCCTCCTCATCAAAGGAAATATACCTTGGATTATAAACACGTGGATGTAAATATATTATTAAGTACTACTGTGCCTTAATGTAGAGCACCAATTTTTCCAACGTTTAGCATTACAGTAATAAAAACGGATAAAGACCGAAATTAAAGCATACATTTATCGCCCCATTGGTTTTATTGATTTAACATTTACTTTACTTCGTAAATATTTATAAGCATAACAATATATTACTACAATAATAAAATAGAAACTTCATTGTAGAACAAATTATATAGTAGATTATAAAGGTTCAACAAACCATTATAAATATACATAAATAAAACTGAAGGGTCTGTTGATTTAGTAATTTTCATCTTTCACTAATTTTTTCCTTTTGTATATAGGGTTACTAAATCAATATGATGTTGAAAAAAATATGTCTGTCTATCTGTACAAATGGAATTAATTCAAAACTGCTGTTATTAACATGGATTTTCCAAACATTATGGGTACTAACTCCGACATCAACTTAGTCTTCGTTTCCTCGTAATATGTCAAATGGTTTCGAATTTTGAATGATGTTAGTATTAGATACAGTGAAGCACTATCATGCACTTTTTTGAGGCCCACACATATGCACTGCATAACTTATACTGCAGTCAAATATGTATTCAAAAACCGGAAAATCTTATTGCATTAAATCATATAATTATCTTATTCTCTGATCAGCAATGAATTTATTTTTTTGATGATATCTACATTTTTATCATGCTCTATATGACGCTATTCGTATTGCAATAGTGAAATCAATTAAATACGGAGCCATCTACAGTGCTGTAGTAGAACCCTTGATTACCATACAAAATCGATAGAAGTCCATGGAGTGCAATCTACGGTGCGGTAGCCAAACCTTGAATTAATTATATAGATTCTTAACTTACTTCCATTTTCTGTTAAATAATCTATCTAAAATAATTCGAAATGTCCACATAAACGAACATACTTGTTTAGTAATTAAGGTAACTAAAATACTTGAAATATATTCATAAAGTATATGTTCATAATATATATTAAGTTATATGTTCATTAAATATATTAAAAACAAAAATGTTTGTAAAGAAAGTTAATAGTAATTGTACTATAAACATGAATATGATAAAATTGCAGAAAAATCAGAATGGTAATTCATCATTTCATGCGAAAACTTCAATATAAACGTTTAATAAACCACTTACAAAATTGCTGTTATCTTGACCTCCAAAAGGTACAAATATTTATACGAAACACAACCATTTGTCTACATGTCAAGAGCGTATGAAGTATGAAAAGCTCGCTATATGAAGTATTGTATTTACTCGACGTCTGCCTACAAGCTTTCAGTACCGAGTATCAAATTCAAATTTACCAGGGCAATATATTCGCGTGGAGAGCATGTCTTATCTTCGATAAGGTAAGTGTTTACCATTTTTTTCAGTCTTTCCAACCAAACCGTATATGCGAGCATTGTTATTCAAATACCGAGGCAATATTAAACTTCGAACGAATGTACATAAGTCCCATATTGAATCCTAAAACATTCCTCGCCTCGCATGTCAATTTATTTCTAGTTTTTGTTAGTTTTTGAATAAATTATATTTTAAATTTCTCTTGCCTGTATCGGATCATAAATCATGTTCCTTTAATCATATTTTATTTCTTTCCAAAACAGTCTTTTAATGAATCTGCACACGTAAAAAAGGAACTTAAATGTGTTATTTAGAGTGCTAAATGCTAATTTATTGAAAAGTTAAATGTAATATTAGCATCCACTACCAGAATATATCATAGCGCCCATGAAAATATTATCTCATTACTTTCCCATATATTTCTTTCTGTCACAGCCATCTTTCGTTACTTCTTTCCCTAAGTAGCTTTGATCTACATAATAAAAAAGGAAATTTAAGACTTATAAGTTGGGGAATATATTTTATGGAAGGGAGTTTTACTCGACATCCTAATACCCAATAGACAGTAATGGTTTTGAATGCTGGCTAGTTATGAATGTTCGTTTTTTGTTCATTTAAAAAGCTGCAACGTTGGATGAATTTTAGTAAATGAGGTACTATTGGATTGTGTTAACATATTTGAAACAAGAGTGTACGATGTGCGCTGTACACGTTAATAGTAAATTAATGAAAAAGTGTTGTAAATTATTATTTTAAAGAACAAAGTGAAACGTTAAATCAGTGGTCCAATATATATATATATACATATGTGTGTGTGTGTGTGTATAATTACATACATATTACAGTGAGTAACGTGTGTTGTGTGCATGTGCCCATGTGTACGAAAGTATGTGTGTATTTAGGTGTTTCGAATATAGTGTATGGATGTATTGGGTATATAACCTTTAATTTGCAAGTTAGGCCATTGAGAACCTAAGTAAAAATGATTTGTAATTTATCTATTTACGCGTGCACAGCGTCATATTTTTCTATACATTAAGGACGTGGCGCGCCTTATGTTTGTTGTACTATGTCAAGTTGTATTTTTCGTCTATATTTTACGCCATCAATTACATAGAATTAAACAAATGACTTAGATGAATAAATATACTATTGCGGTCGTTTTAAATAAAGTAATCGAAGCATGATTAGTCATTTCTATTGAATTATATATAACCCTAAGGACAATAACATCGGGTTAAATAGAAGAATACAACTTTTATTTTTGTAATAAACTATAGGTTAATTTCCAATTTTATTTGCTTAAATTATTTAATCATATTCTTGTGACATAGATATTTCAGTCATACAAATTCTACGTTCTATTTCTGCATTTCTAAATTATAAGACATTAATACATAAGACATATAATACATTTTTAAATTATAAGATTTCATATATCGTAAATAGTTTCTTTTTACATTAATAAAAGTCATGAAAATGTTAAATTATTATACAGAAAGGATTATAAATCGGTATAAACCATATTAGAGTGTGTGAGTGTGCATTTACGTATGTTTGTCTTTAGTCACCTAGATGTGTACGCAATCTTCATGAGCTTTCCAATATTTATTAAAATTAAACAGTGTGTAATTATCTTCCTTATTTCGTAGTTAACATAAAGATATTTATCTGAGTTCAGAAAATAGTATTATTTTTAAGATACAACCAATGTGATATAAAGGTCTTTTCCACAAATATTTAAGAAAACCTTTTATTCAAATTGATTAAATTTTAGGCCCTTTATTTTGATACATGATAGTCATTGTATTTGACTGAAATTAGTAGTAAAGTTTCAGAAACCTAGTCAGATTTTCTTCTCTATACAATAACGAGAGATTTCAAAAAGAAGGAATTTTTAGAAATTACCGTACGATTATTAGTAATTTTTTACACAATCAATGTTAGTTTACCTGTTAAGGTGTATATACTCGCAAGATTAAATGGGCTACAATTAAACTTTTGCGTAGGTACGGAAATAGTTGTAGCCTAGGGATAAGGTTTACCTTAAGCCCTTACGGTTACGATTTACGGTTTACGATTTTACAACTTTACTTAAATGATAATAACACGATAATTATTAACGTATTATTAGATTTCTTGAACTAATTATGGTCTGTTCCATCAAACCTAACATTCTATGTGTGGCAAAATATTTTATACAAATTATTTCTAATGATATTTTCATTAAATTCACACTAGGATTTTTTATGAACTCCTGTGTTTATGGCTGTAGTTAACAACCAAATTAGGGTTTAATTGGTTAAACTATTGAAAAATTGTATCAGATGGGTATAAATATAGGTAATATTACCTTTCCGTGAGGATTCCGTTATGTTAATTTTGGAATATCACCTTAATAAAACAACTTTTTACATGTTCATTAAAATGAATATTCTTTAATTTCAGACTTTCTTTAAAATAAAATAGATAAATTGTATAGCGCGGAGTTTGCGATATAAAATATATGTTTTGCTTTTATTTTTTTTTAATTTTTACTAATATAAAAAATATGTCCATAAACACTTAGGAAATAATTTTGATAATAAGTTAAAACTTTGTATTTTGACTGGAATTAAAAGACCCTCGTATTTTTATGCGCATGTTTTAAAATTTAAAATCTATCGATGTGCGGATGTTTTATGATATAAAAGCGTAACCGCAATGGATTTGGTAATAGTTTTAATAAAAGTTGGAAACAATGATTAATATTATATTCCAGCATATGTTCACTTGTAAAGCACATTGTGCACCATTATATCTCATATTTGACTCATCCATTGATTTTTATAAAATATAAAGAAGAGACGAATGGATACTGTTGATTTGTTTCATCATGATATTATAAATATTTGCTAGATTACTAACGATTTTAATAATTTATGATTTTCTTGTAATATATTGATATGAAGTTTTATGTAATTTGACATTTTGGTGTAATATATGTGTATGTGTTTTACCTGAAGTCAAATATCAATGAAGACAAGAAATTTATGCTTACAATTTTGTGAATGCAAAATGGACAAACTTTTTCTAGAATATAATTTAAAGGAAATGACACTGTTGAGGCTACTTTATCGTTGGAGATAAAAAAAATCACTATGTCTCCGCCAATCGTGTAAACAAGAATTCGAAAAAAATTGGTCGTCTGAAACTTCCAAATACTAAATACTTTGATAAACATAGTATATTATTTTTTGTTCAACTCAGATTAGGTGTAATCAATACTGGCTTTCTAGCAGTTTTATAAATCAAAATTTCATCAATTTTTCAAAAAAAAATTTCATTTATAATATTAATACAGGCTTTGAGGGAGTTTTATAAAATTTTTATTATTTTATAATATTGTGAAATTGAATCACTGAGTAGACATAATCAATGACATGTTTAATGCTTACAGCGCCCACTTAACCATTAATTTTATCGTTAAGTACCCTTTTTTTCTTCACTGAACATACTTAAGTATTTTTGAACAAATGGAAGATTTAAATAGCTCGTTTCGAAAGTATAGTCATTTACTTTTACGGGAAATTATTTATATTAAATATAGGACGTTATTAAAATGCTTTCAAAAGTCCCCCATGCATTGACCCCACTTTTGCACGAGGTGGGTTCTTAGGGATCTCAGGAGAGGTTTTGGGACAACTGGTGCGGTGGTTTGGTAATAGGGCACACGAGATTAGAAGATTTATCTAGTATCATGAAATAAATATTCTTGCATGTAATTTTAAAATAATTAGTTAAAATTTATAACAGCATCGACGTTTATAACGTAATGTGAAGCGAATGCAAAAATGATAATCAATCTTCCTTTTTATATTCTAGACAATAAAATTCTTTTAAATTTATCGAATTATTCTCCATTTTTTTGTCTTTTTTTTAATTAAATCACTTTCTTATATAAAATAGTGGAATATTTTGACAAAGGTCACCAATATATAATATTTAATTAAATCTCGTTGACTATTAGAAGGTGTATAAACATAAAGTGTTTATATCCCATATTCTTACGCTAAATGTCATATAAAGTAACAACTACCCACAAAGCTTTCTGTACTGAACTTCAAGTTAACATTTACTAGCGTAACATATTTAGGTTCTTTTACGAATTAGTTTCAGTTTGTAAAAATATTTTTTAACTTTTTCTCAGCCTGCACAATCACTTTCGATGTCAATACCGAAATATTATAAACTTCAAGTTCTAGATATAAACGTTCAAACATGAAAGTAGAATTATCGTTTTACTTTTAATAATTCTATTTGTCTTATTTCAGGTTTTTTAAATTCAAATCCCGTTTGTAAAAGTTTCCTAAAGTTATTCACTTGCCTTTTGTGGCTTTCACGAAGTGAACTTATTTTTTTTATTCTGAAGGATATAGTTAGAATATTTGGCGATATAGTCTTAGTGATTATATCGCCAAGACTATGTGTTTTTAATGTTTAGTGTGGATACTCATTTAACTTCTAACTCTCGTATGGAAATATATGCATAAATGAACTGGTGTCCATATTTATTATATGTACAATGAAGTTTATTAGACTTTTCCTAGTTAAAAGTAAAAAATTTAATTAGTTTGTATGTGATTAAAAATACAAAGCGTTTACGTTTAGAAATAAAATATTATATAATAGGTTTTAGACCAGAGAAAAAAAATGAAAAATATAGATCTATAACATAATATCATTTTAATTTCAAATTATAAAAATATTGAAGTTAGTTAAATTTTAATAAGTACACCCAAAATCTGTAATAAGGAAAGCTTATTGACCTTTGCTAACAAAACATGAGTAAAGATTTTAAAAGTTATACTTACGAATGTGATAATTTTTTTTACGTTGAGCTTAGACAATAAAGTTGTATACTTAGAAAATAACTTTTTGGACCCAATGAGTAAGGGTAAAAAAGTAAAACAATATTGATAAAATTTATGAAATAAACTCATTAACTTAATTGTCAGACTTGAACTATGATGACGATCGATTCTGAGTGCTATTTTTATTCGACTAAGTTCTACCGTTACATTTCTCTTCATCGTTCGAACTGAAAACAATAGTTTCACGTTGTATGTCTGTCATTAATCATTTAGTGTCTAAAAACAATACACTTGTGCATATATAATACTCAAAAACAAGTAGTAAATTTACAAGTTTTTGTCCAAGATTGCGAAGGTGCTGGGAAAAGTTAGAAGCTATGTGATATTGCAAAATAAACATATCTTAAATTTAACAAAATGGGAAATTGTGTTTTTCTCGTTTTTATAATTGTTTATACTCATAGCTATATAAATATGATACACATGCTTTGATTACGTTGTTACAAAATTTCTCCTCTTTTTAAACAAAAAAATAATTACAATTAAATTAGCACTTTTGTAGTTACTCAGTATTTTAACTGACATGGCGATGTTACATCGATATCGGTCGATATGAAAATAATATATATTTACTTATTTAGGTCAGAAGCCTGAGTGCTTGTTTCCATTTTCGTAAAAGAATTAGTTCATATTAGTGACACTAATAGTTCATTCGCTACATTGTTTATTCTTTTACTATCACAGAATAAAATTTTAAAGTTGTAGATATTCAGAAAAAAATATAAATATATATATATATATATATATATATATATATATATGTGTGTGTGTGTGTGTGGAACTCTGTCGGGAGGATAAGACAAAATTTTCAGTCGAATTATTACAGGTCATGAAACTTGGGTTAATCATTGTGAACCTGAATCGAAGCAGCAGTCCGTGCAGTGGTACTCGTATATATAGGAAGAACTCCCTAAGAAGTTAAAGGTATTAAATTATTAAGGTGTTGCTATCGGTAGGAATAGTCAAAATAATTTTCAACAATTCAGTTTTCTGGGAAACACAAAACGTATCTTGCTCATTGACTTAAACGGGATAACTTACAACAGGGGAACTCATAACGGGAGAATACCACGCTGGTCTACTAAAGCAGCTCAAAGAAACATTGAAGGAAGAAAGGCGGAGGATATTAGCTAAATATCTGCTGGTTTTACTCGACAACGCACCCGTAAACAAAAACCATCTTGCGATGGCTGCCCTTCACAAGTGCAATTTTCAAATATTGCAACATCTATCTTACAGATTAGACTTAACCCACTACGACTATTGTTTGTTCCCAAAAATTAATCAGGAGCTTCGTGGAAAAAAACTAACGCTGACAAACAGGTTAAGCCTGCAATTTTAACTTATTTTCAAGATGAAAAGTCGACATTTGGTTTTGAGGGTATAAATAAATTGATCGATAGATATGCAAAATTAGGGTTAAGGGAGAATATATATATACATATATATATATATATATATATATATATATATATATATATATATATATATATATATATGTGTGTGTGTGTGTGTGTGTGTGTTTACATACACACACATCTTCCCTCTTGTGCGTATTTTAATTTAACGATGTATCACTGGAATAATAGTAATGGAATTCTAACTTATTAAATGTTAGATTCATAACACCAAAATTTTGCACGATATTTTTGTTAGTATATATCGAATAACAGAACCTTGATAGCAAATATTGATGAAGATTCTGATAACTAATCATTTCGAAATTGAACCATACTAAATGAACTGTAGGATATTTATTTTTGTTTACTTGCTTCCTAATTTAAAATTTCCAGTGTCACTTCACTCGTACTGTACATAAAAATCTCTTCCAAAAGTCACCCCAGATACCTATGGAATAAAAAAAATAGTCCTCATATATATATATTAATATTTCTTCCCCTTTTGTGAGTAAATCTTAAGCAGCCATAAAAATAAATAACTGTCTTTTAGAATAACCTTATCTGACTTAAACAAGAAATCTTCGAAACACACATCAAATTGATCATTTACAAACAGAGCAGTTAGTTTGACGTTGGTTAGTAAATATTTACAGCAGATAAGAGTTGGCCAAATATAAAGCTTTCCAGACAGAGAATTGTATTCACGTGGCACTAGTAGATACTTACATAGGTAGTATAACCACCTGAATACAAAAGAATTGTATTCACGTGGTTATATTATATACGTGCATTGAGAGCTTATTTAACAATATGCTCTCAATGTCGAGTATCGGACCGAAATTTACTGGCGAAGAAATATGACATGAAAATAAAACATGCGTGCCACGTGAATATATTATTCACGTGGCACGCATGTTTATTTTCGGTAAACTAATAATTTACCATTTTTTTCGATATCTCCAACCCAACCATTTATGTAAATACCGAAATAATATTCAACATAATGTCGATTTGTACAATTTTTGCTTGGCTTTTAAGAACATATCTTTTATCACATACAGTGCTGCTTTTATACTTTGTGAAAGTGATACTTTTACAATATCATTATTTATCATAGTTTAAACTTATTTAATAACAAAGGTACTGTGAAACTATCAATGAAGAAATATTATGAGAAATATCTTATCAATTTTAATCAGGCCCAGAGGCCGTAATAGTGAAAATTATATAATTAATTTGTTTTCCCTTTAATATTTTTACTAATACCTTCTTTGTTTAGTTCGCTTTTTTTCATTAAGTGTGTCATACAGAACTATAAGAACTAGTGGTCACCCAATGATCGAAATTCGATCGTAATTCACTAACTTTGTAAGTTTATACGTTATTGAGGTTTTTTTGTCAAAGGGTATACCTCTATAACCATTGTAATCATTTTTTTAAATTTGTTCTGTTACGTCAGATGAAAGCGTGTCTACATTAATAATTTTGTTACAAATATGTCGCTAGCGTATGTGCTTTGCCTTAATTTCCTGTAATACCCATGCAATTAAAAAGATTAAAGTCGGTAACAATTTAAAAAAACATAATTATAGATTTTTCGTCCCTATTTTTTGATAATATATACATTGTAAGTTTCAATTTATTCATGTTCTTATCGAATCAAATAAACGCTAATAAAAATGAGACTTGACATTCTTAGAAGTATAAGTTAATTTAAATAACAAAATGTACTAACCTACTCACTTTTTTGAAAATACTAATAGGTAGGAGAGAGTAAGTCAATTCAGATTGCTGACACAAAGTTTTATTTTGCAACAGGTGCACATTAGGCAAGCTGTATTTCACTAATATATAAAACATAGTTGCACAAAATATAATATAAACCCTTTTTGCCTTTACACACATTCCACAGACTATTGATAAAGAATCATTTGAAATCACACAGAATTCACTGATCTGATATTTTAAAATTCTTTAGCGACAATCTCTACTCTATGTGACTATTTTACCACGGACTATTATGTGTTTAATATTGACAGTATGAACTTAAACATTCATTCTTTCATTAAATTATAGATAACAATTATATTAAAAGATTTATTGTTTACATTTAACAATCTTTTATTGTTGAACGTATACAATAAATCTTTTAATACATTTATAATACATAATTTAATGTATTTTTAACACATTTTGTGTATAAATTTTAGCTCTCTGCACTCCTTCTCCATATAAACTTTAAGAATACCAAATCTTATATTCCCCCGTGCGCGCAATATGCCCGGAAAAGGGTACACATTTTCCTCTTCATTTATTAATAAATAATTGTGATTGTAAAATATCTCATGGATGGAGTAAGATGATTTATGTGATATAACTAAGTGCAAAAATAAAGATGTATCAGCAACGATAAGAATATACCTGTGTTTATTCATAAATGATTGGAAGATCGTTTTCGTAACACGTGAAAATAAAAAAAAATACAATGATTGAAAAATAGTCCATAATGATATTAATTCTAGAGTAACAAGCTATATTTTTGTGTGATCACATACATTAGCTGTGGTTTATTATTTAACTTGGGTTATAAGGTGCAGCGTCACACAACTTTGTGAAACATTACAGACGCTGTACCAGTGTTTCATTTTGCAAATGTTTGGAAGGTAAATTTTGGAATAAAAAATAAACACAGAAATTAGAAGTAATAAAAAACGTAAACACACAGAAATTACAATGATATAAAAATGATCTTAATTCTAATTTACAATGAAGCTTGAAAATAAGTACTTTTTTTACCAAGTTCACTAATCGTCGTTCATTACATAACCCGGGTTACTAATGTTTGTAAATTTGCCAATCTCTTTTTTTAGTTGATACGCTTTTATTGGATGATACCCTGGTGTATTTATAGGAATTCGCCTCATTTTTCTCCTTTACTTGTATATTTATATATTTGCTGCAATTCCAAAATATCGATTCACGACTTATTTTCCACAAAAGTGGGACTTCTAATAAATACATCCAACGTCGTTAGTCAAAAATATAATTTTATAAAATAATTTCTTAATTTGCTCTTTCTTTTTAAACAAACTTTTCAGTTTTACGATATTTATCCCTACGTCCTTTTTAATTACAATATTTACCTCGAAACTTCGTAGCGGAAGTTTCATACCTACTCAGTAAATTTAGTTTTGTTTACCATAGTATTCAATTCAAAGAGCTTTATTATACTCATATGCAAAACAAGATTTCTGTAAAATTTTAATCTTTGAAAAAGGAATTCTGTATTTTAGAAATCAAAATATAATTTATTAGAAATGGTGTATCTAATATTCAGATAACATCGTAACTTCCTATAAGCTGTGCTGAAAGCTTATAGGAAGTTCATTTGACATTAAACTTTCTTATGTGAATTGCCTGCACTTAAAAATATCTCATCTTACTTTTAATGTTTTCTATTTTTTCTTGAAACACATACATTTTATAGTTTCTTGAAACACAAAAAGGTATGTTGTATTATTGAAAATGAAAACTGAACACCTAAAATTAATATATCTTTTACTGTATATGCTATTAGATCCTGGAATCAATTAAAAGCAAATACGCAAATTGCGGCCACACTGTCTCTGTTTAAAAGTCACCTGGAATTGCATTCTTTATTATAATCAGCAAATCGAAATCTCTTCTGTGCTTTAGATTCCATCCCTATTCTTAATACGATGCTGCTTTGCTTTTGTGTGATTTAATTTTATATTATTTATATTTATGTCTCTATAAATATTATTCATGTTAGTGACATTCAATATCGGTTACTAATCATTTCAATTCCACTACACTATTTGTTATTCTCACTAAATTCATTGTGGTTGGTTAGGAGAGATTGCTCTTGTTACAGTATGCTCACCATTTTATATTTAGTTTTATGAGTTACAGTACATTAATGTTTCATACATAATTGATTAATCAGCTGTCAACCTTATAACTTTTGAAATAGATCTATTCACATAAGTTCATTTTATGGGAACAGCAAATGTCTTAAGGTATATGAGATTTGAAAAGAAATTAAAAAGAAATAACAAGAAAAGAGATTAAATAATATAGTTGGACAATAATTAAGGAAATCGTGTTTCTACATGAGAGTATAAATATAAGCTAGGACTAATGAAATGATGGTAAAAATCAGGTATAACTATAATCTTAACAGGACCGTATTACAGCTGTGCCTAAAGTATAGTAGTCGGGTGAAAGTAAGAATTATATTTTAAAATATAAACGTCCAAAGAAATAGTTTTATTTCTTCGTCAACATGTGATTTTCATTAGAGCTAAATAAAAATCTCGAAACAGTCGGCGTTAAAATTTTAGAAACCTTTATCAATTTTTAGAATCACTATCATGAAATGTAAAGTTACCATCAATAGAAGACTTAAAAATAAATATATGATAGGCCTAAATTCGATACCAACCATCATATGTGAATATATAGCTCTAATGTGTGGCTGAAGGTTAAGGTAACCATTTGCTAATAATAAAATTTATTTTATCCCTGTAATTTATTTTAAACATTAAGTTAATAACATGTGAAGGCCATAAATATATTCATGGTCCTAATAAATAAAAACCACTCAGCGTTGTTAATCATAGGAAAACCTCTAATAAATCGCCACATAATCACCACTCTGATTATTATGACAATTTTAGCATTTAGCCAGGTTGTTTATATGTGATAATTGTTTATAATAAAAATTATCTTCAAGAAAACTTGTTTCTTCACTTTACTAGACCAAAATGATTTTGATATGATGAAATCTTTTAAATCGAAGGACATGTGAAATGATTGACACCGGCTTTAATTAAATTGAACAATAATTACATGTAAAAATTGTGTAAAAATTAAAATAAATCACCACGAAAAGTGATTGAATATACCGGCTTAATATTTTAATAGCGTCTACTACCAGTATGTTCTACAATCATCTTAAAACGAGTTTGGGGGCTACAGGATCAAACACAATTATTATGAGTGATTTCAATGCCAAAGTTGGCGATTGGATCGCGAAGGAGAGAAAAGAATGACAATGACATGTATGTATATATGTATATATATATATATATATATATATATATATATATATACATATACATATATATATATATATGTATATATTACTTAGGATTGCGTGTCTCAAAAGGAAAAAAGGAAAAACCTTATTATATCACTCACCCCTTTGTCCGTCCGTCGGAACCGTTTCTGTTAGATATATTTGACATAAAAGCTTTAAATTTTGAATAGTAAAAAAGCATGCTAACCCACGTAAATCTCATATCAAAAATATTCATAAGAAAATTTTAGAGGGACAAGTAAAATGCCCTTTTCTTTATATTTCTCATAATATGTGCGAATACAATTGAAAGATTGTTTAAAGATTAACTTTGTAAGTTATTTCACATTTCTTCAAGATATTTTTACCATGTAAGTATATTCCTAGCATATCTAGAATATTATGAAAAACTATGAAGTGTAAAGTTATTTGTTTAATAAACTACTTTAGTTTCACATAAGCATTAAATGAGAATGTGTTTTAGGTAAACGTATATTTATATATATTATCCACTCATGCTACTACCATACATATCCACTACCATATCCACTAATACTACTAAGTACTATGTTAGTCTCTTTAGATTGGAACCGAGACGTAGCAGACTATTTCTTAGTTTAGGCTATTTGACACAGACAGAAAATAATCCTAACCGACTAATTTTTAAGAATGTTTTTATTTTTCTTTGATCAATGCGATAATTTAATAATTTCAACTCATATTTAATACTTTTCAGTGAGCAATTTAAACAAATATTTAAGCTCAGTAAATTTATGTAATGCTAACTTCATAATTTCCATTGAATTTGCTACCTCAAAAGGTAAAAAGACCGAACCCTTACAATAAAACTCACATGTCCGTCCTTCTATCACAGGCGTTATATTAAAAATCATTTGATGTTGTAACTTCAAATATTAGTGGCATATCGGTAAAGGACATTCATCCACATATATCTCAATAATTAAAATCCAAAGAGTAATATTTTAACTAAATATAGAGCGGTTAAAGTACCTGAAAGCTTTTTTCATATTTCATGTATTATGTTAAATATCAGTTGAAATAACAACTTATAGGAAGTCGATATATTTTTTTATAATTAGAAATTTCTCCTAATTATAGAGAAATTTATAATATTTTTACACCTTTGAAAAATATATTACGAAACAAATTTAATTTACTGAAAAATACGAGTAATGTAAATAATTTAGTAAAAATAATACGCACCTTAAAATTTCCGTATATATATATATATATATATATATATATATATATATATAGATATGAAAGAGGGGGTGAATAAAGATCTGAATATTTTTTTCATTTTCTATATCATTTAAAATGCCTTGCTATGTAAAGACGAAAATATTTAAAAAAAAAATTTTAATTACGTATTTAAAAACAAATATAAAGAAAGAAGCAAAAATAAAGCATGGATAATGCTTATATCTTAGTTCCGAAACTAGTGGGCAAAAAATCGTAGAAAACACAGTATTCGTAAAATCTAACTAGAAGATTAAAGGGAGAGGATAGCGATTATACCAAACCTTATATTTTTTTAAATATATACGATATTTTTGAGTCCTTGAAATATTTAGTAGAAAATATATTTAGGTTGTTAATAATTAATATTTGTAAATAGTTTAATGGAAATACTATGTACCTTTAAATGTTTATAAGTATGCAAGAAAACCAAAATATGCAAGAAACCCTCGTCGCGCGAGTTCTACTCGTGCTTGTTTCGGTCTATTCGACTGAAATATTTTGTTACTATACTCTTACAAATACCGAGCTACTGATACGTTCCAAGCAACCATTAATACGTTCCAAACAACCATTAATACATAAAAGCTAATGTGAATTTATATTGAATTTAGAAATATCCTGCATATTTCATCCAATATTACTTTAGTTTGTTATAGATTTATTATTTTTCGGTATTATCATTGATATCGCCTGTCATTATCATTATTATCATTGATATCGACGATCATTTTAACTTCATTTAAGTTAAAATGATCGTCGATATCAATTATCCTTTGATATTAATGATCCTTTAATACTTAAGTACTTTATAATTAAGATAAAGATCTTTACAAATTACCCACCTGAATATATTGTCATACAACGAAACCTAAGGCGTGGTAAATAATTGAAATAAAGTAGAAATACTACTATATTACATAGTTTCATTTAGATGCGAAAAATTAAATTAAAATGAATTTCTACAAAATTAACGTCAAATATATTCAATATTTAAGTACCTTAACAATCCGAACAACGGTTTTTAATTTATATTTCGTAATTTTTTTCTATCTAAATATTCATTGTTGACGTTATGAACTGTACTTTCAATACCTCATGGATTTCGAAAATTTTTGATAATACAATATTTATCAATGTGATGTTATTTCAAGAGACAAGAAAGAACTAATTACCTGGTGTTGCTCGTATAAGTAAAATGCTTTTAGAATTCAATTGTAGAAAAATTCAAATATTATTTGATATCCTTTAAAACTTCTTTCATTCTGATCAGAAAGTATATTTTTCTTATTTGAATAAAACAATATATTGGCTACGATCAATTGATTGAAAAACAACTAAATTATCATATTTTTGAAGAGTTTTTACATTCTTTGTATAATTTTGAATCAGCAATAAAATTACTTCAAAATTCGAGTTCTATCTTTATTTATAATTTAATGACTGATATAATAATATCAAGATAATTGCATATATTTTTATCATAAATAAAAATTAATAATTGTCACATAATAGTTTATAGTTATAAACACGGTCTATTATTAAAAAAACCAGCTTTTGAAATTGGACTGTGCGGATGTTTTACTTGGAAACGTGGTAGAGTTTTGCCCTTGCAATTACTTGAAACTTGTGTTATACTTGAAGTAACAAAGTGCGTTTTTCCAAACCTTATAATTCTTAAACAACTACAGCTCTAAGTTTAATTATATGATATACAACCACTATAAAGGAAAAAAAATCCAACGTGTGTGAGTAAAGAACTCACTACGAGGATTTTGGATATATTATACATATTTAAGGGTACATGTGTTTCTGTTAAACTCCTTAAAAATATTAATTTTTAACAATATAAATGTATTGATCACTTTTTCTTTCCCATGGGTGATATTTTCATATATTCATACGTTTCTTATATTAGTAGTTTTTTAAATATATATTTGACATATATATTTGTATTTAAAAAGTATGACTTCTAGAATCATCGCTATAGTTTTCCTTCAACTGTTGCATTAAGTTCTAAAACTTTGTTGTTTTCATAATTTTCGGTAAATAGTTTTGGAAATAAAGATATTTCTATACATTTTTCAGAATATCTACGAAAACGTTATACCTAAAAGTATAAAAAAAAATTTGAGAATGATGTAATGATCATTGGGACAATTGCAAATATATTAAAGTACCTGTAATCGATTTAGAGTAATAGAGGTGTATAAAAGGTATATTTTTGTCGATGGCAATCGAAAACGAGTCGTTATTAACCTTAGAAACAATTACAATTTTGACTGTAATAAAATTATTATAAAGTGTATAAAATGATAGCTTAATAATATCTATTAAATTTCAGAACAGCTATATACCATACTAAAATACTTTTCTTAACAATAATCAATGTATACGCTTTTTATTTTTTATTAGGCAAATAAGTTAAAACTAAAAAAGTTAAAAACATTACATGATCCGACTACCTCAAAAAAACAAAAAAAACATTTAAATAAGTCATACCAAATTCATTATAAGGGTGCATCCAACTATTGATTCGGTGCTCATATATACTTCAATGAGCACCGCTGGCAACAATAAATTATTGTGATAAATCTTGTTAATTTAGCTTGAATTGTAGCCAAGCAGTATTAAGAATACTTCGATTCTCGAACCTTATACTGATAGCTTAGTTATAGCTTATATATAGCTTGACTAATAGCTTAGTTATAGCTTATATATAGCTTACTTGCATAGTTTAGGTAAATCTGGTTTAACATTTTCAATAAATCTACGATAAAATATTTTTTTGAATGGATAATTAAACATTTATTCTACTAATTACGTTTTTTATATCGATATTGTGCAGATCACTCAGTACTCGTACATAATAACATTCTAGGGAAAATCATCTACTGTTCATCGAATATGAATAAACACAAATAAATAATCGAAAATTTCTTGAAATTATTAGATTGGTTTTACTTGTATGTGGGTAAAAATATGAGTATTAGAATACATTTTCGTTTTTATTAAAGATAAAACTTTAATAAATGTCCTTCAAATGTATCATGGACAAAGACTACATATCTTGATGGAAAGAGATCACAAATGTTTATGTAAATGATTACTATTTAAATACATTAAGACCTGAGAAATACTTTTTACTTACCAACTGTCAAAAAGCTTTCTGCTTCCATTGTCAAACTGAAACTTAATATTGAATTTTCCTAAATTTACTATTGTAATAATAGACTTGTATTTATTTTTCGAATGACACATTTGTCTAATTTTTGATGTAGTGTACGATTACTCATATATCATCATTAATATCATCACTGATAACCTTTATAAAGCTATATATATAACCTTTATAAATACAATTTTATAACGTGATCAAATATCATAAACTAATTGATTACTATTGCTTTTTTTTAATGTTAAGCAATAATCGATTTAGGATGCCGATATCTATTCAGCATCGGCACCTAACTTTTATTTCAATGCAATTGTTTGAATAGAAATGATAAACTTACTCGTATTTCTAGTAAATTGTGGGTTAGAAGATGGAAATAAAATTTGAGCACATTACTGAAATTTTTCGACAGAAAATATTTTTTAGTGATAGTTAATTTTAAAAATGTATTCAACATTCAATGCGAACTTTATTAAAAGGACTTGATTCTATTTCTAATTATACTGTAGCAGCGACAGGATCGGGTAGATCTACATATTTCGAATATAATTTCATGATCTCATAAATTTAAAATTTATGTAAATGATTCACAATTTAATGTGTAATGTGGATATGTAATATAACAGTACCAGTAATTTGTACGTTTAGTATTACGTAATTTTTTGCTTTCCATGTCACACTTTGGCACTTTCAAAACTTTGCATATCAAATAGCGTAACTTAAGGAGCACGATGTACAGCAATTTGCAACGTTTTGAAACACACCACCGAGATATAATTCCGCATTGTATTCGGTGCGAGAAAACACAAATGATGGCAAATAAAAACTGAATAATTAAATAGATTTATGTACATTTACATATAGCGTATTATTAGAGATGTATTATTCAAGAGTTGACGAGATTTAAAAGGTGCATCGACAATGAATCATCTCACATGCGTTGTTTTAATGTTAGGATATATTCCCTTCATTTTTGAAAAGTCAAAAGGTGAAGGAAAAAAAGATAAAATCTGTTCTGAAACTTTTCACTTTTCATTTGAAGTTACGCTACTGCAGCTGAATTTTTAATAAAGTTTAACAAATTAGGCGTTTATGTTATTTCTTTGATCGTTTCGTAATAAAACATAACACATGACTATAATGCCTAATTGGTGGTATTAGTTTTATATGACTCTATTTTTTCGCTTCTATAAGACATAATAAAAACAAATTTATCAAGTAAAAGTTATCATATTTAAATTTTATAATGGCACCATATTTACGAGTAAAAAATTTGAGATGTAAAGTATTTTATTACAATGTGTAATATAAAACCGAGCTAAAAATTAATTTCGTTTCTCTGGTATAACCCTTTTCAACATATATACGCTCTCGTCTCGTCTAAAGCCATATACGATGTAGTTCGACGTCAAGACTAAATTTTTCAACCTTGGAGTTAAGTATTTATATTTTCAAAGTTGTGTTAACTTTCACATTTCATTTTCTTGTTCATGTTTTTCACTTAGTAATACTATTAGTTTTAATATTCCGCTCCTCGAAAGAAAAAAAAATAGAATTGTCGCGAGATTGGTCCGTCGGTCCGTCCATTTTTCACAGAAACTGTTTCACACAGGTACTTAAAATTAAACACAAAAACATTCACGTATATCTTTTAGGGATTGAATAAGAGTATCAGTTATGACAAAATCAAAATTACTGGAAATTTTCCTTAAGTTTACTCGATAATGACAGCAATTAATCTTAAATTCGTAGTTTGTGAAAATATTTTATTTTATTACATATACAAAGGAATATTTTTGCATGGTTAAAAATATATTTTTAAAGAGTTTAATAAAAATTTTATTTAACGTTCCGTAGTTATTTGTGCCTATATCATATATAGAACCCTCAAAATGTGATCTCTAGGTCTATTTAATAGATTTTATTTTACTACTAATAATGTAAACAATAATAGATCACTTATAACCAGACCTCCGCATTTCAGTCTGAGTCGAATTGTATACGAGGAAAAAATATTTCAACGCATTTTTGCTATCATAATATATCTCCGAGGTTGATGGTCGTTAAATGAGGCATGGGCCATCGAAGACGATATGGGCGTTATGATCGCTGAATGCCTCATGCGTTCAATGGTGACAGCGTTGAGAGCGGAGGTTTTATTGCACATATCGGTTTAATGATAAGAGGCGTCGCGAAAATCGAGTAGAGTATTCCTTCTATTTAATGAAATATTCTTAGGGCTTGTATAATATCCGCCTATGTATGAAGTTAGTGAGAAATATTGAGAACTAGCAAAGTTACATCACGTCATTTTTCGTAATTTACATCTTTTCATATAATCTTTAAAATCCTGCTTAATATTATTTATTGTAGATGTGAAGTGAAGAGTTGGAGTAAAAACATTGACAGATTATATCTCGTCTCATATCAATTTTCACTTTCCAGCGACTTGTAAGAAGAAAAAAGAGCATTTTATTTTCTCAAAAACTTAGATTTTGATTGTATTCTTCTTTAAGTTTACAAGTGTTTAGAGGAGACGAAATTAAAATGCCTTTTATTTGTATATAATAGCTCTATGCTCACGAAATTTTGTAGTATCTAAAACACTGAAAAAATTTGCATATTGCCTTTATTTGGCAATTTCTTCTGTCTAATTTAGGTTTTTTTCATTTTTGTGATCACAGGGTTAGGAATATATCGCATAGAAATAATTAATAATTTCATTTTTTAAACGGTAAACGGTAAAACAATTTTCAAACGGTAAAACGGAAAAATTACCTGGAATTAACATGAAAATAAAAAAATTATCATCTATGACTTTTACGTTACTTCAACACCATTTCGCTTTCCGTCTCAACCCTTTCTACTCTTAAGTCTTTACATATCAATAAAGGTAACCTATGAAATTCAAAAGACAGCAATTTGTAGCATTCATTTTGCAAAACAACGCCGAAATATTACGTCGTTGCATTCTGTGTGGGGAAATCGAAAAATGAGGAAAAAGAAATGCCTAGTAGACGGACTTGTGTATGCTTATGTGTCGTATTTATGAGAATGTATTGTTAAAAAAAATATGTATGAGTTGTAAAAGTATGTATTGTTTGGGTTAATAGTCGAATTAAATATTTTCAAGTGAAAAGCAATTAATCATATCAAAAATGGTTTAAAATAGGTTATTTTACTGTTATGGAATTTTTCCTTCAGTTAATGTGAATTTTAAAAAAATTATGAAAATTCAAAAGGCGAAGTTAAAAAGTAAATAGTGTTCAAGAACTTTTCACTTGGAGATACGGCGCAGCAGCTCTTTTTAATGAAGTATAACATGCTACGAGTTGATTACATTTCTTTCTTAGAAACTATTATTTTTGTAGTGAAACATGGGGCGATAATATTGATTAGAAGATGGTAATTTCTTACGACCCAGTTTTTCTTCCAATGTATAATATAAATAAATTTACAAAACTAAACTAAGTATTTTAATGTTACTAAACTCAAGAGTTAAAAAATTGAGGTATTAAACTAAAGTTTATTACAATTTATAATATACAGTTAATGCCATAAAACACCTTCTATTTCTCCAAGATAACCTTTTTTTAAGTTATAAACGCTGTCGCCCCATTCAATGCAAAAAAATAAAATTATGTGAACTCTCATATTTTATTCTTTTATCCGTATTTTTTGAGTTGTTATTAACGTGATTTTAAGGATTCCGCGCCTGGGTTTAAAAGATATTTTATTGATCCGTCTGTCCCAATTGTTTTTCTTAGAAACCGTTTAACATAGAAACTAAAAAATAAACTCAAGCATATTTAAATATACCTTAGAGAGAGAAAATTAATTGTAAGAACATGTTATAAAGGTTTCAAAGCTTTTTTTGTTATTTTATATGTAATATTCTATAGAGATAGTGTTGAAAATATCCACGTAAATATGGCTTCTCGAAATAACTGAAACTACTGTAGTTAAAATTAAAACCAAAATTAAATTAACAGAAGTTTATCAGATCACTACCTCAATGATTCTGAAATATATAATTTTGGAGAATATTTTTATATGTATGTAATAAAAAATAATATTTAGTATAGTAAAAATTATATTAATTTCTTTAAACATTGTGATAAAATTTTTTTGTAATCTTACAAGTTTAAAGTATCTTTAGAACCCTCAAAATGCGAGTTCTACAAGTTAACAAGTTTTAATTTCTTCTATGTAACATAATGCGTAATATTTAATTAAATTTCGAATAAGCGTACTTACGCTTATGATGTAGCTAAGAAATTTGCAATTGCCTAGGTTTTATAATGATAATAAGCTGCAAGTCAAATCTTTGCATCGCAATATAGTCGAAACTACTGATTTGACTGAACGTATCCAGTAAGAAACAATATTTGTCCTCCATTCCTTTGATTTCTAACAATCCTCTTTTTAAATTAAAAGACTACAGTTTCCACTAAAAGTGTATTTTGCCATGACGATTAACAAGTCGTAGGGGTAACTATTCATATTTTCAGTAGTTAATTGGGGCGTAGGCATGTTCACTTCAAAATCTGTTTATTTTAGTAACATCCTCTAAAGTAGTAAAGAACATTGTTTACAAAAAATATAACGAAAAGCCTTCGTGCTATGTGAACGAAGTTGCAGGCAAAAGCCAACTTGAAACAAAATATTCGCATTTCCTTTCTTATAAATGATTCTTATTAAGACGTGGATTTACATTAAATTATGACGAATAATATAAATAGGAGCGATCAAAGCCTTGTAAATTATAAAAAAAAATTATTTGTGGACGTGATGGTTTAATTCGTAATGTATGTTTACTTTAAATCTTATACTGCCACAGTTGAATCATAAACCCGTGTCTTTTGCCACACTGGAGAATTCCGTAATATTCCTTGCTTATATAACTGCCCTCAATTTAGACTTAAAAGTATATTTTTCAAATATCAAAACAACATTACCTAAGTTATCTACTTAGGTAATATTATTTTGATATTCGAAAAGTATAAAACTACTAAGTTATCTTTACTAACTACTTAAGTTTATTTTTCACGACTTAATTTCAAAGATTATAAATTATAATAATTTTTTTATATTCGAGGTCATAAAAATAAAAAATCTAAAGCGAAACTCACAAGCAGTCTGTAAATTATTGAGTGTTTTTCAAAATAATCTCAGAGGCATTCTATGCATCGTTTTATTCCATGAAAATACTAAAAAAAGCAGCCGGCATACTTCTTATTTGAGTTCCGAGAATCGTATACTCAGCAGCTTATCTTCTATTATCCGGAGTGAAAAGAAATAACATGGTATGAAATTGGGGCTGTATTTTTTCGAATACTTAAAACATTGAGGGGTTTTAGAATATCAAAAACGGAAGGTTTTAGAAAATCAAAAATGGATGACCAATAATTTCTGTACGATGCACTCAAATACTCGATCGCTCATTTAGGCGACTTTGCAAAAGTGTAAATGTAATGAAAGATAAGGTTTTTTTTCTCAAAACAACAAGCAAATATTTGTTGTTGCACGAATCTGCCAATAACATCCTTTTATTTTCCAGAATGATAGTTGGATAATAATCCGACTGCCCAAAGAATGAGCCGATCCTTTATAAATAATTATTCAGAAGAAAATATCGACTGCGCAGACTTACTCAATGACTACGCCTGAACTCGTTAGATAAGTTGTAAACAGTAGCGCAGGATGGGTCATTACCATAAAATACCAATCAAGGTCAGTCATAATTTTATTGTCGATTTTTCGAATTTTTATTATTAGCGAATTTTTTATTATTTTCATTGTGGTCTCAACCACAACGAAAATGATAAAAATTCACCGAATAAAAATGTTCTTATTAAAAATTCATCTTGACATAATCTATGTCAAGAAGATAATAATTAATTATAACAATCACTTTTAAACTACATGCAATTTGCAAAAACACTATTGACAAATTCAAGCAAAGAAATAAAATAGCTAATTTTATTATAAAAGGATTCAATTTTCGAAATTTTATTTCAATTTTATGTTATCATTAATGACTAGTTCGAAAAATTTCCATATCAAATAATTTTTTACAATGTAGTTTTTATTACATTTTTTAATAAATCCTTTTATTTTTAGATTACAACTTCAAGTTTACATCCAATCGCTTAGATTTGTTTTTCCCAACGCTTTGCTATTTCCATTACGCTGGTTTATTCAAAAAATCAAAAAGAAAATGTTTCATAAATTAGAAAAGTAAGATAAATTTCGTAAAGATAAGCTTTCTTGGTCCATAATATTAATATGACAGCGCCAATATATCAGTCAGTACGTAATATTCCTGTAGCAACAAATACAAACAACAATTGAATGTCAACAAACAATTGAATGTCTCTGGAAGATGGATCTCTCTATTTTTGGTTGAAGTGTCTATGATTCTTGATATACGAGTAAAATATTCAGCCCACAAATTATTATATCCACTATTTTGGAAAAATAAAAAAGAGAAAAGTATAGTAACTACATTTTGGGTAACATGCTGGACAGAAAAATTATTAATTTTTTGTTATGACGTTTCTATATTAAATGAGATTAAAGCAGAATGTAATTCTGTCATAATATTTAATAATATGAAATAAATTTACATTAATTAAAATTATTTCCTAACAAAAAGCAAACATAAAACGACAAGTAGTTCTTGAGATGAATTTATACAAGTGGTTTTGACTTTATCCGACCTTGATTTCCAATCTCTTTCATAAGAAGACTTGATGGAGATATTTTTATGAGAGAGTGGTATTTTGTGAGACATTACAAAATGATGAGCTATGAGATGAGCAACACTCACATGAACCAGAAAGAGGGAATCAAAATTGTATTCAGACTATACAACATTTTTTGATATTTGATAAGTGAAATTTAACATAAAATGGTCGGACTTAATTGTTTTACAATTTTAAAGTTATAAGCACAAAATGAAAGTAGATTTCAATTCTTACGGACTGATTTGCCGTATGTTTTGAGTTTTTACAACGTAGAAATATAAGTGTATAATAACTAATAACATACACTCGCCTACTTTAAATACTGAAAAACAATCATTTAAAACGGATAATTCGTATCCACAAACTTTATTTTTCAGAATTTTCAGTTTATAAAAATAAATTAATTGTTTTTAATGATAGTTTCCAAAATCTACGTAGATTAAAGCGTTTAAATCGTCTATATTATTTGACTGAAAAAGGTAAGAAACGTTTATATAAGTCAAGACAACTACCCCACATTCTTACTTGTTTATAGTAAAAGCCTGAGAAAAAAGTTCCAATATGTCAAGTATTTCACAAAGAGCTTTCAGCGTCGAGTATCGAATTGAAATTTACTAGCGCAATAAGTTCACATTTTCTAGACGTAACTGTCTCATTTTTGATATAGCATTTGTTATTTTTTCTGAAGTACATTTATTGCTATGTATTGCTAAATCAATCCGCTTAAAGTCGATTTTTTCCTTTATTAACACTTCTGTAGTATTTTTAGTATTTCCTTTTTGATGAAAGTGTTTCGCTTATCCCATTTTTGTTCAGTTTGTTTTAGGATGTAAAAATAAGCCAGTAATGTATAACCTGCCAAGTAAATTGCGGTCTTATTAAACCTAAAAGTGTCAATTGTAAGAAGTTGTGTAAAACTGGATACAAAAATTTCAATGGAACATCTAAAAGGCCAATTCGAAAAATAAGGCGTATTGTATCGTAAGTAGATGTTAAAATCATTCGTAATGTAATTCGTTGCCATTGTTTATTTCTTGCAATAAATAATATAACCTTACTTTGCCCGTGTATTTCCTTAATCTGAATTTAAACGCTTTGGAAACACTTGTTCTCTATTCCTATATTTATTATTAATTTATTTTCCAAAGAACTAAGTAGATGTGTGTATTTTAAATGTTTCTTAATGCCTATGTTTTTTAGTTATTTGGTATCAATATAAACGTTTAGTCATTGAAAGTCTATTTATCTATTATTAAGTTTAAGGTTACAATTTTTATATAATTGAATTATATTTAATAATTGAATACCTAGTTTTACATACTGATACTACGTATAAACATCTGTGATGGGGTAATCACATATATACGATTGACAGAGATTTTCATAAAAATTGGATCAAATTTAATATATCCAGAAACAGAAAAATATAAAGCTATATTTTTAATTTTCAGTTAAAAATGTATAATTTTAATAGGACTAAATTTTTTTTAACCACATCAAATTTATAAAGGATAAACGAAAAAATGCCGAGAATTAAATGATATGTAAACGTACTATAAATATAGTTTTCATTTCTTATGGTTTTCTAGTGAAAACTTCTTGTGGTTTTCTATGTATTGTCTTTTTTACACTCTAAGAACAATTAGTGTAAAATAAAATAATGTCCCTTATAACTTTATATTTTGGCTTGTTTTACACTCCAAGAATATAGATGCAAAATAGCATACTGTCCCTAATAACCTACATCAAATATTCAAAAGTAATAATTTTAAGCCGAAAATTCGCGCTCTCAAACTCTATTCCAAGTAAAAATATACTTTAATTCCCATCCCAATGAATTAAATTTTGCTTATGATCAATGACTTTATGAATGTAGTACTTATAAATACCAATAATACTCGAGTCGGTAAATATTTGAGAGCGAAATAATTGACTACGCCATTAATTACACTTAACAGTCCTTATCACTACATTCCCGTCCTAATTTCAACATTAATCAGTATATGGTTTTAACTTATCCATAATCCGAATGCTTTACAGTATTACATAATCCGAATGCTTTACAGTTCGCTTAGAACAGTAAGGCATGCCAATTAATACAACAACAAGAAAATATTTTATGTAAATAGTCGCATTGGTTTCTTCTTTTGTTATTTTAAGTCTGTAAGTACGTGTTTTATATCTATGTTGTTTGTACGATGGGATATGTACAAAAAAATAATTTCCTAAAGTAAAAAAAATTATTTCTTGTAGTCCGACAGTAAAATCCTGTGAAAAAAGTTTATTACAGATATATTAATAATTTTTCATTAAAAAGTAAATGGCAAGTGAGATAAAATTCTTTGCCATTAACTATAAAAATGCTTTTAACATCGGGTATCGAACTAAAATTTATTACCTCAAAATATTTCACAATTAAATGAAACTACGTGATATTAGCAAAGATCTTTGCTAATATCCCATCTGAATATGTTATAATACAACGAAACCTAGGTCGTGGTAAAGAAATTAAAGAAAGTAGAAATAATACTACATCACGTAGTTTCATTTAATTGTGAATAATGAATTTCTACAAAATTAAGGCCAAATATATTCAATACTCAAAATATTTGTTTTATTTGGCATGCCTGTTACGTTTTCAACATAGCATTTTCCATTTTTTTCGAAACCCGATTAGTGACTCATAAATGCCATTTCAACATTATATGTCAAGATTGTGGGTGAAACTTTCGTGTTTAACTCTTGAACTAAAACTGTATTTGCAGTGTTTTCTATTGCCTAAAGTGTTCCTTATATTTAATTTTGGGTGAGTTGCTTAAGCGATCCACGTTTCGAAAAATATTTATTTTATTTTAATGATGCCTGGAAAACAATCCTCATTCTTACAACCAGAATTATCACTACTGAGCTCTTTTGTGAAATTGAATACATGTATTTTCTGTGCTTTAACTGTAATATGACTTTTACTGCACACATTTTATAATTAATGCAGGAAATGGTATAACCGGAAGTTAATATAATTCCTGATGTACATAATTCGTTGCTTTTATTTCCTATATTTCATTTCAATGTATAGTATTTATTTCCTTTCCCTTTGTAAATCCTTTATAATAATTTAGATATCTTGATTAATGGATTTGTATACTTATATTCAAGTCTTATTAAGAAAATTCTTAATGAAAATTTTAAAATATAATTTTATTTGTGTGCCAAGAAAATTTATTTCGATTGAAAATAAATTGTGAAAAATATTGTTTTTTTTTTAAATTTATTTTTTTTGTTCTGCCTCTATATTTCATTTTTCATATAAAGAATTTACATTAAATTATTTCCATTTTATCGATGATCTTACTCACATGCACATGCTATTTTTTTCTATTTCTGAGAATATAAAACGATCAGTCATTGGAAGTTTTATTTCTATCAAATCTTATTTAGCATCAGGTTGTAATTTTAATAATAATTGTAATTTATAACATTAGTATTATAATAATTGTAATATCTAGAAACCATAGATTAATTTATTGGAAACAAATATATGGAATACCAAATTTAACAGGTACTAATAAAAAAATCGCATCTTTTCAGGCTTATCAATTTACATTAGTTTATATTATATACACCTAGCCATTCCCATGTTAAATAAACTTATTTTGTAGTAATTTTATGAAATATAAAAATCTAATAATATTCCCAGTACGCGTTATTAAAAGATTTTTAGAATTTCATCAGCATTTTTTAAATAAAACAGTCATTAAAATATTTGCGGAAATTCAACATTCTCTTTAATACCTTAATTGCAAATAAGTATTATCTTTATGAAGTATTCAACACCAAATATGTATATTACAGATACATAGATGTAGCAGAGGGTAGAAAGCACCAACATCGAATATTTTCTTTTTACCCCAATGCATTAAGTCAACACTGTTCGCATGGCGCCACATTTAAGTTTAGATCAACATAATTTTTCGCTTTCCTTCGCGAGGTTTTCCACCCCCAAGACTTTGAATACCAAAAAGCGTAACTTGAAAAGCCCGTTAGACAGCAATTTTCAACGTTGACTTTGCAAACAACGATGAAATAAATCTTTGCTATTTATTTAGGGTGGGAAAATACAAATGAGGATAAATAAATGTCAAATAAATAGACGTATATACGTTAAAGTGACGTGTTTTCTGTGAATGTTTTATACAAAATAATTTAATGAAATGCAAACGAAAGAGTCGCTTGCTTTTTTATATTTTTGTAAATTTAATATATATATATATATATATATATATATATATATATATATGTGTATATATATACATATACATATATATATATATATATATATATATATATATATACATATACATATATATATTTATATATATATATATATATGTGTTCTGCATAAAGTTGCAAAACTGATTTTTTGTTTATTAATAAAGTTTTTTATGATAATTAATAAAATATTTTTAAAGCCACACATACTTCAAATAGGAACTAAGAAGAAAATTCAAAAAATTATTTTCTTTTTCACGGCAAATAAATAAAAACCTAATGATTTTCAGTGAACCTCTATCATAAACTTTAGCCGTAAGTGACCAATAAACGATTCGAAATGAGTATTGAATAAATGAGATTGAAGTTGAACTAAAATATTTATCACGTTAAACGTATATTGACGTAGTAAGACCTAATGTCAATATATTTTAAGTTGTCTTTTTCCCATTTTTATTTTTGTCTTATTATTACGAATATATATATATATATATATATATATATATATATATATATATATATATATATATATATATATATTATAATATCACGGCCGTAATCAACTAAAAACGTATCGTCGAAGCAAATTCCTTTGATCGCTCTTTATATTTTATTCCGAAATCCTACTGTTAATAGTCTGCAATATTACTATTTGTATATTTTTTTAGGATAAATCAATGTAAATCCGCATTTCTCATTAAAAGCTGTAATTGAGTACCGTAAAACTTTTGAGATACGATCAATTTAATAGAAAAACGGCAAGTGACAAAAAATAAGTATTTTTTGTTATAAATAAAATACATAAGAAAACATACAAACATTTAGGTAACTCGCAACCAAATCTCAATGTTACCACCAAGATTTCACACGAGCAGAAATTATTTATTTCGAGCCCCGTGCATGTTCGCTACTGGGTGCCTTTTCTGCGAAAGTAGGTTGTAAATTAGGTATAGGACACCAAGGGTGTTATACAGCTGAATACCTCATGAAAATAAACATTTCATTGTGCATGGCGATTTAGTGACGAAACACAAATTCATTCTGAAAGTTGATTAGGGTATTCTTCCTATTTAACGAAACATAAGTGAAGTTTGTATCATATCCATTTCTGTACCAAGTCTGTAAGCAATATTGGTAACTAGCAGATTATTAATTTTTCTAATCAATATATCTGCAATCCAGATGTTATTAAATGACACAATATCATTTTAAATAGTGTAATACAAGGACATAAAATCGGATCGAGTCTCTTATTGCATCAGGTATTCTAGAGTACAAAATTTATCTTTCATGTGGGTGGATTAAAATTGATAAAACGAAAAAAAAGGATATATAAACCTATGTAAAACATGTGATCAAGAAATCTTTCCTTGACCATCAAAAGAAACAAATATTGCTATAAGTCAAGGTTGTTACTGTGTTAGGGAATTTAACTATTAAGAACTTTCCTTAAATATATATATATATATATATATATATATATATATATATATATATATATATATATGTGTGTGTGTGTGTGTATACATATATATATATTTGTATATATATATATATATATATATACAGGGTAAATTCCGAGAAAAATTTGTACCTATTACTATTAAAGGTTGACGTCCAGTAGGAGGTAGATTTCAATTTATCACTCACATTTCGAAAACGACGGTTCACACTTTGAACTAACCTTCTACCACGTAGTGTTTAACAAATAATATAATTGGATAAGATATAGATATTAACTTTTTGCTCGTTTTGCTCCAAAACAAATAATGAAACTAAATCTCCACTCGAAGAAACGGACTCACACTCTTCATTCAGAAACGTAATAGCTTACGTGCTTTTCTTTTTTATATCGAATAATATAACCACATCTCCTTTCTCATGAACAATTCATATAAAGAAGAAAAAGGACCACAACAAACAATGAAGGAAAATAAAAATAGTGGCGTCCAAAGCATAGCAGTTTTTTAATAACACCGATATACGCGTCAGGTTGATTTCTGATTCTGAGTGTGTTAACTTTAATCTCATACTCCTGCATTTACATGCTTAAATAATTTCTTTGTGTCATTAGTTATCTATTCGAAGAAATTTTTCATTTAGTTTAGTGTGTTTTGGCAGCTACTGTTACAGAATATGAAAATAAATTAATAATTTTTCCCACATGCAACTTAAGTTGACGAATTATGAGTACATTATTTCTGATATTCAACTCTGTCATTATATGATATTCAACTCTGTCATATATTATATTAATGATAACGGAATTTTATTGACTTTTTCTTCAATTTGTCTAATCGGTATGCACAAGAACTACTTCGGCTACATATAGTAACCGCTCAACGTCTGCATCTTATAGTAGAACGAACAAAAATACATTTAACGGTTCATTAGTGAAACATTAGTGATTTCTTTTAATGTGAGAGTTGCTTTCAACTCTTTCTATCCCCCCAAGTAACGGCAGACAGCTGGAAACTAAAGTGATAACGACTATTTGAAATTCTATCACGTTTTTTATTTTCGACCGAATACCGAATACCAGGACAATATTCGGCGTAATACTTGACATACTATTTAAATTATTTGAAAATTGAGCTTTTTTGATCTGAAATTAAATATAAAGCTGTTATAATATTTGTTTGACATGCATATAATGTATTATTCTCGCATTCATCATTAAAATATAATTTAATATTACATTATAAAAGCGGAAGGATGAGATACGGAATTATTTTTTCCCTATTACTAGAAAAAAGTCGATATACTTATCTCTTGTCGGATGCCGATTTTAGAAACCAGGTTACTGTTTCGGAAACCATTTGTATTTTTAATTTTGTCTTCTACTTTCAGATTAATATTTTGCTGCAAGCTTTAACCAGAACTTGTGAAAACTGCATTCTATTTACTTCTCCAAAAAAAATGGTTTTTCATTTGTCGTTCTGCTTGCGTGAATATTAACTTCCGTTCCATTGTGTTTTTGCACTAAATTTGATTACATCGTCACTTACATTTATTTCAACCACTTCCACTTTACTGTCGTATCTAAAATAAGTACTAATTATGTTGGCTTATGACTCATCTTCCATCTTATCTAAAACTTATCTTATAACATTTTAGGATTTCCAATAAAAGAAATGGGGAACTTTTTTTTTCAAAAAGAATTAATTTTCATCAAGTTTTAAAAAAATATTTCCTAAAGTCTTTTTACATCGTTAGTATCATAAGCTTTAACTTGCGTATAATATCTGAGGCATTAGTCTTGTTACAGTACAGCTTCATGTTGACGACAGGTGGAAATCTTTTGTATTCAAGTGTCGGTGCCAAATGCGAATGAATAACTTTACCGAATACTTTGTTATTAAGCTAGAGTTATCGCTCGAAATTCCTAAGTGTAAATTAAAGATTCGTTGTATAAAAGAGTCATTATCGGTCGATTGAAATGACGTCACCTAAACTTGAAACTTGAAACTTGTAAATCGTCAAAAATGGTTATTTTGCGCTATTGCTTTTTGATCGATGATATTTACTTTATATTGATTTAATATTCTTAAGTGAGCTTTTGATGTTTACTGTCATTTGTTTTTAATATTAAATTTTGTACAAAAAATTATTTCTTAAATTTGCGCGCATAAAACATGTCGATGTTTTAAAATCTTTTCCCAATAGTAACGTTTAAAATAAATATATTTTGGCGATTTAAATTTTTAAATAAATTTTCATCAATATGCATGTTCAAATTTATTGAGATTTACATGTAAGAATTTTTAATTTATATCGAAATCATTCTCGTTATTTAAGAGAGAAACGACTGCTTTTTCAATATTAAAGTCACTCTATTTATTCAAGAAGAAAGCTTCGTAGCAAAATTTGAATATAACCACGTACTAACTACGCCGTCATTTTTATCTTCAAAACGTCGTACTATTTACATAAATCTAAACAATTTTCTGTAGAAAATATACGAAGAACATACAAGCTTACTATGCAGACGAGAATATTCACAGGATAACTTTTTATAATTTTTCAATTTCGTGCGCCAAAATGGAATTTACTAGCGCAGTGTATGTATTTCTATAGCACGCTTGTCTCTCGAGACGTTTGCACTAAAATTATTATGGAAATATCAAAATTATATTAAACCCCAAGCCAGTACACAGGGGGATAATGTTGAATGTAGCAATACTCTGTGCTATCTAACATTACTTTTAGTTTGTGCTACGTTTATTGATTTGCTTCTAGTGTATCGTTGCATATTCTCAAAATGAAATACTTACGGAATTACCCCGGTATCTATCCGACTGTCCTGTGTTTCTTCTCTTAACTATATATAATCTTATTATTAGGGTTATATTTCGCATAACATCTTGATCATGACTACTCGCTTCGTCTACAATATAACTATATTCACTATATTTTTCAAACCATTTGTAAATCCGTATTACTTATTAAATACTACAATTTATTTTCAATTTTAAGATAAAATAAATGTAATGGAAAGACGGCAAGTAAGTTAAAATAAATGTTTTTATTATAAATACATGAAAAAATAAAAAATTCAACTTTACCACCGAATCAGCGGGCCGCAAATATTTATTTTGAGTTCAATGTCGCTGTCGGTTAACATTTCTATAGAAGATGAGCAATAAATGAAGGATAGTATATCGAAGATGATACGATATGACAATGATGAATGCAAAAATGTACGGTGCATATCGATTTAATGACAAAAGACGATCGGCGTTATGAAAATCCTCTGGAGTGCCCCTACTATTTAATAATATGTACGTAAAGTTTTTATTATATCCATTTACATTCCAAACTATGGAAAATATTAGAAACTAGAAAAATAATATGCATAGAAATCTTTACAATCGATATACAGGCAACATAGATTTTAAAATTTTTACGATTATTATATTAAACGGCTTTAAAAAATATAACAAATCGGATCGACCACATCATTGCATACCAATATATAGACTAGAATATTTACCATTTATGTAACTAGAACATTCATGACAGACAGAAAATAATTTTGCAGGAGCATATAGCAATGTAAAACATATAAAACTATTGTAAAGAAATTTTAAATATTATAAGTAACTGAATTATATACTTCTTTGAAGGAGATATATACTTTAGTTACATATATTATCTAACAACACGGGCTTTTAAAAAAAACATGAAATAGAATATTTACAAAGGCACCGTTTCTTTGACCCTCAAAGCGAACAAATATTGCTAAAGTCCAGGCTGTTATCGGGTTAAGAAGTTTAACTATTAAGAATTCCTTGAAAATATATCGTCAACACAAAGCATAAGATAGTAACTCTAATACAATTTAAGAACTGTACTCATACCTACACGAAAACTTTTTAGAAATGTGTGTACGGTATATTCCAATAAATATTTCTATGTAATCTAATTAAGAGTTGACGTCTGATAAAAGGTTAATTTCAATTTATCACTAGCCCCGAATCATGTTGCGCGCCGGTAATCATTCACCTGGCAAGAAGTGACAGATTTAGTTAATGTATTATTATGTTCCCGTTTTGCTCAAAAACTAGTAATGGGCTCCTGACTCTCCACTCGACAGTTCGGGTTCTTATTCTTCAGGTAGAAGAGTAACTACTTATATATCTTTCCTTATTCAAATAAAGCAATATAACTTTCCTTCTTTTAATCAAATGTTTTTCTGGTGAACAATTCATGTAAAAAGAAGAATATATTATTGAATATATCTGGCGTTAACTTTGTAGAAATTCATTATTAATTTTCATTCACAAATTAATGGAACTCCGTGATATAGTATTATTTCTACTTTATTTAAATTCTTAACAACGACCTAGGTTTTGCGATATGATCTTCAGTTATCTTTATAAATTGCACACCTGAAGATGTTGTCATACAACGAAACCTAGGTCGAGGTTAAGAATTTAAATAAAGTAGAAATAATACGTAGTTATGAAACTATGTATTATTTCTACTTAATTTAAATATTTGTGAATGAAAATTAGAGGAATGATATTAAACAATATAGCAAAATATAAAGAGAAGCATTCAATGGACAGCAGCCTTTGTAATTATATACGCGACAGATTTATTTATGATTCTGAGTCTGTGTTCACTTTAATCTTATACTTTTATTCTTATTATTTTTTGCGACTTTAGTTATTAATTTATGAAAATCCTCCATTTCTTTCAGTGTATTTTTACAGCTCGTCTTACTAAATATGAGGATTAGTGAATAGTTTTTCGTACATTCAAATTATATTATCTATTTATGAGTATTTTGTTTCTTATATTCAACTAAATCTTGATATCCCTATTCATTTTTCGTGTAAATTTAACAATAACGAAAGGTCTTTTTCTCATAGAATCACTTCGATATCAGTGTGTCTGTCGGTCTGTCAACACCCTTTTTCTCAGAAACACGTAAAGATCTTAAGTTGAAATTAATGTAAAATACGCAAATCTCCGATCCTTGGAAGCAGTAAAGAAATCAAGCTTCTTAATCAACGCAATTAAAAAATTACGCCATTTATGTCGCATATTTAGACACTCTCAAATAAATCAAAATATATACGATATTCCCCGTTGATGTATAATGAAATTTTGGCAAGAAGCAAGGTCTTCAAGTAAATAATTCGAACGTCGTTAATTTAAAGTAGTATCACATAAAAAAAAATGTTTTTTTAAATATGCACCTATGAACGATATAGTATCCTCATATTGCGAGTTTCACTCAAGTTCGACAGTTTTTTTTATTTATTTATGCAAATGCCAAATAAAGTGAACTAGCAACGACTATGTGGTATTCGGCCACATTTTAGATTTCACCCTAATTCTGAATTCTCTTTTAAAATTGGTTTCTGATGATATTTTTATCCAAAATTTATTATTGCTCAATTTAATCTAATATATTAATCAAAGCGTGGAAACTGCGTGTGTTATTATTTTTTCTCCATTGCAAGAATAAAATATATTTCTTTACTTCTTGCCAGATACTAATTTCGAATAACAGGTTGCGGTTTCAGAACAGTTTTCTTTTAATAAATAATTCTTTCAAGTCCAGATACATATTTTGCAACAAGCTTTAACCTGATATTTTGAAAACTTCAATCCATTTATTCCTACGAATAAAATGGTTTTATATTTCCTTTTCGTGTATTATTTAGGGTGTTTGAATATTAAGTTCAGTTCCAACGGTGCACTCAAAACCCGCTTGCGTCATCATTAATATTTATTTAAACTTCTATCTTTTCACAGCAATTCCTGAAATATACGAGTTCATTGACCGTCTTCCATTTCTTTTAAACAGGGGGAGCTTGCACATCGTTACAAATTGTTTTATAGCTTAATAAATTGTTTAGTAAAATGTGCCAGCGGACTCTTTTCTTCTTAAAAAGTATTCATTCTCACCAAGACTTAAAAAACTTACTTTAACCCTTATTAAACACAATTAAATAAAACTACGTGTTGTAGTATTATTTCTACTTTCTTTAATTTCTTTACCACGACCTAGGTTTCGTTGTTTTACAACATCTTCAGGTGTGATGTTCAAACGATTTGTTTTTGGAAGCTTTCGTTTTCCAAACCGCTATACTAGAAACTATATTTGAAACCACTTGAGATTCATTTGAAAACTCTGTCAGTTTTGTTTCTTAGCTATTAGATGAAAACTGTTGTGAAAATAGTAAACCGCGTACTGCGTCTTGTACTAATCCTGAATATGAAGGCACTGTCGAATCCAACTGATAACCGGATGATTGAAATTGATGCAGAAAAAGTGAAGGTACAGTGTCATTTACTAATCTGCGGAGCCCAGTTTTGGTTTCTTACATAGATAATTCCGGAAAATGTGGTTAACAGATTTTATTCCAAATATTTGGTGCCCAGTCGGACTTCCTTACAGCATTTATCAATTTTTTCATCAAGTTTGGATCTATCAGACATATGCAAATAAGGTGATTGCATAATGGTGATTGTGGTACATATATATATATATATATAAATATATATATATATATATGTATATATATATATATATATATATATATATATGTATGTATGTATGTATGTATTATAGAAAAAATATATGAAAACTTTTCCACGGGCCGATGAGAGATAAAGTTAACTATATTCACAATTAAATGAAACTACATGATGTAGTATAGCAAAGATCTTTGCTAATATCCCACCTGAAGATGTAATACAACGAAACCTATGTAGTGGTAAAGAAATTAAAGAAAGTAGAAATAATACTACATCACGCAGTTTCATTTAATTGTAAAAAATTAACGCCAAATATATTCAATCTTATTAAACAGTTTTTATTATAGATTTTAACTTGCTTACAAGATGTGATGAATTTATTAGTCTTGTCACAGTACCGCCTTATAGTGACAGCATGTGGAAATACTTTCAAGCATATGTGGAATACTTCTTAATGTTGAATACTTTTAAATATATAAGCGCTTAATCCAGCATAACTGTGATATCGAATATTTGTCTATTCTACTATTGTCCTCGATGAATATTTTTTATTCGACTTAAAAGCTATTTGTTGGAATACATATCCTTTAGCTAACCAAAATATATCTTTAATTTTAGATATATTTTGCCTTAATTTTGTAGAAATGCGTTATTCGCAATTAGATGAAACGAAGTGAAGTAGTATTATTTCTACTTTTTTTAAGTCCTTTACGATCACTCAAATTTGTTATATTACAACATCTTCAGATGGGCTATTGATAAAGATGAACTCTTAGAAACTTCCAACAGTATTCATGTATTATACAATATTAACAGTATTTATATATTACACAATTAAAAATACTAATGACTTTCAAAAATATGATAAAAACTACACCGCTCCCCTACAATAATCTCACTAACGGAAGCAGCGGGAAAACTTGCACAAACCCGGCTTCCGCTATTGTTTTGTGTAATATGTAAATGTTGTTGGAAGTTCCTAAGAGTTAAACTTTACTAATAGCCCATCTTAAGATGTAATACAACGAAACTTAGATCGAGAAAGAAAGAGTAAAGAACTTAAAGAAAGTAGAAATAATACTATATCAAGTAGTTTCATTTAATTGTGCAAAATACATTTTGTCAATCTATTGAAATAATATAGTAATAAAACCAGGAAATTGTCAAACATTTTAGATACAAGGTTACTGTGTTACCAATTATTTATATGATTTTTGATATTAGCTTTTTCATATTTGCATATTCAAGGCGAACATATGATGATTAATGTCATTTGTTTTGATACTAAATTATTTATAAAAAATGGTTCCTTTAATTTTATGATTAAGATACGTACATATTTTCTTCCTACTTTTATACGAATATTTACAAAATAATCTATAGCTCTAATAATTCTTACCGTTTAAATTTAAAAGAAATCCTCATTAAAAAATATATTTAAATTCATTGACCCCTGAATTGTTTTTACTGATATATCAAGGGTTCAAATTAAAAATGCAAATATCAAAAGAAATATAGTTAAACCATTTAAAAATGAACCTGTTATTTTAATATTTAAATCATAGAATAATTTTCTTTATAAAAGAGCATGAAAAACATAAAAGCTCGCTATGAAAAAGCTATTCACTTGAAAACTGCTTATAATTTTTCAAGTCGCACACTTGTCTGACCTTTGATACTTTTTTTGTTCCGATCCCGCCGTTTGTGTTAATATTGTTATGCAAATACCAAAAAAATATTAAATTCTAAGTCGATGTATACAGACAAAAGTAGGTGTCATATTAGGTGTCGTAATATTATTTTCCTTATGTGGAATATTGCTTTTAGCTCGTGATACCTGTATTGTTTTATTTTTGATAACGTTTTTCTTTACTTCACTTGAGTTTTCATTTTAAATGCTTTTTCATGTGTCCGTTAATGAAGTGAAAATATTTGATATAAATATGATGCTTATATTTTTCAGTAATTAACGAAATTTGCTGCAAAGTTTCCCGCGGGTGGGTGCTTTATTATAGTCTATGGTGCCTATTTTGCTATTAATCAAATTTATATACCGTAACGCACAATTTTTATATAGTTGGTTTAACTAGTCTTTGTAATTAATTGATTTCAAATTCTATTAAATCTATAAATTATACAACTATGAAGTGGATAGTATTCATATTTATATTCAATAAATGTCTAATAATAACGACATTAACAAAACCTATTTGTGGAGAAACTATTTTATGAAAAGCATATATGAATACAAAACATAATACAGTTTTACAATAAAGTCGTCTTTAAAAAAATTTTAAAAATTTACGTGCGATAAATATCACAAATTGAAAAAAGAAAATTTTAAGTACATATAAAACTCACAATATTAAAGCACCGAAGACACTTAGGTACGTACGGAAATTTAAAAGTGCTAATATTTCCACAAAATTATTTACATTATTTTTCATTAAATTAAATTTGTTTCGTAATATATTTTTCAAAGGTGTAAAAATATTATAAATTTCTCAAAAATTAGGAGAAATGTCAAATTCTGAAAAAAATATATCGAATTCCCATGAATAGTTCTTTCAATTGATATTTAACAAAATACAAAAACAATTTTAAAAAACTTTCGGGTACTTTAATCGCCCTATATTTAATAAAAATATTAATATTTTTGGAGTTTAACTATTGAGATATATGTCGATGAATAATTATCCTTTACCGATATGCCACTACAATTTGAAGTTTCGACATCAAATTATTTTTTAATATAACACCTGTAATAGAAGGACGGACATGTGAGTTTTATTGTAAAAGGAATCGGTTTTATTTCCTTTTGAGGTAGCAAACTCAAGGAAAATTATGAATTTAGTATTACATAAATTTACTGAGCTTAAATATTTGTATAAATTGCTCACTGAATAGTATTAAATATGAGTTGAAATTAATAAATTATTGCATTGATCAAACAAAAATAAAAACCTTCCTGGAAACTAGTCGGTTAGGATTATTTTCTGTTTGTATAAAATAGCATAAACTAAGAAATAGTCTGCTACGTCTCGATTCCGATCTAAAGAGACTAACATAGTACATAGTAGTATTAGTGGTGATGATAGCAATAAATTTACGTTTACCTAAAACACATTCTCATTTAATGCTTCTGTGAAACTAAAATAGTTTATTAAAGAAATAACTTTACACTTCATAGTTTTTCAAAATATTCTAGATATGCTAGGAATATACTTACATGGTAAAAATATCTTGAAGAAATGTAAAATAACTTACAAAATTAATCTTTAAACAATCTTTCAATTGTATTCGCACATGTTATGAGAAATATAAAGAAAAGAGAATTTTACATGCATCCTCTAAAATTTTCTTATGAATATATTTGACGTGAGATGTATGTAGGTTAGGTTAGGTTAGGTTAGGTTAGGTTAGGTTCTAAAAATTCTTAAATTTAAAGGTTCTGTTTCAAATACATCTAAGAGAAACGGTTCCGACAGACGGATAAAGGGGTGAGTGATATAATAAAATTTTCCCTTTTTCCTTTTGAGGCTCGAAATCCTGAATAACATATATATATATATATATATAAATATATATATATATATATAAATATATATATATATATGTATAGATATATATATATATATATATATATATATATATATATATATATATATGTAGGTATCTCGTAATGAGTGGACCAACGAAATGTCGGTGAAAAAGGAGTTATTATACATACGAAACAATACATTTGATTATATTGGACCTAACATTTTTTTAATTTTTGTTTGAAAAAAAAATTGTATTAGCTATTATCACTATTTCTACTTTTTAATTTTTTTTACAAAATCTTTAAGAGAACATTCGTCTTTCCAATTAAAATGTAATCCATTCCTTATTATTGGCAACTTAAGAAAACGCTGAAATATGTGCATTTTTTCAAATTAAACACTGACATATGTGCGTTTTTTCAATTATAAAACATGATAAATGATTTTTGAACAATGCGAGTGTAAAAAAATGTACGGCATCCTTACGGAACTTTATTTTAAAAGCATCTGCAGTTCTCACAAATTCCAAAAAGGTAATATTGTTGCAATTAATTCGGTAAATATTCGAAAAATACCTGCCATATTGAAATAACTCCGCATCCGCAGAAATACTTACGATTAAAACAACCGTTTATCAGAAATGTTTCGCTATCTCTTTCCCACCCGTATAGTCTTTTACTCCATCTCTCAACAACTTCGCTTCTTTTGTGACATATCGCTCGGAGCTAACAACGTGTTTTTTGCTATTTTTTTCCTAGCTCTGTTTTCATTTGTTGACCTTCGCTGGAATTGGACCTTGATTGTGCTTGTGACTTGGATCTTATTTGACTAACTGCATTGCAAAGTGCTTCAGATCTGCATTGCTCGTAAATATGCAGAAATATATTTCATTTACGTACTAATAATTACTTTTCATGCGCAGTAACAAAAATTTAAAAAAATATATCTCTAAAACTATTAGACCTAGGATAATAGAATTTATTGTTTCGTGTAACTACCCTCTATATATATATATATATATATATATATATGTACATATATATATAATTTTATATCAGCATTTACTTATAGTAAGTTTAAGCTAATTGCATTATTATCTAAATATTATAGGTATTTATCAAGTGACACTGGTACTAGCATTATAAATTTAAGTGTCTATTTAAGCCATTATTTCCCAATAAAAGAACAAAGCAAAAAATATTACAATAATAATATTAATTAAAAACACTTATGCCAAATTACTAGACAAAAATGTTTTTGTAAATGTAGAAAAAAAACTTAATTTGAAAATAAATAATTTTATGATAGTCAAAATAATATTTATACTCAAGTCATTGAGACTATTGTCGAATGAAGGCCTCTTCCATGTTTTGTCATTACTTTCTGTCCTTCACGAACCAATCGCCATCTTTGGCACTGAAATCACTCATAATAATCGTGTTTGATCCTGTAGCCTCCAAACTCGTTTTAAGATGATTGTAGAACATATTAGTAGTAGACGCTATTAAAGTATATTCAATCACTTTTCGTAGTATTTCTTTTTAATTTCTACACAATTTTTACATGTAATTATTGTTCAATTTAATTAAAGCAGGTGTCAATAATTACACATTTCCTTTAATTTTTAATATAAATTATTAAGTTTTAGTAAATCAAATGTTTACGTTTGGTTAAGTTTTATGTTTACAATGAAGGATCTCAGGCACTTTACAAATTGCTGGCTTTTGGTTATTCGATATAGTAATTTTCAGATACTTACAAACTTAATTAACTTTCAATATTTTTCTGTGCTGCTTTCGTCGTATGCATCTATAACCGTTATAAATATCACATGATTTTTTCTTATGTACCTGAAAAAATATACTATTTCACAAAATATTTCATCATATCAATATCATTTTGGTCTGATAAAGTGAAGAAACAAGTTTTCTTGAAGATAATTTTCACTATAAAAAATTATCCCATATGAACAATCTGTCAAAATACTAGAATTGTCATAATAATCAGAGTGGTGATTATGTGGCAATGTATTAGAGATTTTTCTGTAATTAACAACGCTGAGTGGTTTTTATTTATTAGGGTTATAAATATATTTAAGATCTTCACATATTATTAACTTAATATTTAAAATAAACTTCATAGTTAAAATAAATGTTACTACTACTAGCAAATGGTTACATTAACCTTCAGCCCCACATTGGAGCTATATATTCACATAAGGTGGTCAGTATCGAACTTAGGCCTGTCATATATTATAATTTTAATTCTTCGATAGATGCTAACTATACGTTTCATGATAGTGATTTTAAAAATGATAAAAGTTTCGAAAATTTTAACGCCGACTGTTTCGATATTTTTATTCAAGTCTAATTAATATCATATGTTGAAAGATATAAATTGTTTCCTTGGACGTTTATATTTTCAAATATAATTCTTACTTTCACCCGACTACCATACTTTACGCACAGCTGTAATACGGTCCATATATATATATATATATATATATATATATATATATATATATATGTATATGTATATATATATACATATATATATATATATATATATATATATATATATATATATATATATATATATGTATATGTATATATATATATATATACATATATATATATATATATATATATATATATATATTCACTCTCCATGTAAAAATTAAATTTCCATAATTACGGCCCGATTTTATTATTTAATCATTTTTATTTTCATTTCTTTGTTAATTTCTTTTCAAATCTCATACACCTTAACACATTTGCTGCTTTTGTAAAATTAGTTTATGTAAATAGATGAATAAATATTATGGATAATAAGTCAAGTTTCAAAAGTTATATAGTTTCCAGTTGAAATACAAATAATTTATGAAACATTACTACAAACTTATAAAACTAAACATAAAATGGTGAGCATATTGCAACAATAGCAATCTCCCACAATCCACCACAATGAATTTAGTGAGAATAACAAGTAGTGTAGTAGAATGGAAAAGATTGGTAAACGATAATGAATGTCACTACCGTGAAAATTAATGATATTTACAGAGACAAAAATATATAAATAAAATAAAATAAAATCATAAAAAACCAAAACACACTAGGTTAGTACATTTTGTTATTTAAATTAACAATATATCTTATACTTCTAAGAATGTCAATTCTCATATTTATTAGCGTTTATTTGATTCGACCAGAAAATGAATAAATTGAAACTAACAATGGATGTTTTATCAAAAAATAAACACGAAAAAAGGTGTAATTATGTTTTTTTAAAGTGTTACTAACTTTAATCTTTTTAATTTTACTGATATTACAGGGAATTAACGCAAGCCACATACGCTAGTGACATATTTGAAACAAAATAATTAATGTATACATGCTTTCATCTGACGTAACAGAACAAATTTCAAAAAATTAATGCAATGATTATAGAAGTATACTCTTTGACAAAAGAACCTCAATAACGTTCAAACTTACAAATTTAGTGAATTACTATCGAATTTCGATCATTGGGCGACAACTAGTTCTTATAGTTCTGTATAGTACACTAAACGACGAAAAGCGAACTTATCAAAGAAGGTATTAGTAAAAATATTAAAGGGATAACAGGTTAAATATATAATTTCATTATCACGGCCTCTGGATCTGATTAAAATTATCAAGATATTTCTCATATTATTTCTTCATTGATACTGTCACAGTACCATTGTTATTAACTCAGCTTAAACTATTATGATAATAATGGTATTGTGAAAGTATCACTTTCACAAAGTATAAAAGCAGTACTGTATGTAATAAAAGACGGGTTTTTAAATTCCAAGCAAAAATTGTACAAATCGACATAATGTTTAATATCGATTCAGTATTTACATAAATGGTTGGGTTGGAGATAAAGAAAAAAATGGTAAATTATTAGTTTACCGAAAATATACACGCGTGCCACGTGAATAATATATTCACGTGGCACGCATGTTTTATTTTCATGTCATATTTTTTCGCCAGTAAATTTCGATTCGGTACTCGACATTGAGAGCTTATTGTTAAATAAGCCCTCAATGCACGTAAATAATATAACCACGTAAATACAATTCTTTTGTATTCAGGTGGTTATGCTACCTATGTAAGTACCTACTAGTGCCACGTGAATAAAATTCTCTCTCTGGGAAGCTTTATTTTTGGCGAACTCTTTTCTTCTGTAAATATTTACTAACCAACGTCAAACTAACTGCTCTGTTTGTAAATGATCAATTTCATGTGCATTTTGAAGATTTCTTGTTTAGTCAGGTACGGTTATTCTAAAGGAAAGTTATTTATTTTTATGGCTGCTTAAGATTTACTTACAAAGGAGACGAAATATTAATTTAACATAAAATCTTATACACTAATCTCTAGCTAATTACGGCATTCGGTTTCCTTAAAATTACTGCTATTGATAGAACCGCGGATAGCGGAACCAGAAACAATAAGGCTAAACTAATAGAAAGATTTAAATGGTTCAATTTCGAAACGATTGGTTATCTAAATAAAGTTTGAAGTAGCGGGGTTAAATAAAGTTTATTTACAAATTAATTGATTCCGGCAAAATAAATTATATCTTTTCTTTACTTAATTGTTTCCTACCTTAATTAATATTTGCTAAAATGGTGAAAATACGTAGACAACCAAGGTTTTGTTATTCGATATATACTAACAATAGTATCGTGAAAAATTTTGGTGTTATGAATCTAATATTTAATAAGTTGGAATTGGAAAATATTTATTATTAGTAAAATCCATTACTATAATTCCACTGATACATCGTATAATTAAAATACGGGAAGATGTGTATGTGTGTATATATATATATATATATATATATATATATATATATATATGTATATATGTATATATAAATATATATATATATATATATATATATATATATATAAATATATTTATATGTATCTACATATTTGTACCAAGATCGACTTCCAATCATCTGCAAATAAGAACCTAGAAAGCATTTAGTAATTCGCTAAGTTGCGTTAAGAACCACGATCAACTTAAAAAATGCTGTAATTTATATTCAACATTCACTGAATGCAGCATATTTTTAAGTTCAATTTTATATTTCTCTTTTCTTTTATATTTCATTTATTTGAAAATAACAACTGTGAATTTTACGTTAACGATTCTATTTCTATACAAATCGATTCCCGACAAAATTTATTATCAAAATTGTTGTGAATGAAAGAAATATTCCTAAAAGCGACATAATATGTAACATTGAATCCCTTAATAAAAAAGATAAAATGCTAATGCACTATGATAACAGTTTGATTAAAAAAAATTTCAGTTCCAGATGATATGATGGTCCCTATGAAATTTATAAAAATAGACGATGAACCATATTGTAATGTCTGAAGTTTTTGGTAAAATTCGATGTTAAAAAATTATTACAACAAAAAAAAATTACTGAATGAACGTAAAAGCATTATCACATTTGAGACAAATAAACTCTATTAAGTCACTTTTCAATTATGAATAATAAAAATTTCTTTTTAAGATCTTATTTTCGTACCATAAAAGCGTAAGTTTCGCCACATTGTAAATCGAGGAAAGATAGGTCCCGCATGGAACTCTTTATTTAAGTAAACCTGTTACGTAAGAGTAGAGACTATAAAATATGTTGAAGAACTCAAAAAGTTAAAATTTGTAATCATTGCCTTAGTTTTGCGAAATTGTAATGTAATTAAAATGATTATTTTTTAAAGTTTCGGCATAAGCAATTTTGGAGATAGAGGGGGAGAAACATACTTTTTGTATACATTTTCAACAATATATCTATAATTGTCTCACATAAAATTTTTCAAAAATCGTTTCGAAAGGAATCAACTTGCTCCTTTTAACGATATTTTGACGCGATACATGAATTGTGAAATTTTTGTGTAGTTTAATTGTACCCCTAAAAGATTCCCTTTGGATATTTCCGAGTGTCACCTATAGAAATATTTGGGGTTAAAATTCTTATCATTATGCAAAATTTAAAATTTTTACGTCAAACGATTTCCAAAAAAACATGTAGTTATTATTAAAAATATTTCTGAAATTTTCACAAAATAATTCAAAAATTAATACAAAAAAATAAATAAAAAATCAGTTCATTTATTTACATCCTCTAAAATATATAAATATCTATATGTGTCAACTGCAGATTTACGCGAACCAGTACACTATATCACTACGTCGAATTTCAAGTCTCTACTTTATATGGAACCTGAAAAAAAGTTGGCGATAGGAAGACAAACGGATGGGCAAGTGAATGATCTTACAAGTGTTATGTTTTTTTTAGATACCAAACTCTAAAATTAGAATAGCTAAAATGGAAATCTTGTATGTTGATCTGAGTAAAAAACTATGTTACTGCAATGGATAGCGTGCTGTTCTACAACCAATAAAAGCAAAAATTATCATAAGTTAAAACAAAAAATGTTCTTATTTCTCATAACCCTAAAATGACAGCATTTGGCAGAATCGTACATTATAGTGTCGCTAACTAGTGAATGTCAAAATAAAAAACCTCGTTGCGATACCGCCATTTTCAGAGAAGGAAGTCATAAAATGTTATTACGAGTTATTTTTCTTCCATTTTTTCTATTTACTTGTTGGTTACAATTTAAGATTGGAGAACCAAATACAAGTCCCTAATATTTTATTCACATTTTTATTCACTCGTTTGTACAATATGTGATCAGGTTAAGATCATTGTTGGACTCCCTATCACTTCCGCCCTGAGACAGAATAGCATGGAAGCAACTAGTTATCTCCTCTAGTAAAGCGCTACAAGACAGTCATGATCTTCATTAATAAAAATGGGACAGAGAATAAATACAACTGCAGCTTAACCAAAAAAGTGAAGACTTCCACTCATTGCTTTAATTTTTGTTAACTATTGGAATATGTATCCATTATAATAGTATTCTACCACTGATCTAAAACTTTGATAGTATTACTTGTTCTACAGTTTTATTTTCCTTAAAAATTAATAAAAATCAACTGTTATCAGAGTTTTGGGAACTAATTATTATATACCATATATTGTAAACATTTTAATTGTTCTATTTAAAATAAAAATTATTATAATGAACCGTCGAATGAAATTTTGTTTCATTGTTTGTCGTTACTTTGTACCAAGTATTCATTACTTTAAGTTGCTTTTTATTTTTTTCTGAAAATTTATAAGTTTACCATTTTATTCCGTGATGGTAAAAGAATAAACAATGTTGCTAATGAAATATTAGTGTCAATAATATGAATTAATTTTGTTACGAAAATGGAAACAATCGCTCATGCTTTTGACCTAAACTAGTAAATATATTATATTTTAGTATCAACTGATGTCTTTACAATATAATCGAAGCATTTGTACCATATTTATATAGTTGTGAGTATAAAAAAATATAAAAACATGAAAAACACCCCCTTTTTGTTAAATTTAAGAAATTACTATTTTGCAATATCACATAGCTTCTGCCTTTTATTTCAACCACTTCGTAATCTTGGCCAAAAATTTGTAAATGTATTCCTTGTTTTCGAGTGTTTTATATGTACAAGTGTATTATTCTTTAGACACTACATGATTGATGACGGATACACAACGGGAAACTGTTGCTTTCAGTTGGAATGATGAATTGAAATGTAACTTCTATCTGACGGTAAAACTTAGTCGAATAAAAATGGCCGTCAGAATTGATCGCCATCATAATTCAAGTCTGATAACGTCTAATATATTTAAGTTATCAATTGTATTTCATAAATTTTATCAATATTGTCTTACTCATTTAACCCTACTCATCGAGTCCAAAAAGTTATTGCCTAAGTATACAGACAATTAAACTGAATTTCCTAAGCTCAACGTAAAAAGAATATAATATTCATAAGTAAAATTTTATATTCTCTACTCAAAATTTGTCAGGAAAGGTCAATCAACTTTTCCTTGTTACAGATTTGGGATGTAGTTATTTGAATTTAACTAGCTTCAATATTTTTATATTTTTATAATTTGAAAGTGAATGGATGTTATGTTATGGGACTGTAGTTTTCATTTATTTTCTCTGATCTAAAACCTATTATATAACATTTTATTTCTAAATTTAAACGCTTTGTATTTCTAATTATAGACAAACTAGTTCAAGTTTTTACCTTTAACCAGGAAAAGTCTAATAACCTTCATTGTACATATAATATATATGGGCACCAGTTCATTTATGCATATATTTTTATTCATTGATATTTGACTACAGGTAAAAACACGTACACAAATATTACACCAAAATGTCAAATTTAATAAAATATCATAACAATATATTGCACGAAAACGATAAATGACTAAATTCTATATATGGTAATTTTGCAAATATTTATAATATCACTATTAAACAAATCGACGGTATCCATTTGTCTCTTCTTTATATTTTATAAAAATCTATGGATGAATCAAATATGTGATATATTGGTGCACAATGTGCTTTACAAGTGAACATATGCGTGAATATAATTCTAATCATTACCTCTAAATTTTATTAAAACGATTACCAAATTCATTGCGGATGCGTTGATCACACTTAAAATTTTAAAATATGTGCATAAAAATATGAGGGTCGTTTAATTACAGTCAAAATACAAAGTTTTAACTTGTTATCAAAATTATTTCTTAAGTGTTTATGCACATGTTTTTTAGATTATTTCAAATTTTAAAAAAATTAAAGGCAAAATTCCCGAATAGACCGGCTTAAATACATTTCCTCTTAACTTTCATACGACTGAGTATCGTACTAACATATCTTTTATATGGTATACTCAGTGTTTGCTATAAACTTTATCTATTTTATTGCAAGAAAGTCTGAAATTAAAGAATTTTCATTACAATGAAGGGGAAAATAGTTGTTTTTAAGGTAATATTCCAAAATTAACACAACGAAATCCTTACAGAAACGTAATAATATTTATCTGTATACCTATCTGATACAGTTTCTAAACTTTTCAATAGTTTAACTTATTAAATCCTAATTGGGTTGTTAACTGCAGCCATAAACGAAGTTCATAAAAATTCCTAATGCAAATTTAATTAAAATAGCATTATAAATAATTGGTCTAATAATATTTTGCCATACATAGAATAAATATTAGTTTTGAATGAACACAAAATAATTAGTTCAAGAAATCTAATAATACGTTAATAAGTAGCATTTAATTAAAGTTGGAAAATCGTCCTTACGGTAAAACTTATTCAAAGGCTACAACCATTTCCGTACCTATGCAGGGGTTTCATTGTAGCCCATTTAGTCTGTAGAAATATAATGTAGAACTTTTATGAGTGGAATATCTATGTAACAAAAATATGATTAAATAATTTAAACAAATAAAATGGGATGGTAACATAATCCTTACAAAAATAGAGATGTTTTCTTCTATTTAACTCTATGTTATTTTTCTTAGGGTTACATTTAATTTAATGGAAATGACTATTTATTATCCGATTATGCAAAACGACCAGAATATTAGTCTTCAACTAAGTTATTTGTTGAATTCTGTGGAATTGATGGCGTAAAATGTGGACGAAAAATACAAATTGAACATAGTACAACTAAAATAAGGCACGCTACTGCCTTAATATATTGGAAAACATGACATTATACTCGTGTAAATTTCTAAATTACACAACAAATCATTTTTACATAGATTCTCAGGAACCTGACATGCAAATTAAGGGTTATATGCAATTATATATGTATATATATATATATATATATATATGTATATATATATATATATCTATATATATATATATATATATATATACATATATATACATATATATTTACATATTATTGAAAAAAAATTAATTCAAAACTTATATAAGAACTTGCAAATTCACTCATAGATAAAAATACACAGTTGTCAAAGGTAACATTTAAAATTTGGTAAACAAAATAAAATCAAAGCCAATGTTATGTATACACTATGTATACATACGACTCCGATGCCTCTTACATTCTTTTGATATGAGTTTTCGTAAATTTTTTTAATTTATAAAGGTAGAGTTGTTACGAAAATATAAATTGAAAGCACTCCATTCATGTTTACAAAGTTCATTTTCTTGTCAATGACTTTATTCATATTTTAAGGTTGTTCAAAGATTAGGTTGTGCCGAGTCGTGGGACTTCCTTTAGCTTTTGATATATAAAGATTATTTTTTATTTTATAGCTCATGTTGATACCAAAGCGTGTTTTTCAATTTTTGTAAGCTATATTTTTATTCCTTTTGTAGGTAAAAATAATGGAATTTTCTTAATAAAATTAATTTGCATCACTGACTTCACATTTCCCATAATCTTTTAGAATAATAATTTATAACACATTTTCACTAAATTTATTTTAATGTGCGCTGTGGTCGTACACTTTTATTTGAAATACGTTTTTACTCGTGATGTCGAGACGTACCCAATAATACATTCATTTTATTTAGTCGAATAAAACTCCTATCCATAAAATATATTCCCCAACTTATAAGTCTTAAATTTCCTTTTTGTATTATTTATATTAAAGTTTCGGAGCCAGGGAACGAAGAAATGAAACATAGCTGTGGCAGAAAGAAATAGATAAGAAAGTAATGAGAAAATGTTTTCATGGGCGCTATGACGTATACTTGTAGTGGATGTTAATATTACATTTAACTTTTAAATAAATTATTATTCAATACTTTAAATAACATATTTAAGTCTTTTTAACGAATCTAGGTTCATTAAAAGACTATTTTGGAAAGAACTAAAATATGATTCAAGGAACATGATTTATAAACTGAAACAAGCAAGAGAAGTTTAAAATATAATGATACTCAAAGACCGTAGAAAAACTAGAAATAAATTCACATGCGAGGCCAGAAATATTCTCGGATTCAATATGAAACTTATGTACATTCGCTCGAAGTTTAATATTGCTTCGGTATTTGCATAACAATACTCGTATATACTGCTCGGTTGTAGAGACTGAAAAAAATGGTAAACACTTACCTTATCGAAGATAAGACATGCGTTCCACGCGAATATATTGCCCTGGTAAATTTGAATTTGATACTCGGTACTGAAAGCTTGTAGGCAGACGTCGAGTAAATACAATACTTCATATAGCTAGCTTTTTATACTTCATACGCTCTTGACGTGTAGACAAATGGTGGTGTTTCGTATAAATATTTGTACCTTTTGGAGGTCAAGATAACAGCAAATTTTGTAAGCGGTTTATTCAAAGTTTATTTTGAAGTTTACGCATGAAATGATGAATTACGATTCTGATTTTTCTGCAATTTTATCATATTCATGTTTACAATACCAGTACTATTCACTTTTTTACAAAAATTTTGCTTTTTAATATATTTTATGAAAATATAACTTAATATATTTTAGGGTCATATATTTTATGAACATATTTTAAGTATTTTGGTTACCTTAATTACAAAACAAGCAAAATATTTTTATGGATTTATTTTAAACTAACTCTGTCTACTATTTCGTTTCTGTCGATATTTGTATTTATTCTAGATAGATTATTTAAAACAAAATCGAAGTAAGTTATGAACGTATATAATTAATTCAAGGTTTGGCTACTGTAACGTAGATTGCACTTCATGGAGTTCTATCGAGTTTTTTGGTAATCACGGGTTCTACTACAGTACTATAGATGGCGCCCTATGCATTTTACTTCACTATTACAATACGAACGGCGTCTTATGGAGTATAATAAAAAATATAGATATCATCTAAAAATATATTCAATGCTTATCAGAGAATGAGATAATAATATGGTTTCCCACAATAAGATTTTCAGATTTTTGATACTGCAGTTAAATATGTATATATTTGACTGCAGTAAAGCTTATGCAATGCATATGTGTGGGTACTCAAAAAGGTATATGATAGTGCTTCACGGTATCTAATACTAACATCATTCAAAATTCGAAAGCATATGAGATATCACAATGAAAAGAAAACCAGGTTGATGCCGGAGTCACTACGTATAATATTTGGATAATCCATATCAATAACATCAGTTTTGAATTAATTCCATTCATACAGATAGATAGACATGTTTTTTAACATGATATTCATTTTAGTAACCCTACATACAAACGGAAAAAAATAGTGAAAGATGAAAATTACTAAATCGCAGACAGACCCTTCAATTTTATTTATGTGTATTAATAATGGTTTATTAAGCCTTTTTAGTCTACTACATAATTTGTTCTACAATGAAGTTTGCATTTTATTGTTATAGTAATATATTTTCATACATGTAAATATTTACGAAATAATGTAAACATTAAATCAATAAAACCAATGGGGTTATAAATGTATGCTTTTATTTCAGTTTTTATTACTGTAATAATAAACGTTGGAAAAATTGGTGCTCTACATTAATGCATCTAATATACATACTTAATAATAAATTTGCATACACATGATTATAATCCAAGATTTATTTCTTTCGATGAGGAAGGAGAAAGAAATTCAAAATACATGTATATTATAAAAGACATTTTTTTTAAATATTTGTCTAACATTTATGGAAAACCATACCAAAAGTATCTACTAAAAAAATTATGCTTATTTGTTCACACTGTCAAAATTATGAGGCTTTAATAGACAGACGGGTATAACAAAGTTACAAGCGTTCATTGTGTTGTGTCAGATGTGTATATTTTACTATTGTTAAAAGTGCATTCAAACAAAAGTGCATTAAAGAAAAAATATTAGATGTCCCTGGATACGTAAAAGTGATGACAAAAAAAGTTTTAACATAGATATTACTTTATTTGACGTTAAGAAGTGCATTCTAAACACAGTCTTTTTTAATTTTTAAGTTATAATTTGAAGCAAAATTTTTTTAACTTGCTCTATCTTTAAAAAAAATTGAGATAAAATGAAAAAAAATCACATAATTATTTCATTTTGGGGTTAACTACGAAGCCTGGTTTAAACAACGCCGGTTATATTTTTTACGAAACTGCAAGCAATTATTTAAAAAATTTTCTGCAAATATTGAGTTATTAATATCAGTCAATAATGACGAAGTGAACAGAACCTGTCTCCGCCCTTGGAAGCGGTTCCTCATACTTTGCTTTTCACAAATAGGAAGTATTCCAATATCACGTATTTTATTCACAGTAAAAGGTTTAAGAACGATAAGCAATTTTAATTTTGTTAATTCATTCCAGCTGGGAAAAATGGTTCTTATAATGTTTTTCTTGCGCTTACAAAAAACATGACATCCAATATCATTACATGGTGAAAAATAAAGGACATATTAAAAATAGTCTAACCTTTTACTATATTAGGATAATTAAAAATAGCCTAACCTTTTACTATATTAACCATTTATAGGTACATTTTATGTGCAAGTTCTACTCATACTTTATATTTTTTTTAATTGACACGAGAATTCACATACCTGTAAGCAAGACACATGATTTTGTGAAGTTGCATTGAATTCTACTTATATCGAATTAAACTAATATATTGTACTGACCAACATCTAAATATCACAAGTTCAAGAGTTCACTATTAAAACATAGCTAATATTGTATATGATATGTTTACTAAAAAAACAGCAGTTCTTCTCATATTTTATATTTTTTTAATTGATTCGAGAATTAACATACCTGTATACATGACACATGATTTTGTGAAGTTGCATTGAATTCTACTTATATCGAATTGAACTAATATGTTGTACTGACCAACATCTAAATATCACTAGTTCAAAGGTTCATTATAAAAACATAGCTAAAATTATATATGATATGTTCCCTAAAAAAACAGCAGTTCTACTCATATTTTATATTTTTTAATTGATTCGAGAATTAACATACCTGTATACATGACACATGATTTTGTGAAGTTGCATTGAATTCTACTTATATCGAATTGAACTAATATGTTGTACTGACCAACATCTAAATATCACTAGTTCAAAGGTTCACTATAAAAACATAGCTAAAATTATATATGATATGTTCACTAAAAAGACCGCAGTTCTACTCATACTTTACATTTTTTTAATTGATTCGAGAATTAACATACCTGTATACATGTCACATGATTTTGTGAAGTTGCATTAAATTATATTTATATCGAATTAAAGTAATATGTTTTACTGACCAACATCGAAATATCACAAGTTCAAAAGTTTGCTATAAAAACGTAGCTAAGGTCGTATATGACATATTCACAAAAAACAGCTAAAATTGTCAATAATACTGCACTTGTACGAGAAATATTGAATGTCGAGTAGAATTCACGGATGATTTTGATAATTTAGAAAAATAAACGTAAAGAAAAAAGGAAAAAAGCCAACGTATAGTAGTAATGTATAATAGAGCTTCTTAGTAAAGTATTGAAACATTAGGTATTAATAAAAATTTAAACTTACTTTTGTCGAGAACATATTTTACTAACGCTAAAAACAATTTGCTAAAATTAATATTATTTCCGTCTAATCAATTATTAAAATAGATCTGATATTTCAAGGTTTAAATTAACGTAACCCAATTAAACAAAATGTATTCTAAAATGATTTGGTATGACTTCGTAATATGAGGAACGTATTAGTTTTAAATTAGTTTGAGATCAACTTACTTCACATTTAAAAATATTACGAAAATTAGCCTTGGAATGTAAACTGTGTAAATTTTTTTCAAAGTTATGTTAATATAAATCTTTATGAGCTACAGAACTACGTATTTTTTATCTCCTTGACACCTTCCGTAATTCTTCTTAAACATTCGCAATAATAATGTTGTGATCTAACGAGCTTATATTTTAAAATAGCTACTGTTAAACTATCCCATGTAACTGGTGGCAAAATCCATTTGCACACAAAATCGTTAGAAAATAGTGAAATATTACACTTCAATGCGCGCTGTGTTGAAGTGTAATACTAAATAGGACGATGACGAAACAACCTTTACGTCCTATAAACCCAATACATGGTCAATAGACTATTGAGAAACCGCAACAATCGCGAATTGGCCCTGAGAGCTTCTTGCGGTCGAACCGCTTGGTGGAATCGACTTTGTGGTCACACAAATCTTGAACTGACTACCCTGACTCAGCCGTTACATGTCCCGTGGACGTTTCATGAAATTACAGGTAAAACGAAATGCTGAAATTGGTAGCGTCCATCTAAATTAAAAGATCCGTTAATAAATTTTAAATGACGCAAAGACACGTTTAGAAAAATGAATGTGATGATATTAGTTTATTTATGTACTTTGTATTTCACGCCATTATTGTTCGCGAAGTATGTATATATTGAGAATTGTTATATTAGTTTGATACGTTTAATTGTGAGCATTTATTACGTAATTAAGAGACAAGTATTGTACAGGTTTATTGAATGCTACACCCTAATCGATCAGTACTTATTCAATTATTATTATCTATTAGCGGGTTCCATATATACATATTTATATGTAAAAGTTTAAGGGTATATAGAATTTCTGTTAAATTCTTCACCAATGAGAACCACATGTTTCACCATGTGAATACACGCCTAGTATATTTTTTAAAGCGTAAATGTATCACGAATATCCCAAAAACGATAAGTTTCGATAAGTTTTCCGTAAATCTGTTTGTTTTTTTAAAATTTTGGCTGTAATAGTTTCGGAGATAACGTGAGAAGGGGAAAACTTATTTTTTAGGAACCTTTACCTCAATATCCATAGAATTATCTCAAATGAAAAATTATTTTGTAATCATAATAAATTGTTCTTTCAACTGAAATTTTATAAGACAAACTAAATGAAAAAAATATGTTCGTACACTTCTTTTGCCGCCCACAAAGCTTCCTTATGTATGTTTTGAGTGTTAATTACAGAGAAAAAAAATTCAGGCCTCAGTTTGCACCGACGAAAATTTCCATATAATTTTTTTAAGTGTTATATAACTTATGTAATTTAGCATAGAGCAAATATATTTTAGCTTTATCGCTATACTTAATTTTAAGTTTTTACGTCACACGATATCTGAGAAAAAGGATTGTGATAAAGCGAGAGACAGACGTACACGTGAGGTGTAGAAATTATCTGTCAAGCGGAATTGTTATGTAGTGCGCAATGCCTCTTTTTCAATAGCAATTTTTTTTCTATAATTGTTTCATAGTCCCCAATTACATATTTTTTACTATAAAAAATTAGCATAGCAAGAGAAGGTTATAATGAACCACTTTTGCGCCTTTTATATGGCCAATTTTATTATATTTCATCTTATATGCAGAAGAATCTACTGGCATTATGTGTCTAAGCCTCACAAAACCAATTTTGTAATAATGTGGGAATTCTTTACGTTCTGAATTCTGCGTTCACTGCTAACACTTATTTAATTTTTTTCTAATCTCTGCCTACTTTGCCTGATATACTGCCACCAATTTGAGTCCACTTTAATATTTTATAATGGGATTAAAAAAAATACACGAAGGTTAGCACATCAATCACTGTGTCCAATATTCAATTCCCATGACATACTATCTCTAAGAAAAACAGCGGCAACAGAAGATCACGTTAGTAATATTAAAATTTTTCTTTTTTTCTCTTTGAGGGATAAGAATAAAATTCTTTTAATTTTATTGCACAAATATCTTAATATTTCCCTTTGTGAGTCATGACGATAATTAATAAAGAAGTAATTATAATTATATTTAATTTTCTCGTGCGCGATGGTCACGCGTTTTTTTTTCTAAATATGTTTTAATCATCGTTACTTTGAAATTAAAATGAATCCACAAATACTTTATTTACTAAATCGATCCAAACGTTGCAGCTTTTCGAACGAATAAAACAAACATTCGTTCATTGACAGCCGACCGAAGCATTATTGGGTTTCGCTGCAGTCAAGTAAAAACTCCTATCAATAAAATATGTCACAATTTATGAGTCTTGAATTTTCTTTCTCATTATTTAGATCAAACTGATACATGTAAGGAGATACTGCAAAATTGCTGTAGTAGAGAATCATCTATTCATTTCTACGACAGAAAAACATCTATTCTAAAAACAGTGAGAAAATATTTATTTCGCATTTTGACTTATTCGGGTAATGTATGATTTTTCAGTCCCTTGTTAAAACTTCGTTTCATAAATAACTAAAGTACGATTATTTTAAAGAAACCAGATTTACCATCTGACACGTGTGAATGACATTTAAACAATAATTTGTACAATAAGAGTAATACAAACTGAAAATAAATCCACATGTGAGACAAGGAATGTTCTTGGATTCAATATGAGAATTATGTACATTCGCTCAAAGTGTAATCGCTTCGGTATTTGCGTAGCAATGCTGGCACACAGGGCTCCGTTGGAAAAACTGAAAAAAATGGTAAGCATTTATCTTATCGAAGAAAAGACGTGCACTCCACGCGTATATATTGTTCTGGTAAATTACAATTTAGCACTTAGTACTGAGAGTTTGTAATCAGTTGCTAAGTGAATACAATAGTTCATATAGTGAGTTTTTTCATACTTTGTACACTCTTTACATGTAGAAATGATTGCGTTTCGTGTTAATATTTACAGCATATGGAGGTATGAAGTAGCTTTACGTTAAAGTTCTTAGTTTAATATATCTTTTATATGTATAGACAAAATAATTTAAATTATTATATATAAATAAAAATATCAAAAATAATATATTTTGTAGTCTATATTTTTAACCAACTGTACTTGTGACTTATAGGTTAATTAAAGAAAATCGAAATATACCATGAACATTTACAACAAATAAGAGTAATGGTTATTGCCCAACTTAATTTCATCGAACCAGTTTAGATAATTCAAGATTTTGCTACTGCACCATAGATGGCATCCTATAGGATATAATGGAAAATATAGGCATAGTTTAAAAATGTAACTAAGTTTGAATAAATAGTAAATAAATAGATATCGGAAGATTTCCAGACTTCTATGTATTCGAATATATATTAGACCTGTATCAGGAATACTATAAGATATACGAAATGTGATCATGTGGGTACTACAGTCTCGAACTAAATTTGTTTCCGAGTCACTGCCTATAAAATTTGTAAAAATTACATAACAAATTTCAGCATTTTTATGAATTAAATTAATAAAGAAGGCACAATTTTTTTTGGTAATAAAATATTCCCTTTAGTAAACCAATATGCAAACGGAAAAATTATTTGAAATCTGAACAATCAAAAATCTTTGAGAGACCATTAATTTTCATTAACCTTTATCGATAATGGTTAACAGAGTTTTACTGAGTTTCTACATAATTAGTTCAATGATGAAACTTGTAATTTATAATTTTCGTGGTACATTTATACGTCCATAAAATTTATAAAGTACTAATGAAATCTACATTACCAATAAAGATAAGAAGTCGACCAATGAAAATGTACTTGATGTTATGGAAATAAAAAATTATTTATAAAAAAACTAGTAATGTCTAGAATATTTCGTAAAAAAAAGCTAGTATCATATATAATAAAAAAGTAGACTACTCAGTGATTTACAAACAGAAAAAAGCAATTAATAAAAGACAATTTGCAGTTGTTATACAAAAGAAAATCGTCATAAACATTCATGTGTCATATTTTTAACATATTAAAAATTGTTAATCAGAAATAAAAATTGCGCCAAAAAGCTAATGAAGCTCCTTATAGCTTTTTAGAAAAAAATAAAAACTTTTTAGAAATGAATTAAACAAAAGTTATTCACCAGCGAAATTACTATTAAAACATTCAATCTCTGTTGTCAAATTGAACCTCTTTTTTTTGTTCTGTTCGAATTTAATGTAATTTTTGGATGATAATGTTGGGTTTTGTCAATTTCATTGATTATTATGTTACGTGCGTTTATATCTGCGTCTCATTTGCGTTTTATATTAATTTGCTCGTTTAAAAAATTCTACATAAATATCATTTACAAACTGTTATGAAAAATAACCTATTTTTTAATGAAGAATACAAAATTCCTCGTTTCAAATAAATGAGGAATTTTGAATTGTTTAACTATATAACTAAAAATATACTTATTTTTTCACTTTCACTATTCAACAGTGTCATTTTGTTTATAACACGTCGGTCTGACACGGCTTGAACTTTTGCAAGCTTCGTTTGTGCGTTTATTTCATTTCGGACATTATTTGTATTTATTATTGTAATAATAATACAAGATAACGTTTGAGTTTTTCATTTCATTAGCGAAAAAATTTGATTCAATTTTACATGTCCATTAAAAAAGTGTTTTTTTTTCTAAATATTTGACAACACATTTATTTGAAACCATATATGAAGAATTGGCTTGCAAATTTCATGCGCACATATCTAAAACTGTCGATATTATGAAGCTGTAACAGAATAGATAATGGTGTAAAAAAATTAATCCAACGGAGATACCATTATCTTTATATGTATTTAATCTTTTGTTCGCGTACGTAAACAAGCACATAGCCTAAGTTCTACTCATACTTAAAAATTTATTTTAAGACGACACGAGAATTAACATTTTAGACCCAAAAATATTATGTAATTGTATTAAATTCTACTGATACAAACTTGAACTATTTATAACAAGTTTTGAACAAATCCTACAAACATCTCAGATAATGCGTGCAAAAAAACGTATGTTCACTAAATGAGAGCAATTAGGTTTGTGTTATTAGAGAACTGTGTGTTTATAATGAATAATAAACTATGTGTAAATTTTTGGAATAGTTCTCATGAAATAAAAAACATTAACTCAGTAAGAAAAAAAAACGTTAACGTTAAGTAGTAAAATGTACGGAAATTTAGTAAAATATTTATATAATCTAGAAACTTGTTTTGTGGATAACATATACATATTATTATATGATAAAAAATAATTTGAAAAAATTGAAATTACTTAGTGCGAGGGAAATAATTAGTAGTTATGGAAAATCTACAAAATCAAACTAACCTATGCCATCAATTACAGAAAAAAGGTTTTATATTTAATGATTTAGAATCTCATAATCTGATTAATAAAATTATATTCTAGAACAATTTGCTCTAATTATATTTTATTAGGAATTATTTTATTCAGATGTTGATTTACATTAGTCTTCCTCCAGAGTACGTTCCTCCAAAGTGTTCTTGTATTAAATTTAGCTTCATCATCGTCATATATTATTTATTTGTAATTCTAATTACTGCACGTATAAGCTCAGAACATTTTTCCGAAATTTTCTATTTTATAATTTTCTACTTCGATTTGATATAAATCATATAAAATTTATTTTCAATAAGTATATGTGGTTTTCTATAGTTTGTAATAGGAAAATCTATGTAATAGAATATGTTATTATACTTTTTAACGGTCTCTGATATGCTGGGTTAATATTATGAAAAAAGTCTTGAAGTAGGGTTATGTCAAGGGATGCCTAAAAATATCCTCTTTAATGTGAAGTTTATTAAGGTAAGTAATGTTAAGTAGAAATCTAAAAAAAATGTGTCTTTTGCAAGGTTTCGGGTATATTAACCGACTCATAAATATGTACATTTCCGTAACTCAAAATTATCCGGCCCTAAATTAATTTGGTAAGTTAGCATAGTTTTATAAATTCTTGTAAAAGCCTTTGCAAAGAATTAAATCAAATTAGTAAGTAAATTAAATTAATATTTCAAATAATTGAAAAAATCTTAATGAATGATTAGACAATCTATTAAATATACAAGACGCAAACGTTTGAGCACATCACAAAAGAATTAATAAAAGCAAAAATCTGGCAATCTGGATAGTAAATATAAAATTTATAAATATAAAATATGAAAAATATATAAATATAAATTATAAATATAAAATTTGCAATGAATGGTGAAATGTGAAAAAAAATCATGTGAAAAGAAGCTTAAAAAATTGGATATAAAATAAAGGAATGTTTTCGGTGTTTGATTAAAACTATAAAGCAAGGACATTAATTGATTATTCATTGTGGGATTATACTTATCAAGAGTTTGGCGCATCGATTATTGCGAACATAACTGTTTCAGTTATGTTATAGTCGTTATAGTCGTTTGAAACCATTACGCAAAATGACCCAAGTTCGAAGTAACTTTATTCAAAATTTTGTGTAATCAAGACATTTGGTACCAATTTATTGTTCAATGAAGTTTTCTTCTGATATCGACTGGCTTTATGCTCATATACTATTTACAATTAGCATCTGCAATGTACTTGTGAATTTCTTTCAGATTCTTATTACACATCATCATGAAAATATTTTTCGTCTACCTTGACATACCCAGTTATTTTGCCTAAATATGCATACTAATAATTTGGTGTTTTAGCTCATATTATGAAATAACTAATGTCGAACTATTCGATGTAATGTGGTAGCAAGACCTATTTGCACACGAAATTGCCAAAAGATAGAGAAATATTTTACTCCAAGGCAGCGCCCATATGGTTCGGCGACGGGGCAACGTTTACGTCCTTGTACGTAGTCAATAGGCTATTGAGAAACCGCAAAGGTCGCGAATTGGCTTCGAGAGCTTCTTGCGGTCGAATCGCTTGGTGTAATCGACTTTGTGGTCACACAAATCTTGAACAGACTGGCCTAACTCAGCAGCTAAGCATGACGCGTGGACGTCTCATGAAATTACTCTAAGGCAATATACCAACTTTAGTAGCGACAATCTAAATTAAGGGATACATTAATAAATGTTATATGACGCACATACGTTTCGAGAAATTAATGTGATGAAGTTAATTCAATTATCCCCGTTATGTTTCGAAATATTCGCGTTTGTGGATTATGTAAGTAATGAGAATTGTTTCATTGCTTTGATATACTTAGTTATGAGAAGTTATTATGTAATAAAGGACAGTTAATGTAAAAGTTTATTTGATATTATATAATTATAAGCATTTAGATGACGTTCACCGTAATTGGTCATAAGAAATGATGACTACTGCGTTGGAATTAGTATCAACTTTTTTTTATATCCGGCTGTACCATTGTACTTGTTCAAATCTTTGTTGAGTTCCTTATCTTAACTTTCTTCTTTAATTCATAACTTAAGATACCAACGTCTTAAATTTTATGTAATTTGGGGGCTGACTTATTTTGTTTTGTACAATTACATAGAAGTGGTTATTAAAATTTTCGCTAAGTGTAAAATCGTGGGACATATAGCATTATTATTTACTACGAGGAAGTTAGAGTAATTTTGATATGCATTTTGAATAATAACAAAAACGATTTATCACAGAAGTGTACAGAATTGTTTTGTAGTCAATTAGGCAGGAATCCAAGCCACTTACACAACATCGGACGCTTACATAACTCCGAACGCTGTACAGATAGATCATAAGCATTAAACGCCGAGATATGAGACAATTCTCGACAAGGCTGTACCAAGTCAAGATAAGGAGTCATCTGCAGGAATGCTGATCAAAGTGACAAAAGTCAAGCAGAAGGGAGGGCAGTCAATTATTAGCTGGTATAGCTTGTATATATTCATTTATATTTTTTTAATTTTTTAAATAGTAAATTGTAGCTAAACTGTGTATTGTATAAATATCTATATATATATATATATATATATATATATATATATATATATATATATATATATCTCAACGTTATATACATATTGTGCTTTCGCGGCGCCGGCTGCATAACTGGCGCAGTCGATAGGATCGATATACACTATGACAAGAAAACATCAATCCTGCAGATGCATCAATCAGAGGTTACGCCACCACGAAACATCCCGTCACAGTTTCGGATATCAACCCCTTACTTTCGTACTGCAATAACTGTAGCCAGGCCGTCGGACTTGTAAGGCAGTTTGGCGTACTGCAGCTCAGCGACACAGCAGACTCATTCATAGTAAGGTGACACGGAACCTCCGGTAAGTGCTATAAAACTATAATAATATAGAATAAATACTTTCAGGAGAAGTTTAGAATAATATATAATAATTAGAATAGAAACTTTCAGGAGAAGAATTCGATATATATTAGATGTAATAATGACGATCGGTAAACACATAGACAAAAATATTATGAAAAAATATCTGTAGACCTATATATTAATCATTTAAATTAATTAAGCGATAGTTTAGAAGCGGCAAGAAGAAGCTAGGTTATCATTAAATGGAAATTCAAAAATTACACGGACCATTACACCAGACCGGCACAAAAGTCAGTTATTAACTCAAATTTTAAATTAAATAATAATCATTTTAACATTAACAATACTAATTACAAAAACAATGCGGCACATTTTGTACCACAATAAAGTAACTGGTCAAACAAACAGAGAGATAAGTACCACCTACCTCGGAAAAATAAACGAAACCAAATCAACTCTCCAAATTCACACACTACAGACACAAAATCGTAATGTACTTCAACCGACGCGAAACTTTAATTTGGACGTTACGATACGATCGATAAATAAACGGCCCAGACTCAACTGGACATCTAATGAATTGTTTTACCAACTACAGAAAGACAATTCGGGAAACTACCGTAAGATAGATAGTTATGATTAGGAATATTACCCCGAATATTATCAAGATAATAGCTGTATTAAAAATTAATCCTCAGGAATCAAAATTTATACAACCCACGCATTTAAACAACGAAAACGTAGTTAAACATTATTGAGACCATTTAACGTATATTATTTTCCCGAATTTCAGGAAAAAATCTTAACAGACACCGGAGCTTCTCTTTCTATGATTTTCTTTGACGCTATAAAAAACATGACCTTTCAATAATACGTCGATATCGAACCATTTCAGATCACAACAGCACAAGCATCTTCACATAATAAATATGTAGAATATCTTCCGCTTCCGCTAACGTTCAACTCTGAAATAATTCATGCATTCCTATTATATGACTTTGACCCTAAATATAAAGGATTTTGCAACGATATTTTCTTAGATCCCTACCATCAAATATTGATTTAAAAAATATAGTACTACCTATGAAAAACGCATATATACCCATTCATTTTGATTATTCAGTGCTTACAGTATCAATAAGAAAGGGCTACCTTAGAATTTCCATCATAAACGACAATTATAAAATCTAATACAACCTACGTTGCTGAATTTAAAAGAAAACTTTATATCAAATCAGAATACTTTTCATTAGTTGCATTTAATCACAACCGAAATTCAAAAATACTACCCCTTACTTTTATACCTATTTTTTGACAGAAACATTTTCAAAATATTTGAAAGCCAAACCTCTCACAGCGACAAACATCGTATATATAGTGGAAGCACTATTGCAAGCATGTTCAATATTCAGACTACTCGACAAAATTACTACTGACTGAAAACAACATATCTAAATTAAACAAAGGCACTGTATCCCCCAAATTTAGGGTAAATAGAACAGTTTTTAAACAGATAGCCAAAATTATGCCTAATATCAAAACGCAGAGCGTATATAAAGGCCCTTGTTAGATCACATATGTAAACAACGTGGCCGAAATATTAGGTGGTTAAAATAATGGGCGCGCTTGGTGCCATGTTCGTCACAATGGCTCTAATGACTATAGAGACGTTAGCCAACACAAACGGTATCATCAACATAAAGGAAGCCTAAATTAATCAATAAATATATGCTTGGAATCTCAAATGCAAATATATAACATAACCTACCTACGGGACACTCTATTAGACATACAGATACTTTGCCCTACCACAGTATCACATTAACAAAACTTTTCACATTTTAACTAAATCCAAGCATATAGGACACGTAATAGAGATTATTAAAACAAAATTTCAATATTTAACCCCTACAAATACAATACGTAAAAGAGGTTTAATAAACGGATTAGGCAGTATAATAAAAACCATTAATGGAAATTTAGATCAGTAAGATACCCAAGACTTAGTAAGCAAAATAAAAAATCTACAAACATAAATTAATCACGTTGGCACTCAACAGAGACATATTTTTGGACTTGAAATTAGTGCGACAAAGTAATTCGAATAACAATTCCACTTTATATATCGGAATTAGGATAAAGTACTACCACATTAGAAAGAAGTACTATTAGGATAAAGTGCTACTACATTAGAAAGAAATACGTACAAAATTAGCACACTACGGGAAACGATTAAATATTTTAAGCGTATACACCTAAATTGATCATAGTTTACAAATTTTACATTATACTGCATCGGTGTAAGAGAATGCCATAACATTTTCATAAATATCCATAATGCATCCTAGTATTCTAATATCGTGAAAATTTAGAAATAAAAAACCTACAACAGAACCAACATATTCAACTTATGTACTAGCCAACTTTCGAAAACATTCACCATATGGAAAAGTCAGAAGGATTAACGCTTACAGTACTATCAATATCAAAACAAATCTTCACCCTGGAAATTCCCCTCGGGAGCCTTGAAAAATACGAGCTTCTATACACCTAATAATAATACACCTATATACCATTCCCGATAAACAAAATCTATTATGCCCGATTCCAAATGCTTGATTCTCGAAAGTAAAGAGTATGCACACCTGGAGGAAAAGTGCTTTGTACCTAGACACAAAAACACCTAGAAACACAACAATTATCCGAAGCTGAATATTGCATAATACAGCTTCTAAAACATAAAAACGCCAAGAATTGTACAAGAGCTATTCTAAACCTACTGTAAGGAAAAATACAAGGGATGGGATAACGAAAGGGCTGTCTAACAGAATAAAATAATAAGGGAACATCTTTATGGTTACAAATTAGAATTTCTCGAAACAAAATTCGAAGTCTTTAGGAATTTAATGTTAGTATATTACTGAAAAAAAATCTCGGTTAATGTGGAAGTAAAACTGTTTTATGAAGAAAACTTAATGAAAAGTTCTATTAAACGACTTATTATAAGTAATATCGACCAATTAAAATTAAATTGAAATTAGAAAGGAAATTTAAATGTGATCGATTAATAATATAAAGGTTATTTACATTTTATCAATGGGTTTAAAAGGAAACACTTAAGTAATTTCCAGGTTAAGGTTAGTGTTTTCAGTTAACAATCATTTCAATGGGATATCAGCTACTAAAAATCATTTTTGCTTTCCTAATTTTTTTTGCTGCTTTATAATTTAAATACCTTTAATTTTCATGAATTAGGATCTGTATTAATTTTGTAGCCAATACTTCTTAGAAGTACTTCATTATTTCCTTAGGAAGAAATTTTACATAGCGAATAACATTTGTTGTTATATTTTTACATTCCAAATTATCTATCACGACGACAATAACTTGCAATTATTTTCAGAGATATAAAACTTCCATGACAGGCTAGGGCGTATATTTTTCTTTCAGATTTATTCTTCTTATATTTATTTTAATAGCTGATTTTAACACATGATAACGAACTTAACAATATTTTTCATTATGTATTCTAAGCTAATCTTTATCTAAAGCTGCACTGTTATTTTCTTCGCTCATTTTCATTTGTTCAGTAAACAAAATTAATTAACCACATTATTTGATATTTTGTATATATCCGTCTTACTTAATTACATAGTTTAAAACTAAAATCGATGAGTACAGAACTATTAAACACTACAGAATAAATAAAGATTTAATTAATTTCTATATGTTGCCAAATTGGAGAGAAATTTCCAATTTTTAAATTTACTTACGCCGATAAGAACGATGAATAAGGAAAGTTGATAATAGGGAGACCACAGCGGATGTAAATATATTAAAAAGTCCCTTGCCATCGATTCCTTAGACATGATAGATCTTGCGATCACATTACCCGTACATTAACTTTACTGTGTTATGTTTAGGTGCTTTATGTGATAATATGCAGTAAGACCCAGTTTGTTGTAAAACAAAGAACAAAATCTTTTAAACCGAACATGTTGTACTCGTACCATGATGGAGACCTACACTTGTTTTAATTCAATGTTCCACGAAAATATATTTGTAATGTATGGAAATATCTAAATTTTTGAAAATTCTTAACCTTTCCTCATAATTAAATTTGTTGGGGACCATATTTAAATACCTTCAAAGACAAGCTTACAAATATTGACCTATAAAAGTATGCAATATGAAAAACCATTTGTTATTTTTAATATAATTCTACATAATATAATGAGATTAAATACAAACCCAAATTTTGGTGCCCTTCAATTTATACCGCACATAATTCTAATTTTATAGTTATATATTATATATATATATATATATATATATATATATATATATATATGTGTGTGTATAATATATTTTACATTTATATGTGTATTACTTTTATACATAAACTATGAACTTGGAAGTTCACCTAGGAGTTATGTTTTAGAATTTATTACAAGAACTTAAAACGTGTTGTTGATAAAAACATTACCCGCTCTCTATTGTATTTCGTAAAGTAACTTACAATTTTATTATTATTCTTGACGTTTCAAATGCACAATTACACTGGCTTAACCCCAACGAAGATGCACTCTCGCCAAATGTTCGAGTGTATGATGAGTGGTTAATGAGGCAGGGGTGCTGACAACGATACGAAAGACGCGCATGGTGCTCATGATAACTGCGCTCAGCGCGAAGAGCTTTATTGAGCATACCAACTTAATGAGAAGAGACGAGCGGCGCCGCAGCGGATTGTTGGATAACTCCTTATGTTTAATGATGTGAACGAAAAGTCGAAACTTTTGTGAAAATCTATTGTTAGTTTTTGTTATTTGTGAAAACTCGATAAATTATTTTTATTTGAGTTGCAACCACCAAAATTTATTGTCAATTTTTTTTAAAATTTTCGTTATGATTATTTTCATAAATGGAAAGATAAGTTATATTGTAAAAACAAGGTTTCTGACTTCTTTATTAACTTTCGACACTTATTTTATATGCAGGTACTAAATTTAAAATTATATTCACATGATAGCCCTATATTACTCGTGTAAGCCATATCTATTTTCTTTAATTTTAGCCGAAGTGAAAATCCAGCGAAACGCGCGTAATCGTATTTAATTTGAGAAATTATATGAGAATAGTATACACCAAATACAAGGTTAATACGGATAGTAGAAGTGATTTGGTTTTCAGGAAAATTTAATATAAAAAAATTAAACCTATTCAACTCAAGTGTGAAACTAAGTAAAGAAATGTGATACCTGATCGAAAATAAGCCACTTTAAAATGATTTTAAATGTTCAATCATTCAAAATTAATTTTAACACGAAATTTTACTATTGTCTTATTGGTATCGTATTGTCATACCTTTTATTGGAATAAATTGAACATAGAAAAACAAAATTATTCCTTTTTTAATGTAATTTCCAAAATATTTACATTTTTGGACTTATGAGTAAGTTCAATATGAGTTGAGACTAAAAAGGTTTTCCATTTTCATACCAAAAAAACGGAAAATTAAATTATTATAATTAGAAGCATCTGAATATATATTTTAGAGCAATTAATTTTTTCCCTTTATACGCATATTTAGGTACTGAAACCGTACTACTAGATTCTTTAACACATAGATTAAAAATACTGTATATTATTTTTCTAAATAACAGAATTAAATTGCCATAGTATCATAAGCAGAAAATATTGCATCTTCATTAATTCACGTTTATTTTATGTATTATCTAAAGAATAAGAAAGTTCAAAAAACCATTTACTTTAAGATCTTGTATGAGAATATTATATATATTTGTAGATGTTGCTGATAAGGTCGATAAAAATTTATTCGGAAACGATTTGAAGTAGAAACTTAGAAACTAGCATAGAGATAAAACATGTTAATCAACGTAAATCTCAATAAATAACAAATATGAAAATTTTATAGGAAACAAATGAAGCTCTGAGAATTTTTTTAATTTCATGGGTCATTTGTGGTATATATTCTAATACACCCACATAACCATTCGAGTTTAAATGAAAACTCAATCAGTATTACTTGTCTTACTGGAAAATAATGAAATGACGCCAAGAATATTTTTTTAAACAAATTAAATAGCATTTTAATATAAACAAAACGTAAACACAATTTGCAATGTTTATGTTATACACCAACGGGGATGATGACGATGCGCGATTATTTTATTAAACCAGTACCAAAGCAACCTGACGTGCTTGAAATTACAAACTCTTAGAAGTATTCCTGTGACAAAACTATTTAATTTTGGTAACTGATTTTTGGCGTCGAGTTTAGGAATACTATATGGTACATAAAGATTAATTTAATGTCAAACGCTCAAATCCACATTGTACATTATTTAAAAGAATATTCTATATTAATTCCAAAACCATTTTCCACTTAACTGTATGTCGGACAGTTTTAGACGTATTATTGAAAATGTTCACAAAAACAATGGCTAAAGTAAAAATTTAGAAAAAATGACCGTGCTAAAACATTATGGCAACTTTATTTGAAAACATTTTGAATAATTCCTTTTTTTATAATTATATCAAACATATCATAAATATATTTACTATAAATTTCAGTTTATGTATGTATGTGTGTATATATATATATATATATATATATATATATATATATATATATATGTATATGTATATATTAGCCTATATATAGTGAATAATACCTATTAATAGTTTCACATAGTTTCATAGAAATACTATAAACCTTTAAATGTTCATATATACCTAAATATATTTGGGACCTCCGCAGAGAAATTTCTACTCTTATCTAATAGTCTATTTATAATTTACAAATTATATAGGAGACTTGCTATGCCTTATTACTTCCGTTAACTCAGTTTTTAATTTTTTGAATTAGTGCTATTTTATTCTGAAAGTGCGATATGTTGATTTCACATTGTCACAAATATTAGGTTAAATTGATAACGTACATCAATACTTTTGTTTATATTTGATTATATTCATTAAGATATTTTTGACGAGACTCATAAAAATTCTAAACACAAAATCTTTTATATCCATTAAGAGATGAAAGTATTGCCAATATATATACAATAAATTGACTATAATTTTAGAGTGAAACACTGACAATAATTTAATTTAAAGAAGGTATAAGGGAAATTTAATATTAAATATGTTTGTAAAATTAGAAAATAAATGTATCAAATATAAATAAAACGCTTAAAATGGCATCGTGAAAAAATATACCCCATTCTTAAATGTGTGTTAACCACTAGAACCACTACTTTTCAGAGCACAGTGTATTAGTTGGTTTTGAATACGTAAAGAATTTCCATGAACTTTCTCTAATGGAGCGGTTTTCAATACCTTGCAGAGCTGTCCTCATATCAAAATAATAATCTCCACCTCAATTGTAATGGCTACTTCTCAAGTTCATCGAAGTGTGCTGTGACTCGTTCAACCTTTCGGATTTCACTCTAGTGTACTCTATTAGATGGCTCCATCTCTTTTCTTTAGTGTATGCCCAAATCCACCTAAATTTTTTTTTAAAGACCTGCTCACCGATCGAACTTTCTTTGGTAATTGCCCATAGCTCATTATCGGTCACTACTGTCGGTAACCTGATGCTGAAAATTCAACATAGACCTAGGCATATGAATGTTGGAAAGTCTAACTGTGAGTTTTTTTCTTAATTTTCAAATCTTTCAAGGAAACAACTGAACAGATTTTATATTTTTGTTGAAGGCTCGGAGCTTGGTTTTCCATAAAATTATTTCCAGAGAGGATGAAATTGAATAAATTTCGTGTTTAATTTTCGAAATCTTGACTTTATTTTAAAGTTTAAGGTGCCAGATTGTCTTCCGAGGTAGCAGATTTTGTTTTACCTCTTCAATGTTCTGGCCATTCAATTCAAGATATTTTTGGCTACATAAAAGTAGGTACATCGCCTAGAGCTTGATAGAGTTAAGATAGTAAGTTTCATGATTACTCACATCAAGTTTCTTAACAGGAGCTCAAAGAAATGACTTATGTAACTTAATTTTAAGCGATCAAGATAAACTAAGGCAGTAAAAATACAACTGAAAGTTCAATTATAATAATAATTTTGAAGTGAAGGTTTTTCAAATTATCTGCAATAATTTACAAGAATAAAAAGAGACGAATTTGTACGAAAGAAATTTAAAAGATATTATCAATATGCAATAGAGAGCCGTTTTTTGATCATACTTTCCTAAATATTACTGTATCATTTAAACTCCGTAAGTATCTTCATTGTATTACTGGATTGATGCGATTCTTATACATAATTTACGCCTTTACCATTGTATTTATCGACAAAGATAAGTAAATCTGATAATGTAATGTTTAAATCTCATGTTTTCTTTTATTCAGATAATTCACGTTTAAATATGACGTCAGATATTTCACATTAGTAAAGTATAAGTTAGGTTAGTCCCGACGTATTGCCTGGTGTTCTCTATTTACCAAACTAGGCTTAATGGAAATAGATAAAGTTTTTCTTCGTAGTGTTGTTAGTTGAATATTAATTTGAATAAAAGCGAAGATTACATTTGTGCAATATAATTATACCCCAAGCTCCAAAATAGCCATTTTGAAATGTCGCATATTCCTTGAAGCAATATAAGTTTGCCATCGATTCTGTCACCGCAACATGTACTAATATTTACCTCGTTACAGTACAGAGAAGATACGATGAGGCACCAGTGCTTTTATCCGAGAAATGTCGAACATCCCCAATAGACTATTGAGAAACCGCGGCGAGTCTCGGCGAGCTTTTACGATTGAATTGCTTGGCATAATCGACTTCGCGGTCACACAAATCTCGAACCGACTTCCCTAGCTCAGCCACTACATGGTATTTTACGAAATTACTATGTAGCTGAACACTGAACTTAACAGTGCTATTTAAATGAAGGCATTTATTTAAGGGAAATTGTAGGGAAGTTACTACTGGGAAGTAACTACATATGTTTATTGCATATGTTATAATACTATTTAATGAATAATAACCTTGATAGTCAAAGTAATAATTTTGTTAAAGTTTCATACATTTAATTAGCGCAACAGATTTTCTTCTGCTTGCAAATATATTTATTAACTATTTTGCCACAAATGAACTTGTCGCACATTATACCATATATCTCTGCAGAAGATTAATTCTGTATTTCGTTGGTATAAGCAAGTTTTCAGTACTTAAACGTGTAGATATTTAACGAGACAAAGTACTTACAAGACGCAATTATGATTTAGCGAAATATTATCTACAACCTTGTAGAAACTTATCTTGCCATATATATTTGTACCTATTCTATGTTTTATGAGTGAATTTGTACTCTGCCTCCACTAAGTATCGGATACAGTTGAACTTACTATTTAGGAATGTATTATTTGGTAAAGAAAATGTTAATAATTATCGATAGCTTCAGTAGAAGAAAACATTGAAAGACATCCCTGTAATATATATATTTAATGAAATGATCGTCCTACAAAAACGTGGGGTATTTTTAGTGAGACACAGGGTACGCTCATTTTCTAGATAGTAATAAACCTCTAGTCAAAAATGTAGTTTTAAAACCTATGTTACAATTCCTGACAGGCAGAATGTATCAAGTCTTCTCTTACAATTAAAATTATGATGGGAATAATAAATTTTAATAACGTCATTAATCATTATAATAAAAAACGTATCAAAAGTAATATTGAAAGCATTTAGAATTTTAAAAATGAAATCAACTAGCCAGTTTTTAATTAATAAATTTTTTCTCAGAATAGTTTTACTAAACACTATGCATCATTTCATTCATAGAAATAAGTGTTATAAGCAGTCAGCTCACTTTTACTTGGATGCCTCGACTTTTTGGCAGGCAGTCACAGATTTTTTGTCATCCGGCAATCATATTTCGTCTTGTTTATATTTTATTCAATCTCATTTCTCATAGTTTATATTTTATTTATGGGCATGGTGCGAAGTTCTGACTACGTCGCTCATGACTCATAATTTTTACACTCGGCATAAGCAAATACCCGGTCTGTTGTCTGGCTGAGGGTTTAGAGGCGTTGTCGCGATGTAGAAAGATTCTATTGCAAGGGCGTCACTCCCGATTTTTTTCCAGAACAACAGAAAAATAATTGATACTATACTAGTCTGCAGTAGTTCTTTTTTATTTTTCAGGAGAACCGTTACGTTGTAATGCGTCTATATGAAGAAAGAAATGACCATAATTTTACCTATTCCTGGTTTCTGGTTCGTAAGAGCATACCATCTTTCTTAGTTTTACGTATACAGTATATCCGTAAAAATTTTGAATATGCTTTACGAATGACATTGGCCAAATGTTTGTAACATCTTGCGACGATGTTTTTGAGCTTCGATCAAATCATAGAGCATCCAGTTAACAGAAAGCTTCCTGACGGCTAAATTTTCTACATTTAACTCAAAGTTCTTGCCCGAAATATATTATAGGTTACTCTATTTTTAATCTTCATCAAGAGCTGTACAATATTAACTTAACCTTCAATTGTTACTATTGAAGGACGTACAACCACGCTTAAACTCGATAGATAAATTATAAATTTTATCGTTTTGTCATCATAAAATACCAATTGAAGTCGATCGTCACTTTATTGTTGATTGAAACCACACCCAAACTCATAAAAAATAATGGAACGAAAATGTTCTCCCATTAATAAATTCATTATTATATTCAACTTTTCCTATTATTAAATTCACCTTAATGCCTTTTCTAATTGTTGCCAACTTATCTCTGATTTCATTTTACTATCTATAATGGCGCCGGTCAAACGTCAATTAATTTTATTTTTCATGTTAAATATTACCAAGATTGAATATAATAAAAGACAGAAAAAGTTAAGCCCACTTATTGCAAAATCAATTTTTAAACAAAAGCTTAAATTCTCTTTGTAAATTTTATTTTAGTAAGTGAATGATTTGTTTGGTAGAAAATTTCACTTAAAGTATCAATACAGGATATATATATGGGTTTTGAGTATTCCACTTGATGCGTTTACATAATTATTCAAATGTCTTTAGATATATCATAATTATGTAAACTCATGCTCAAATATTTATAATTAAAATAATCTCCATGTGTGAGTAAAATAATTGTTTTGACTATAAGGTAAACTACCTGATTTCTTAATGGGGTTAATCAAAACTAAATTTCTGTAATTCGTAAACTATATCTAGTAATTAACATGTAAGAAGGATTATTGAATATATTTGGCGTTAATTTTGTAGAAATTCATTATTCACAATTAAATGAAACTACGTGATGTAGTATTATTTCTACTTTCCTTAATTCTTTCCTTAAATATTTACCACGACCTAGGTTTCGTTGTATTACAACATCTTCATGTGGGATATTAGCAAACATTAACTCTTAGGAACAACCAACAGCATTTATATGTTTCAAACACAATAACGGAAGCCTGATTTGTGCGGATTTTTCCATTACTTATGTTAATGAGTTTATTGCAGAGTCGCAGTGTAGGTTTTATTATATTACCGAGAGTTATGCAATATACCAGTATTTTAGTGAGGGTAATAAATTCAATTGTTATTATGTGAGGTTATACAATGCAAACTTTACGGTGTATGTAATAAAATTAAATGGAAGTTATTATCGGTAATATATTTATACAAAAACAAGGGTATTTGAAAGTAAGAACAAGGTAAAACACTAATTCTACATATCTCCGATTTTGTGTATTCGTTTATTTATTTATTTATTTCTTTTAATTTTTTGTTTTTATTATATATACTTATATTTATATGTGTATTAGTGCTGAAACAATTTCCAGGTACTGTAGTATCAATATTGTATATTTATATTATATCTAGAAGATATTAAGAATAGGTGATGATATTATATTTAGTTGTTCATTTAATAATATAACATGTACATATAGTACTTTAAATAACTTGGGTAAAACCTTTATTAATAATAAAGAAAAAATAGATAAACATAAAAAGAGTGGTATCTATAAACTTAAATGTAATGACTATAATAGTGTATACATAGGTCAAACAGGAAGAGATTTTAATACAAGATATAAAGAACACATTACCAGCTGGCAAAATAATAAACCAGACACACTTCACTTTGCTAAACATCTCATTGAAAATAACCATCACACCCATACTGATAATGCCCCCTATATATTACAAATAAATACAAAAGGTAATAAACTTAATATCCTAGAAACATTAAAAATAACCAGATATAAAAAAGATACCAAGGTTAATATATTAAATGAAGAACTAAATATAATATCATCGCCCATTCTTAATATCTTCTAGATATAATATAAATATACCACATTGATACTACAGTACCCTGGAAATTGTTTCAGCACTAATACACATATAAATATAAGTATATATAATGAAAACAAAAAATTGAAAAAAATAAATCAATGAATACACAAAACCGGAGATATGTAGAATTAGTGTATTACCTTGTCCTTACTTTCAAATACCCTACTTTTTGTATAAATATATTACCGATAATAACTTTCATTTAATTTTATTACATACACCATAAAGTTTGCATTGTATAACCTCACATAATAACAACAATTGAATTTATTACCCTCACAAAAATACTGGTATATTTTATAACTCTCGGAAATATAATAAAACCTACACTGCGCCCCTGCAATAAACTCATTAATATAAGCAATGGAAAAATCCGCACAAACCAGGCTTCCGCTATTGTGTTTGTAGCATATAAATGCTGTTGGTTGTTCATTAGAGTTAATCTTTGCTAATATCCCACCTGAAGATGTTGTAATACAACGAAACCTAGGTCCTGGTAAAGAACTTAAAGAAAGTAGAAATAATATTACATCACGTAGTTTCATTTAATTGTGAATAATGAATTTCTACAAAATTAGCGCCAAATATATTCAATATTTGAAATTCCTAAATATATGATTTTGTCTATTGCAGTATTTTAATTGTATTGTGCGGTATTTAAGATAAGATTGATATTTTTATTTAAAAATTTGTAATGGATTTAATATCTCGTAAAATTATATTTCTGAAACCTTTATTTACATACTAACGTTAATAAATAATAACCGACTTTAATTGAATTCACTGGAAATTAGAATAAATTAAAAGTTATTCTTTATTCAAATTAAAGGTTAATTTATTTTTTAATAAATTATACAATTTTTTCTGTAAAATCAATCCAAAGGAGTAGCTTATGAAAGATCAACCGTCAAACAGATTTATAAATTTCCATCTTTTCTAAGTTTTATAAAAAGGACGTTTACAATATTAAAGTTTTTAATGACATAACTTTTTTGATGAAGTTTTTAATGACTTATACTTTTCTCTGTGATTAACATTTAGAAATGTCACTTAAAAGTAATGAGATTGATAGCGAAGTCACAATTTATAAATTCAGAATAGAAAATTACTCTACCTATATCTAATGTGAATAACATACAAAAAAGACCATTCATTTGGTAATAGAAAAAGTACCAAATATTTTATACTAACTATTTTTCGCGGCTTCACCCGCATGGTATTTGGTAAATTAAAAAAAATATTTTTTTTAAATAAGTGTAAAATTCAATCGTGCCAGTAATTTTGGTTAGGAGATAAGTATTATATTGTTTATAATTTGCTAGATCTGACTTTTAAAATTTATTGTGTTTCGGTGCCACGGTCCGCACAAATTACTCAACATTCAAATCCAATATTTATACCCATTAATTTAACATATTTAATGAAATATTCCGTGTACATAATTTTTCATGCCCGTACATAATTTTTTGTCGTTTATGTTATGCTCTGCTTCTGTAATTTAATGTTATTGCTCTGCACCTGCAAATTATAGCGTGATTGTATACAGATGCCTTTGAATATGGAAAGCATATTATTTGCACGCAAAGTTTCATTGAGATATAATGAGCGTTTAAGGGTACAAACCCATTAATTTAACATATTTAATGAAATATTCCGTACATGCGTGTATATAATTTTTCATGCCCGTACATAATTTTTTGTCGTTTATGTTATGCTCTGCTTATGTAATTTAATGTTATTGCTCTGAGCCTGCTTAATTATAGCGTGATTGTATACAGGTATTTTTGGATAAAGAAAGCATATTATTTGCACGCATAGTTTCATTGTGATTTACTGAGCGTTTAACAGAACAAATAAACATGAAACATTTCACATTTTTCACGTAAGTAGAGATTTAATATTTCTTAAGACTTTCCTAAAACTCCAAACTTCTATTTTATAAAATTTCAAACAATTTTATGAAACGAAACATTTATCTAACCCTGACTATTTAAAAGTACTGAATTAAGCACTAATAGCTCAACAACAAATATTCACTATCGGGTCCGTGACTGACAAATTGCTCTCCCCTACTGTTTTACTAGCGACGTGTATAATAAACTTGCCCTTAAACCCGGCGAAAATTCACCCCCCTGAATATTCGAGTACAGGACGAGTGGTAAATGAGGCAACAGCGCTAACAACGATAAGTGAGACGCACATGGGGCGTTTTGCGACCACGGTGCTGAACGCAGAAAGTTTTATTGAGCATGCCTAGTTTATGAGAGGAGACGAGTGGCATCGCAGAAGATATGTGAGTAACTCCTTGTGTTTAATGAAGTGTGCAGATGAGATTAGATTGCTCTACGTGCTGAACGTAGCTTGATTAAGCTCTGTAACCTATGAACTTATCTACTGCACCGTTATCCTACGTTACTCTTTTATACATATTGCACATTCGGTGCAACAACATTGTAAATAAAAATATATTGAAAAAGTACTTACATGTCACATATACATAAATTTTATCACTTGTGAAATAAAAAGACTTCTGTATCTGGTGCAGCAATATTCCGGTAGATTCAGAGGTCTATTGTACATGTGTAATAGTGTGTAAAATGGTTTTATTTCATTTCACTAGCTAGGAATGGCATGAAATATTTCTGAGAGCAAAGCTGTCTCAAATTTGTTTTCTCTATATCGTATAATTCAATATTACATACTTAATAACTGAATATACTTAACTATGTTATGGGATTCGCTTGCTTTTAAATTTTGCATAAGTCTTTTTTGGGGATCGATATCTGTCTTACAAATTGTATATTCCATAACTACTATTTTTACGATAACACTTACGATATTATATAAAACTCTAAAAAACTAGTTTTGGAACCCTTATAACTTTCTATTTCAATTAATTTGTATCCCATAATACTTATAAAATAAAAAAATCGATTTATTAATTGAGTTTGTGTTTACCTAAATATTTTTTTCAGTATCCACTCTTGACCCACATGAGTTTTAATATGTTTCATCATTGTGCCCAATTTCAAGTTCTGATATGCCTGTGACAGTAAGACCATGAATGATTTTGTATGGGTTCGGTTTTGTTTCCTGTAAAAAGATAGAGTACGCTTAAGCAAAAAAGAAAGATTAATAAATAAAAATTTAATAAAGCTAGTTTAGTATCGAAATTTTAAATGTGTATTTTGAGTGTGGCACTAAATAAAACAATAAAGTCAATAAAATCACGATGAGTGATGTCCAATCATAAATAATTAAGGAAGATCGTCAAAAATTGTCCTGGGGTTTGAGAAATGGAACCTACTTTTTAAAAAGCTGACCTTTTTGCAGGATATAAAAAAGTCAATGGTTCACAATCATAAAAGAACAAAAAATAAAGTAGAGTTTGTAGCCGTAATATTAAATACACCATTCACATAAACGCACATATATTGCATCTTTAAACTATGAAGAACGGATAATAAGAAATTAAAATAAGAATAAGAAAGTATTGAAATACAAAATACATTTGTTAGAAATAATGTTTACAAATAATAACGCCGATTTTTAGGGTTCTGTACCCTAAAAGGAATTCTTGTAGGATCACTTCGTTGTTAGTCTGTTGGTCTGTCATGACTCTTTTTCTTAAGAACGTATGAAGGTATCAAGCTGCAATTTATATTAAACACTTAGATCTATGATCTCTTGGCACTAGAAAAATCAAGCTTCTACGTAAACTCAATGAATAATAATGCTAAAAATACGGCCATTAATGCCGCATGTTTTGACACTTTCAAATAAATCGAAACTTATAGGGTACTTTTCGTTGATTCATGAAATTTGGCAAGAAGCAAGCTTTTATAGCACAGTTAAGAACAAATTCGAAAATCGTTAATTTATAGTTAAATAATATAAAAAAAAACATATTTATTTTTAACACGCACCTGTGAAACGCACAGTAGGCAATATATTTTCATTCTAAAAAATTTAAACTTGGTAAATAATTTAATAAAAATATCAACTGCTAATGACTGTTTATAAATGACTAAACGCGTAAGGAACACTCGTTGTTTGACTATTTTTTTTTTAATTCTTAGCCATTGTTTTATTGGCATTCGTTCTATTGTTGTCAAAAGGAAAATTCTTGTCAACTTTTAAAATTTTACATGGCTTTTTTCGTCGATCCCATTGGGGTTGTGAGTTTCATAGATTACTAGCTTACAGGATAGATTCAATGAGACCGAATCTACAATTTGTTTCATCTTGCTTCTTCCAAGGTTTCCGTAGAAATAGTTTTTATAAATTATCGTGAAAAATGACCTGACCTTTGATAAAAAAACAAGGTTTCTTATTTATCTGATTGACGGTTTAAATAAAATTTTTAAAGAGGCACTTTTTTATTTTCCTTCGTTTTTTATTCTTTTGACATCAGCGCCCAAGTGCTTATGAACTTTGACTTGGATCTTTTACTTTCCTAGCTTAATGGTTATTGCAAGAGAAAAGTGAAAGCAATACTAACGTTGGGATATAAACATTGATTTTCACATACGTCTAAAATTAACATACAATTTTAGATTACATGAAAACAAATAATATATTATTTCAAAAACGTATATAAAATAGCTTTAAAATAATGTGGAAGCTTAATGACTAATATAAATAATAATAACTTCTGATTTTCAAAAATGAATAATTTTCAGCTGCATACATGCTTCTCAAAATAAGTTACAAGCGTCAATATAGCACGGTAGTATGACATTAATGAAGTATATTGACATATAGTGCTAATTCTAAACCAATTGATAGAAGGTATGATCTTCCAACAGCTTTTTAATTTAGTAACTTTGGAGGTATGATTTATATTTGCTTCATTTCCTTCATATTGCAATAATGAATGCAGTTGTTATTGCATGGGTGTCCCTTTTTATCATTTTTATACGGAACACGAAAAATAGGTAAATATTATATTCATGGTAACAAAGTTTCGCTTTCATATCAAAAATTTTAACATATAACCTTTACGAGTAAATAAATATTTTCAGTTTTGTAGAAACTTTTTCAGAAAATATCTTTTTGGTCACATATAAAATATGTGTCTTCGACTTAATAATTATGTTAATAACTTTAGATCGAAGCTATCTCTGTATTAATTTTTGTATTACTTTCTTTCAATTTAAACTCACACAGAAATTTGTTCCCATCTTCCGGATCCTCCAAGACTTCCGCAAAAGTGATTCAATTTGAATATTATTACGCCTTAGTTACTGTCGTAAAGGTAACTCAATTATCACCGCAAACACTCAATACCTTTACAGAGAAAACGAATTATTTCATTTAAATGGGAAGAATATAATTTGATAGATATATAGTAATAAAGTTTTAGTTAAAATTACTATGGACTGTGGAATAATTTTTTTCAATTTATGTATCTGTTTTGGTCGTAGTTTTGGAAATATTTAAAGGAAAAAAAAATAAAAAAATAAAAACAAAATAATTCCAGGTTAAATTCCAGTCAATAAATTGTTAATGTCTCGTTCATTAGCAATTATATCAATTTAAATGAAATGCATGTATTTCTTTAATTTTATTAGGATCCTCTTTTAAATCCCCCATTTTAAATATTTTATGTAATTAACTTACTATACCTTATTAAATATCCGTTCTAACGGTTAAGTAAATTTTATTGGATTTCGTTATTCGTTTTATGAAGTGGATTAATATTGATATGCTTCGATGACTTTGTAAATATACACTTGATGTGAGACAGGGTGAAATCTTGATTTTGAGTTCATATACTTATATGGAAAGTCATACAAAACATGTAAATCCCATTTTGCCATTTACTGTATTATATATGTGTTGAGTCATCATGATCTTACTTAATTCCAATGAATAAAAGTTAAGTAATTCCAATGATCAAATTGCTACGTCTGCAATGTTACTAAATGAAACAGTCGACGAAATGCTGACGCATTGCACAAAATTTGCACCATGTAATTAATTGCAATCCCTTAGTATTGTGTTACTGTCCTGTAATAATCTAATTAAATTTTAATGAAGGAAAGACGAATCAAATTGCTAACTGGCGAAAGATACTAAAAGAAAGAGCTAATGATGAAAACTAATGCATATCACGTGTTAGTACAAAATTTGTACCATATCATTAACTGCAATCCATTAATACTATATTACTGTGCTATAATAATTTCAATATTAATGAAGGAAAGGCCAACTAAACCGCTAACGGCCGCAAAGTTACTAAAAGAAATAACTGATGAAAAGTAATGTCTTACGAATCAGCACCATATCATTAATTGCAATCCATTAATACTATGTTACTTTGTTATAATATTCTTAATAAATTCCAATGAAGAAAAGTCGAATCAAATCTCTAACTGGCGAAAACTTTATTAAAGAAAAGAGCTAATGAAACGTAATGCATCTCACGTATTAGTGCAAAATTTGCACCATGTCATTAACTGCAATCTTTTAATAATATATTATTGTGCTATAATAATCTTAATACTAATGTAGGAAAAGAGAACCAAATCGCTAAATGCCACAAAGTTATTAAAGGAAAGAGCTGAAGAAAAGTAATGCGTCTCATGAATTAGCACAAATCATTTGCACCACATCATTTACTAACTGCCGCAAAGTTACTAAAGAAAATAGCTGCAGAAAAAAAATATCTCACATATTAGTGCAAAATTTGCACCATGCTATTAACTGCAATCCAATAAAAGTCTGTTACTTTGCTATAATATTATTAATAAATTCTAATTAAAGAAAGGCGAATGAAATTGCTAGCTGCCGCAAAGTTACTAAAAAAAAAGTTGAAGAAAAGTAATGGGTCTTACTAATTAATGTAAAATTTTCACCATATAATTAACTGCATTCCGTTAATACTATATTACTCTGCTATAATAATCTCAATAAAATCTAATGAAAAAAAAAGCAAATCAAATCGCTATTTGCCGCAAAGTTACTAAAACAAAGGGCTGAAGAAACGTAAAGCGTTTCACGAATTAGCGAAAAATTTGCACCATATACCTGGTACCTGGAATCTATCAATACTATGTTACTCTCCAATAATAATAATCCTAATAATCAAATTGGTAAATGCAGCTAAATGAGAGAGCTGAAGAAAAAACATGCGCCTTAGGAATTGACCTAGAATTTACATAAAATATACGTCATTCGTCATCAACGTAGTTTATCTGTGAAGTACGTTTATCTTTAAATATGGTTTCTCTCTACAATTCAAAAACTATTATTATTTTTCTAAATATAAAGTATTTCTTTCGTGTCATTATTTAATTTATTTATTACAGAAATTATTTTTTGGTTTTTCATGAAGAAAAAGTATGAAAAACATTTAAGGAGATATAAACTAAATAGAGAAAAATTATATTTTTTTTCTCGATCGTGTTGAATTTGAGCTATAAAGCCAGTAAAATAAATTTATTTAATTTATGATTCGATACTGCCTGCTTTGATTTTACTTAGTTCAAAACTTAACATAACTATCTTAAATTTTGGGTATTAAATTCGCTCAATAAATTTTTATTTATTAATCTTTCTTCTCTTGCTAGTTAAATTTTATTATTGTTTAAGATAATATAATATCGATTTAAACGACACATAATAATAATAACGTGAGCTATATGATATATGCTTGCTTTTCAATCTGAAGTGAATAATTTTTTTTAATTTTAAATTCCGTATTTCGATTAGAAAAAGAAGAACCCTTATGATATCACTAACTTATCCGTCCTTCTTTCCGACTGTCTCAACCCTTTTTCTCAGAAAGCTTTTGAAATATGTTCGACGCAGTGATAAAGCATTTTCAAACTCATATTAAAATATTTAATTCTCAAAACTATTTATGTACACATTTTAGGAGGCGTCAATAAAGAAATAGATTATTTTTATTTCATATATATTGTAGCTTATTAATTAATTGATAGAGAAAATTGTGAGAATTTTAAAACTCCTTTTCTAGAATTTTTTTGAAATAGCTCTAGAAATACTGTTTAAAATTTTATAAAGGTATATCTCAAAAAAAGTTTCATTAAAAATATATCCCATCCGCCTATCTCCATAGTTGGTGGCGATGAAAAAACAACCTTAGGAGAAATTTACTAAGTGCACCAAAAAAATTATGGCGGGGATTCTAAGTTTCATATTTTGTGGAATATTTGTGTGTAAATATTTACAATTTTTTACTTGAATGAGATATATATTGGGCAATTTACTTACATGGTGAGAAATAATATTTTTATAAGTATGTTGTTTAATAGAAATACTATGTATCCTTAAATGTTTATACGTTTCTAAGCATTTACAGTCCTGCACATATTTAAAAAGTTTAATTTTATTAAATCATAGTTAAAACATATTGTTCTCATTTTTTTAAGCTGTATTAGATCATAATATTTAACCAGGTTTAAAACAATAATTAAAAGAAGCATATACAGCTATACTTACGGTAATACAATAAACTGAAATTAAAACGATTGCATACGAGAAATTAATATCTGTTCCGGCCTCAACGTGTACAAAAGTAGATCTTACATACTGTAAATTTGAAATCGGTAAGAGAGATTTCGATTCCCAAATAAAATTTATTTGACATTTAAAAATAAACGTAGTCTCATAAAGAGGTTAAACATTTTTAAATTATATAGAAATTATATTATGAAAACAAATTTAAAACCGCATTACTCTCGGACATATTTCATGCCATTTCTAAGTATTGAAATAGAAACATGTCTCTTAATTTTTTTATTTTAGGGACGTATCCAATTTTCTAGGAACCGGATTTTGGTGACACTAACTTATCGATATTTAATAACAACATCTAAATAATTTCTCAAATGTTGAAACAAAAACATTTTTAAAAACTTGAAGGTGATAATATTTTAAAGCATCAAGAAATGTACATATCCTTGCAATATAACTAGAAAAATCTAGAAAAATAACTGGAAAAAAGTTTGATTGTTTAATGGGATTTCATATCAGGACTTTATTGATATGATTTCCACGATATGATAGTTTGTAGTTTTCAAGTTTCCTTTGGCTGTACAATATGTACGTATGTTGTATAAATTTTAAGATTTAAAACGCATACTTCGCGTTTATAGGTGACCCACTGTAAATGTTCTTAAATTAAAAAAAGTTCATATGAAAAAAGTGCGATGTTTAATTCAATTTATAAATTTCCTTAAATTAAAAATTACAGGTATTTCATGTGTTTCCAACACATAAAATTAGATAATTTACAGCTTATCAGATACTTTATATCTACTGCACAACTTGTATTATTAGTTCGAGAGAAATGAGAAGGTTTGAAAGTAAATAAAAGTAACTCTGGGGGTTCTAATTAGCTGCAGTATGATTTATATGCTCGTGGTTAGACTGATAGAAGGGGGGATGAGCATAATGGTAGCACATTGCAGTACATTTTATATTTTGCCAATTAAAAAAAAGCGCAAGCTTACCCGCATGAAAGAAAAAATGCGTGTCAAAAAGTCGTAAGTAATATTTTATGTTTGAGTATAATGTATAGAATGTCATCCAAATGCATTCAAAAATATTTTAATTTTAAGAGATTTCCATTCCTTTCGAACTACTAACCCGAACTACAAAATGTGAAGGTATTTTTTAATATCAAAACGCTTAAAATGGTTGATATTTCTTTTAATTAGGATTAATAAATTGATCTAAACTTTGTCAATATTGTTCTACGCACTTTCTTAATCAAAACCCGTTATAGTAGCTACTTGATAGCATATGAATAAATATCTATCCATAGATAAGTCTAGGACATTTAATTTTCCCATGCACAGAATTAATTATCAGTAAGAATTTTGTTAGCCTTCATCACGAAAGCGCTCAGACCAGTTAATTTTTCTCCAGCTACGTTGATATTAATAATTATATCTCAAAAATTATACAATGTATGTACCTTACAACAAATTACTAAGCTTCCTCACACAATATATGCTCGTTATTGAAAAACCAGTACGTATAAGTTATTAAAATTAACTGCAATTAGAATTGAATACACAAACCCAAAGTTTTAATAAATTAAAATATATTTCATTCCTTAAAGTCGGTTGCTAAAAAGGTGAATTAAGGTTGTTAGTTAAAAATAATATATAGAAAATTAAAAAAATTTAATAAAAAATGTATTTTGATGAATAATTAAAATTCTTTGGGAAAAAAATTTATATATATATATATATATACATATATATACATATATATATATATATATATATATATATACATATATGTTTTTTCAAAACAACCGTTTTTTATTGCACATATGGTGCAATAAAGTCGCACTCAAAAACTAGATAGAGTGACATAAATTTATACTTCTATCATTTTAAAATATTTGACGGACAACATAGGATTTATATTTATAACGGTTCTGCTTCGAATGCAGAAATCTTATGCATATTTTGTGACATAAATTTGTTTCTTATTTTGGAAATTGCAATATTTTGCAACGGCACGTGCAACACAAATAAAGATAGTAACGTAGAAAGTCAACATGTTCTAGAGCTTAGGCAAGCCACGCTCAGCTAGTAGCGCAAGCTGATGTCATTTGCACGCTTCATTAAACACAAGGAGTTACCAGACAGTCTTCTGGGACGTCGCTCGTCTCCTCTCATTAAGCCTGTATGCTCAATAAAACTCTTCACGCTCAGCACCCGCGATCGCGAAACGCGCATATACATCCCTCTTATCGGCGTCAGCGCTGCTGCCTCATTTACCACTCGTCATATACTCGAATATTTAGCGGGGGTGAACTTTCGCTGGGGTTGAGCATAACTTTATTACGCATGCCACTTGCAAAACAATAGCGAGGCGAAATTTGTCAGTCACAAGACCGAGAGTAAATAATATTTGTTATTGAAAATATTATATTCAAACCAATCTTTATAAATACGCAGGCTTATCTAATTGTGCCATTTGAAAAAGTTATTTGGGATCTTGCAAAAAGGAAATATGGCGTCAAACCATTTTTAAAGGAAAGTAATTCCATTGTTACGTAATAAAGTGAAAACTTGCCTGTTAATATTTTTTTGCTTTTTCACGTTTACTGTATTTTGCGTACGAATAACTGTCTCTCAATCTTATAATTTTGAAGTGCCATTTCTAAAAACCAATCTCAACGCTGGAAATATTCGTCTTTTTCAGAACATATAGAAAAGGTGACATTTTTTCAAATCTTCTTTGCAATTAACATTTTTGGAAACAAATAACTAGATTTGTCTCATTGAAAAAAATATATGTGTAATTTTAATAAAATAATATTTTTGCAAGTTGCATTTTATATTTCAGTTTAAATTTGAATTCAAAAAAGGATATCACTATCTTTATTGATTCCAAATGAAATTTCCCTAAATGTATTTTGGACAGTAATTTTTTGAATTAAAAATTTAACGCTCAACACTATTGAAGTGTAGAAACAGACGATATCATACAATTGTAGTATCAGCTAAAAGAAATCCAATAAATGTGTATAACGGTACAAACCTTAAGTCTACAACTTTGTATAAACCGTTTTATGAACTTTGTAAGCATTTGACAAAAAATAAGAACATATGGAAAAGAAAACGTTTTTTAATATATTTTTAAATTAGAATTTCATTCCAATTATTGTTTTCCATTCACTTGAGTACGAGCTGCACATCAGTAAGTATAGACACTACGCTTAACGACGAAAAAAGAAAAACAAAACAGTTCTTTATTCCTAATGCGCTTTTTAAAAAACAGTTCGATTCAAATTAAATATTATCAAACAATTTCGAAGTGGTGCTTAAAATAATTATTATTATAATTAATACCAATTTAAAGAGTATAATATCATATTTCTTAAGCACTTGTTATGGTGATAATACTGTTTAAATGGATATAGAAGGGGTTTTATTATAAATGTAACTTCAGAGATTTTCAAAGAGTAAGATGAAATTTTGGCAAGACAAAATTACAGAAATGTAAATGATAAAAGTTTTAGATTGCAAAGAGGTTATAATAACAAAACATACAAACGAAACTTCATATATTGCATACCATTTAATTTTTAAAATTTAGTCAACAATTTACAAATTATTGAATAAACTAATTATTGAATAAGCGGATTCTGTTATGATACGCGGATTTAATTATAATGACTGGACATTAAGTTGCTAAAATAATTTACCAAATTGATTTACGTTTGCATTTCATTAAATGAACGTCATTCCAAAATGGGAATTCTCCGATTCCCAAGTTGAATCAAATTTTGATTTTAAAATCTATAGTTCGTCTATTAAAAGGCTACTGAATAAATTTGAAAATGTAAGTTAATATAACTTTTGCATATTGAAGCTTGTTTACAAGTTTTAAAATTACATCCTGGCATGTAGTTAACTAAATAATTGAGTTGAAAATGCAATTATGAATCTTGCGGTTTTGTAATATCGAAAACCAAATCGTTAGTGATTATGCATATTTTGTCATATTTATAGAACGTAGCTATTTGGTGTAAATGTATGTAAGTATTTGTGTTCAAGTTAAAGGGTGCATGAAGTATTTCTGATGGAGTTTGAAGTTGCAACGTGCACCCTCCGCGACGAATTTACTAGATATATTTTGTGGAAAAAATTACAAGTTGTAATAATAGCTGGAAAAAGTTCTGTAATAAGCAAACGAATTGTATGTGAGCTTATGTCACGTAGATTTTGATGTGTTTTTATAACGTTTATTAAGTCGTTTATTGCAGAAATTTTTGCGTACTTCAAAATATGAATAGAACTTGCATGAAAGCTCCATTGATACTTGCGATAGGTTTGTTTACGATACATGCGATAGTTATAGTATAAATTGTAAGGTTATTGCAATAATCCGAAGAAAGATCTGTAGATTCTAACCTTTTTTTGCTTATGCTGTACAATTGTTAGGAATATATTAAAATTATTTATAACAGTAATCACTGTTACCTTTGGAAAAAATCCGCTAAAAACTGATTGTACTTATCTTTTTTTAATAATATGCAATTGATTGCATGTATCTATAGTTATAATATTTATATTTAAAAGTAACTTCACGTTTACTTATTTACGATAAGATTAAGAAACGTGAAGATATTTCTGTAAATATTTTTAACCGTAAGGTGATTTTTTTGACCGTAAGGCGGTTTTCCATTTTAATGAATACACTAACACCTAATGTACGAAAATACACGTACGTTATGTAGTGCGATCAACGCCAAGCCAATATTAATTTTAAACAAAACTTAAAAGATTGTCTTAATTTCACTATTTAGGTATCAGTAGCTGTAAATAATTAAGATACCACCTTGCAATAAAACTACACAAAGAGCTAACGTCTACGCAAACTGAACTATGGATTTAAGCTAGTCTGTATGCTGGAATCAACTGAAATAAGCTAATGAATTCTTCAATATTAGCCACTTGAATCATTAAAAGCTAATTACCACTAGGCTATTTCTTAATTTTGCATGTTAGTTCGTAGATCAGCGATGTTCTTTCGCACTCGTGATGCATACATAAATGCAGCGTTCGCATCGGTTAAACAAACTGAGAAAATTTACTTTACCAACTATGTATGAAATGGGTAATCCGCCGTTTTTTATACTTATTTCTTTCATACATACGGAATATATGAAATAGGTTTTTGAAGCTAAATATAAAAAACAAAGTAAAAAAAACTAAATTAGTGCAATTAAAGTCTTCGAAATTTCTTTACTTGCTTTCAGGCTTGAAAATTATTGTCCTTAAGTTTAAGTGTCTCCATTGATTAAAAAACCGTATGTAAATATTTTCGATTAATATTCTGGTTATTTTTTAATATTTAAATTAAAACCTAAACTAACATGTTTCACATTATAAATATAACCAATAATTATTATTTAAGATGTAACAATTTAAATAACCGATCTGTTCTGAAATAAATTTTCATTGGTTTAATTTTCTTTCTTTTTGTGTTAACTATTAACACGGCCGTAACTTTCTCGAACTTCCGTGAACAATGTTATTTCCTGCTTTACGTTTACCACTCAGATAAAGTCAGCTAATATTGCTAACTGGTAAAATACTAACAAACCAAAATATAACAGGATTTCTTCAGTACATGATCCAATATTATGAAAAACGAACTTTTACAACTAACTAATAAAACAGACGCATTTACATATCGACTTATCAAAGCAAAATTTACAGGAACCATTGTATAGTAATCTTTACCACAATATGTGAGGTAGTTTGATATCGGTTATCTTTGTGGCTTGCACTATAATTTACCTACTTTCATTTTATACTCATTTATGGTGCAAAATTACACTGCCCCATTCATTATATCACAAGCAGAATATTCGTTTGCAGCATGTCAGTTAAAATACAGTTGAGACGCGCTGTAATAGTATGCCTCTGTAATATTATTAATTTGTGTGCGAGGTTCCGGGAGCAAGTAATGTTTGAACAACTGTGCGCAATGCATAGGGGAATCCGAATGATCAACTGTGGTAATGGAAATTATTTTAATTAAAATGCTGCGAGTTTTTGACAGAGCCGGTTAACTAATTGCTTTAACGGTACAAGCGTTTGGTCTTTGATTGCAGCGCATGACTAAATGAAATTCCAGCGAAATATTCATATTTAAAAATGAAGAGGATATTGGTTCACTTTTATTAGATATAAAATATTATTTCAGGATCACTGTATTTAACTTTGGTTTTTGGCACGTAAATTCTCCTCTTTTTGGAAAGCACCACCTGATGAAAATAATGTTTTTGTACACTTGTGATTTCTGTGGCCTATGCTTTAACTGGTCCTTTATCAAATTGTTTCAATATATTATTTATAATTACAATTAAACTTTTCACTTCATAATTACTAAATATTTCTATTATTTAATCTACTTTTTATACCTTGCATATCTATAACATAACAAATAAAACTTAATATATTCTATAACCCTACGTTTATTACGCAAACATGCATTTCACTACTTTTTATAATGTACTGACATTTTTTAATGTACGCGCCTACACAATCTAATGGGTAAGATGTACTGCTTCTGATCAAGTTTCGGAACGAATATTGTTATGAAGAAAGACTTAATATAAGAAAAAAATGTTTTTTGTTAAAAAAAAATATAAACAAGATCGATTATTCAATTTTAAAATTAATTCAAAGAAATGTCGTCCAACAGACAAAAATACCACAAGATTTACTAAAATGTTTTTCAAATCGCGGAAATAACCTAAATTGATTAAATACGCAAATTAAAAATAATCATAAAAATACTTTCTTTATTTCATGATTCCTTTACAATTTTGACAATTGTCTCACTACACTCTCATTAACATACAATGAAATAGTTAAGTTCCGGAATCATAAACTTGCTGTATTTTAATTAAAGAACTTCCTCTTACATCTTTAGCTATCTAGTTTTCCAAATGCGCTGTATGTTTGGAAACTGCTTTAATGCACATAGTAGCTGAAAAGAGTACTTTACACTCAAAATACTACATCCGTTATGCAACTATGGTGCTCTCAAGCCCACACGTATATCGGCGAAGTACGTCGTGTGAATACACGACGTACTTCGCCGATATTAACAATAGCGCCGCACGTAAATTACATATATTCGTCGTTTCTCGAACGAACATTCCGAATATGACTTGAATATTGATCAACGAAATTTTGGACCGATAACGATTACATAATAATAAAAGTCAATAAATGGGAAGATTAAACTTAAATAAAAACTGTTTTTTTATTTTGTATGTAGCGATTTTTAATTCTTCTTCTGCATTTAGTGACAGTCCAAGATCATATAATTAGAACTGTCATTTTTATATTAAATTTTGCGAAATGCCAATAAATCAACGTGAATTACAACTATTATTACAAAAACTATTTATTACTCGTACGTTTAATTCAAATGTTTTGGTTGTATTAATTATTTTATATGGGTCTACGGCCTGTCGTAATATTTTATGTTCTGTCACTTTCTGAAAATATTGCCTGACTTCACCACAATATCTATTTTATATTGTCATTTAAAATATATTAAACGTTGTTAGTGTATTTATTTGTTTGTCTCTCTTTAACGCTTAAACGAACAAACGGATTTCTTTAAAATTTTAGACACAGCTGATATATACAAAAGGTTAAAAATGGATAATATATAATTATGCTAACATTTACAGTTACAGAGTGAGCTTTCAAAAGCGCAAGCCAGCATAAACATGAGCTTTTAAAAGCGCTGTCAAAATGATTACGGAAAAGTTTGCGACGTCTTATACCGTCATGAATAAATCGTAACAGACAATACGTTTTTAATTAATAAATATAAGTATCTTTGCTTAATATCATATTCATGGACAGTTATTGTACATATTTATAAATTTTTGGGTAAATAATTTTCACTATTGGCAAGTAAATATATATCCAGCCTATGTGGCTGGATATATATTTGATTCTTTTAACACCATGTACTTATTGTTTAATAATTTAATAATTATGCAAGTACTAATTTATCCTTGCCTGTATTTACGCATAACCAACGTATTTCGGCGGATGGAGCCAGTTTACATGTGTATGACATGCAGAAATGGGGGAGTGGATCTGTTTAAATATCACGCGGTCAAAACCCATAGCAGAAGCGAGATTTATTCCTTGTAATAAATGCAGATGGAGCGAGTGTACATGTGTATGGGGTGCAAAAATAGGTGAGTAGATCTGCTTAAATATCACGCCGTCAAAGCCCGGAGTAAAAGCGAGATTTATTCTTCGTATTAACAAAATTTGCTGACACCCTGAGACACTGGTCCTTAGGAATCATTGTCCAAAATCTAGTCTCACGCTGAAGGATCTATCTGTCAGACTCACATATAAATAACTGCTGTACTTAAGGTGGAATCGCGACATATGATTTAAAAACCAATAAAATATATCAATCTAATCTCTATCTGAAACTAAGAGAAAACATAAAAATTTCTTTACCGAAGACAAGACATGCACTCAACATACTTGCAAATATTTTGGGCTAGAACAATTAGTTTTAAAGGTATCATTGAGAGCCCGAAATATAGCTTTCTATCAAAACAATATGAAGTATGCAGCAGATCGTCGACAAGAGAAACAAGTTCATAAAACACTAACGTAAAAAGATGGTAAATGTTAATCAGCTAACTAATTGATAAAAAAATATTTTTAACCTTGCCCTGAGACACCAATTCACTTTTAATAGAATTTTCCTTCAAAATTTCAGAGAGATAGGAGATATATTTCTGTTCCTCTATTCATTCCTACTTTATAGGCACTTTCAAAAAGTCATCACGCATAGTTATAAAAACATTCTCATTCTGACTGATTATAAATTTTTAGTCGCAACTGCGACATACCACCTCTTTCATATCGTCTCTGCGAGAATCGGTTTAAAATTTGTTACATTGCCAATTTAAATCCAATCCAAAGCCCTCACATTGGCAAAGGGCGGCAACGAGAAACTGATGGCCTTGAATGTATTCAGCGTGCGCCTAGTAGTCAACTTAGTTCGCGTAATTCTCTTCGCGGTCACACAAATTTCGAGTCGATTCTACTAATCTCAGGTTTTATTTCACGCACTGACGATTTGGGAAAGTATCTGACTAATACGTTAAGATAACATTGAGTACATTTGTATATTTCGTCCAAATAATTTTTCATTTTCATTTCTATGGGTAGCAAATGCCACGTTTTATAAATATTTCTTGAAAAACAACACAATTAAAAAACAATGTAATTTAAAAACTCTACAAGTTTTTTTTTAATATTTACCAAAAGAATAAAGTATATTTACTGATATTAATCTGAATAGTTAACATTAAAAATATTTATAGAGCAATTTTTGAGGGGACAATTAATCAGTTACTCAAAAAACATTTTTCTCAACTTCATTCTAAAAGCTTAATTATTTCAAAAGAACGAGTTATAACGATTTCTTCCAATTTTCTTCAGAATTCGCTGTACAATATTTACAAAAGACTATGTTAATGATATCTACAAAAAAACATGCCCTCCCCGCCCTATTCATTTCGAAATAATTTCTACTACTTCACTGAATTTATTCTTCCTTAAATTTCTTCTACTGCTGTTTAGAAAACAGAAATATATGACTATTAGCGATCATGAAATGTATACCGCTTACAAATGGATGACTTTAGTACTTAATTTTCAGAGGCAAAGGTTTGGTGAATGACTCTTTAATTCTATATTAGAATTACTTAAAAAATTAACGAGTATACTTGTTTGTTTACTGTAATAGGCTGAAATAATGCCATTGTGTAGCATGAGTTTTCTCCTTGTAATCAGTCTTTCTTCAAAACAAAAGGTAAATAAAACGTGTTTATTCTTCCACAAAATTTTATATTTGAAATTTGTTCTTTTAAAAAATCAGCCATGTTTTATAAGCACTTCATCCTCATTTTTATTGAAAGCAAAACTGTAGGAAGAAACCACTTACTCTGTTAATCGTTAATAAATTTCTGGGTTAATATAACAGTATACGTAGCTTTTGTCAACGTTAGGTTACTTTGTCTAAATTATGGGATATCTATATTATACAATATTGTTTATTTTTATGTCAAGGTCGTAGACCGCATATTTATTTGCTCCAGATGTAAGTCGTACAGAAGCCATGTTGTCTTTGTTGACTGCCATCATATAACATCTTTCTCGAAAATATTTCTCTTTGTGCTAGATGAGACCATATAATCAATGGATAGTCGAAGTGATAGTAAAATTTATTCTAATTAAGATCGTATTGAGGATAATAAAAGTTATTTCATAAAAAAATCTTTAACGTTATATCCTTTTTTTTGCAATTTTCAAATTGCCGCCATATTAAAACAAATTAATCCCTTTTTTCAAAAGAAAATTAAAACTAAATTTTTTTTTCAAAAGGACATCAAAAACAAAAAGTTTTTGTTTCGAAATGATAACATAATTTTTAATGCATTTTATAGAGCCAAAGCAGTAACTATTTCAATTATTTTTTTTCAAATGACATTGTTGAGATAAGTTTTTTAAGATGATTTATTTAGAAATAAAAATGTTATCTATAATAATTAAAATGTTCTATCAAATAAATACGAAAACTTTCGTTTGTCTGCAGTAAAATTTTTATTAATTATTTTATTTCCATTAATAGAAATCTACGAATATGATTTGGTTTTTAACCAATATACTCAGTTTAAATTATTAAAAATATGTGTCATAAATTTTGAATTAAGTTGACAACCGAAGTGGTAGTTGTATCATTCCTTAAATGTAATTAAAAGTAGTGATAAAAATATGCAAATGAGGATATACTTTTATGCTTACATTATAATTTGTTTCTTATTTATTCAACTAAATTTAAATATCGGTGGGGAAAATTTGTACATGATACCAAAGATAATTAAACTTGGACTAAATTCATTGAATTTCACGTCTCTTTAATAATGTGCAGGAAAAACGGTATGAATTTTGCCCTCGAGCTACTTTTACGTTTTATGTTTTTAACTGCAAATAATATTTTAGTTATGTAATTAGGAAGACGGTATATTAATATCACTTCACTTCATTACATTAATATGCTCCTCTTATTTCATTATATTTAAGGACACCAAAAATAAGAGATTGTAATTATATGTCAGATAATAAGTACTACTTCTGTGGATATTGGCATATTTAATAACGTTAACATAAGTTCTAGAAATAAAAAATACTATTCCAACGTATATACTATACCCTCGTATTTCATTTACTACGGATTTAAAACTAGATTTAATTTTGGGGTATTCCCCAGTACTGGATTTACGAAATTATCCTAATTTATGCAAAAGCTTCTCAAGTGAGCTCTTTAGCTGATTTAGGGGTATTCAGCAGACAAAATTCTTCAGTTAGGCGTCATAACAATTATATGTCTAATTTAATAGGGAATGGCGTTCATCTTTATAATCATAGCAGTCGTTCTTGAGCTAGAGACAAATTTTCGCCATCCCTTAGGAAATTATTGATGAGCCCGTCGCATAGCATTTATAATTTGCAACAATTTTCGCATCGTTTTTATTTTTCATTTCAGATGGAGCCCATACAATAGAAGATTCGGTACTCGAAATTGATTTAAACCCATTTTATTTTATGTAATGCACCCAAAGGCTTGGCTCTAAGTTTCGTTAATCGAGCTCATTTTGGCCTATTTACATTTCTCATTAAAATTCTCATTTCTCATTAAATTCAGAATCTTTCGACAACCTTCCAGAAAAAGTCCCGAACTCGTGAATATGAACTTATTAGCTAATAATACTTCCAATGTTACTTCCTTATTTTAATAGACTATATAATTTAATAATGCTAAATTTTAAGATACTTTTAACCCTTAAAAAATCACTCACGTCTGTTACAGCAATTTAATACGGTAATAAAGCATGATAACCCGCATATGAATCAATAAACAATACACAAAAATATCCCCATATGTGGGGATTGGTGCAAAATAAGTACCATTTTTTTTTAATTCCCCATGTAATATGGGATATAGTTACAATGAGCTAATAGTAAGGGTCTCAAAAATTGTGAAATAATAGGATTTATAGATGCCCATGCATAGGTTCAAAGAAAATACTGCGGTAAATTTATGTGTCATGTGTCACACGGCATTTTTGTGACCGTAGCATATATATGAGTTTTGAAAATTTAATATGTGTAAATAGTTTAATAGAAATACTATATAGTCTTATATGTTTATATGTACCCAAATGTTTACGAAACCCTCGTAGTGCAACTTCTGTCCCCATGCACAGGTTGAAAGAAAATACTGCGATAATTTAATGTCATAATTTTTTACACCGTGTTTTTACGACTGTGGCATACATATGAGTTTTAAAAAATTAATACGTGTAAATAGTTTAATACAAATACTATATACCCTTATATGTTTATATGTACCAAAATGTTTACGAAACCCTTGTAGCGCGACTTCTACCCGAGCTTAACCGATTTATTTGATTAAGCTGTATTCATAGTCAAATTAACTTGTTAGCGTATCTCTTACGAAATATATCAACATATTCCGTACGAATACGTAGGGAATACGTTTATATATTTCGTAAGGATTCTAAAATAAATCTTCAATTTTATACTCTTCAACCTTTGACCGTAAAAGAACGCCGCGCCGTTTAGTTTAAAAAAAGGATTCAAAACCAAAATAATGAAGTCACGAAATATATTCTTTTAATATTGAACTAATAAAGTTTCTCGGATGAAATTTCCCATTACATCAACCCAAATGTCCCCAGTCACTCTTGCTTTGTTAAAATATAATAACAATAAAAATATTATAGATACTTGATTACGTTTGACTTTTTTAACGAGAATTATAAAAGATTAATGGTGTCGTTGAAAACTCGACAACCCTCCCCGTTTCGACATCCCATGAAAGAGGATATTATTTCCGAAGGCTCACTTTAATCATTCAAATTGCCCAAATTCTGTGCATCATCATTACTTTTTCTTTTATGAATGAAACTGGAAGGCGATTTAGGAAATTGCATTGTGAAATTCCAGTGGCGTGACTTTTTAATAGGCCACTATATATTTTAAATTTATTTAGCTATATAATATGTCATACCCATGATATGTAACATGAGCATGTATTCATTTAGCAGTGTAAGTTAAGTCATGATATAGGAAAATAATTTACGTCACTAGGAATCACATGCAAAACGTCCGCGCGGATTTGAATAATTTGAATAAGTATTTTTCTTTAAATCACCCTATTTTCCTTACCTATTTAATTAGATTATCGCGGTATGTCTGCTACGTAAACTTTAACACTCCTTTAACTAAATTATCACAGAAGTTTTTCAAGTAAAATTTAATATCTTTGAGGAATATTGCATTGACCATTTATGGAATATTATTTGCTAATTTACCTAGTAGAATATAAATAGCATGTTTCAGATGAAATAGTTTATATTAAGTTATATAATTTGTTTTCAATACAAACTGATAACATTCATTTTCAATCTTTTAGGTTTTATATTTTAAAAAACTACCACAAAAATCTCTACATTGAGTAGTTTTGGATATACTGTAATGAACGTATCAGATTTCGATATCGCATTTTATTTTCAACAGAGTTGAGATAAGATAAACTATCAAATGCGCATTTAATTATTTGCTTAATGGATTATTAGATAGTGTTTTAGATTATCAAGGTTATCAAATATGGTTGGATTTCTTAAAATAAAAACATGAGTTACTGAGACGTTGCCAGATTTGAAATATAGCGTTAAATTTATAGATAAAGAAATTGAAAACGTTTATAATATCCGTCATAGTTAAAATTTGGTAACAACAACAGTAATGTCTTTGCATTGCCGTGATCCAGTTGTATTAAAATCAACCGCTGTATTACGGTTCATGCTTAATAAATTATATTACGTCTTCTTGATTGACAAGGATCGATCATAGCGATTAAAAGTTTTGGTATGTAAATAACTCAGGATTCCATCAAAGCAAAGATTTTACAAGAGGTCAGAACAGCTGACAGTAAAACGACCATCTTTATTATAAAAAGGAATTTAAAAAAAATAGTATCAAAATAATCCGCAGAAAGAACTGTATTATTTTAATTGCAACAATTTTGATGATGTTAAAATGGAATGCAACTCAGAACAAAGATAAAAAAAGTTTAAAGCACGATAACATAAGTTATTCTATTAGTTTAGAAACCTCAACAAATAACACTGAGACTTGGTACATAGTATATGGTGCCCCCATGCACATGCCGAAATATAAATACCTCCTGCACTGAAAAAGGAACAACCGCTGCAATGTGGCAGCAGGGACGGTACCACCTATCAAGACAAACAAAGATCGGCAGAAAACAAATTACTGGAAGTGAAGGGTTTCGTTCAAGCTTGTCTGGATGTCTACATTACCAATTCATTGCAATAAAACCTTACTCAAAAAGGTATTATGTGTACCAGACCAGGCAACAAAGTTGCTGTAATAAAACCAAATAATTAGAAACTGTGGCCAAATAGTGTTTAGTGAGGATGGTAGTTTAATAAAGTGCAGAAAAAATTAAACCGTGCCAACCGCAAGTATGGAAAATGGCATGTGCTATTTAAATGCATTCAACAGTCGTGAAGAGAAAATGCGTTTTTCTCAGAATCCCCCGTAAAAAGAGAAATTCTGTCCTAATAAATATGATAAAGTCCGAGAGCGAATCGGCTACACTTTGTATTACCGCAGGCTCCCGAAATACATTAGAGTCAAGAGACGTATCGTATCCATAGACCGTATGTTTGGTATGGAAGACACTCTTCGAAATGAGTCTTCATCAAATAAAAACGCATATTCTCAAAATATAAGTATGGAAATTCCTATATCTGATATAACACCGAGACCAAAGAACAAACAAATATAAATGTTTCAAAACTAATAGAGAATAGAGTTACTTATATTACAATAAGCCGTAACTTCATATCGTTAAATTATCAAAAAGCAACAAAGTCGACTATATATATAAGAAAACAGAAAATATCTACATAGAGAAAACTCTCATCTGTCTCAAATATCTACAGAGAAAATCTCGTCATCTAAATAAATAAAATGCAGTTTATTTAAAAATAGAACAACGATAACATTTTTATATTATTGGTAAAAAAATCTCCAAAAAGCAAATATAGTGAAAAATGGTGGTATTCTCTTATTATGCAACTATACCAGAGAGTGAATTGGAAAATTAAATCGAATAAGGCTAATAAAGTGCAATCAAAATAAAGCAAGTAACATTATAATATTTGAAGGAACTCTTAGAATAAAGAGTATGTAATTTTACTGAATACAGGTACATTGTGTCGTTAAAATATATACATTACACTATCCAAGATACGGGTATGCAAACCAGATATGACATGTAAATAAAACAATCACTTTATGAGTTAAACCAAGCGCCCTGGATGATTTAGAATTAGACAGTTTAACTTCGTTTTGAACAAGTTTGACTCTACTAGAAACAAAACTGATTCCCATGTAAAACAGCTATAAAGTGACAATACAAAGAAGTAGAGAAGCAGTAGGATCACTAATTTATGCTATCACTTTGAGCGGAACTTATATCTCATTCTCGGTGTGTTAGCTTTGGTAAATGTTTATACAGTTACAACAAAATCTCATTGAAATGTAATGGAGAATATATCTAAAAAAAAGTGGATTCTTATTGTGCTATTTGCATGATGCAGGCTATGCAAACGATATTGAAACCAAATGCTCAACTACTGTATGCATAAACCTTAAGAACGGAGTCATCTGGTACACTCAAAGTGTAGCTTTCTACCACCGCAGCAGAATTCATGTTAGCCTGTAAAGCTATCGATGAGGCGGTATTGATGAGCACTTTGGTTGGAACAATTACTATATGATCTGAGTAAATTTAATAAAAAACTTTCGTTTAAAAATTAATAACTTAAGTGCTATAAGTGCAATCAGAAACGGCGAGTTTCACAAAAGATGTAAATACAGTTATACAGATATTAGGTGAAAATTTAGAAATCAAAATTTTATGAAAATACTATAGATGTGAATCACGTATGTATTCAAACTCAATGTGCTGATATATCTGTAAACAAAATTGCATAAACTAAAGCAACTTTGTTTAATGTGTTTATTGTTGTCTGCATTAAAAATTTGTTGATACTATGTAATCTGTTAATTATTAACAATCTGTTATTCAAATTTATTCAACATTCAAATTATATTGTACAATGTATCTATTGTCAATACTTGGTCTTCAATGGTAATTTAGTATATGGTAGCTGCAATTAATTCCATTCATTCTGTATGTATTAGGTAATGTTATTGGAAACAGTGTAATGGTATTACGTTTTGTCAATCCCTGTCCTACAAATACTGTATTAATACACATTAATATTAGTATTTAATGTTAAGATAGTACTACTGTTTTTTTTTTTATCCTGTGGAAAATTATTTAGTTCCATCAACTTGTAAATAGATGTCTTGTAATATATAAAATATAAATTCAGGTAAAATCAGATATATATCTACTTAAACTTTGAGTACGATTTACTATGTAAGTTTAGTTTTAAATAGGTATATAAGTTTACTTTGTATAGGGAAATGAAACCTGTCAAGTGATTTTACGTTGGAGGGAGGGTGTAAGTATTTGGTTAAATGTCGCCACATTATTGATAACCTTATTAGTTTATGGTAGAGTATATAATACCCGCGACTCAATAACCAAACTTCCTCTTTCTCTTTTCTGCTCGGGGACATCGAAAGTTGGAGTGGCTATTCATATGGATTCCCCATCAATGAAAATCTCAAAGATCGCCACATGTTCCCACTGACTCGATGTTAATTTAATGTGAATAATGTCACTTCTCTTACTGAGTAATAGAACCATTTCCAGATTGAAATATAATTAGTCACATCGAAATTTTCAGAGAAAATAATCGTGTTTAATCTCATGTCAATATTTTGAAGTATATTTACGTTAGCAATGATATTTCTTATTACGAAAATGGAATTACGAAAGATATCGTTAAAGTTTTCGAAAAGTAATTCACACTGGAAACTAAATATTTAATTAAGGACGCAAAGGAAAAACTACTTGTCCGTCCCGACTTCCGGGAAAAAATGAGCCTGTTACTGCATGTTTTTTTAATTACTTTTTTACAAAATAATTATTTATGGTTTATTCACTCATGGTATTTTGATTTAGTTAGGTTATTTATTCTACTACGTAATAATAAATCACATACGCTCTGGACCTTTCTTTTATATTTATTTTTTGTGTGAATGCTATGGTCCGTTTTGATTACAGAAGATGGGCTCTATTAGATAATTCAATATTTTAACGTAGCAAAACTTATATAAAAGTTTAACCCAAGAATACTTCACCACTTTCACATTTCTTTCGATTCATTTTGGGTTATTGCTCCTTACTCCACGTTTCAAAGAGAAAATATATACCTATATCGTTCTAGATATTATAATTTTTTGCGATTGTAAAGTCTGATATTAATTGGATAAGAAGTTTCTGTGCTAAAACCCAAAAAAATTTAAAACAAAGATTTGCAAAATTTTTCTCTTTACAAAATTAGTAAGATGAAAGAGAATAAATAATAATATGGAACTTTTTTGCCTACAAAATTGAAAGATGATTGATTATTTACATAACAAAAATGGTACATCGAAAAAATATATATGCTATGTATAACTTGAGATAAATACGCAAATACGAGTATACTGCGCAAGTAAATTTAAATTTCTCTTTGGAATCTTGTTGATAGCAGCTTGACGCAAAGTAAGTTTTTCTTTTTCTGAAACATTTTGTCGTCTTCGTAAATATTTTATTCCATGTACGTTTATAAAATTTTGAATTGAAAATAAAATTAATTAAATCATTCACGAAAATAGAACCTCTTTTATAATTTTGTAGCACTTATGTTCTACGGACAGTAGACATTTTCCATAGTATGCTATTATGCCAATAAATCGCAAAATATTCAGATTTTTAAGTAATCGAGGGTTATGTACAAAAAAAATTTAATTAAACAAAAAAACGAGGTAATAATAAATGAAATAAATGAGGCATTCAACAATTATCAAAATAATTAATAATAAATCCATAATTACGAGTAAAACGCGTACAAAAGGTGTGCGTATACACTTAGGTATAATAAAAAATGTAAACATTTAAGGGCAGTCCTTTTATTTTCCTTGAAAATATTAATATAATTTTTCCCTGCTCAAATATATTAGCCAGTGCTTTTTTCGTACGCTTAAAAATATTGACAATTCCTCAAAAACACTTTTATCTCTTTACTCGTAACTTTTTATAAATAAGATGAAAAAATATTACAGCTTCCCGAGTAATGGCGTTCTTACTAAAAAATGGCCTTAAAATGACAAATGTGATGATCCGTCAAAACACAAAGAAAATGAAAAACACAAAGGAACAGATTTTTGCTCTATTTAAGGAACTCTCTTCAACGTTATGTAGACCCACCACCTTACCTTTACAAGTAAGGAAGCTGCGTCAAACAATAATTTTAGACTAATTTAAATAAAATTTATTTTTTTGGGCTAAAGAACTACATATTATATGTGAATGTCTACCTTACTTCGTTGACTAAGTTTCCGTACCTCAAAAGGAAAAACAGAACCATTTCAAGATAACTATCGTGTTCGTTTATTCTTCTGTCACAGGCGTTTTTTTTCAACACTCTTTCAGGTAGAAACTTGAAATTTAGCATAATATTAAAGCATATATATTTTAATAGGGTTTTGTAATGACATTTTGTTAAGTTTTCTGAATGCATAGCATTAAAATTGTTTTATACAAATTTTGTACAATCTATAGGGTGACAGTATATTCTTTCCCTCTCTCTTTCCTTCTCTCTCTGCCGTTTTATCCCATATCTTCCCTCATCTTTCTATCCGCAAAAGGATTTTTACTCCTGTCCCGTGCACACTATTCACTTGCTCAAGATACGCCATCAAGCCAATTCTATGAACTGCTTTTTGGTAAGTGTACGAGCTTTCCGGTTCTTTGTTACAAAAATATTCTATATACATGAAAAAAGACACATACGAAAGGCATTATTTGAACATTTAACATGATAAACTTATGTGAATGGTAGTAATAAAGCATGTCATATACTCTGCAATATCGAATTAAAGCAGTTTTACAAAAAATTACAATAAAAATATTATAGACACTCGATTACGTTTGGATTTTTTGAAGGGATTATGAAAGATTAATGTTCACGTTGAAAACTCAACGACTCTGTGCCGATGAGTCGGCGTGTCAACATAAAATAAAAAAAAGAATTATATGGCCGACACCATTTTATATTACGTCGTTACTCTTTCGATCGTGAATGAAGTTATGATTTTGCTGATTCAAAAGTATATTTTTCACTGATATTAATAACAAAAAAATGACATTCTTTATCGTGCAATTTTAAGCTGAATATATTTCAGCCCGTCCAATATGGTAGTTTTTTATATATAAAAAAAAACTTGTGAATAAATTGATATAATAGTCAGATGATACTAGTTTTCCATGATGCAAGGTTTAATTCATTAAACCACAAAATGAAATAGGTGATGATATAAGGCTTCTTCTATATATCAATTATTTTACGTCTTTTATACTTAGAAAGGGTAATAAATGATGTTGAATAGCTATATTCTAACATTTTAGTGTTCAGAGAAACACAATTCTAGATTTCGATAAAATATATCTATTGCAATTATGTCAATGATTTCGTGATACACACCAAATTAACAAAACTCCTTTTTATCTATATATTTTCATAATATATTTCTTTTATCTACATATTTTCATAACATATTTATATAGTTCGTAACATATTTTTATTGTCCTTATAATCTGAATCCTTATAACCTATCCTTCATTTTTATTTTTACATAAAAGAAAAATTAGCACCCATTCGATGCACAATAATGCAATAATAAACGAGACGAATTAAATTATGGCCGGCTTCTGAGACATGATATTGACATTACTTTTAATATGCACTGATATACATGATACTGACATTACTTTGATACTGACATTACTTTAATACTGACATAACTTATATTATGCACTGATAGACATGATGCTGACATTACTTTGATACTGACATAAATTTTAATATGCACTGATAGACATGATACTGACATTACCTTGATACTGACATTACTTTGATACTGACATAACTTTTAATATGCACTTATAGACATGATACTGACATTACTTTAATAATGACTTAACTTTTAATATGCACTGATGGACATGATACTCACATTACTTTGATATTGACATAAATTTTAATATGCACTGATTGACATGATACTGACATTACTTTGATACTGACATAATTTTTAATATGCCCTGATAGACGTAGAGTTATTGATAAATTACGACATTATTTCTCTATAACATACTTTTTTGGTAATGACATAAATATCCACAAGACAGCAATACTAAATTGATTCTTAAAGAAAGTTAGAAAATAATTGAGATTGCGTAAGTTATATATTTATGATAAGTAATTAAAAAGGATCAGTACACGAAAAGGTGTTTTATGGGAAGATTCCTGATTTCCGAATATTATAAGGTAATTCGAGGTAGATTCAGAACTACTTAGAAACTGGAAAATATATTTTTTTTAATAATATTAACATATTGGTTACCTGCGACGCTATTGGTAGATATAAAATTTACATGCCCGCTGGATTTTTATTGCAAGTTTATATACACAATAATAAATTCGCTGAACATATTTTAAGTCTTGTTAAAGATTTGTTCAAAATGTTATTAAAATACATGTGAAATATTTGAAAATATTTAAATATTAGTATTATCTTGCCTTAAAATTGGAAATATCTAGTATTATCCTCTAGCACTTTTAAAAATAAATCAATTTATTTTCCTTTATTTATAAGTGTTTAGTAAAGGAATGATGAGCCAAAGTAAACAGTACGTAACTTCTGTTCATATTCTTAAAATTCTCCCATAAATATTAAGATTAAATACATATCCGAAGTTTGATATCGTTAAATGTGTTTTACTTTACTAATATATGATATGGTGTAAACTGATACTTAAGAGTTATATTTCAGAGTTTTATTTCATTCATTTTAAAAATCTCATCTCGTTTAAAATATATTGATGATAAAAATAATTTTCATCAAAAAATTTATATTTTGCAGAATTATAAAGCATTTTACCACGTAGGGTTAGCTATAAAAGTAATTTTTTTTTAAAGCTTACGATTTTTCTTGTCGCTTCAAGTGCACAATTTCACTAGCTCAATCCCAGGGAAGATGCACAGTCACTAAGTGTTCGAGTGTTACCATTTTCAATTTCTTTTTTTTTTGAACTGGCCCGTGAGTTAAGACTAAAATATTTTTTGATTCTTAGAGCCAAAAAACAGACATTTCAAATAATCACAATTAGTTTTAAAATGAAACCACAACCACATCAATATAAATTTTAAAAGTACCAATTTGTTTACACTCGATTTATTCCAATAAAGCGTACAAAGATAAAATAACAATGTGATGACATTACAATTTAATATTAAAACTCATTTTTAACGATTAAATATTTCAAACATTTTTAATATGACCTAATTCTTATACAAGTAATATGGAGATTTTTTTATTCAGATATTCCCTTGAATTGTTTCATATTTCGATACAGTCCATTCAATTTATTTTATCAATTCAATTTCTCATCTCAATCTCCCAAATAAAATAAGATTTCACTGAACTTTTTATTTTGACGACAAATTTGAAATCCAAGTATATAATTTTATTAAAGAGTTATAAGTGGAGGTATGAAGAAAAGTCAATTTAATTTATTTTGAACGAGGTCGTAACGATAAAATGATTGAGAATCGTTCTTTGAAAAAAGAAAAGGAAGAAGTAGACTGGAAGAGACAACATTTCTGCAGAAGAGAAAACAGATTTAAGGGAAACAAGAATAAGAATTATATTTAATTTGTGTAACCATTTAACTACAACAGAATAAATAAAAAGTGACCCCTCACAACTGCTGACCCGCCTGGTCAGAATTACTTCTTATCACACTTCACAAAAAGGATGAAAAATGACCTGCCGAAATTACGGAAAAATTGCATTCATGTCTTTCGCTAGGAAGATAATACTGTAAGTAACCAATGAACGATTGCAATTATACCTGTTATACCAAATACTAACCAGATAATCCGGATTCTTCTAAAGCTGTGAAATAAGAGAACAAATCATTAACCTAAGGCAAATGAGAGAATAGATCTGAAAGCTCAATACGCCATTACAACACCAGTACAAACTTAAAATTTTCTACGTGATAAAACAAATTAAACCACGTAAATTTTAGTAGCCAATACTTTGAAATTTTAGAGAAAGCAAATAATTCACTCCAATTTTTCTTAATTTCATGTAATGTACGTGATTTAAGAGACATATTGAGTGAAAAAGTAAGGTTAAAGAATTCCAAAACTATTTTTTTTCATAACTTTATGCAGGGTAGTTCAAAAGTGTTAAAAATGTACGCAAAAATCATGCCTCTCCTTCTATCAATGATTCAAACTCAATATTTTTGGAAATATTAACTTGATATATAATTTCACGCCTGTATAAAATATACAAGGTTATATATGAAATAAAGTCGTGGTGAAAAATATTATTATAAATAGTTTGAAAGAAATACTATATATCCTTACATGACTAAGTATGTACCCTTGCAGTGAGAATTCTACTCGTACTTAAAAAGATATTTATAATTTAAAAGTGATGGAGGACGCTTAAATGAGTCTATTAATTCAGTTCTCCATTATCTGAATTAAAGCCCTTTCATTCGGAAAGTGCGACATATAAATTTTATGCCGTCAAAAATGTTAGTTTACACTAATATCGCGCCTTAATTTTTCCGATTATGTTTGAATATAATCTGAATATATTTTCAGCGTTATTCATGTAATAATATATAAAAAAATTTCCAAATTAATTAACAGATGAAGGTAACTATAACAAATTTACTATAATTTTAAAATGAAACACTAAATGTAAAGGTTATAATTAAAAAAAAATAAAGGAAAATAAACATCATATATAATATTCATTTTATATATTATTAGCAGTTTAATTTTAATTCACGTATGTAAAATACATAAAATGTATAAAATGGTGTAATGGAAAAAGTGTAGCGCACTCCTAAATTTATGTTTAACCACTAAAATTTACTCGCGTATCGATTTATTAAAACAGAACACTTCTCTTCCAAGTCCAGTGTATTAATTTAAAAAACTGTTAATTTTAAAAAGAGCTTCCCTGAACTTTCACCAAAGTGCCCATTTATCTTTTTGCCTCCCTGGAAGGAAATATTCTACAGATTTCTCGGAGTCTGTCTATTCCTTCAAACTAAAGGTTCCATTTCAGGTACTTCAGCACGTGCTCATTCCACCTCCACTTCATTTGGAAGACTTGCTCACCGATCGAACATCCTATGTTGAGAATTTCAGGTAAACATTGGCTAATGAACATTTGAAATATTGTCTATGTTTTTATAATTTTAAACTTTACGTTTTCTGAAACTACTAAACTTGCTGACTACACTGCCAAGGTAATAGAATGACTCTATCTCTTCAAATTGCTACTCGATAGACTTTCTTGACTAAATGTATCAAAACAGATGCATTTCGTTCACCTTATGTTAAGAGCGTAGATAATTAATTTATTTAAATTTCTAAACTTCAAACAAATTATTTATAAATATAGTAAAATCACAAACGATAACCAATATGGTGCCGTTAAAAACTCTACAAAAAATTTTAATTACAAATTTTAAATGAGTGACTACTAGTTGCATAAAATAAATTTATAAATTAATAGGAATGTAGGATTAACACCTTCTTCTTGCTCCTGGTTGACTAAATACTATAATATCTTTAAACACTTTTTAGGACTCTTCTTATATTATATGATTAATATGATTTTTGGATAAAATGTACTCCATTTACTATTGTGTGTATAAATCAATTTGAGATGATTCAAATTTAAATAAGTTGTTGGAAAGTTTACATTAGTTACGAATAAATTAAGCCTCAGAATATTGTGAGTTTATGTCTATTTATGAAATTAAACGTAATGGCCAAATTTAAAAGACTTCTTTCTTACTACTGAGGGTCGAATATTAACTTAGATAAAAGCAAAAATCACATTTGTGCGATATACATAACCGTAGCAAATCTTGCGTATTACTAGTAACAATATCCGTCTGCTATCGATTTTCGTAGCAAATCATGCGTATTAATAATAACAATATCCGTCTGCCATCGATTTTCGTAGCAAATCTTGCGTATTAGTAATAACAATATCCGTCTGCCATCGATTTTCGTAGCAAATCTTTTGTATTACTAGTAACAATATCCGCTTGCTACATCATTTACTAGTTTTAACCTTATCGCAGTGCTTAGTCGATGCTGTGAGATACCAGTTCTTTCTTCCGAGAAATGTCGTACATCAGTAATAGACTATTCAGTAACGGCAGCGAAGTGAATCGATTTGGCAAGGTTTCGCGGTCGAATTGCTTGGCTGACAATCGACTTCCCGGTCACACAAATCTTAAACTGACTAAAGTACAGAAAATTTGTATTGTTTATATTTCCCAGTGTAATAGGAGTTTTAACCTTCTGCAAAAGAATAAAAGAATGAGGTGAGTATTTTCACTCTCTTAATATTCGTTTCTAGATAAAAGGAAGTGTGCATAATTTAAATTAAATATTAAGTATAAAAGCTAATTAAGAATATATACATTCTTGCATCGGGTTTTGTGTTGTTTCGCTCGATTTTTGCTCTAAACACAATTCATGAAGCAAGGGGCCCCTAATTTTTCTTTTTGAAATTTCCATATTTTGTTTGTTACCCCCATTTCCCTAACTTAGCCATGTGAGATAATGAAATAAAATTGTCTGTGGGACAAGCAGTATCGATGTTGATATGAATGACGTACATGAAGCGTTCAGCCATGACAGCACTGAACATGAAAAGTTTTATCGAGCTCATCGATTTAATGAACAGGAATGAACAGCGACGCATGAGAAAGTCGTCGAGAGAACTCTTTGTGTGTAATGAAATTTACTGATGATAAAAGGCTTAAACATCTAGCCAGGATAGAGCAGAATTTATTTCTTTTGCGGTGAATACAGGCTTTATTTGAAAATTTTCCAGTATAACATGATTTCTGAAAATATATAAGTTTGGAAAATACTGCTACAGTTAGATATTTTTGATTCGATGCCAAATAAATGTGGTGCTTACGTGTCCGTGTGTATCTGTGCATGTTCTAGAGAAATAGGGTACCTACCAACCTTAGAATACAGCAGTTATTTGAAGTCGATTAAATTTTTTTGAAACGAATGTGAGTAAAGATATTTTCCAACAAATGTTTCTTTTAGTATACATATTTCTTACGTCTCAATAAAATTGTAAGCATATCTCCAGAAGAAAAAAATAATATTGAAATTCGTATAACTTACTTTTTCAATTAATATCACCTGAAATGAAAAAGAAATTTGTATTTTATTTGCTCTATAATAATTTTCTCGGTCAATATTTTTGAGCGCTAATTACTGAGATATACGCCGAATAATGCGTTTGACAATTATGCCAAATTTCCCTCTGTATATCAAACGATTTCTAAAAAAACGACTGTGACAGACAGCCGTTTTTTAGAAATCAAGTGATCACATATAAAGCTATGTTTTATAGTTTCGAGTTATAGAACCTCCTATTTAGTTTGCAATTATGTTTATTAGATGATTAACTATCATTCATTAATTCAATCTAAAATAATATCCGTTCATTTAGTATAAACTACAGAATTTATTGAAATCGTTTCAGTAATAGAAAATTCATGTATGATTACAGACAAAAAAAAAAATATATATATATATATATATATATATACATTTTTTTAAGAAAAATATATTTAAATATGTAAAGAACCTAAAAAAAATAATGTGAATTTGAGAATAATATACTTTTAGGGGTATTTAGCTTATGTTCCTCGCCAAAGCATCAAGTGGTTTGATGGCATATCGAAAGTAGCTCTGATACAAAACTTAATCTTAGATCTATTTTACCACGGCTTCTTAATTTTCCAAATATGGTCCAGAAGTTTGCTTTGAAGGAGAATTATCGGAAATTTCAAAATTATTTCAGAGATCACTCTTATAAAAAACCAAGATTACCGAAAATATATTTTTTGAATCTTCATTACCATTGTGTGGCTGTATCATTGGAAAATATACCTCCACCCATCGTTATGCATCTTTTGCATGTTGCTTCATTTACAGTTCACCCTAAATGTAATTCATGACATAAGAGCATATAAAGTTCTCTTTGCGAAATTTCCATATTTTGTCAATTTTTTACCTACCGAAACTCAGTTGCTAATTAAATGAAAGATCAAATTGAATAGATCGAAATATTACTGAAAAAAATGGCGATTTTATTAATTGACAACTTCATAATCCTTTATATTAATATATTATAATTGTTTTATATTAAAATTATTCCAGCTATATTGATCACATCTTCGAAAATGTATAACTGAAAGTATTTAAATGGATATTTGTTAAGTACTTTCTCTATTTTTTTCTATCATTGAAGACTTGTTTTTTGTCAGGTTTCAGTACCATAACTATTTTGAATAAATTTTGTGTACCAATGGAAAGTGATTCAATTGCGCTTATAATTAGTACTGAAGAGGTAGTAGGTAATAATTATTGCAATTAAAACACAGAAGGTGTAAATAGATAATGTCTCACTTGTTTTGCCCAAGTAGATATTTGATTTTTCCTAAAAACTTTTTGACGGCAAACTTCTGTTCTGTGAGCTTTTAAATTATATTATGAAATGAAAAATGTGTGTTTAAAAAAATTGGTTCGTTCACATTTTCAATTACAAACATGATTCACTTTACCAACATTTTAATAACTTTTACTACCCTTTAATAACCGACATGCATAATAAAGTCATGCTTAACCCTAGCGAAGATACACCTTCGCTAAATATTGAAGTATATAATGAGTCGTAACTGAGTTAGTAACGCTGAGCAAGATAACAAAGATGTATATGGGGCGTTTCGTGATCACGGCGCTGAGTTCGTAGAGTTTTATTGAGCAAATAGACATAATGAGGGCAGACAAACGATATCGTAGAAGACTTTTGGGCTAATCTTTGCCTTGTGTGTGCAGATGAGCTTATATCGCACTGCATGCTGAACGTAGCTTGCTTAACCTCTGGAGCATATGGATTGCTATGTTACACAATTATCTGCATTATTAATGTTATGTACGTCACACATCTCGTTAAACAACGTCGTACATAAAAAAAATGATAAACAACAATTACATGTAACAAAATATGTGTAATCGGTCACTGCATTCAGTGCAGCAATATTGAAAATCTATATTTTATTGTGCCCATCAATTATTATGAATTCATCAAAATATAAATGTATATTACCTTATCAACTTGAAATCTTTAAAAGCTTCTTCGGTAAAAATATAGCAGTAGGTTAAAAAATTAATTATAACGTTTGTGACGTTTTTGTAATCCATGTGGTACATTACATGTCGATAAATATTATAAAATTTTATAATAGAATACTACAAAAACGGAACAAACTATTCGTACATAAATTAATGAATTGAAGAAACTTTGTATCGTTAGAATAACTAAAAGAATAAGTAGATTTTAATTAACCGAAAACTAAGAAAAATATATGTAGTTACAATTGTAGCTGAATTTTTGTATACAAATAATACGCAACGATTTTTGATAATCAATTTATGTAATCTAATATATCTAACTTAGCAATTTTTAAATAGGTGATTCTAGTTTCAATAAAAAATGGTTATGATGATGTTTGCAGAAAAGTTATGGCAAAACTATTTCCAATTCAAATTTGTAATACATATTTTATAATTCAATTTAAAATAGACAGCGGAAAACTGGATACGTGTATTGTCACCTAAATTCTAAAGAATATTTACGTCATTACGGTTTTGTAACATAGTGATATCTATATCAAAACTTACGAAACATTTCTGAGAGCAATGTGATCTCCAATTTGCATCATCTACGTCTCACCATCAGTAGCTTGAATTCAATTCATAACAATATCTTAAATATGGCTACAAGTGTTTCTCTTCATACTCTACTTTAAATTGAACTATTCGAAAATCTGAAAGAAATGAAAGCAGGTTTATCATTGCAACTCAATTATTTTTTTTTAAAGTATACGTAGGTCTCGCAACACAAAAGTTCTATACTAATTTGGGCACATACAGACATTGAAGCGTATATAGCTTTGTACGTAATATTATGTATATCTAAAAAAATATGCAATTTAGAATAATCGCTATTGTATTTTTTAAATTTTTCGTAAATTTCCACTAGCGCTATTTTTCATAATTTTAACTTTAGAAGTTTTAGATATTATTAAAATTGTTTTAGATGTTATTAAAAATATTTAAAAAGATCTTTATAAAACCATCTTAGATATAAAGAAAAAGTTTTGGAATTTAACTTAACTTTTAACTTTTTCTTTCAATTAATTAATTACTCATAGAACACATGAAATTAATAATGAAACTTAATTACTCATTAGCACCCCATAAATTTAGTACCTTTTATCGAAATATTTTAATAAGCATGAAGAAATATTTTCACGACGCCAAATTTCCAGTTTCTATGTAAATAGTTTTTGGACAAAATTATATTAACAATGGAACAGTCGAGAGGATATGTGAGTGACCTTACAAAGGTTACGTTCTTTTCTTGTTAAGATAGACACCCCAAAAACAAAATATGTTTTACTTTAAATTAAAATTTTGAAAAAAGCGCGCACACATTTCATACCAAATTAAGATTTGTTAGAATAGAACTATATATCATCTTACAAAAAATAATACATAACCAATAAGAGAGGAAGGATTAACAAATGAAAAACTAACTTTTTGTGGACTATTTATATGACCTTAATATTTGTATATATTAATGGATGAGAAATAAATCAAACTTTAAAAAATTACATGGAAAAATATTTTCAGTTTATAATTGTGAACTTAATTTCCAACTGTATGCATACTTCTCAAAATTTATTTTGAACGCCGATGTAAGTACATTAACAAAAATATTAATCAAATTTATTGCACATAGTAGAAATTCTGAGCCAATCCGTAAGACTTGTGATCTTTCGTCAGCTCCTTCCTGTGTTAATTTAAAGAAGTAGCAGCATAATTTACCATTTCTTCATTAGAATTTATTAGTCTTTACAGCACAGTAATGTGCCATTTATAAATTGCAGTAAGGATATGGTGAAAACTTTATACCAATTCGTAAAATGTATAATCTTTTATCAGTGTGCTTTAACAGCGTTTCAAAAGCAGCAATCTCATTTAATTTTTCTAAATTAGAATTTAAAGCAAGATAATAACATAACAGCATGTAAATTAAGTTATAGTTAATGACATAGCGCAAAGTCTGTGCCAAATCGTGAGACGCATGACCTTTCGTTAGCTCTTTACTTTAGCAACAGTGCAGAAACTGCGATTTCGTATATATTTCCTTTAATAAATTTGTGTAAAATAATAACAGTATAGTAGTAAACAATTGCGAAGCACTGTTTGTTAACAGTGCTTTGCAATGTATTAGAAATTTTGCATTAACTGTGGAAACATATGATATTCATTATAATTTAGTAAAACAATTACAGCATAGTAATATAAAATTTAAAAAAGCACAGTTAATGATATGTAGTGGAAATTTTACACTAATTCATGACATGCATGAATTTCCATCAGCCGTTTCTTGCAGTACCGTTCGATACAGTGTTTTAAAATTTTTAGGATGTATAAGCAGTTACATGCGAGAACTCCATCAAATACGGATTTACACCCTATTCCACATTAAGGGTACACTTACAAAGTCATCAAAGCGTATCTAAACAAATTCGTTTCGCAAAATGTATAGCAAGACAAATAAAATTAACTTAAACCTTAAAATGGATATTTAATTAGACATGGTAAGCTAATCGCATTAAATGTCTAAATAGGTCTACATTTTGTAGACGTAAAAAATATCCCTATTCAAATTTAAATAAAGCAGAAATAGTGAATATTTAATTTATTATAAGTATTTACCGTTACTTTTATAAACCAGAGTTTCATCTCTAATTGCTTAATTTGAATATAATCATGCATGTACTTGCTTTATGCCTTAAATATGATCATTTCGTATTGTTATTAAAACACAGATATTTTACAGAGTTCTAAGAAGAAAATATATGATTAACTAATTCATTTATGGTAGAATGCAGTCACCAATCAATCGGAAAACGGATGCGAGCTTATTTTATTTTTAATAACAGAGATTTTTTTTGCACAAAATAAAATTAACTTTTATTTTGGGGTTGCTTTCCATCATTTAATTTGAAATTGCTACGCAAAGTTATATAATTAAATGCTACTATAATTTAACTAAAATAGTAAAAATTCACGCACATGCCAATAAGCTGTTGCGCACCCAACTCATTCTTGTACATTTTTTCGTGTAAAACGAAATTAATTTTCATTCTAGAGTTCCTTTTAATTATAATTTTGGAAAGTTATATGCAAATTAAAATAATGGAATTATTTAAAATTTCTTCAATTCTTTCAGACAACGTATAATTTCGTTCCTTGAATTTTATTGTCATCGGCGCACTTGGCACTTGAAATGAGCTAAACACACTATGATTAGCCATTCCAATCTCATCTAACATACTAACAAGGTTGAACCAAACACTATCATTATCAATCTGGCCCTTCACAACAAGCCTCTCTTCACTCACTTTCAGCATGTTTTAGATGATACTATTTACTATAATAAGATTAGGTTTTATCTATTTTATTCAGATGTAAATACCTATAAACATAAACATTATCACCTATCTCTTTTGATGACAAATTGTTTTCTAAAAGTCCATATAGATGAACTTGTTGCCACTGATGTCTACTACCTCTTATCATATTTTTTCCAGTTAAACAGGAACTCCGTACAATTGTATCTTATTTATTTTCTTCTGTGCAAATTTTGTCTTGTTCCTTCAAATGTTTTCAAAATTATGATAATACGAATAGATTGATCGACGAAGATAATTAAAAATTCATAATTACTACAAATAAAATATCGCTACTCATATATCTATGAGATCATTACTTATGTTCATCTCCTCACTAGTTGCGAGTAATTTAACCAGTTCACTGCGATGAAAAAGATTCGAGTGACGTAAATGTTAAATTTGTGGTAAAAATTCGATTATTGTTAACTATTAGGTAATCATAATAAACAAATTTAATCAAGTCCGTGAAAACCTGATACAATCTTTAATGTGGCTACACAACTCTGCGTAAGTTTAAACTGTAACTATTTTCGTTAAAATAAATACTGAAAATAGTTTCATTTAAAGTTGTTAACGTAAGTGTTAATTCGTTAATATTTTTTGTATGTGGCTGAACTATATTATATATATATTACAAAATATTTTTTATATTTGTCAAAAACTTCAACATTATTTTTAAATATATCCTAAAGGGTAATGTATGGGACTAAGAGTTTGTAAAAAGTTCGAAAAACGGTATGTTCATGAAATAACTGCAATATATATGTGTGTTTTACTTATATGTTAGTCGAAGTAGTAATTGACATTAATTTGAACAGTTTTAGAAAGTTAGTAAGACAAATAATCAAAAAAGAAGACAATTTTGAGGAAAACAGTTTAGAAGATAATTTTAAAAAGGAATTTGATTGAGAATAATTTAGACGATTTTAAGGAATAGGAGGTGAAATAGGTATTTTTCAAAGTTGTTTTTTTCGGATATTGTATTAAATGCGATTAAAATGCAAGTTAATATATATGACTAGTCCTTATTTTAGATAATTATTTTTTTTTACAAAGTTCCCATAAATCTATAAAAATCTTTTAACTCGACTACGACATAGGAAGGGTTACAAAATTGTCAGACTATGTATGTAACATGTATATGTATGTGAGTTAGTTTGGTCCCTCGTACAGACTAAACTATTAAAGCAATTTCATCAAATGAGGTGTCTTTAGATTTGTATTGATCCAAAGAATGTCCTAGGATATATACAGCTACCTGAAATTTTGTGCTATGTATGTACGTATGTGGGTATATATATATGTGAGTAAGTTTATTACCGCGTACAAACTAAACTTAGTAGTTTAGATGATTTCACAAAATGAGATGTTATTAGATTCGTCCTGATCCATAAAATGCCATAGTATAACGTTAATGATTATTTAGCATTAAAATAAAATTATTGAATTATTGGGTAAAACATCAAAAATTTACAATAAGAAGGCTTTTGACAATTCCGCTAACTCAAAAATATTTCACCAAACTCCTAAGCCTGAATCCATTCCTCGCGATTTCAATCGGACCATTGGATAAAGTTTGATAATTAGGGTCGCGAGTTACGTTCAGAAAAAATTTTAACATATAAAAAGAACTGGTTGATGAAACTATAAGTGTTATTAAGAGTGTTGAACGGCTACCTCAGACCGGACAAGCTTGAGACCAGGGAATTACCCAATGCCGCTAATATTGATCCAACAATTTGTATTGATTCTTCATCAGGTCTAATTAGAATTTACATTTCAAACATAGAATACGATGGAATAAGAGAGAAAATCGTTAGAACCATGCTTCAGTTAATTTTGTCGTGCGGTATTACTGTATACAAACTTCAAGGATGTGCTATCAATTTAATTCATATTAAAAGCTGCCCAAAATTATCATAATTGAAATAAAGTCTTTACGCCTTAATTCTATGAAGGCATTAGATCGAATGCGCGACTTAGATAGTCATAGTAAAAGTACTAAATAAAATAGAAGTAATAAACTAAAACCCGACTACGAAAAGAAACTAACTGAAAAGCACGAAACAAAAAAAATATACCTCTCGATAATTTACAGAGCATGAAATTTTCTATAAATTTAGGAAAATTTGCATTATTAAAAGTGTTCTTTTTTTTTTAATTCTTTAAATATTATCTTGATCAGCAATTGCTGGATAGGGATAGACCTAATATTTACTTTGTTGTACGCTTCAATCGGTGATATCAATATTATTATATAGTACTTTTTTGCTTCCGTAAAGTTTATTTAAACCAATAATCTACTTAATTTCAAGTTAGTGTAAGTTTTGGACTACAACGCCGACAAATTGTCATTTAACAATATCTTTACAATTTAGATATTATACTATTTATGTAATTTTTCTACTAAATGTTCCTTTTCCATAATTTTTTCAACCATTGTGTTTCAGAGGGATAATTTTTTCAACCATTGTGTTTCACGGTTCGCTTGCCTTTATGAAACGATATTTCGATATAAATTTCATAATTAACTTTTTTCCTTTCACATAACCGATTGATTTGAAATTTACCATATGTGCGTGATACGTATGACAACATAATTTAACAGTAATATTCAAAGATGACTGATGATTTAGAAACTCAAACTAGACTCGGCAAGGTGCCGGAACATTTTTTTAATTATATATTTTTTATAGTTATTCCAAAAATGGAATAGTTACGAAAGTCATGTTTACGGCTCGCGTCGTTGTGCAAACTATAGATGGCAAATTTCTTACGTTTATTGTATAAAAGCTATAAGTTAATACATTTTATAAAAACATTTATATAAATTACATAATACATTTTAGATAAATTAAAAGAAAAATATTATGATTCACTCTCATGCATTAAAGTGGCGCTGATTCGTATTTTATGTATACGTATATACGCATGTATGTAAGAAAATCGTAAATCTAAATATTTGTTGCCTTTTTTTCCAATATTTCCTTAATTGTAAATGTCCATATATCGTTTCAATTTATAAGCAGTGTTTAGCATTTATATAAATGTATGTGATATCTTACTGGGCTTTCTGTATTTACTGTCAGAGCTGATATCCTCGATCAATTAATTGATCTTATACAGTTTTTAATAACATTTTCTAACGTAATTAATTTGAATCGTAACTCTATTTCTTTTTTATTGCATTTGAATATTCACTCATTTACATAGGATGGAGTTTTCATATTTTCACTAAATATATATTAACCTGAATTATAGATTTTCCAAATGTATCTAATTGACCACAACAGAGAGATAATAAACACATATATTTTATATAATTGAATTATTATTACACTTTCTTCGCTCTCTCTTGGTATTTTAAGCGATCACTCTCCTTTTAAAACCGAAACTAATTATTGAAATATTTAATTCGTAGTTAACAACGAAATACAGAAAGCAACATTTCACAAAATAAATACTTGCCGGAAATTGCAGAATTGATCAACATCGAGTGATCAAATAACAACACGACCCATCACAACGCAACAATATTTCTGCTGTAAATATATAGTTTACAAACGCTTTGGCGCCGCATCTATCTGCATTTTCTAGTATATCCTGTATATACTCATATTTCTTAAAGATTCCCGATCATTCGGAACCAATGTATCGTGAAGAGCTCACCTTTTGTCCCGCGACCATTTTTTATGTAAAAATAATAATCTTAATACTAAATTATATTATTACATCCCCTTTTGTATTTAAAAATCATATTTGCTAAATCGATTGTCAAATGGTCAAATTAACCAATTATTTTATTTTTAGTATGTAATTGCTAAATTATATAAGAATTATCTTATTAAAAATTTCAGGACATAATTGATAAATTATATAACAATTATCTTATTAAAATTTTTAGGATGTAATTGATAAATTATGTAAGAATTATGTTACTAAAATTTGAAAGTAGTAAAATGTATATTCTGAAAGTCGTTTTCGTATCACTATTAGCAAATATTCCATACCATTTCCGTCGCTTCAACAGAAAACAGTTTTTAATTCATCAAAAAGTCTGCTTAGATACGATACAAAGGCTGCATGACAAGTGGCAGAAGAGACGTCAAAGGCGGTGGAGCTCTTTGTGGTTGATCCGCTTCCAGGCATTTTGATGGCCCAAATGTTGCAATCTAAGGGAACATGAAATCTTGTTACATCATATACAGATATATATGTGAATCTTACAGTGACGCGTACTTTACACTACGTGTTTTTAAACTCTATTATTTTATTTTTGACTTTATCTTCAAGAGGTTCTTCTCTGTGTCATTTGAAACAATATTTGTAAAGCGTAGGTACATATTTTTACAAATTATGAGAACAAATAGCGTGGAAAAGACTTCTAAGCAAGAATGTACTTTCAATTATGTACTTCAGGTGTCCTTTTGAAAAATTCGAATACCATATAGTAATTTTGTAAACTAATGGGATATTATTATAATACACTCCTTCCCTCATCCCTCCCATGAGAAATATAAAATTGTTTACTTCCTTTATGATTAACAAAGAAAAGGAAAGAAATTATGAACTCTCTTTAAAACAAATTTGCTTTATTTACCTTTCACACTCCCCTCTTTGAAGAAATATATTACCCACAATGGAAGTATTTGAAAAAATAGGAAATTAAAACTTTGTTCTCAATATTATGTAGCTTTAAAGTTTAGATATTACTTTAATTTTCTAACTTAAATCTGTGGTCTTTTCCTATTCTCAAAAAAAATTTAAAATATTGGGCAGTCCCTTCATTTTTTATCCTTGCTTCCAAGTTGCATGTCATTAAGCAATGTTTTTAATAAAAAAACTTATTTATTAATAATGTGCTTCTAATAAAGCTATTCCATTTAAATTACATGTTGTCCAAGGAAATGAAAGTGGTATTTAAAATAAATATTATTAAAATTAATGCTAATTTCAAGAGTACAGTACAATGAACCTAGCACCTTCTTTAATGGTAATACTAATTAAACGGATTTAAAAGGAATTTCATCCTTATAACTTAATATCTTTATAACTCCATTATTAATATAAATTAAGAGCTTTTTGAAAGAAAAAGATTAAATTTGAAGTGGTGAATAAAATAAAAAGATATTTATAATTACGAATAGATTATAGAAGTGAGACGAAAAAAAAATGTTGGAAAAGCGAACTTGTTTTGCGTTACATTACATTTCTTAACTAACATTTTACCATAATATAAAAGATGATTAAATATAACTCTGGTATAAAACGCAGTTTTTACATCACTGCATAATGAGCCAATAGAAAAATTAACCTAACGGATTTGCGTCAACGGTTCTGTAAAAAACATTAGGCCAACATTAGAATTTGCAATATCCTGTTCGCTTCAAATATCGATTTTATTCTTTGTAATAGGTATATTTTGAATTTGTTTTGAATTAATTTGACACATAATAGGCTAACGGTGATAGTTTCCTCCTAGTTGATTTAAGGAAATAAATTTGATTTAAAAGTGGATAGCATTTAATATTATCATTGTAATTCTTAATTTTTTGTTGTATTATTAATAATTAAAAATTAAAAACTTTTTGAAAATGTAAATTATTGTAATGTTTATGTATTTAATACTCTAGTTTAAACTTTTAAAATTCACCGTAAGGTATAATTAATCGAACAGTTAAGATAATATTGCAGATTTAATCTCATAATTTTATAGCATCAAAAATTCAAATATTTTTTTCATTGTTTCAATTTTTTAAGAGAAAAAAACCATAGATAACGTTATCGTTTTTATAAATTAATATGAATATTTTAGAGTGATGTTTTTGAAAAAATTTCTTCGAACATTTGTTATATCTACTTGAACAACTACTTCAAGAAGTATTAAATAAAATTCAGTAACATTATTAAACAATCTATGATATCTCTTGTTTGTGTAAAATATTGATCTACGGGCCCCAAAAACAATTCTTGAAAGCGATATTTTTAACAAACAATAAAGCGTATATTGACTGATATTATGTCACACAAAACTTTACATACAACACTGTTTAATTAAAGTTCTGTGAAGACCATGCGAATTTGTTTCTATGCTCTGAAGATTGCAACGTCCACCCTTCACAACAAAATCACTGAGATATATTTGATGACATAGTTCACTAAATTATAAATTGTAATTTTAACTGAAGTTACACAATAAACGAAAGAATTGTCTGTTAATACACAATTTAACTTACACTAAATAGACTTTGATACGGTTTTGCGGTTCTAGTCGCAAAATATAAGTAGAATTCGAGACACTGATGTACATAGAAAAATAAATTTCGAAAGGTATATAGTGTTGCTATTTAAACATTTTACAGTGTTAGGTACAAACCAAAGAAAGATCTATAGATCGCAAACTCCTTTGGTTTACGCAGTCCGACCTTTCAAAGGCATATTGAAATTCACTCTGAAATTCATAATTCTCACTTAGCAAAAAAATTTTTAAAAGTGGTTATATACACTTCTCTGTGAACTGTTTTAAAAAAGCAGCTGCAGTAAATAAAGGAAACATTAAAATAATTTTCAATTATAAATCGTGAAGTTTTCACAACCTATTCTATTTAAGTTAACTAATCTTAACTTTTTAATATAGATACTAACGCCGAATATGATAAATATTAACAATTACAACGCACAATGCACGTTCTCTGTGAATTAAAGACAATATCCATATTAAACAAAACATAAAATATTCACTCAATTTAACTGCTTAGAAATCAATAACAGTAAATAATTAGAGACCCATTGCAATAGAACTAGATAAAATGCTAACGCACTCTACATTAAATAAATTGTTGAATTAAGATAGTGTATATGCAGAAATTAAGTGCATAATAAGTCAATGACTAGTCACTTGAATTGCTAAAGACTCGTTACGTCCAAGCTGTTCATTAATATTTCACGTGAATCTGTATATATTTAATTCAACGACATTCTTCTCTAAGTAGTACTTGTTGTACATGCGTAGACGTAATGTTCTCATAGACTTCAATATGGTTTGTAAACAATGAAATAAAAAGTATTTTGTCATTCTAATCTCTTTCATGCATTGAAATATGTGAGATATATTTTCTGAAACCAAATATAGACCAAGTAAAAACCTTTTACGTGAAGTTTATTGATTCTATTAAAAGTTTACATTTTTATTATATTTTTCATACATTAGTACAATTAGTGCATTCGAAATTTTCTTATTGTCTTTCAGACTTACGAAATGTTGTACTTAGATTCATGTTCCCCAATTTATTGTTTCCCATAATTTATTTATGAACTATCCTAATATCAATAATTTGGCTAATAACCCTTCAATTACTAATTTAAATTTTAATTTATACATCTTTCTCCCAATACAATTACTACTAACATTTTATTATCTAAGATATAAGAATGAGGTAATATGTGTTTATAATACCTGTTTTCAAAAATAAATTCATTCCCTTCATTTGCCTTCTTTTTAATGTTGAATTTAAATTTCCTTCCACTAATTTTTTATCTAACTTCTCAAACTCCCGTGACCTTTATCGCTCCCTTGCGTTTACCACTCAGATATAGTCAGATAATAATGTTGTAAGTTGATGATACATTGAAATCCAATGTTATGACAGAATTTGTTCATTGTATGATCCAATATTAAGGAAAGTAGACTTCTAAAACTAACCAATAAAACGTACGTATTTACACTAGACTAATCAGAATAGAATTTACAAAAGCAAAAATTGGATGAAAGAGTACAAATTCTCCACACAACGTACTCGTATAAGTTTGTTTGAGTTTGATATCGATATTCTCAAGAACATATTCTTATCTTTGTTTTTGGAATTATTATTTATCTATTTTTATATTATATTCATCGCTATTCATAGGGAATTCTGGGTTACCAACTGCGGAAGTAGAAGTTCCGTTAATTGAAATGCATTTTTGACAGGGTCGATTGACCAATTGCATTAAGGGTAGCAGTTTTTGATCTTTGGTTGCAGCGCATAACAATTAAGAATCAAAAGAAAATGTTGTATTAAAGATCGAGAGGAAATCATTAGTGCTTTTCTATTCTGATTTAAAATATGAAATAATTGATTTATTGGTCGATTGATCTAGTCTTGCTATATGTTAAGTCTATTCTAGACCTTTTTTTCTTTGGCGGAATTCAGTTAATTTCGACATATATAGACGTTTCATATAAGAGGGTATTATATATATATTTATGTATATATAAATATATATATATATATATATATATATATATATATATGTATATGTGTGTGTGTACATACGTCACAAGAAAAAAGAATAAATGTGGCTAATTACAGAAAAATAATTTTTTCATCCGACGGGTTCTACGTATACTAATGTATAAATGTAACTTTACAGGGGAGAAATTTTAAGTTTCTAAAGCTAATAACTTTTTCAAACTTCAACAAAACTTCTGTAAAATTGATAAGATTGCATTTGAATAAAAATTAAATAGTATTACATCACTATATTTAATATATTACTACGTTTTTAAGATATTGTCTCTTGAATTTCTTTACGTCATTTTAACATATATACTGACGCAAGGACCATTTATACCATTCTATATTGTATATATTTATGTAATAAAATAGATCTGCAACAATAGCAAAATTTTATTATGGATCTCTATTGCCTTAACGATACCATTTGTTAGGAAAATCAATTTAATAAAATATTGTTTTCATAATTTTTGTACATGCACCTGCTTACTGCCTAATAAAAAGGTTAGTTGTAAAAATAGACTTATTATGTATGAGTATAAAAATAATCATATTCACATATATTAAAAACTATATGTAACTTTAAACACAATTTCAATACTACTTTTTTAATGAAATTCGTTAGAACTCATTTCAAAGTAACTCAAAAATTTTACGACACTTCCTTCATCAGCGATTTTAATGTCTCAAATAAAATTAAACTCTAACAGTTAAACATATTACATTATCCAAAACTGGGTAAACTTAAGAAAAATGACATAAAATGCTTATCCAAAATTCTAACTTAATGGTATTTTTTTCAAGATCGGGTTAACATTAATATGTTATTTAATGTAACTCTGATATAACCAAATATTTATTATTGTTTTACAAAAAGTAGCGTACAATTTTATTAATATCTCATCAGCATCCCGGGTTTATTTTCCAAGTTATAATAAAATACATAAGTTTCAGGAATCACGTTAGACTTGCAAAGCCTTTGAAAATATATTTAGCTTCAACCTTGACTTCACAATTCTTACTCCACATACTTGTTTCCCCATTGGCATTTTTTTCAATTATCAAAGAATGACATGCAAAACTTAAAATTTAAAACAAAATATTCAGTAACGTCTATTTCTTCATAAGGCTTTGCATTAACTGTCGCCATTTTGAATGCTAGGCTCCATCGGTATTGCAAACAACATGAAACCTGGGAAAATATTATTATTAAATTTCCACGCAGTTTATATGTACGTAAGAAAAATTATTTGGTGTTTATTTTGGCCCCCGCTATTAACCCAGATGAATATAATTTTTGATATCCTATTAAACCTTATGGTTTGTTAAACGAAGAATACAACTAGATAATTCACTGACTCCTTTTTTGTTATATTTCATACTGACAATAAAAATGTCCTAGTCGGTCGTCCATATTAAGAGACATCAAGACATACAAATTTATTTTTCTTTTATGAGAGAAAATGATGACGTTTCTATGAAGTAAACTTTGTGTTTTTGCAAATGAAAAGTCACGGTATCCACAGTTTTATAATTTTTGGTCATATTTGTACCTTCTTCTTTATAGTAACAAACTCTTTTTCATTTCTAAATATCAGTAATGTTTTAATTGTTGCTCATCTAAAGGATTTTCAAAATTTATAAACGTATCACATACTTTACACATAACCTTTTTAGGGACATGGAAAAAAATATTATGTTTTTTTATAATGTCCATTTATTTATGCAGTCGTTGCCCTGCATTCTATTACTCTATTCTTTGTATCACACCACTTTATATAAAATTCAAATATTGGCATGAAAGCCAAAGATCCATCCAAATAAAACTTACTGGTCTTCTTTGTATCGTGGTGAGGCTCTAGTTATAGGAACATCTCTAGATGAAAACATATACTTTCATTGATAATTGTTTTTTGTCGTCATGGTCACTTTCTATAACTCCAGAATTTACTTCAAATTTGTCTGAAGCTCTTTTTACAAAGTTGTAACTTATGTACAAACTATAAATGAACATGATTTTACAAATTTTAACTTACTTCAAATTATCGACGTCTTCCGACACCGGTAGAGAATAATGGAGAGTGGTTCGTTTATAATTTTTAGAAGCTATTCGTTTTTTATCTTATCGAGAGATGGTATTTTACTATAAAATTCCACCGATGAGTTTGATCCCGTAAACTCTTAAACATTTTAAATATTTTTTCTTTTGAAGGATCTTGTATTTTTTCCGCGCATTTTTTTGTGCATTTAAAAACGCCTTTAATTTATTTTGACAAACCTCAACTTTTCTCCCACTATTTATTTATTCTGGACCACTAATTGAATTAAATTATATTTTTTCCTTGATCCACATGCTCTGGTATTTCTCTCGTAATTTACCTTTATCATTTTTCTCTTCATTATTCCTTTTTATAAATGCAGGAGAAGACGAGCTAGGCAAAGATGTATGAGTATAATCTGAATATAAAAATTAAAAAAAGATTTAGTCCATGTTCAGTTATTTGGCTGTTTAATGAAAAAGATACTAACGGGGAAGCCATTGGTGTTATATTAATAATTTCATTATCGAATAATTGTTCTTGTGTATGGTATATTGAATTGTGTAAAACATTGTGTTTTGTATTTTTAATTGTAGATAACATTTTATTTTGTTACATAACATTTTATTTTCAAAAATTCTATCAAAATCGACGCTTGTTAGTTTTTGAACACAATAACACCAATAAAATGTTTAATAGATTCTGGGGATAAATCATTGATTTCTCATATATCTTGTCAACTACAGGTGTTTCATCAAAAATTGCTTCTATACCGTCTAATTCCATCCCATTGACACATAATATTTCTTCCGCTAACAATTCAGCGTGAAGAGGTAATGATGATTCTGAAATATATATAAATTGAGAAACGGTAAATAGTTATTTAGCGTTAAAATAATATTGATTTAGCGTTCAATTAACATTGCTTAACAATTAAAATAATATTGTTACAAAAAACTACTTACCTGATTTATAATTATCTGTAAAGATTCCCTGGGTAAAACTAGGTTTTTTTCTTTATTCTGTAAGTGTTTTAATGTGGCATAGTATCAGATTTTGACCAATATTTTCAAATCATCAAGAACGGGAACGGTTAAAGAAAAACGACTGCAGTAGCAAAAAGTCAATTGTTTTATAACATCACTTAGTGATAAAAAAAGTCAGTGGTTTTATGACAGCAATATACTCGTAACGCTTCATTGTTCTAAATTTCCACAACCATCCAAAATCAAGCATATTTGTAAATAACTACGTTGAAATAATCACGATTACGTGATCGTGTTTTATTTATTACTCTTTGGAAGCGTCTACTCTGCATCGTTGCGTCCCGCGTACTGATGTATAATGCACTACGTTTGCGTGCTAACTGAAACGCATCCAATAAAACTGATACAAGTACATCGCATCAGTATACACTGTCGCTTGGCCAAAAAAGTGCCACTTACTTAGTTCACAATATTTAATACGGAATATTTACTATTATCTTTAAATTATTTTAATAGGGTTAAAAGATATTACCATTTTAAAGCTAAAAATGAAATGAAATGCACTTTACGTAGGACACGTCGATGTGTAGTAATGAGACATAGTATACTATAAAACCCTCATCTAACACTCAAATCATTTCCGTTACGCGTTTCACTACTTTATATGATGCAGCAATAGTTTTTTAACATATTCAATATAGTTGTGTGAAGTGAGACAATCTATTGTTTCTTTTCTGATTAGTCTTCTGAATATAAACCATACATTTTTAGATTTTTAAAGAAAAATGTAGTCAGGCGGACATAAATACTAAAAAATCTCCTGAAATATTTTGCACATCATTAATATGACACAAATTTATTAATGCACTTAAATTAAAAAAAATCGTGAAATCACCTTTCTGATCCCGTTTTTCCGCTGAGAACATTAACATTATTGCATTGTATGCTCGTTAATGTATTTAGGAGCTGGAATTATGAAATTTATTTTAACTAAATAACTTCCCTTTGCATATTTATATGTTTAGTTTTCCATACGCACTATACATTTCGGAAATCAGTTTAAAACACAAAGTGGCTCAAAAGGGCATCTCCCCGCAAAATTAAGAATCCATAATGCAACTATGGTACTCTCAAGACCACATTCATACGGCACACTTCGGCAATATGAACAATAGCACTGCGCGCAAATTACATTCATTCGTTATGTATCGATACACATACTAAGTGTGACTTGAATATTGGAGCGTTGTGATTTTGCACACAACGCTCAAAATCACAACGCTCCAATGTAGGTCTAAAGCATAGGAAACAATTTTCATTTTAGATTGATGTATGGATTCGTGTATTGACTTTTATTATTACGTAATCATAATAATAAAAGTCAATGCATGAATCCATACATCAAACTAAAATTAAAATTGTTTCCTACGTTTGGAAGCAGCACTTTTGTCTATTTCATTCGATTCTTCTGCTCTCATTCGATTCGTGATTTCGTAAGGGTTCAACGTCACGAAATCACAAATATGTAATTTTGATGTTAAATTTTGCCATATTCCAAAAAATCAATATGAATTTATAACGAATTATTAGGTTTAATTCAAATATTTTCTCTGCTTTAGGTACTTTATGTATAGACCCATATAAAATGTCATGTATAAAATAATTAGTGAGATTGGACGAAGAACACTTGACATATTTCTTATTGGAAATATTGTCTGAAATGTTGTGTGATTATAAATTGGATTGGCAATATTATCTGAATTCACCATGGTAAGTAGTACCCTTGTTTGTATAATAAAAGAGGAAAATTGTCTGTTTATTTGCCTATTTATTTTTGTTTCAGGCCTAAACGATCTAACGATTTCAAAGGCATTTTACGTAAAGATAAAATATATCTTTTATCAAAGCACCTGTAGTATACTCTTATGTTATCATTTACAGAAGTACAGTGGTGAATATAAGCGACAAAAGTAGGTCTGCTTACGAAAAACTGAATACGCTCTTAAAGCTAAGCGGAACTTTCTACTTGAATTACCTTTAAATCATTGCTTAACTGACTATAGAATATTACTCACTCGGATATATAATTTAAAACATAATAAATTAAGATTATTATTATAAAAAAAGATAAAAAAATACTTTTCCGGAAACGAGACATGCACTCTGTGTACCCTCGAAATTTTTTCCCCAGGAAAATTCGTTTCAAATCAGCGATAAAAACTTGAAGGTGATAGACATTTCTATCAGAGAAGGAAAAATATGGCAGACAGTACCAATATGAACTAATGATTTTTTCCTAATTTTTTCTTGTCACTAATGATTTTTTCCTTCTCAGTTAACTAATAGAGAAAAAAATCACTAGTGACTAAATTGATATTACCTTAAAAGTATGAATTACATTTCAAATATTTCTTAAAACTTTGGAGAAATGAGAAAAACATTTCTATTTCTGTATTCATTCGTGCGTTATAGGCACTTTTTATAAAAATATCAAAATATTCTTCTTTTTAAATTATAATATATCCTTAGTTACAATTATGGTATACCACATCATTGTCTCTGCGAGAATCGGTTTAAAAATTTATTATATTGTCAATTTAAATCCACTGCAAAATTAATACATTGGCAAAAGGCGATAGTGAGAGACTTATGAACACCAAAATACTCGGCAATATCCTCGTGGGTGATATAGTTCGCGTAATCCTCCTTGCTGTCACATGAATTTTAAGTTCATTCTGCGAGTTAGGTTTTATTTCACATGCAAAGTGTTTGGAAAAGCATCTGTCTAATACATTAAAATAGCCTAAATAACATTGTTTATTTCATCTATATAAATATTGAACTTCATTTTGATGGATAAAGAATGTCTCTTTTATTTCCATTACTTGAAAAATAACACAAATAAAAAAATAGAATTTCGAATTGTACTAGTTTGACATAAAAAAATATTAGATTTTTCACAAAGCGATGAAGCCATAAACCGTACTGCATAAATCTCAATATTTTCTGCTCTAAAATATTTGGAAGGCAATGTATGAAGGGACGAACAAAATATTTGAAAAATATTTTAACACTTTGAAGCTTGTGGCTGTCTACACATATTCAATGGAAATCATCTACTTTTGCCAGACTTACTTTTAACTCTGAGTATATGATACAATTATTTTGCCATGAAAACTAAATATAAACCTCATTTTTATTTCAGATAGTTATATTTTATTGATTTCATAAATTTTTTTATTGAAAATCGGTTTTGTAAAACGTGTACTTCACCAATATCCCTAGAAAAGGCATGTTCAGAGGTTTTTAATCTAAATAATTATGTTATTATTAATTTGAAATGCAAAAAAGTTGTAAGAAACTAATTTCCTCTTTTTTAAATTGGTTAGATTACAATTTTGATTAAAGCAATATTAATCGTGAAAGAGGAAAAAAAATATAGTTTCCATTACCCTTAAATTTTTACGCCACAGTCAAGTCATTCGGCGATGAGACGCGCTAACGAACGTTGACCTCGTTTATTCAGAACAAAAAATAAAACAAAATATTCGCGATCTTCCCCTACACTGTTGATGTAATTATAGTGGAATAACCATTTTAAATTAAGAAGTTATTAATTAACATTAATTCTTCTTATTTTAGGTCCCCTGTCGTATTGACTACTCCAGAAAATGTTTATGCGCAGTCAGTAAAAATGCTTAATCTTAATCTTTACTTTTTTTTATATAATTTTGGAAATGTGTGTACAGAATATAATTTTAAAGTGTTAAGTTAATCATCTCAAGTTAATCATCTCTCAGTCTTATTAAGACTAGTTATGATTTTATAATTCGACCCAATAATTTATTTTAGTAAGTAAACTTTTAAAAAGTATTCAATTACTTCATCCATTATTTTTATCACTCTGCCTTGAATTTCGATCGAATAAATCTCCCACTCTAACACTCCCGTAGGCCCATTGGAGGACTTAGGTCGTACCAGTAGATACTAGCGATAAAACGAGCAGATATCATAACGGTTCGTACATTTTCGTGCCAATTGCGCAACGAACACGCATATTTTCTTGTTGTGTGCTCGCATTTCGGGAAATTTATTTTCTCGCATTTGCAGAAAAACCTTTAACGTTTTTCTGCAAATGCGCCACGCGTACATTTCATTATTGCTGTTCTTGCTGTTTCCACTTCTTTCTCTTGCTGTTTCCATTTCTTTCTCTTGGTGTTTCCACTTATTCCCCTTGCTGTTTCCACTTCTTCCTCTTGCTGTTTCCATTTTTTCCTCTTGCTGTTTCCACTTCTTCCTCTTGTTGTTTCCACTTCTTCCTCTTGCTGTTTCCACTTCTTCCTCTTGCTGTTTCCACTTCTTCCTCAGTTTGCTCTTGTCAATAGTGGAGGAAGGACAATTTGTTCATATTAATGGAATGTAACGAGAAGACGAGCTTATATTTAATTGATACTTATGAAATACTTCCAACTTTGTGGGATTTAAAAAATTGTAATCTTAATCAATAAACGCAAATTAATAATTTACCATTTATTTTTACACAAGGACAGAGCGTGAACTGCACGTGAAAAGTACACAAGCCTATTTCATGTCTTGCATAAACGGAGCATGAACTACACGCGCGCAGTACGGGTGCATGTTTCATACGTTGCACCGACAGAGTTACATACGTGCAGTTACCGAACCTGGACAATGTTTAGGTCCAAACTTTAACGTTTCGGATACACAAATATTCGTTTTTTCAATCTATGAATATTTTAGCGGCGTTTCGTAAATTTGCGCTTATTCAAAGATTTTGGCAAATTTATAAATATTACAGTTAGTCAGTTATCTTTAATTATTTTTATACAACAATAACATTTATATTTCCTTTCCCTTCAATATTTACTTATGATCTTCAAAATTATAATTCTATCTGGTTTTTAAGGATTTCTGTTGTTTTTTTTTAAATTTAGGTAACTTTACGGAAAAAAATTAAAATTGACGCCACAAAATATAAAATTTAATTCGTACAATGTCCTTTGTGCGGAATGACGTAAAGAAAAAAAATCTTTGGAGGAATTCTTCAATCTAAAATTGTTACTTTAGAAACTTATTAAAGAAAAATTTGCAAATCCATTTAAAATAATTGAGTTTCAAAAAATTGTTTGAACGTATCAACTAGTTAAACTATTAGACAAACTTTTTTCAAGTTTAAACTTTCAGATTTTTGGTAATTTTCATTTTACTTTAGATAAAATAATCGTCACTTAATTAAAATACAACTGATTTTTTTAAAAATAAAGTGAATTACAAAGATATCAAAGCCGCATTTACAAAAAAAACACTAAACTCTATTGAATGTGTAGGTTGATAGCATTTATTCAGATGGAGAATATAAAATTGAAAAATTCATTCACCTAAGGAAATAAGCAAAAAATTATAAATTATGTAAATTTTAAGGGAAAAAAATTGTATATCAGATTCTGTTGATAGTGGATTTATTTTAAGAATAAACAAACATAATTTCATCGAAGGTGTTCAGTTTCATACGTATCCAACATTCTTTCAAAATTTACTGCTTACCAAACATATATTAAAAAAGTTTATGAACCGATGAACCGTCTTTCTAAAATACTTGTATTCATATTGATAATAGATAAGATATGAATTAATGATTTATCAGAGCACTTTCCATTGGAAATTACTGTTACCTTTTTAGGAAGATTTGGAGGAAACAGGTTATCCCAATAATCCCATTTTTTTCAATAAACAATACTTTTTCGGAATTTAAATTTGATAAGCGACATTGAAATTTTTTGGCCAGAAATGCTCGTATCCAATCATACAACAACAATATATTCATGCCAACAATAATTTTTCTGATTACGACAGACATCCATTAAAATTTCCCACACTGATCCACGTCAGTATTAACTTCCGAAAAAAAACAGGCAATTTTAATAATTTATTTGAAGGCTTCTTTACATAGTATTTTCATAGTTGATTTATCTGTGCTACTCTGATTTGGTTTAGTTGTTTATGGATTTCGTTAATATGATCCTGTTACATAATATAAAACACTAATAACAAACTCTCTTTAATGATATACCATATACAGCCTGAAACTTTTTTTACATTTGACATTTACAATTCTTTTAAACATAATTCTGATTCAGCTATAATGATTTAAGTTTTTTTACTGCAAAATATTTATATGGTCCGATTTGTTAACAAAAAATGCTGGTCATACAATTACTAATATACATTAATAAACGTTGTTTTAGACTTTTCGTATCAACTACGATATATTAATACATTACACTAATTCCTTGAAGTGTTTGAGTTAAATTTTGTAAACAATGGTTCAAAAATTTAACTCAAGGACACTTCGTCTTCTTACATATTTCGACTATTTTTAAGATTAATTACCATAACTAAAACTTTCTAAGCAGAACTTATATTTTTCCGGATATTATAAACTAAGCGATATAACAGTTTAGGTATTAATTTGATAAGTAAGTTTTATGGCAAAAAAAGCAAAATTATTTTTACGAATTTAGTATGATAACGAAGAGTACCCAATAATATCGAACTTTCTTTGCCGACGAATTTGAAGAATAATGTTGATTCGTTATTTACATAACGAAAATGGTAAATAAAAAAAGGCAAATACTATACCAAAGACAAAACAAATACGCAAAGTAAATACGTATATTGCGTTAGTAAATTTAAATATGAATCTCGACGCTGAAAGCTCGTTGGTAGTTGCTAGACGCAAAGTAGGCTTTTATTTTTCTCAAACACTTAATGTAAGCAAATAGTTATGATTTACACGAACATTCGTAACCTTCACCGATCAAAGAATATGATATATAATCTTTGGAAATATTTTCTTCACTGTATATTTTGAACGTTTTATACTGAACATAAAATCAATTCAATTAAGAAAAAATCAATTCAATCAACAATATATGCCAAAGTAAAACATTCTCTCCCGCCGCTCCTTTCCCCCTTCCTATAAAGATAATAGCCACATCAAGTATGACTTTAGATCAATTTAAATACTATTTGTAGTTAAGCGCAAATATGTAGTATACATATTATGTGCGAATACCAATAGGAAAATTGAATAAATTAAATATAATAATATTTAATTTATTCAATTTTCCTGCATCAAAAAGAAAAACCTTTGTAATATCACTGTTATATTAGTCTATCCATCTATCACAGGCAATTTTCTAAGAAATCGCTTTATGTAGAAACCTGAAATTTAGTACAGTAATATAAGATTTTAACCCGCATATATTTCGAGAACTAGTAACTAAAAAATAACAGTAGGGAAATTTTAGGGCAAAAATTTATAGTACTAATTACAGTGATTTCAAAAAAATATTTTCATGCCTGTAAGTATAGAAATTAAGTAGCAAACTTTCAGTGATACACCGAAAAAATTGCAAAAAAATATATTCGACACGCTCCCATTCTGAGATACTGAACCTAAAATTATGAAAAAACAGAATTTTAAAAAGCTACTCAAACGTTGTAGGAAGACATAGCGATAATTCTAAATTTCATATTTTCAATATGCACTTATGCCTGTGAAACTTTAGTAGGCAATATATTTATGTTATAAAAATTTTATATTTGTAAATAGTATAATAGAAAGTCTATATATTAATGATAAAATGGGAGTTTCTCTAATTTTTTGGGATATTCAAGTGAACACCCCATCGTTAATCATCGGTCCCACAAATATGAAATATTAGTGATTTTGTACAAGATACACTTAAAATTTTCATAAAGAGCCAACGAGAACGTGAAAAAGCTTTACAAAGTTTACATTAGTTGCTGCTGAATTTTTTCCAATTTCAGTATCATTTGCCTGCTTTTCAAAAATTTGTTAGAAAATAAATGTTTCCCACGACCGAACACGAGCAGTCATTATTAATACATCGTATCGAACAAAAATGCTGGATAGTGTCACTTGAGTTATACACTCAATGCGTACTTCAAGCTTTAGCAACAATATTTAATTTAAAGTAAATGCAATTAATAAAATGACAAAACGTACAAATGTTTGTTTCGAGTGTATTGTTTTAAAATTTTATGGAAATATGTCGATAGGTTGACAAAAACTTTTGATGAAATATTAATTGTGAATGCAATCTTTATTTTTATTTCCCACAATAGTACAAATGTTATAATTTTTTAAGTCACTGTGCACATTCACAATTAAATGATACTACGTGATGTAGTATTATTTCTACTTTTTTTTAGTTTCTTTACCACGACCTAGGTTTCGTTGTATTACAACATCTTCAAGTTGTAATACAACAAAACCTAGGTCGTGGTAAAAAAATTAAAGAAGGTAGAAATAATTCTACATCACGTAGCTTCATTTAATTGTGAATAATGAATTTCTACAAAATTAACGCCAAATATATTCAATCACTGTACACATATTTGTCCACACTTTCATTGGCAGACAGGGTTTAGACCTAATGACTATAATATTGTTGGCTGTATAAATGGGAGACTTATCATATGGGGAGAACGACTCCTCATATGTTACGCGAATTTTTATAAAGTGAGTGCGTATTATAACTTATATTTTTGGTATTATTGATTCATTTATTTTAAGAAATTTTATTCAGGTCATTTACTTTTGATTGATTTGTCGAGTGGAAATTTTGTGATATAATTTATTAAAACTTATTATTACGCATTGTTTTATTTTCTTTCGATTACTTTGATGGCCAGTTATGCTTTTATTTATTGCTCCAGAATCGTCTTGAAATCCTCGCTATCCTTATTAATAGAGTTACATTTATACTCAATTAACCTTAACTTATTTTTTAAAATTAATATTTCTTTCCATAAATTTTGACCTACATTGATTACTTGAAAAGAAAAATAATGGAATCTTTATAAGACCACCCACGTATCAGTTCATTTGTCCGTCTCTCCGTATGTCACAGTTATTTTCCTTAAAAGAATATAACCTAAAAATATGAAATGTATCATAGGAATAAAAGATGTTGGCCTGTATATAATTTTACAATTACAACACAAAATGTGTTAGCCTTTTAAAGGTAGATAAATTTTTTTTCCCCATTACTTCCTTTCCTCTCCTTTAATTTGTTAGTGTTTTACATAAGACAGTTCTTAAGATATTATTGAAACAATTTACAAAAAATTTGAGGTACAATTGCTTTTTAGGTAACGTTTAAAAATATGTTGTGCCCGATGATTAAAAGCGATACTGGTTTTAAACCAGAAATAATATTATTACTGATATGGACGTCAAATAAATTATAAAAATTAATAATCAGAAAATTACCCAAAAAGATTTGAGTATAAATTATATACTCTCAAATTTTTAATTTTATGCACAATTTTTCGTTATATACGTTCGTTTCGTTTTAGAACACGCATGACACACACATATCCATACACATCCACACATCCACACGTACACATATATATGTCTTCTCCTTTAAATATAAAAAATACGACAATTTACATTATAAACGTTTTCTTATCACCTTCACTTCTAAACATAATTTCATTCTATAACTATTTATAATAGAAGCAACTGAGTTTCAAGTTTGCTTGTAGGATGAACTGCTTAGCGCTGCGGATATATGTGTTTTTTAAAAATCTTATTTTTTTTTTCCTTTTACCGCACGCAAGTTTTACATTCTTTCTTTTCATTCAATTCCATTCTGTACCTGAACCTACACTAGAGTTGAAAAATTACATACATAAGTAACTAATAAATAGCGTGTACTTTCTTCACTCATTCCCATTTTGTCCTTTTTTTATGAGTTAAGATGTAATTACTAATAAATTCTCAGAACATAATTCTCCTGTGCCAGCAAAAATATTATCTATGTTTTATTTTTAATTAACCACATTAGTTTTTATTTGGTGTATATCCCTTTTACATAATAAGTTTAAAACAGACTATTAAATACTATGGAATATATAACTAATTAATTAATTTCTGTACGCTGTTATATATGTTGAAAATTTCTAAATCAATTTTTAATTTTATATGATGGCCATAAGAGTGACATGTGAAAAATGGACCACAGAGAGACCGTAACGGATGCAAATGTATTCAAAGAGCTCTTTGCGATCGATTCGCTTCATATAATAGATCTGATAACAATATTATTCATGCTTTGTTTATACGCTGTCTCATATGGATGCTTTGTGGGACAATATGCTGAGAGAAGCAGTTGGTGTATAATGAAGTACAAAACCTTTTGAATTAAACAGGTTCTAACATTACGTAAGCAGACACTTGTGTTTGTTTAAAGTTTTACGGAAATATAATTGAAATAAAGGAAAAATAAAGAAATTAATAATAAATAATGACTCTTCTATTTATTAGGATATTATATTCTAATACTTTTAATAATAAGATAAGTATTATTTATACTATAAATAATATTACTTCATAAAATATTCAATATCGTATATACAAGCAATGAGTTTGACACTTAAACTAAACTTGTAAGTTTGAACTTGAATTGAATTATTTACAATGTACTGACGATAACAATAATTTTTCAACAAAATTAGTAATTTACGAAATTACAAACTATCCTAATACATAAAATATTAACAATGGCAGTTATATTTGGCAATTAATATTTAAATAAATTTCAATATAAGTTTTCATACATTATTCGGCCGCCATTATTTGCTAGGTGTTTCGTACACTAAGTTAAAATTATATCATTATTTTTGACACTTCAAGTGCACAATTACTGCCTCTTAACCCCAGCAAAGATGCACCCTAGCTAAATGTTCAAGTCTGTGACAAAGAGTAAATGAGACGGGGGCACTAACGGTGATAAGAGAAATGCATAAAAAGCGTTTCGCCATCACGGAACTGGATACGAAGAATTTCATAGAGCATACCGAATTACTTAAAAGAGACGAGCGCGTCGCCGAGGACCGTTGGATAACTCCTCATGTTTAATAGAGTATGCCGATATACTCAGATTGAGCTACAAAAGGTATAATGTTTGCTTGACTCATAAATATATACGTCTCTTCATTAAAATTTAGTTAGGTCGTTACTCGGTATCAGGGTAGATGAAAGCCTTAGCGGTTTTCATATATTTAACGAAAAGATAAATATTTTATCGAAACAGGTGGTTTATTTTTGTTTTTATTTCTGGAAACTCTGGAAAATATTGTGTGTTTAGTTACTGCCACCAAAATTCGGTGGCATATTTGTTAAATTTTTATTTCTAACATTTTTAGATACTAAAGTAAGTCACAGCTTCAGAAAAAGTCATAATTTCCTTATTGAGTTTCAACACGTATTTCACTTGAACGTACCAAATTCAAAGTGATATGATTATGATACCCTCGTACTACCTGCGTACACAATATTGACTTTATTTAATTTTAGCCAAAGTTAATTTAGATATCAAGTTAAGTTAGATATCAAGCAGATATCGTTTTAAAAATATTTAGTTTTTTTTGGACTGTTGCATAAATGAACTACGATTTGAGAGTAAAATGGTCTTCTATTTTCACATCGAAGAAATTGAGACATGAAATTATCAAAATTAGTTTTAAAAAAATAGCACAAGCACATAATTTGGTTTCAGAATAAAGGCACATGCATGTAATAGTAACATATATTTCATAGGTTCTCATATTTGTTTGTTATGGTGAGTTCATATCAATGAACAATACAAAGATACAATAACAATGTGACCACAGTACAATTTCATATTTCATATATATATATATATATATATATATATATATATATGCATATATATATATATATATATCCACGAAAACTATAAATGAACATATAGAGAGAAAGAAACTAATTTTCCGCGAAAAAATAAAATACTCAGGGGAAACGGAAGTAATAATCATATTGGACTTTTGTAATTAGTTATGATGAACGGTTTAGTTTCTTTAAAACGAGTTTTTCTTATCATAAGAGGACTGGAGGGAACCACCAAAAAATTGCGATCTTATCTTGAAATAATGCTGTATATAATCAACAGATGGTTGCGATTATACGCGCAATAGCAAATCCCAAATAAACAATCTATATATGTCAAAGGTCGAGGCACACAAAGCACATTATTAATGTAAAAGAAAAGGTATAAAAGAGCTGAATTTTCCGTACGCGAATATGAATGGACTTTATTGGTTATTCCAAGATTTCTGATTGCATGCGGTGGAAATGCTTGTCGAATATACTTCACTATGTTCCCTTAAATGTAATACGCTGACCGTAAACCTATATAAAGTTGGTGACCCAGTAGCAATATTAAATGATAGGATATCAATACTTTTTAAACCCAAAAAAGGGGTACGCTAAAAGCTTATTTTATTACTTTTTCTATTTAACATTTATGATAAATACATCGTGAGAACGCTCTAGAAGAGTAGGAAAAAGGTATTATACTAGAAGGTAATAAAATCAGCAATCTCAAGTACGCTGATGGCACCACACTCTTGTAATCTACAGAGCATGATTTTGTAGAAATTTTCTGAAGAGCCGTCGTTATGTATATGATTAATAGATTTAAAATTGATATGATGGTCAAATAGAGGTAGAGGTGGTCAAGTCTCAAGGAACCGGGGAACTATCAGATTTAGATTTTGTAAAGGGATTACTATACTTATAATAAGTAACTAAAGGTGATGCGAAAAGTGACTAAGGTGAGGTATCCGGATGATCAAAACTACAGTGAGTAAGCTAGATAGAATATGTAAGAACAGGAAAGTTTTCAATGTCACCAAGAAATATTAATCCGCATGCATTTTGCTATATGATACCGTGTCTTAAAAAACCCGCATAATGAACAAGAAAAAGACCGATGTTCAGATGTAGTTTTAGAGAAGAATGTTTTAAAAGGGAGCTGTCAAAAAAATAAAAAAATCGATACTCGATCTATTCCAAATTTGGACTAAATTATATACCGCCCGTTAACAGTAAGCTCTCGGTTACTTTAGCCATACAACTCGTAGATTACAATGAGATAACCTAAATGAAATGGTTATAGTAGCAAAAAATCAGGCAAAAGACCTAATGGTCGATATGCTAACCGTTCGTCTAATTAGGTTAAGGTCATCACGAAACTCCCTATCTTCGTCGTTTGAAGACAAGCTGAGTATAGTTTAGTATGGAAACAACTAATCCGTTTTACCTTGTACCTTTAGCAAGGCACTTCAAGACTGGCGCGATCTTCAGCAATATATATATATATATATATATATATATATATATGTATATATATATATATATATATATATATATATATATATAAGAAGTTTAACGTTTAACGTATAAACTTAAAATTTGGCGTCGTGATTAAGCAAATCAACTGACGTGAATCTTAATAATTACTACTTAAAAATATTTATATGCGAAGTCGGAGTCAGTGGGAGCATTGTTTTCTTTATGATTCTATCTAAAGGTATTGTTGAGAATGTCCGAAAAAAATGTGTCGAAACGACTTAAATCCGATGTAGAGAAAAAATTACCTTATCAGAAATTTACCTTAAGTTTACTAGAAAACTACACTGATGATTTGAAATTTAATAGTTTTTGAGATATTTACTATGATATTACTACGCCTGTGAAAACTGTACTAGTCAATATATCAAAGTAAGGCATGATAAAAATGTTTTTAAATAGTTGGATAAAAATACTATATACCCTTGAATGGTTATATATGCCTAAATTTGTATGAAACTCTCGTAATGAGCGTTCTACTCATATTTGATAGATTACATTATAATTTACAAGTGACCTAGAATGCGTACTTAAGCCTTCAAATTATGTTAAAACATTTCTCATTTTTTTATTAAGGCTGTTTCATTACAGGAGTGAGAAATAAGGATTCGTATTTCAAGTAATATTAGTTTACATTTATATCCAACTTCAATACTTTTGATTATACTTGAGTATATACTAATCAGATTTTCAACGGTGCTCATAAAATTTTAAATGTAATTGTTTTCAAATCGGTAAAATTTTAAGATAACGGTAATAAATTGATTATAATTTCAAAGTGAAATACTAAAATAAAAAGCTAGTAGTTTAAAAAATATGTAAAGAGAAATAGATATTACGCATATTTATAATATTGGAAAATAAGTTTCAATTTACGTGCATCATATACTTATAAAAACGTATATAATGGCATTGTGGGAAAAGTGTACCGTTTAAAGTATAAAGTACACTTCTTTTATTTATGTTTAGTCAGTTGAAATATACCTGTGTATAGATATCTTAAAACGTATCACTATTCTTCAGAGTACAATGTATTAAAGTTAAGAGTTAGTTTTATTGACTGTGGGAAAGAGGACTTACGTGAATTTTCGTCAGTTTTTAACCTGTTTTTAACATCTTTCTGGATTCTGAATCATGTTAAACAATAACTTCCGCCTCCCTAGATATAGATCTTCTCAAGGTTTGTTGGAATTTTCCTCAATTTGTTTAGCTCTAAAGGTCCACTCCATTGCATTTTTCTAGACGGCTCTATCTTTTTTTCTTCAAAGTATGTCCAAACTTCCCACGTTTTTCAAATGTATTACGGAATAGAACAGATTTTCTGACCAAACTGCTAACGTAACAGAACTGTTTCATGTCTTCAAGTTTCTAACCGTACAAATTGAGAAATTCTGGGCAAATAGAAAGTAGGCGCATCTGAACGAAACGTCAATTGCAAATCAAATCTGACTCCCAAATCAACCATCTCATATAGGCGATGCAGCGGAATTCCGCTGACCGTATATTCGTATGTAATATTCAATTAATAATGTGATAAGGTGAAAGGCATAAAAATACAAAGTGAATACCAAAAGCTGAAAATTAAGGAAAAGTTTAAAGGTTAACGACCTTTATTAAAAACTTTCAACCTCACCAAATATGAGGTTGAAAGTTTTTTTTTATCAAACTTGAATAATTGTTGCATAATCAAACCACTTTGCAGCCATCTTCATTGAATTATACGACTGACATGATGTTTAAATATAATCTACGCTCTTTACCATTGCAAGTAATAATCAAATTGATTAAATATTGTAATACAATATGTAAAGTTAATAATTTGTTTTTAATTAGATTATTTACAGAGGATGTCAGATAATATTTTTTAGAGAGGATGTCAGATAGATTAACGTTTTTGCGTTATAATTACACCCCAAACTCCAACAAAACCATTTTCAAATGTCGCATATCCCTTGTAGCAATATCCGTTTACCATCGCAACAACATGTATTAATTTTTAACTCGGCGCAGAGTCGAGACGATACGATGACGCACTAGTGCGTGTATTCGCGAAGTATCGCACGTTGGCAATGGACTATTGAGAAACCGCAGTGAGCTTTTGCGGTCGAATTGCTTGGCATAATCGAATTAGTGGTCACACAAATCTCAAACCTACTGCCCTATATCAGTTGTTACATGATTCCTGGACATTTTACAAAATTACTGTATAGCTTAATGCTGAACTTAATAGCACTGAATAGCCATTTAAATTAACGGATATATTTCAGCAAAATTATATGCTTAAAGACAGACTTTATTAAATTCATGACTCAACATAACTTTCGGTGTATAAATGTTGATGCAATCTTGATTATTTCTGCCATTATTTTCAGACCAAAGTTTCTAACTATTTAAAGTAGTTATTTTTTACGATTACAGAAATATTATTTATTGCATGTATAAATTTTTACAGAAATAGATAATAAGTAATTTAATATTAAATTGCATAATATGGTAACAATCATTACCATAATATGCAATCAGGTTCAGAATTTTTTTATTATATTGACAAATAATAAAATTGTCATTTTTTTCAGCAATTTCTGGAATATTGCTTCTCAAACATATATAATAGGGTTTATAAACAGAAGGGCGTCGAATATTATGTTCAATAAGAAATCTAGTTTCAGCGGGTAAAGAATATACAAAAGATAAAAGTGATTTCCGTTCGTTCCGTTTTTTGACCTTTGACCTTAGTTATCGACAAGTCGCGCACATGCTATCGTAAGTAGGCTTTGAGACAAATTTTAGGATGTTAAAATAAAGGTTTATACAAGTTTACAGCCGGTTATCTTTCATTCCGAGGCGAAACCCCTAAGATGACTGGACTATACGTTTATAAATAATATTAAAATCAAAAGAACTAGACAACTGCGAACAGATATCTGTCATATGTAATTACAAGAAAGAAGAAATTCGTGAATTCCGCTTAGGACAAAAGTGAACAAAACAATACGCAATTTGTGCACAACGATGAGTGAAGGAGGCAGCCAAGTATTTATTTCAAAGAAAATTTTGATCTATAAATCCTCACTCGGGGCGGCCTCGTGCGTTAAATTTGGAAAAATTAAAAAACCTTATTTAAGCACTATCAGCAACTAAGTTCTTATTATTTGATATAACTCTCCTTTCACATATTGTTTCCAAAACAACTTCGCGATTTGATAAAGTAATAGAAACATTCTATTAGGCTAGTATAAAAGATTTATGATCTACTACTAGTGAACTTAGGCGGCAGCTTTGTTAGTTGCCAACGTAATATTATATTAATAGAAATAAAGTATGGCACAATCAAATTTAATTTGAAATTCAAACTGTAGAATACATTAATAAATAAATAAATATATATAAAATAAATAGTCCTATAGTAAATTATAACCTGAAATATTGGAAACTGCAAAAAAATAATTTTCCAGCATTCAAGGTTTCTACTATTATTAATATATTAATATTATTATTATATTATATTAATCTGATCCGTGGAGTGTATTTAAGTAATACAAACATTAGTGTGAGTTTTTTTGTGTAGAAACCTCGAATGTTGCAAAACTATTGATTGCAGTTTACAAATTTACAGGTTATAATTTACTATAGGACTATTTAGAGTATAATATTTTTTTCGTCAATTTGAAATATAGGTTCCTTTTTTTTTATTTTTTTCATTTTTTTCGTCAATTTGAAATATAGGTGATGTACCTTCGATGTACTTAAATTTTTTAACCCTTAATATTGCACCTTTTTGGAATACATGAGTTATAGTGATTGGTTTCTAACATTAAGTATAATTTATGTATTTGTATAGATTAAAGAAAATAAATATTTAGTGTCATAAATTTTAAATTCCGAAAACATCCATTCCTCTTAAATAATATAGATTATTTTTTTATGGAAGTTGAATATTCAGATTAACCGATGTATTATTAAAAACAATTTTAAACATGAATCATCTTTAAGAAATAAAATAGACGAACTCGTACTTTTCAACAACACTTTTTGCATGCCTTTTGCTTTAGCAAAATTTTCGTCTTGAGAGTATCTAAGTAATATCTGAAGTTAACATGTTGATGTTAAATTCAGTTCATTCAATTGAAGTACTGACGTAAATCATCACTAAGATTGTACCAATATTCTTCAAGCACACTTGGACTTATTGAACTGGTTGTAAATTATAGCATGGAATGGGTCTTCGCCATAAAACACCATTTAAAATCGGTAGTAACTTTGTTGGTGATTGAAATCGCAACGAAAGTCATAAACAGATATCGACAAGAAATCAAAAATATCGACCGAAAATAAAAAAATATCGACCAAAATTTTTGGTTCATAGTTAAATTCATAGTGATGTGACGCACGAAATTTTTAAATTGTCGCCAATTTTAAAAACAGGATGACAAATCCAAACCAAGTACGTCAGTGCATTACCACAGTTTTCAAAATTTTGTTTTGTTTTTTTTATTCACTGCTACCATCTCAGATATTTACTTACTTCAAGGATTTTACGAAATAGACTAGTTATATAATAATACAAAAGACCTTTATGCTAAAATATAAATATCGAAATTGACTTAATAATTTGGATTTAGAATTTTTAAAATACATTGAATCAACAGTAAAAATATTAAAATAAGACATTCTGATTTAATTCCTAAAAAGTAAACAAGAGGGGAAAATAAATTGTTTGTATATTTGTTCAGCGTTTTGAAATTTTCATTACTTTAATGACACCTATTTTTCGTGTATTTCATTTTAAATGTAGCATAAATAACTTATTTTATTTTAATGTAAATGTGTTCTCATTTATTTATTTATTTACTTATGTACTATAATGTGTAGAATTCATACATATGGTGAACTTATTGCTACGAGAGATAAAAAGGTAAGTTGGGATTTTTTGTATATCGTAATAAAGAACCCAATGTATATATGTATGTATATTCTTAAAAGATTCCTACGCCTAACTACTTGCCCTAAATTTATCTAAACTTACTTCCTACCCTCTAGAAACAAATATTTAAAAAGTGGCCCCATCCCCATCCCATCCCATATCACCGTATTGGGGTTAGAAATCCTTATTATTATATAAAATATAGATAATACGAATTTCCCATACTTTTTACGAATTTCTCTACAATTCGATGCGTATACTATTTCTTTGCCCTCAGAAACAATTACTGTGGGTTAAACTCACCGCCCCCCCCCCGTATCAAATATTGCGAAATATGCCTATATGTATATTTAATTACTTAATATGACTATAGGATTCCAAATATTAGTGAAACATGTGACGAGTAACTCTCCCTAATTCTTATCCGTTGAAAATATGAACGCTATGAGAAATGGTTATAAATTTCTTGAATTACCTGAAATTATTTCTGATGGGCTGCACTTATTTCAAATAAGTTCAATGTACGCGTTACTTGTTTAAGAATACAAATTCAATACGCTTAAGATAATCCTAACCGGAGGGTAGAGTTATACAATTTTTTTTCATTGATAAAAAATATAAATTTTGGCTAAAATTAGAAAATGGTGATGCCGCCTTCAATCAACAGTTGTCATTTGTGCCTTGCCCCTTAAATGACTTTAAAAAAGATTTTCCGGGAATTAGAATACATAGTTATTTGAAAATTGGAAAAATAATTCGATGATACTTCGATATACCTTTTGTGTAAAATGTACCGCAGGATGAAAACATTCCTAACTCACCCCTTTAAGTTTTTCACTCCGATCAAAAGTGCTATGGAGCAAGGTTGTTTGTAAAGAAGATATGGCCTAATATACTGGAAGTTATTCCACGGATATCTTTCATTCCTTCGGGTATGTCTTATGTATTTAAAAGACTACAACTTTCAGTAAGGCTTACCTTTTCCATCACTAGCAATGGGTCACAGAGACATTCAAGAGAGAGGAGTCAAGAGAGAGGTCCTTTCATTACTGCAGGATGGATATAAAACACTATCTTTCTGACGTAGGTTTCAAGTAGGTTTTATGTGGCTCCTTCGACGGTGGGTTCTCCTAAAATATATATTTAGAAACAAGGACTACAATAATTGATCGAGTTCCTTTTATTTTACATTTTATTTTCTTTCCCATTTGATTTATTTTGCAGTATATTTGTTTGACATTTTGAATATTTTAAGTTATTTTCGTACTTATTTATTTTATTCATCAGCAACTCTATGGTATTTTTTTTACATAATATTATGGTATTTATAATAATATCACTATTGCTCTATTTCGTCCACAAGATTCTAGTAAGAATCTAAAATACAGGTTATTTATCTAATTTAGATAAGAATTTGCATATAATTAAATTATCCTAAAAGAAGTATGAATTTAACTAATAATAAATAACTAATAAATATTTTTTTCGGCGATAGAATTAAAAAGTTTATAACAATTAAAAATCTCACAGTACAGAAAAAGAATAAAGTAAGGATAATACGTTATGAATATATTAAGAACATTTTTGCAGTTTACAATAATTGGGAATAATTTAACTTAATTTTTTTGAGATATTTTCTCGTATAAATTAAATATCGCTTGTGTGCCTTAAAATAACTATTACTTTCCGTGGTAGATTCAAATATTTTGTAATAATAATATTTCTCAAAATTATTTTCACCCAAATTATTTAATTAATCTTTCATTCAAATTGTACATAGATACAAAAAAAAATAAAAATAACGTAACCATACCATGTAATGAATAAGTTAAGAATTTTTTTGCAATAATAAGAAATAAATTAGTTACTATGGGACATTTTTTCGTGGAAATTAATTATTGTTTATGTCCATAAAAAAATGTGAGATAATGAAATAAAATTGTTAGCGGGATAAACGGTATGGATGACGATATAAATGACGCACATGATGCATTCAGCCCTAATCATCATCGATTTATTGCAGAGAAATGAGCACGATGCATGAGAAAGTTGTCGAGAAAACTCTTTGTGGGTAATGAAATGTACTGATGACAATAGATTTACACATCTAACTGAATATTTAATAAAGCAGAAATTTGTTTTGCGCTGAATAAAAGCACTATATGAAAATTTTGCGGTGTGATGTGATTTCCGAAAATAACTAAATTTAGAAAATACTGCTATTGTTGGAGGTTTTTGGGTCAATTCTAAATTGAATGTTGTGCTAATATGTCTATGTGTATCTTTGCATGTATGAGAAAGATAGAGAGATAGGGAGTCGAGTCGCCATCTAGTCCTAAATTTCAGCGATTTTCGAACTTACGCCACAAGGATTCCTTACACATTTAAGTATTTATAAACATTTATTGGTATATAATATTCCGATTAAACTATTTGCAATATTTTAATTTTTAGAACGAAAATGTATCCCCAATTATATTTTTCACAGACGCATATTTGAAGAAAAAAATATTTTTTTATGTCATATAATTATAAATTCTCAATTTTCGATTTTTTTTTCGTTTACATGAACTGTAAAACCTTTGCTCCTTACCAAATTTCATGACTGTAGGTCAACAGGAAGTACCCCATAATTATTGATTAATTTGCGAGTGTCAAAATATGTGGCAGATGCTTTTTCACAGCCCCAAGGGACCGTAGAATTATGTATTTGGTATTAGCTTCGACTTCGTACCTGCATGCATTCCTTAGAAAAAGGATTTTTACAGACCTACAGACGGACAACGAAATAATACTATAAGGGTTTCTTTTTTTTCCTTTTGAGGTACAGAATCCTAAAAAAACGACTGTGACATGCGGACAGATACATGTTTGATCTTATACGGGATTATATTATGCCATCAGGGTAAGTATTCCTCTATTTAATTAGTAATTAGGTTTAATAGACCATTAGCTACCATAAATTAGTTTAATCTAGAAACAATTTTCCATCCTTTAGTATAACCTGCTGTTTATGAAAATCGTTTCATTAATGGTATTTATGCTTATATATATATATATATATATATATATATATATATATATATACGTTTATACATAAAAAATGTAATTAAATAAACCTAAAAACCAAATAACAATTTTTGTAAACTTGATAACCATAACCACCGATTTCATTTAATTTAAAGAAGTGTTAAACGCCATATTTTTTATAAAGTCTAAGATGGAAATTGGAGAAAATCCCACATTTTAAAAATTGCTGGACACAAGTAGCGCTGTTTTTAGTTCCCAATCCAATTTTTCTTTACAATATTAAAATTCTTTTAAAATTTATTACTTAATATTTAAACCGAAATTTAGAATAATTGGAAAGAAGTAAATTATTTTTAAATAATTCCTCTGATTGGAATTCCAAATATTTTATTATGATTTTTGAAAATATATATAGGATACTTATATGTAATTTGTGATTTTTTATAATCTATTATCAATTCCACTTTTTAGTTATAGTTAGAGCAATATACAACTTTTTACAAGTAGGATAGGGATGATGGAGACTTTGGTCGAAAGCTTCAAGATATGGTTTTATGGTCACACTAATTTTTCTCTAGAACGTCGTTCCGTTATATAACATGGGGTGATTGTTTTACATAATATTATATTTGTAAGTCCAATTTATTATACAGTTACTTATTAATGTCTAGTTACAATATGGTATATATAAATATTAGAAACGTATTGGTTTTACTTCTAGGTGATACAAAACTTTTACTTCTAGTTGATACAAAGAAAAATAAAGGCCAAGTGTAAGGACTTGTTTGTTTTCGTGTTTGAGTATTCTAACAGGTTTAAATATTTTATGTATAGCAATATAAAATCCAGTTATGTCGTGCTTATGATGGGCGGTGAAGGGCTTATAGATAATAAGTCATTACAACTAAACTTAGAGCCTCAGTATTAACTTCATAACAAGTATATACATAGGACATCGACCTATGTATATACATCGACCTATGTAACACATAGTATACACATAGGTCATCGACCTATGTACATACTGTGTTCCGTTACACATTTCTAATGGATCGATTTTAACATAGATTTTCAATTTTATCATAATGTCTTTTGCGATATTTTAATTGCATTTTGCAGTAAGTTAAGCATGATATCTTTCAATTAAAAATATGTGATAAATTTAGCACTATGCAAAAATATACTTATGAAACCTTTATTTATATATCAGTATTAATAATTCATACCTCAACTCAAGATTAAATTGAAATTAGAAATTGTAATACAAGAAAAATTATTGTGTTAAATAAAATATTTATTTTATTCAGTACACGCAATTTTCAATTCACACATGTAGCTTCTGAAGGTTTTTACCATATCATGGTAACTGCGGTAACCGTCAACGTCACCAATTTAGAAAATTTTTTTCTTTTTAAAATCTTCTAAAAAAAGTCTTGCCTAATATTGAATATATTTGGCTTTAATTGTGTAGAAATTCATTATTCACGATTAAATAAAACTACTTGATGTAATATTACTTTTACTTTCTTTAAGTTCATTACCACGACCTAGGTTTCGTTCTATTACAACATTTTAAGGTGGGCTATTAGCAAAGAATCAGATAGTAAAGGTTCTTTGCTAATAGCCCACCTGAAGATGTTGATATACAGCAAAACCTCGGTCGCAGTAAAAAACTTAAAGAAAATAGAAATAATACTACATCACGTAGTTTTATTTAATTAAGAAGTATTCCCATTATACAAATTTCTAAAGCCTTAAAATAGCAAGAAAACTTTCGGCGTTGCGATTGACTTCTAGAAATATCGCAAACAATTATGTGGTAGACAATTTTTAATTTGACATGATTAATTTTCAAATTATACTACTATACCAGTATTTAACATAAATCGCATATGAGAGACACAACTATAATTAATATTTAATTTTTTTGAAAAATTTATCGTGCACTGAACTTCAATTTCGTAAAATTTGAAATAGTTTTATCAAGTGAAAAAAATAACTTAATTCTGAATATTTAAAAAAGTGGTATGAGCGCAAAATTTTCAATAGACAATTATTATTTACATTACTATTAGTCCCATGAAGGACAATTTCACCGTGCTTCCATTTTACAAACGACATCCATAATAAAGTTACGCTTAACCCCAGCGAAAATTCACCCCTGCTAAATATTCGAGTAAATGACGAGTAGTAGATGAGGCAGTGGCACTGACTGCGACAAAAGAGAGACGTACATGAGGCTTTCCATTATCACAGGGCTGAGCGTGAAGAGTTTTATTGAGCGTGCCATTTAATGAGAGGAGACGAGCGGCGTCGCAGAAGACTGTTCGGTAACTCCTTGTGTTGAATGAAGTGTGCTGATGGGCTTAAATCACGCTGCCAGCTGAGCGTGGCTTGCGTGGAGGATATGGATTATACTATTACAACGTTATCTACATTGCTTCTTTTGTGCACATAGCTCATTCCTGTCATTTGTCACTAGTATGTCCCAAAGGGGATAATCTTTTATCGTGCGGTCTACTTCATTAATCTAAAATAATCGGTACATTAGTACAATTACTTATTTTTAAAATTGAAATTAAACATGAAAGTAATAAATTTCTATTATAAATGTAACTAACTCTACGCTATAAATTCTTATATAGATATCTCGTGAATAATGATACGAATATGAGAATTCATCTCATTTCCGTTTCTTTATTCACGAGAGCTACTCTACACCGTTTCCATCGCTACAACACAAAGCAGTTTTTAATTCATCAGAGAGTCTGTTTAGACAAGAAACAAGGGCTGCATGACAAGTGGTGTAAGAGACATCAAAGTTGGTGGATCTCTTTGCGGTAAATCCGCTTCCAGGCCTTGTGATGGCCCAAATGTTGCTATCTAGGAAAGCATGAAACTTCGTGGCATGACGTGCAGATATGTGAAAATGGATCTTATTATAATGTAAACTTTTAGAGTAAATGTTTCGTGGACTGCATAATTTTCTTCATCAATTTATTTTCAAACTATTTTTTGTGGGTCATTTGTAAACAAGGTATGTAAGACGTATATGTTCTTAGGAGACGTAAGTGTCCATAATTTTATTTTCTTCTGAAATAAAATTATGGACACTTCCTGCCACAAATATGCTTTACTTATATTTGATTTGCCTCTTTTTATAGAGATGTAAAACGCATTAAAATAAACGTATTTGAAAGAGTAGGTTTTTTTATAAATTGAAATATTTTAAAAGAATTATTCAAATTATTTTTGAAAATACTATAAGTGTAAAGTGTAAATTTATTTCTTCTTAAAATTCAAAATAAAAACAAGACACCATGTCTTAAAAACCTTTTCATCTAAATTTTTTATCGTCAGCGACTCACCAAAAAATCAGAAATTTTGAGTGCTCCCTTAATATTTTCCTCCGGTATATAAGTACGTCACTACTAATAATATCTAAAAAAACTTCCTCAATTAAAATACGTTTCCTAAAAATCTGTTTGATTTAAATTAAATATTTTCTAAAGATCCGAACTGGTATTTAATAGCAAGAGCTTATTACAAAAGTATAGCATAATGAATATCCAGCACCTGTTTTATTTGTGTATTACAAACATTTATAAATATATTTAATAGGGGTTTTATCATTATGACTTATTAGCTATTTTTTTTAACAGAAATTTTTCAAACGACAAAGGTAAAATTTTGGCAACATGAGATTGCAAAAATGTAGATGATAACAATATTGTAATATGAAGAGATTATAGTAGTAAAGTATAAAAATAATATTTGCATTGCAAATTAATTTTGTCTAATATTTAATTTACGACATCAGATAAATAATCTAATATATCTGTATCAACGTTTGGTTAAATGAACTTTATGCCAAAATACAAAATATCTGTCATCTAACATAACTAACTCGAATCAAAGTTTGAGTTTTATATGTATAATCCTTCTAATAATGGAGAAATGAATCACAGTTTCCTTCTAGTTGACTTAACAAAATGAATTCGAGCCAAAATTGTATGTCATTTAATATCTTCATTACAATTCTTGGTTTTTTTTTATAATCAAATTTATTGAAAATGTAATTTATTAAAACTTTCCTACATTAAAACTTGTTTTATAAATTCTGAAGTTTCACCGTATGGTGTAATCAATTAAAAGATATAATAAAAAACTACTGAAAACTTGAAGAATTAAATTTTGTAACTCTCAAGATAATCACTGTAAAGATTTTCAAACTCCTGTCTGAAAACTGATTAGCTAACCCAATATCACTACTTTAATAGATTTCATAATTCAATACAAACACAATGTTCGATAAAAGCTTTATTTTAGTAATTCTAAATTTGCAGATCAACATTTGTAAATTCTTCGACTTTTTATCCTAACACGACACCACGTAATTTAAGAAAGGGATTCAGAAACGAAAATAATGAAGTCACGGAATGTATTATTTTAATATTGAACTCATAAAGTTGCCTCGATCACAGCAATCACTTTTTTCCGTTATATCGCTCTAAATGTCCCCAGTCACCCTCTCTTTGTTAAAATATAATAACAATAAAACTGTTATGGATACTTGATTACGTTTGACTGTTTCAACGAAAAATATAAAAGATTAATGGTGTCGTTGAAAGCTCGACAACCCTCCCCATTTCGACATCCCATGAAAGAAGATATTATTTCCGGAGGCTCATTTTAATTATTCAAATTGCACAAATTTTGTGCATCATCGTTACTTTTTCTTTTATGAACGAAGCTGTAAGGCTAGTCAGGAAATAGCATTATGACATTCCTGTGATACGGTTTTTTAATGGCTGACAAGAAATTTGTGTATTTACTATTGAATACGTTATACTCATATCGAGTGACTTATTTGGGCATGTTTTTATTAAGCAATACATTTTTATTAACAGCGTCAAAAAATAATATATTTTAATCTTTAGGCGTAGCATTTCAAAAAAATACTTTCTTAGAGAATGTCTATGTCACAAAACAAATCTACTTCCGAAATTTCATGTTTCCAGCTTGAACAGTTTTGAATTGATTTCTATGAATCTGTCAGATTGACAGATTCCTTTTTACTCCCTTTGAATTTGAATTGCGACAATCCATGGAATATATGTTTAATTACTTGCTTAAAGAAATATTTATGTCGTGTTTTAGGTTAATAGACTTTTTATATTGTTTTTTTATAAACGACCCGTCAAGTTCTTCACCGCCAACATTATTTTTAGCAAGACGTAGGAAAGGTTATAATGCATGAAGATTCCATTGCTCGAAATACTTTATTAGGATAAGAAAAAGAAAAGACTGATTGTAAGTGGTATCAGATATAGAAGAACTAAGCAAACTGGATGTAATAGGTCTAAAATGTAGTCTAAAATAGTAATTTATACAAATTGCATATTTTTATAAACCGTGTCTTCTTAGTCTGTTCGGATAAAGTGGAATGAATTGTAATAATACCTAGAATTATAATAATTCATTCCACTTTATCCGAACTATGACCAAACACAGGGCACAGAAAATTTAAATGTCTATTTTTTTTTTTAGCTTTTCATATGTTACCGAAAAGTAGAACGATTTTAGGGCTGCGTAGCGAAATTGAACTCTTGTAAATTCGTAATTTCGTTGATCCATCTGTCTGTCCGTCCGTATGCCACAGCCGTTTTATTCAGACTACTGGCACTATATATATGAAATTGTGATGGCAGATATTTTCTACGAATTTCTATGAAATGTACAATAAGTTAAAAGTTTATATTTTTGAACTTCCATAATTTGTTTTTGAAGCAAAAAGAAAATCATTCATTTTAAAAAGTAACTGAGGGTTTTTTGTGAATAAAAATATGGTTAATTATTACATTACAGTTCTCAAGGTTGACATTTATAGGTCTACCGCGGAAAATTAAAATGTTTAATCACTGCCACATAATATTTATTTTTAAAAAGTAATGCTTTAAAATGGCAAAATAATAAAATTTTATAATTTAAATTTTATAACAAAATTATAAGTAATAATTTATTATTAATAACGTGAAACAAGAAATTTAAAACATTTTTTTTAACTATATAATGTCAACTTTTACTATATAATAACTTTTACTATATAATGTCAACTTTTACTGTATAATAACTTTTACTATGTAACTTTTACTAAATATAGTAACTTTTACTATATAATGTCAATAAAGGTCAATATTTTCTTCTACCCTTTAATCGAATTCATTTATGGACATTATTGGCGACGCTTTCAGACGACTCACTCCTTTGCGTTATAAACAAGTCTTAGAGCAATCTAAATTTCTTCCTCGGCGTCCACAAGCTGAGCTACATGTCGCAAAAAACGATTTTTAATTAATTTTTCAGTACTCGTGGCGGATTCGTGGTAGTTGTTCTTAATGAACCGCCTTTGATCTTTAATCCCCTTTCTTTTGGTAACTCATCGTATTCTGCCTATAACTATACTTGTAGGTACATCCTTTTTATATACTCTAATAAAGCGGCATTGAGTGTAGATGCCGACAAAGTTAGGTTTTATAGTATTTTTAATAGTAAATTAACACAACTCTTTTAAATAGTATATTTAATAAACAATCGATATTTAAATACTCGTATATTTATACCTTTGAGAAATGCTTATACACCATACTTGTTATTAAATCAACTACCCATAATAGTTTCGAACTTCAGCAGGACCTAAGTGAGAGGGTTTAAGTCATACCTGTAGATATAACAGGTAAATATATAAGATATATAAGGTAATAATATAAGATATATAACATTTCGGATTCAAAAATATCCACTTTCTCAGGGCGTGGATATATTACCCCTTAGCGGCATTTTGCAAATAAGGGCTCTTTATCAAACGTTTTGAATAATATTTGATAAATAAATTGATCATTAAAAATGATTTAAACATTATTTTATGACTTTAAATAAAATAATTTATAAAAAAACATACACCAAATAACTTTAAAAATAACGTTCAAAGTAAATTATAAAAAGGAAATAAATGACTTTTAAAGCTAGTATGCATCTACCGATAGATCTTAACTCTTCTGCTTCCTGAATTTTCAACATATTTATAACTATAGTTCTACCTAGTTTTCAAGGATTTACCTGTTCCCTTAAAATGTACGTAAAATAATGTACATAAAAATGTACCTTAAAATGTACGTATTTCTAGAAAGGAGAGTAAAATTAATACCATAAAATATATAATGCCACTTACACGAAACGGTATTAAGAAAAAAATAATTAGCAGAATTTTCTAGGTAAGATTTTTCACCAAAAAATTTCAATAAAAGGAAAATTCTACCTATCTTTTGAATTCTTAGCTTAATTGCTTTCTCTTTCTCCTTACTTTTTTTATTTTTACGAAATCAATTGAAAGAAAAGTAGTTAAAATAGTTCGAAATTTTACATCAAGGACACTTCAACTTTTTTTACACTTTGGATTGTGGTTCATTATTTACCGGTTATGAACCACAATACGCTATAAGCTGTACGAAAGTAAAATTTTGACATTAATTGTAAGGAAGTTTCCAGCCTAAAGATCAAATTAAGGAACTAAACTTTCTGTTCTTAAAATTAGTGTGACAAAAGAAAATATAAATGATATGTGAATTTTTACCCACACTTTTAAAAGATATATTGATTCGTCATTTACGTAGCTAAATTGAAGAATAAGAAAAAAAACAAATACTGTGCCAAAATTAAGATAAATACATAAAGTAAATACGTGCCCTGGTAAACGTAAATCTGATTCTCGGCGTTGAAAACTCGTTGGTAGTTTCTAGGCACAAAGTAAGCTTTTCTTTTCCTCGAGCATTTAATGTAGGCATATAGTCGTAATTTGTACAAACGTTTGAATTCTTTGACAGTCAAAGTTCATTGTCAATATTTAATTTAATGTATGCTTTGAACATTTTACAATGAATATAAAATCAATTCAATTATCCACGAAAATGATTTCTACTCTGTGTTTTGATTGTACTTGGGTTCTGCGAATCTTAATATTTTCCCCAGAATATTTTTATATAAGTAATTTGCCAATTAATCTAGCTTTTTACAATAATCAAGACAATATACTGAAAAAACCTTGGATTATAAGTGGAAAATATTATAAGTATATAGATTATGAAAGGAGTGTATAAGGATTATTAGAAATAATAAATAATAAACTTGTTAAATATTAGTAAAACTCGTACTTTTCCGTACATATTTAGGAATATTTTATAACTTAAACCATTAAGATTGTTTCGTGTTTCTTTTGAACTATTTTAAAATATTACAATTATTTTTCATTATTTAATTATATTGCCTGGAACATTTTTTAGGGACGTAATATTATCCCGATTTTCACAAAAATACTTTGACTTTTATTAATTGTACCTATTTCATCATTTTACATATAGTTCTTATTAATTGTATTTTTTGAGATATACTTGTCAACAAAATTTGGTGGACACCTAAATTTTAAAAATAAAAAAAAATTAGGCCATTTTAAATATTGTTTCTTGTGTTAGGTCAGGGAACTACATATTGTATATGAATTTCAAGTCCCTATCTTATTTCATTTACACATGACAGACTGGTTGGTAGTTTCTAGATGGACGGAGAAGCCATCGAAATAAAAAAAGCGGTGCCCTTCGGTTCATTCGAATCTGGAAACATAAAACTGAAGAATACATAAATAAATTTAATACAATTCTCATTGATCAAAGTTTTATTGACATTTGTGTATATTATTTTCTTTTTAGATTCATTGTACGATATTGTATCAATTTTCGGAAAATTCCACAAAATATACATTCTGAATATATCTAAGCACATACAAAACACTTGCTGACTGTCTAACGGGCTGATAATTATTCCAGAAAAGTCAAATTCGGAACATACATTCATTCTAGGATGTAGGCAGCCACTAAAAAAACTTAAATAAACATCGCCTCAAGAGAATAAAAATGGAGTCGAAATTTAAACAAAAAATCTGCATGTCACGAAAGTATACATATCAAAATTACTGTAAAATTCCGTTGTTGAAATTATCAAATACCATTATGAAAATATAAGCGCAATTACAAATAAATAAGTAAATTTATATACAGCCACTTTTCATAACAAAAATATCTAGTACGAGCATTAAGAAAGGTCCATGGGAGCGGGTAAAATGGAATCATAGCAAATGATGAATAACATGACGTCTGAGAGATTTGATATCAAAATCTCTTAAAGAGTTTTGTGATGTGGTCACGCTAACTTGAAAAATACAGAAATGTTAATACCGGTTCTAGTTGTAATTTTGTTTCCAGTTTCAGTATCATATGTTTTTAGAAACCTTATCAAAAACATTAACATTTCCCATAAACAAACATAACCAGTTCATTGTAAGCATGTCGTACCAAATAAAGACACTAGGTATCGTTACGTGAAAATTAAAACATGCTATATTTTGACTATACAAGAAAATATACGAGGCATAAGTTCGCCCGTCATTTGTCTTTTCGGAATTTACTCGTTATTTTAAGGCCTTACTACAAATAATATGAATCTATTTTTAATGATTTTCTATGACTATTAACAAGGCACAGACTCAGCTTAAGAGTTTTGTGATGTGGTCACACTAACTTGAAAAATACAGCAATTAATACCGGTTCTAGTTTTAATTTTGTTTCCAGTTTTAATATCACATGTTTTTAGAAGACCTTATCAAAAACATTCACATTTCCCATAAGCAAGTATAGGCAGTTCATTATAAGCATGTCGTACCAAATAAAGACACTAGGTAGCGTTACGTGAGAATGAAACATGCTACATTTTGATTATACAAGAAAATATAAGAAGGTATAAGTTCGCCCGACATTCGTCTTTTTGGCTTTTTCATTTAAGCCCTTGCTACCAATAGGGTGGAAGTAGACTTCAGAGAAATTAAATTCATGCTAATTCGTAAAAAAGTATATTTAGCAAAAAATAAGGTGTGGAAGATGAACTTTTTTGTCTTACTCACTATTTATTACGTTATTGAAGAGATTTAACCAAACCAAAAATTACTGTACCTTAATGCCATATTTACGAGAAGTTTGCTTCGTTTAACCTATCATATTACTGCATTTGCCTAATCAAAAAACCTTGTAATATTTCCTAATATTCATCAAAATTTTCTTCATCACCAACGAATTACAGGTTATATTTGAATTTTCTTTGCAGAATACCATGGAACGATAACTCTTTTCGATATCCTGCAGAGAATGGTGAAAGTTTGAATGTGAATGGTGAAAAAATAATTTTTTTAATGCTGCATAAAAAAAATTTGTAATGTTTAAAAAAAATCAGTTGTTCACTTTGGACTTAAATACGTAATAGACAACTGATTCACGAAATAAACAAAAACATGCAAGCTTTTCTAAATCTTAAAATATATCTGCTTTTACAAAAAAAAACACAATTTTATTATCATTTTGAATTAACAAAATTTATTTTAAAATATTAAAACGGAAAACGTGGAAAATATAATAATAATTTGGTAAACAATTTCAAAGCGATTTGCACTGTTCTTTTCAGGACGCTGAAGAAAATTATCTCTCCCCTTGTCACTTTGTCGTATTTTACTTTGCGCCCTATATAGTTTTCTTTATTGCAACAATTATGATGTAATTTTTGATAAGTATGTGCATAAAATAAAACAATATCAAACATAATACCTTTGACACAACGTTTAATTTACTTCAAAACAACATTTAATTTACTGCAAAAATCACATTTTTTGGTTTTATTGTTTAACTCGTTGTAAACGTCAAAAACCTAAAATTAATATTTTTCGAAAATTTTAATGAAAATCGTAATTTATTGAATTCAGTAGCATCTCCAACTATCCTTGCCAATGAGCATTTGATTGTATACATCTATCATAATGAACTCCAATCTTTCTCGTTTCTTAGTAAATTGGCAAGCAGGAAATTAATCATATTAATTTGAGCCATTACACTTATAAAATGAATAATATTTGTAAAAGTTGTACATTTAAAAAATATTCAATCACAAATTATGTTCGTACAAACAGAGAATAGATAAAAACTAATTTTTTTTCGAAATTGGCCCCTACTTTCCCCCCTCACTTCAACAATTCTAGAGAATCGCTCGTTAAGTTTAATTATCATCTGGTTATTAAAGGCCTTCTGTGCTAAACCTACTTTTTTTAAAATGAATATTACGTATGTGTTAATTTTTCAATTTATATATCAATACACTTGTTGATTGATTTTTAAGAGATAATGATGGTTCCAATAAATCTAAGATTTTTGCTAAGTTCGAATTGGAGTAAGGTGTTTAAAATAGTTCCTACTAGACCGAGTAAAATTTAAACACCGTTGAACATTAGTTTTCACTGACCCGATAATTGTGAACGATATTTCATACAATAATTAATAATCAGTAAATGGATGTTTAGTAATAAATGGTGATTATTATCGTAACTTAAATCTCTTCAATAATTTTTATTCCAGAATGTAAACCAATAACTATTATACGCAATGAAATTGCCACATGCATACCAATAGTAAAATGGCCAATATTTACTAAATAATTTGATCACAAAGCATAAATATTTGGATGCTCGGAAACGTAAAATAATCTTCGCCACTTTTCATGGTACATTCGAAAGTATTAAATTAGTTTGATGAATTCAGCAAAAGACCTATTAAATCTTTAGAAATATGAAATATTTTTAACGCACCAACATATTTATGAACCAATCATGTTAGAAAATATTGACTAATTGCTAAAATTGTTTTTAATTCTAAGTTTAACAGTTGATATTGTCCAGGTCGGAGCAAACCTTTCTGTCACCCTGTCGTTCTCTTCTGATTTAGCCCTTCTAAAGCATGCAGCATACATGCAGTAGCCTGTAATTATTTGTGATTACTGGATGTGGAACAGTACTCAGTTGTTTACACATTCGACCCGTGTAAATCAAATTATTACAGAGGCAACGACAGCTAACATTGTATGAATGGAAATAATATTCATCATGCAAATGTTTCATTTTTTCTTTTAAATATTGATAAATACACCAAAAACATTAGGACCACATTAAATTATTTTAAGCAAAAAACTACTCTATACATGAGAACATAACAGAAACTCCGATTTAACAAACAGAAAAGTAAGTGTTAGTTGGTATAAAAGTGTATGATCCCTTTGTGCATTGTGAGTTCCTCACCTCGGTTGGCACCAAATAAAAAAACACGTAAGCAAAAGAAAATCGTGTCACTCAACATACAGATTCCGCCGTCGAAAAGGGCGTCTCATGATGGCAGTAGATTTAAAAGGGCGAAGCAGCAGACACTGAACGAGCTAGCGAATACAGTGAGTTATCGTTTAAGGTCGAGACGTACTAGGAGTATAGAATGTATGGAGGTACACTGACTTTTTTTTAGAGATTTTAATTATTTTTCTAAGATAGGTGTACTTTCAGTATATTCATCTGAACCATAAAAATAAATTGTACCTGAATTTGTCGACGGCAAATGAATATAGAAAATATATTTACAAACATTTGTCTAGGCAAAATATATTTATTTTCAAAATATGAAGAGTCAGAATGTGGTTTTAAACGATTAAAGGAATATTTTCAGTTAATAGAGCAAAAATAAATAAATATACCAAGTTATCAATAAAAATTCTTGTCATTATCTATCTATGTCAACGTTTGATTTCTTTTTTTATTAAATAGAAAAGAAGGGAGACTAAAAATCGATACATATATGGGCAACTGATGATGAATACAAACAAGTAGTTCTAACATTTTTTATTAATTTGCTACAATAGTTACCATGAGAGCCAGTTAAGATCATTGTGAAAAACGTATGGTGCGGCTAAACTATTCTTCCCATGATTTATAATTTTACAAATAATATAAGATCAATTCCACGTGTCTCAAAAAACCTAAAAGCTTGCGAAGTATAATAGCAACTGTGAGAGACTGCCTTAAAAATTAATTTGCTACTCGGCATCTGAGTTATCAGAGATGAAATTCTACAAAGGAATCTCACGATAATAGAAAAATATTTGGTAACTTAAAAATTATAAGGCCATTATTAGGGTTCCTACCTCAAGAGAAATATATAGGATTACTTTGTCGTTTGTCTGTCGGTCTGTCAAGATCCTTTTCTCAGAGACGCAGGGAGATATGAAGAAAAATAAAATTAATATCAAAGACATGCATCAACGGTGGAGCTATAAAGAAATCAAGCTTCTAAGTCAACGTAATCAACAAGTATTCTAAAAATACGGCCATTTATGCCTCATATTTAGACACTCGCAAGTAAATCAAAACCTATAGGATACTTCCCGTTTACCTAGAATTATGAAATTTGGTAAAAGGCAAGATCTTAAAGCACAAAAGGCAAGATCTTAAAAAAAAATTGTTGATTTGTAGTTATATCATATAAAACAATAACTTTTTTTTAAATTTTGTAAATAGTATAATAGGTATATTACGTAACATTAAACGTTTGTAAATGCGTACTTTTATACGGAACCCTCGTATGTGAGTTCCACTTGTCCTTGATGGGTTTTCATTAGTAATATTACCAATAGGTTTATCCAGAAATGTTTCGACTTTTTATTTCAGCGTCTATTCATCAAATGTTTCGACTTTTTATATCACGTGCATAAATAACAAAAAATCTACTAGTGGATACGTTATTAAAATTTAAAGACCTTTTTTTGCACTGAGCATGTAATGTAACCATGTAATACACTTTATGCTTCCCATATATTAGGTAATTTGAAACCGGACTTAATTGTATCAAGAAGATTAAAAGGTTGCAAATAGAGGTATTAAAGCTAAGCATGGTACCTTGGACAAACCACGAGCAGATAATCGCAGACAGCAAGGGTGTAATTGTTTACTACTCTCCGGATAGCTAAACACAAAAGAGAAATGGTGTAGTAAAAATAGCCTTTACAAAAATTTATATATATATATATATATATATGACCCACAGCAGAGAACAAAGCAACGAAGCAAATTCGGGCGGCTTTTTACACTCCAACCCTTAACCCTAACTTCATTAGAAGCAACTATTAGAAGAACTAAAAGGCGTGATGATTTATCCATAATCTTATGAAGTTTAACGCACAGTATAATAATAAGACATCGTAAGAGGCTATGGAAAAAAACAACAGAGGCTAATCCAAGTTTGCCTTGAAAAAAATTTGAACTATAAGGAACATTTAGTACGAAACATTGAAACCCTTGTACACATTGTCTGAAATTAGATTTATTGTGTCTTTATAAACCAAATATTTCACAATACTTTCAAGTCAGTAAAAAGGTACTTGAAAGCAGTTGTGGCATCAGATCTCAATGGAATAGTGGCTGATACTGCTGATGATAGAAAAGCTAGACTTGGGTAAATTAAAAAAAAATATACACCAAAACAGAGGTTAGTAAATATGATCAGGACGTACAGTAAAAATGGTTAACACTTCCAACACATATTGAAACCTGGGCAAAAGTTTCGAAAAAATAGTGAGAATTAAATACAAAAATTTGCATAAACAATTTAAATTTCTGAATATTTACGAATTTAGCAAATGAAGTTATTACATCTAAAGTAATAAAACTGCAGGAATGAAAAGGATACATAAAATTATATAAGAAAACTTATTTTAGGATGACCTCAATGTACTGGAATTGATACAAGTTAGCAAAAAAAAATTAAGAAAGGTTTAAGAAAGAAGTAATGAGAGCGATAAGGAATACAAAGGTAGGAAAGGCACTAAGACCCGAAGGAATATCATCAGAACTACTCAGGCTGATAGGAGAAGATAATATCTCAATACCAGTGGACTTCACAAAAGAATTAAACAACAACTGGCATGTTATCAAAGGGATTGGTGTGTTTCACATTTATTACATTTTAATGAAATAAAGGGTAATTTTAGGATTGTACGGAAATCTTGTCATATTTTTTTAAAGATAGGAAAATCATGGTATAATCCTATTCTGATTGTAGCTATTCATTATGGGTCAGTGCAAGCCATTATAAGTCAGTGGTCATGTTCATCATACATGGCTATCTTTGCTTAAATCAATCTACCGGTCAATGAAGTAGACGTGGTGTAGCAAGACCGGCCAAGATCACTTGTCAAGGACCATTTTTGAACTATAAGATATAACCGTTCCGGTAAACGGTGCCAGCTGTGCAATACCACCCTACAAACCATTAACAGTGGAAATCCGTGAAGATAACACTAAAGAAGTTTCTGAATTTTAAAATAAAAATATGTCGGAAGCTATCAAACTGATTCGAATATTTCATTAGAATATACAGGTATCTTAAGTAACAAAAGAATAAAGTAACCACCCATTTCTAAAACCCTTATTAAGATTGTATCATAGGGTTGTATTTATCTAAAAAGAATCGCAAAAATATTTGGCGATTCCTTTTAGAATAAATTGCGGTAATTCAGAAACCCCCATCATGTTGCAGAATTAAAATCCATTCTAGTGTAGTCGCGAGCAAAGTTTATACCTTTAATATTCAACTGACAACATCAAAATAACTTTACTAGTGTTGTGTCTTTGCCTTTGTTTTTTACCAACCACGTTACAGCAGCCGCTGTTTGTCTACGCTTCGCTTTGATGTTTGCCAGTCCAACTGATGTGAACCTATCAACTTCTATTACGAGCTTTTATATTCCTTTCGAAATTGATTGATGGCGAGGCTGTTTGTCGTTTAGATTCGAATGTTCGTTTGACGGATGGTAGAGGGGCAATGGGCGGTGTTTGTGAATAGCCTTTTTGCATACGAAACGTTTGTTCCGATCTGTCATTGCTTGTTTAATTTTGAATTGAGCGATGGTCACGATTTTATTCGTTGTGACTAAATTAGCATTGTAGATAGAGTCGTACAGTTTTGTGAAAAATGTATCATGGTAGCCAATACTGAAAAAGCAAATAAACGTAAAGCAACAATCCCAAGTTAAAACATGAGAGCTAAAGGTTAATTCATAAAACAGCAATAGAAGAAAATAGAAGATGATTTATGTCTAAAACAAACCACATCTTTAGAATTTTTTATTGCATCAGTTACCGATATTGGATTCATAGTTTTTTAGGTGTCCGCAATACAGTACTGCAATTTATCGCGGATGCTTAAAAAAATGGAATTTAAAATCATCGCTTTAGGTCTAAAAGTTGTATGAACTTTACAATAATACTGATTTTTGTCATATTTTTTTAAGACTTTAGGAGTTTCAAAAATAGAAATATTTTTGGGGACATTTTAAACAACCTTTAAAATTATATTTTATAAAAAATTTTAAATATAGAGCTGAAATTCTTAAAAGAGTAAATAAAGATATTCAAATGAATTCATTCGCAATATAAAGAATTTAAAAAAAATTAAATGCTTTATTTGTCCCCTCTAAAATTGTTTTGAGCGTAAACTATTAAGATATATATCAGTATACCATATTTCTAATTTCTAGAATAAGCGGTTACGAAAGACGGAAAAATGAATAAAAAAGCGAGTGAGCTTATAAAGATTCCGTTTTTCACTTTCAAAAGACGAGACCCTCAAAATACTTAAAGGATTCCCATTTATCGAATGATTTGGCCGATATATTTACCCTACCTTTCATGAGTATTTTTTTATATATTATTTTCAGTGTCGAAAATAAATGTTTATTAATATATTTTTTCAATTTAACTCCAAATATATTTTTATATGCTTATGTACTATACATAATTCGTGTAACCATATGTAATTTGTTTAATATAAACATATTTCGATATACTACATATAGAAGACAGGATAACAAGATAAATCGTTTAAGACTTAAGGTATAAATTAATGGGGCAAGGACAAAACGCATATAAAATGTATCGCCGCTTGATTTACGTACCTCAAGTGTATGTGGTAATATATTATGTGGCGGATTCCAATATTTAGCTTGAAAATTTGCAAATATTTTGACATAGAAAAATATATATAAAATTATAAATTAAACAAATTTTATTTCGTTTTTTATATATCTAATTATTTTAGTTTAGTAACCCTCTCATTTTACTGTGAACAATTCACAAACGTCACTAGTGTTGATAAATATTGTTTAATAAATGTATGATATGTAATATAGTAATAAGATTAGTAAATTTCTTTATTTCATAAATTTTAAAAATTTATGTGATGTATATTTAATATCCTGCGCTATAACATTGACTAGATATTATCACACTTTATACAACGCAACTTCTGTGAAACGGTGTTACGTGTTAAAATCCAGAGAAAAGAGCAAATGGTAAAATTTGGCCATGTTTCTTTGACTTTAATGTGAGGCCAACGAGAGTCACCCAAGTACTTATTCCACCTATCACAATGATTTTGACAGATGTTCTATTCGCTTTCAAACGTTTGTAATTCCTGATGGAAACATCATTTTTCTTTTACAAGAAATGTATCCCAGGGAAAAAATATATGAAATGAAAGTAATGGCAAAAATTGCACCAAAACCAAATTTTATCCAAATTAAAAATTGCATTAATTCTGCTAATAAGATACCTTTAAAATTTAATACTGCATCTTTAAAATTTAATACTGCATATTTAAAATTTAATACTGCATCTTTAAAATTTAATACTGAATCAATCAAACTTGTATTGTGTATGTTATAAATAAATTTGGTTGACTTTGCATAAAGAGTAGCATATTGATTCGATTTAAAACAGATAAGAATAAGTTCTAAAACCTGACTATGGGACAACATAAACCTGCAACGCGACCATCATCTTTGTTAATGACTTTTTGATAAGCAGAAAAATACTAAAAATTCACTCTGCACGCTAACGCATTAATTTCAGGTTTTGGAAGAGCGTAAAAAGAAGAAATAAAAATAGCAAGAGTATACAAATTAAATTACTTAATCCATTTCCATTAACTGCATGAACTTGATCCGAGGAAAAGCTAAGAAAAGTACGAGTACAATTTGCAATTTCAGTGTTCTGTACTCACTTAATTCATATAAATGCTTAAATTCTCAAGGGTACGTAGTACTTATATAAAACTCTTTAAAAATATTAATATTATTCTGCTCACTTAAGTTCATATAAGTATTTGAATACTTAAGGGTACATAATATTTCTATGAAACTATTTTAAAATATTATATATATTATAAGGGTTAGGCGGTGCCCTGTCTCTGCGGAAACATAAAAAGTGGGATCGTACTTTTCTACTTTCTCATTATATTTTTTTTCATGATGGAAAAATATAGGTGTCTTACTTATATTTTTTCTATCGTAAAATATGCATTGCTCACAAAAGAAATGACATGTATATCTTGCTTACTAAATAGGGAAAATGAAAAAAAAAGTTTATTTTATATTAAATTTTATTAATATTTCTATAAGTTTTAACACTTATTAATGCAGATCTAAATATCCCAAATACTTCTTCTGTAACAGTAACAATATTTAGCAAGATCGGGCCGTCTACCTTTAATACATTTCGACTCCCCTCCATACCTGTGAAAATAAAAAATAGATTTCTTAAAGTGAAATTACCACAATTTTTTAAAAAAATCCAATTTATTTTGCTTGGTCCATGAACTTAGAATAGACCTTTACCTATTCCTTAGCATGCCATGTTAGAACCACATTTAATAGAATCGAATAAAAATTTGAAAGTTCTTCATTTAATAAAACCTTACACTTGTTTTGCCAATTTTAAAATATGTGTTAAATTTTATATCAACACTAAATATAAAACAAGGCAAATAAAAAAGATGACGCATTGTAAAATTTAAATTAGTCTGCAAGGAGCAAATCGTTCGAAATTGAACTGCAGTTTGTTACAGATTGCAAGGCACTAATTATCTGGCACAAAAGGGTTTTCAGATATTCTAATGAATGTTAGTTAATCACATTTCATTGACAAGAGACTCTTTTTTTAATTTGAACTTATTTAGTCCGTAGATATTAGCGTATTTCATTTAATAAAAGGTGAAACATTGCCATTCAAAATACCATTTAACATTTGAACACGATAAGGTCAATCTTATTTTTTATAAGAAATTAATTTGCTATTTAAATCGGAAGAAAATAAAAAAGTTTTATCTACGTTACTCAGACAACATGGAGACAACACCAAATAATTTCCATGTTTCTTGTGTAAGTCGGATAGCCGATATAAAGATTCGCATTGGACAGGAAGAAATTCGCGCACAAGAAAACCTTAAAGGACCAGAACAAAAAGTAAACTTTACTAATCTGAAAAAGGTAGTGCTTCTCTTATTTCATATTAAGGTGGAGCTCATAAAACCATTTCACGTGATGTCTCTATCAAGACAAAGAAGGTATTTTAAATGTCTCTACCAAAAAATTCATTACTACCAGACTAGCTACTTCAAAAATAATGAAAAAAAAGATTTGAAAACTAAAACAAACGTCCTAAGTTGCGAAGGAAAACTTGAATTAATTTTCAAAATGCGCTTAAATTGTTTTTGGCAGTAAGAGAATTCCCAACTACGTCAAATTAGTAGAAAAATTTGAAAGCATTTAAATTCAATGTGAAATTGAAAGTACATTTTTCGAAATCCCAACTGGATTATTTTCTCTGAAATTTCCGAGACTTTAGTCAAGAATAAGAGGAAAGATTTCACTTAATAATGAAACCACAATATCAGAGCAAGTAGGAAGTTTACATAATTGTGGGCTATTGCTGGATACTGAAGCGGAAAGGTAAGACTAGCCAACATCATCAAAAAGTGTTAAAAAGAAGTTCCCAAATAATCCCTAAACATTCTATAAATTCATTTAATTGATTGTTTTTTTAAACAATTTCAAAACCAAATGGGTACAAATTATTTATTACTATCTTTATAGATAAATCTAATTCTAGAACTACCTGATTATATCAAAAATGATAAATTTGGTGTCGGCTCTATTGTGCCGCAAATTATGTAGCGCTCAAAAATAGTTGACTCTTATTAGACCCATGTATACACCAGGTTATAGAGAACTCATCTAAAAGAAGATTACTATAAATATACTTTCTCTTTACCCACTCTCTAAAACAATGTATATTGATCTGTTTTGAGATTTCCTCATTTCTTTTATTATTTTTTACACAAAATTAATCTAGTTTTGTGTTACAACGAATAATACTTACGTCGAAATTCTCGATATTGAATATTCGTTTGTAGAAATTGTATTAGTATTCCACTCATGGGTAAGAGTCGCTTCAAATATCCCTAATCCAGGTTTAAGTATAACCTTTAAAAAAAATTAACGTACGCTACAAAATCATTACACGTTGTATTATTAACATTATCATTAACATCGTAAAATTTATTCACAATCTTCTTAATTTTACCGACGTTTTAAAGACATATTGAGAGTATAATATTAAAAAGAAACTGCATTACATTTGATATATCTTTATTGGTGATATAAATAAAGGATAACCCTTGACGTATTTTTACTATACCTAAAGTTGAAGTATAACTTTTGGATAAGATTTTAACAGTACGCTACAATATAATTTTATGTGGTATAATTAACAATATCATTGACATCTAAAATTTTATTGCCAATCTTCTTAATTTTATCGACGTTTTAAATACATATTGAGAGATTAATATTTAAAAGAAACATTCAATTTTATATATTTTTATAGGATATATAAATGCAAAATAGTCTCTTGGCGTATCTTTATTATACCTAATATATCGGGATAAACAAACCTAACTTTCAAAACAGTATTTGGAACCATAAATTCTCAAAATACATGAATGCATTGAAACATAAACGAAATTCGTACCGAACGTATAATGTAATGTAACCTTTAGATTCCTAATATGTCAATAAATTATTACAATTTTCAGTGAATGTTGTGAAATAAATGATTAAAATATATAAAATAATTAAAAATTATTGTGTCATCCTTTATTAAAATGTATATAAAGAATCTATATAAATGTTTGCTTCCATTAATAATGCAGAAATAAATTATAATTTTTTTAATAACCAAGAAACTCACAGATAATGGGGTGATATTTTTTGTGAATGTACATTTTATTGGTAATGTCAACGAATTCTACAATCTAATATAAAATATCTGACGATGAATAATCCCAAGATATCAATAGAGGTAGAGATAGCAATTTTTCGGACTTTTTAAAATGTTATGAAGAAAAATATTTAAAAAAAACAATTACATATTTCTGAACTCGTATTCAACTATAACTTTACTCTCATTCCACAAACTCTCGCGCGAATTAAAAATCCAACTTTTTATAAGTAACTATTGTAATGGGTATGACTGTTAAATGATTTTGAGAAAATTATACATCATTTTGAGAAAATTATTCAGAACATAATTAATTTTTTCCAATTTTATTAAGGCTACCAAACTGATAATTTTTACAGCAAATTGCATTAAAGTAGTTGGAAAACTTAGATCAAAGATTGAAACACATACTTCGTGAATAAATTCTGTTCTACACGATAGTGTTAAAATGACTGAAAAAATAGCAGCGAGACTACTAAATATTCATAAAGAAAATTTTAAATAAATGATTCGTTTTTTCCAAGTTTATTAAGGCTACCAAAACTAATAAATTTTACAGCAAATTGCATTAAAGTAGTTGGAAAACATAGATCAAAGATTAAAACACATACTTCGTAAATAAATTCTGTACCATACAAAAGTGTTAAAAGACTGAAAAAATAGCAGCGATACTACTAAATATTCATAAAGAAAATTTTGAATAAATGATTCGTTTTTTCCAATTTTATTAAGGCTACCAAAACTGACAAATTTTACACCAAATTGCATTAAAGTAGTTGGAAAACATAGATCAAAGATTAAAACACATACTTCGTAAATGAATTCTGTACCATACAAAAGTGTTAAAATGACTGAAAAAATAGCAGCGATACTACTCAATATTCATAAAGAAAATTTTGAATAAATGATTCGTTTTTTCCAATTTTATTAAGGCTACCAAAACTGATAAATTTTACAGCAAATTGTTTTAAAGTAGTTGGAAAATATAGATCAAAGATTAAAACACATACTTCGTAAATAAATTCTGTACCATACAAAAGTGTTAAAATGACTGAAAAATAGCAACGATACTATTAAATATTCATAAAGAAAATTTTGAAGAACCACATATTTATTAAAAAGTTTGTTTCTTCTTTAAAGTCTAAAAATTAATAGATATGTTGTTAGTAGATATGTTTTAGGTAATGCGTGGATTCATACACCTTTCAATAATATCTGATTACATTTTATAATATTTATCTTTTAAAACTATCAAAAAGAAACAGGTGAAATTTATCAGGGGAATGGAACATATCACTGCTTAGTCCTAAATATTATGTAAAAATGAGGGGAAAAGATACTCGTACATAGCTAGAAGAAAATGAATATATTTTATGCATGGAAATTCTTACCTTGATTTGATAGTCTAAATAAAGAGGTTGAGTTATTTTCCTTTTGAAATAATTCGGTCCTTCATTCATAATGGTAATCATCAGATCTTTTCTTGGCGTTATCTCCTTTACCCACTCTATACTGTCGAGTTCCCAAACAACGCAATTTTGCCTATGGTGTATGAAAAATATTATCTATTATTATAGACGAAATTTAAATTATACAAAAAAAATATTTTCAGATGAAAATAGCCATAGGTTTATTCTTTACATTATGCTTTGCATGCGAGTATTGTACATCCTTTACCCATACACCGATGTTGAGCTAGGCTATGATACTTCACACAAATTTTACGACCATTAATTCTAAATTTGAAGGCATGTTGACTCTGAAAGGAAATATCGAATTATAATTGATAGCGGCTATCTAAAATGCCATCAGTACCAACTGATGGTAAGATAATAAATACTTAGTTAAAGTAATACCTTTTTCACCTATCAAATTTCCATGTTCTGTCGATTATTATGGAATATTATTTGTAATTAGTAAATATGTTCTAGTGTATAGCATAAAAGACATCTCTCTCTCTCTCTCTCTCTCTCTATATATATATATATATATATATATATATATATATATTACGTTACGTTATCACCGTGAAAAAAAACAAACATTGTAAAATAATTCTATAAGAAGAAGCTTGACAATACTTTTTTTAATCGAAAGTATTCAAACAATTATTTAAAACGATTCAGAGTTTAGTGTTTCAGTAACATATTTTCATATTATCTGTAGCACACCACATCACGTTTTACATTACCGTTTTATTTCACGTAAGTGAGAGTCTCTGTTTCTATTTCACCTTTCAATACTGTTGCTCTCTTTTGTATTAAAAACATTTTCAATAAATTATTATATCTTTTAAAATCTGCATAATCCATACTTGTCTTTACTTTGGTATTGCATTCTGACAAGACTTTTATCTTATAGCTACTGCTTACTTTAGCTACTGCTTGGACCAGCATTTTTTTATTAGGAAATTAAATTCAATCACTTTACAGTAAGGTGCTTTAAAGTAATTCAGATTATTTCTTTCTTTTACTAATATTTCGCTAAGATTTATAGGAAATGGAAAACTGTATTTTATATTCATATAGATTTCGTTGTATTTTATCTTCGTTTAGATTTTATTCATATAGATAGTAATCACATCTTTTTATATTTAAAATATATACCCGTGTGACATCTTCAGGTACATCTTTATTTCTGGCTCGGACGCTCACTACGAGATCTATATGAATGTCACTTTATATTTATAACAAAAAATAAAACAAGAATATTCGAAATAATCTGTTGTGCTTATAAAATTTAGTGAAACACTCTGTATAAAATATTTTTAATTCCTTCGTTAGAAATAATTTTCCAACATCAAATACAAGAAAATGGACTAACCGCTCAGTTTGAGTAAGTATATTAATAAAGCTGACCAATTCATCTGCCAATCGATATGATATAGGACTTTCGTTCGGCAAGGGCCGCCAGTGAAGGCAGGCGCACCACGCCTGCTGAACTCCAGCTTCCGTGCAAGAACGATATATTGGGATCTACAAGTATAAAATTTAATAAATTTCATTGAAACATATACAAGAAATCCTAAAATAGGTAAATGGCTAAGTTTTTCAACCAATAATACGTTACTTGATTTTTCGACGTCGAGGAGGTATTACGAATGGGCGAATACAAATTGTTTAGATTTACAGTAATAAATTTATTTTGTATTCTTTAAATATATGTTGAGAATGGTCTTGTTTATAATTAGCCAAATATCCAATCAAATTATAAATATTGCTAAACGTAAGGAATAAAAACTAGATATATAACATTTCTAGCAAACGTCCGGAATACAGATTTCACCACAAAATTTCAGATATAGACTGATCATAATTGCATAATTCAACATTAAATGCTAATTGCATATTTTCATTGATTTTTTTTTAAACAATTTTTCTATTTTTTAGCTTTGAAAGTATTAAAGAAAATTAATTGAACACTTTTTCGGGAGATACAATCTTAATGAAAGCTACTGGTTAACATGATATTATGCGTGAAAAAAAATGTATGAAGTTTTAAATTAAATTATTCAATTATTTTTTTTGATAAACATGTGACGAAAAATCATAAAACGTGGACAGACTAATGTGGTTTTATGAAATTTAATAAAAGTTAAGTCTCCTTCGAAAGATGAAAAATTTACCGTATATAATGAATTGGTGGTACCGAGTATTATAACAGAGAACGAGTTGTAAGAAAACAGTAAAAGAGATACATATATTATGAAATGGTTGAGATACATAATTAGAACAGTTAAATTTTGTTATAACACTGCATTTATTTTTACACTATTTTAAATTTTATTTTGATACTGCTTTATGGGGCAAGTAGAAATTAATTATAAATTTTCAGTTCGATTAAAAACGTGATAAATTAACAAAAAATATGAACATAATTATTATTTGCATTTTAGTGTTGTGTGTGTGAAAATTTTCATACGGTTTTAAATAACATGATAATTATATTTAAAACCGAATGAAATGAATTTACAGTCCATGGTGGAAAAAGATGGTTTTATGGTGGAAAATGGTCCAAAGTATTCAAAACTCGCAACTCATAATAACTAAAATTTTTACTTGATTCTCATTACTCACAATCATAATTAAAGTAATTTATCCCAAACTAAGGAAAAATATGAAAATATTACCAATAAATGAGACTAAAATTTGTAAACCAATATAAAGTGAAAAAAATAAATAGAAAATACTTTACGTCTTATATTACATAAATTTTTGAACACAATTATTTACCTAAAAATACATTATTTTATAGTATATATATATATATATATATATATATATATATATATATATATATATATATATATAACGAAACTAAATTTTTTTTCTATCGAGCTACGAATAAGGCAACTTACTTCCTCAAATAATGATAAGGATCTCCTAAAATCTGCACCAGGAACACTTATATTCACAATATGATGTCGTAAGCCAGCAATGTCCAAAAAAGTGGCATGGAGATCGAAAGGCGTCGTCAGAACGTGGGCATTGTGTGCGAGATTGATCGGTATTTCAGGATGAGCTCGCTTCAGGCTTTCCGGTAATACAATTGCCATGAAGGGCAGGCGTTCTTCTAGCCTACCTTGCATTGTATTCCGATTACCTCCATGCCTAGATTGTTAATGGGACATATATATGCTATGGCCATTCCAATTTAAAATGAATAATTAAAAATACATGACACGATGAAGATATTTGGACACATTTCTTCAAATTCGTCCCAGAACAAGTTAAGTTATATTATTGGCATGCATCAAAATTTTATAAATCTACAAAATTTCTTGGCAAACAAATTATGTGATTTTACTCGATCAGTTCCGATATATATAGTTTACATAGCTAGATGCTTTCCAGTAATTATTTTATTTATTAATTAATTTAATTTCGTCCTTCGCGCTAGGCTTACTTCTTAATTTATCTCTAAATTATTACCCCTTTTTGATTTTTTTTTTATTTTGAACTTCCCACAAAATGCCAAAACCTAATACCCATTTTCTTGTTCTTCATAATTCACCATAAAAGAAGCATATCTAACGGAGTACTTTGATAATCCGAGCTCCATTCTCATATCATGGAAACCCTGTTTTATGGAATCTTACCTGAAACAATTATTTCCATTTGTGCGCCGGTCTTTTTGTTGGAATAACTTTTATAATTTGATATTCAAAAAAATATCCAAAAGTTCCTTGCAAAAATTGTCTAATGATGATAAAAATTGTCTCACAAAAAGTTATAAACGTTGTTGTAATAACTCTGTATTGTAACCTAATATTAGAATGAATTTATCAAGCGAATGTAAGTAAATATAAAGAAATCTTGATAAAATTGGTAGGATTATTATTTATTGATTAAATTATTTTTTTCAGTCCACATACAACCCGTACTATTTCAACTCCTACTCGAACTTAATAATTTACAGTAATAAGTAAAAACTTCTAGACGTATTACTATATCAATGTTAATGTTTCTTTTACGTATATTCTATGTATTTAAATATTGTCTTAAAAAATATTTCGATGAGATATTACTCTATCAGTTTAAGCATCGAGAGCATATTTATGTATTCTTTATTCTCATAAAATATTTTTAGTTTGCGTCTTGTTTTCATATTAAACACAAAAGTTTTATTTCCTCAGTTGCGAGGCTGTTGAACAAATTTCTTTAAGAAAATTAAAAGTGTAAGAGAAATGGGAGGAAGCCACAAACCAATTAGCTTATAACTAAATTAACTGTAAATAATAAACGAAATTTTGAACTTGGCTTCATAAACAAATTAAACTTTACCTTTTATATTTATTTAATAGCAGTTAATAAAAAAATATATTTTGCTAAGTTATGGTGGCTAAGTTATTGACTTTATTATTTCCAATTTAAGAAATATTTTCCAAGGTTTTGGTGACAAAACCAAAATTTATACGTTAGAGAAGACCGAGGAAAATTGTAAGAAAGAAGAATTGTGATAAAGTCGAATTCTGGGAACTTATCACCGATAGCAAAGTAGAGAATAGAACATAGCGCATTTATTGCTTTTTTTGGCGCACCTTTAGATATAGTTCGCGCTTACGGCCCATGAAATGCTTTTGCGTCTATATCGTATCAGTGCCAAAACATTGCAACAAGTACCAATATTTTGATATCCTTTTATTCGATACGCATTATGTTTGTGTTGTTGAAAATCTTTTCAACATGTATTTATTATTTAAGTTACATAGCATAATATTTTTATAAGTTCGCCTCGAATTATGAGTTAAGAATAAATATTCTGACCCAAGCACAATAGACAAACTGCACTTGGGAGAATTGTGATAGCTTGTCAAAACTCTCCTATTTTTTCCGACAATTATGTTTTGCGGTGAGACTTTATATACTCAAATATTATTTTATTATTTCAAATTGCCTAATAAATATGTCAAGACATCGAATGCCATCTTGTGTAGAAATGTATGCATTGTCTTTTGACTATATAACGCTAAAAGGTCATAGTTTTTGAAATGTTGCATCCTCTTATAATCTCAACTATACGTCACTACAAAAATATATTAAAAATAAAAATGCCTACCAGGCTAATTTGACATAGGAGCTTTCGTTTTTCAAGTAAGTCAGATCAACAGTTTACACAGAACACGAAGAAAATATATCATGCGAATATTTATTGGTTTTGTGCGGCATCGAATTATGGGCTGACAACGAAATACTTGTGAAGCTCTGCTTATATGTTAACAAAAAAGTTCTGTAAGAAATTTTCGGCAGTGTAGGAAAAAAAAGATTTTGCAGAAGATATGTGGCTCAAGTTATTTATGGAATCCCATAAAATTTGTTCCTTTAAAATTGCTTTAAGCTACAAGCATTACTCGTACCCAAGCTTCAATAAAACGACTTTTTTATAAATTTTACAGATGTCTTATATTAACATACATTTGATGCAAAAAAATATTTAAAATTTCGAAGAGACTGGGTTTAGGAAAGTCCAAAAAACCTGAGTGAGTACTCGCGCGATGCGAATAGAAATAGGTTAGTGCCAAGATATCGGCGGAAAGAGAAACTAAAGTACTTACATATATATTAGTATTTCGGCATAAAATATTCCAAGAATATTTTGTTCGAGATGACCCAGTTGATTCGGCGTTAACAGTTAAGAGGTCTAGATGGATGCAGGCAGGGTCAAGAATCATATAAGAAATCGTCAAAGAGCTTTGTTACATCCGACGAACCACTCGTCGTATACAGATTTGAGAAACATTTAATTTTGCAAAGAAAATAGCATAATTTTGTTCACACCTACACTACACATACAAGTTGTAACCGATAGATTGTTCAATTGTTGGTTCTCTAAAGAAAGTTTTTAATAAAACTTGTGATAATTTAATACGCTCAAATACTAAAAAATCATATCTGTCTGTAATATCCCATCGATAACAAAAACTGCATTTGACGTCGCGATAATGACGAAGAATATCAGCATTGGTTTTGCTACAACGGAAACTTGGCTTCGGATACAGATATTTTGGAGAAAACGACTTCCTGCCTCGTTCAGTCGTTAACTTATTTTAACCAATCGAATGCCAGACCAAGCTTTCAATGTTGCAGAAGTAACAAGAAAGTGTCACCATTCCAAATATACCTGTTGATATATCTGATAACGAAGATGTTGCAATCGAAGAACATCCAAAAGCAAGAGCTATTGCTATAAATAAATCTGTAAATATGCCTGAGAACGACGACGTCACAATTGAAGAACACAATACAATATCTACCGGTATTCTATAAATTTTGAGCAATAACGCCAAGGAACTCACAAACAATGAACTTGTTGCTTGCAAATTCATACCTCATAGTCCACTCGCCACTGCATCATATCTTTTGTACTAATTGAGACACCTATTAAGAACAAAATTGCTGTTAAAGAATCCAATATGCAATGAATAAGCTTGTTGAAGAACTTTTGAAGAAATGTTGAACAAGTTTATTTTGGCGAGGAAAAATATACAAAGGAGAAGAAAGAGAAGATAAAAAAAATAAAATACCCAACGAAGGGAACAAAAATATAACAAATGATTTTTTTCTGCTTTTCTTGTCTGGACCCTATACCAACAGCAAATTAAAAGAGAAAAAAGTTCAATGGAAGGAATGGTCATATAGAGTAGTAGATTGAGTAGCTTGCACTAGAGGAAAGCTTTGATATATTTGTCTTGTCGCATTGGATTGCGGATAGAACTTGATTTCATTCTTGATTTCAATTCAATTGATCTCACACAAATGCCATATTTTTATTATCATTGTAAAATAATTAATACTTTTATTATTGATAATTGCAATAATTTATATTAGTTGTTATTGAAGGTCGTAATTATATGCCGAAACATAATAAAACTACTTCAATTATTAAACAAGTTTTACTTGTTAATATTGAAATAAATATTTATTGCTGATTGTAATTACATTCCAAAGTTAATTAATGCAATAGATTTGTTTAATTTTAATGTAAAAATGTCTTTCATTCGCCAATTATTCGTGTTAATTCAATTTCTTTCCTCATAATCATGAAACGCATAAGTGTTACAACTTACCTCGTACTAGGAGAGTTGTGACACGGGGATTTTTTCAGTTTTTGTCAATTTTCTCATTGACCCTGCTTAATTTCATACATTTCTTGTATGTTTCACATAGTATATAAAAGTAGCCACAACGAGTTACAGAGTTTACAGATGTGGAACTTTGTGACTGAGGTTATGCTAAATGAAGCGAAAATTGTCACAACCCTTCCCGATTTCCCCTAACTACAACAATGATACAAATATGTATATATATATATATATATATATATATATATATATATATATAAATATATATATATATATATATATATATTGCGGACTTATTGCTATGAGAGCAACCTCTCGCAGCCAACAAAAACACCAATTCAGCCCCGCTCAACGAGTGGTCAGGAATTTAACTCGGGTCCCCGAGGTACAAAACGCACTTGAAGAGAGTATGGCTTGTGATCAACCCAACACATGACGGTGACGACAATTGACGACGGCAAAATATATAGTAATAAAATACAATTACTACAATACTAATGAATTAAAATTATATTTGAACAATTTTCTAAAAATTTTTTTTTAATTTTTTAAAAGAAAGTTTTTATTTTCAATATTACAATTTTTCCAATTTCTGGGTATTTTGTGACAAGAAAATTAACGGAAGACAACTAGACTATATATAAAATGGTTTAGCAAAATGAAGTCAATAATAATTTTTCCATGACAAATGGCAAATTAGCATGTATGTAGAAGAAAATTAAATAAAATACTTAGATTAAACCAAACGTGCGTTGCAAACGCAATACATTTTCTTCATTTTCTTTAACCGCATAAAGACGAAAACAATATTTTCATAACCACTGACCAACTTGCAGTATACAAAATAAATAAAAATTAAATAGATGTAGTAAAACCTAAGCACTTACGAACGCGATTCGCTTTTTCATATCGTTTGCATACCGGCAAAAATTATGTTTCCGTAAATACTGAAAAACTTGCAATGTACAGAACATATATATGTAAAATAGGTGAGGTAAACTAATGTACCTTACATTAAATGGCATAAAACCAAAGATAATATCTCCGTAACCACTAAAAACTCGTAATGTGCAGAAAAATTAGATATGATGTAGATGAAATAAATCAAAGTGGGGTCCGCTACAGGAAACTACCACAACTACTAAAAGATACGGCTGCGGTATGCTTTTTTTAATCATTTACTGGCATATAGGGAAAATAATTCATGTATTTTATGATATTTATAACCATATATGAAAAACAAGAAATAAATAAAATATGCTTGCTTGGCGAGTAGCATCGGTATGCTTGGCGAATTATTTACGTCGCTTAGCACCAAAAAGACAAAAATAATTTCTTCCTAACGGCTGTTAAACTTAAACCAAACCGGAAACAAAAATTGTCTCAATTATCTATAAATATAATAAAATTGTAACGGAGTAAATTCAGTGCATGGACAATACTTTAAAAGAATTATTGATTTAGCGTATAGAATGTCCGTCTGCATATCATTTTTTACTTCAGTCAGGCAATATATGCTGCAGGGATTTTAATGACATTTGGTATGGTAATAGTTTATAATATAAAAGAAAAAAAAATTCGAATTCGAATTTCGTGCGAGTGAAACAATGGGTTAGAGCTTGAATGAAATAAATAGTATAGAGACTTTACCTAGGTCCGTGGTCTCCCATAACAAATAAAACAGTATCTTCGAGTAAACCACGCTTCTTCATGCGTTTCAGCCAGAGAGCGAAATCTTCATCAGCTGCTCGCAGCATGTTATGGTTATCATGTGCGATACCCGAGAATGTGAAGATGAAACGGTGACTAGAGTCATCATCCATAAACTGTAAATCAGAAATTTTTTTTAATCCCGTCATTTTTTGCGTTATATTGCCTTAATGTGTAAAGTACCCGTTCTGTTGATTGATGTGATGTTATTTTTGTATTCGAACTTTTTCATAAATATTACTACATATTCTATATATACCACAACCGTAACGAAAGTTTAATAAATAATATGCAGCCGCATTACTCTGCATATCTTTTGTCGTCACCGTAGTGTGTTGGGTTGCTCACGAGACATATGGCCTTTAACGATGCGGCGCATCGCGGGAACCCGGGTTCGATTTCCGGCCGTTCGTCGAACGGGGCTGAACTGTTATCATGGTTGACTTGAAGAGATTGCTCTAGTAGCAATAAATCCGCTATACGTGTCAATTACATACATTAATAGAGATAAATTATTAGAAATTAATGGCTTCCACGGTATTTTGACAGTTTTTTTACAAAACGCCAATTAAAGTCCTCTATCTTTTACACTATTCGAAATCACAGAACAGGATAAATCAATATGAAATAATTTATTTCAAATAATCAATCATTTCTAATCGACGAAATGACATCTCAATAGATTAAGTAATCTATGCTAAGTAGTATATGTGATGAAGAGCGCTGCACCAAAACCTGCGTCGATTTTAGTACAAATCCGTTTGTTTCACAAAATAAAATGAAAAACGGAGTGGTTAAGCTTTATGTTTAAAATTCAGAAACGCGATAATAAAACTATGACACTTATATCAACGAACTGTACATAACTTCATCGGTATATCTAATTAAAATACCTGTTCTGTAAGATCCATGAAGACTTTGTGAATTGGGATGCCGCTAATGCAATTCTTAGTCTCATGATACCAACTGGATACCAAAACTAAGGGGTGGCCGTAGAGGTTAGTCGGCTGTTTGACGAAACCTGTGTACCGATTAGTAAAAGTTCCAATGTCGGGACTGTCTTCTAGGTAACCTGTTTTGTAGCTGGAATATTGTTAGATATAATCATTTCTCGATTTCGTTAAGTTATTTAACATTTTTCGTAACAAGTCTTTACTAAACACTCCTTTTTAATTCAATTTTGTCTAACCGCATTCGTTTACTAATTTCTGCAATACACGTAATCACCATATTAAAGATATTCACAATAAGTGCTATTAATCTAATTACCTAAGTAAACTGGAATAAATCATCAATCTCACTTACACTTATCTTATACATTCTGTTAAGAAAAAAGATTTTCCGGAAGCCTATTGATAAACATAATACTTAACAGTCAAAAATGTTAAAAGGAGGCAGGAAAAAAAACGGTTGTAAAATTCGCAAAAATTTTAAAAGTTACACGCTACTCACTACACAAATAATTATTCTGAATAACTATTATTAAAATAATTAATTACGTGATATAGAATAAATTATCAACTTTCTATTACCTATCACGTATGTTGAAGAAGGTATTTAAACCTATAACTGTTTAAATGAAGACCGCATTAAAATAGGCTTTTGTCAAAACTCGTTAAGAATTTATTCAGTACACATATTCACTATAATAAATACTATTCGTAATCTAATTAACTATGAAATCTAGAATAAATATCTAACTTTGCATTACCTATCATATACGCTGTATGAAAGAAATGTACGGAAGCCTATTATGAAGAACAGCACTTAAAACGTTAGATATTTAAAACGATAGCTACAATAAAACATACGTTTGTAAAATATGATAAAAAATTATGCAGTACATGTAATAATTATTCGGAACAAATGTTATTACACTAATTATTTATGTCTTCTAGATTAAATTATCACCTTTTTATTACCTTTCATATACGCTGTATAAAGAGAAAATATTGCCCAGAAGCCTATTATTAAATATTGAAACCTTTAGATACTTAAAGAAAGGCCATATTAATATTAATCCGATTAATTGCTATTAATATAATTAACTATATAATCCTAAATTAAATTTCAACTTTACATTTTCTATTACATACCCTGTGTAAAAAAATATTTTCCAGTTTGTACTATTATTAAATATATTACTTAAATCGTCAGATATTTGTAAAGAAATAAAACAGTGAAACATGCGTTTATAAAGTTTAAAGAAGAAAGGTTATCCGGAAGTTAATTATTAAAAACAGTACTTAAACCATTAAGAAAACATGGGTTTGAGAAATTCGTCAAGAATTTATACAATACTCGTGATCACTATACTTAAAATTACTATCTCTAATAAATGTTAGTAATCTAATTAATTTTTAAAAATAGGTTAAATTATCAACATTATATTGTCTATAACAAACTCTACCTAAAAACAAAGATTGTCCTATTATTAATTAAATTACTTAAACCATTAGATATTCAGAGAAAAGGAATCATTACAACATGTATTGTAAAAATGAAGAAAAATTTATGTAGTATATATAATCACTATATTAAAAATTATACAGAATAACTGTATTAGACACACGACTTCTTTTACGTAGAAGAGGGGTAAAATGGTGTTTAAAACTTGAAATCTATACTGAGTTTAAAAGTTGTTAATTATATTCCTATGTTAATTTCTATGATATTGGTTAAATGTACAATTTCAAAGAGATCGAGTCATAATATTATATTAGTTAGGATAATTGTCTAAATTAAGTACAAAATGTAAACAATCGACGACGGCATAAACATACCTACATGCCCATTTTCAGTTATTATTATATCCAAGTTTGATAATATTCAAAAACTTATAAATAATTTATTCCTTTAATATAAGAATCTAATAAATAAAAAAAATGTGTTTAGCACGACCTTTACTTATTATTGATATTTTTCTCATTTTTGTAAAATATGTCTGGTTAACAGTCGATAACGACCATCGGTTAATACTAAACCGCTAATTTTGTTACTATTTAATGAAATATGTGACTAGTGATTTAAAAGGAATTTAATAAATTTGGTCACGAAATTTTCTTGAATTTTTGAAGTAATTTCGTGACATTTATTCCTAAAATTAAACTGTAAAGGAAATTCCCCTTCTCTACTTCGCTAATAGTATTCAGTACAAAAAGACATTCATATACTTGAAGTTAAAAATTTGTTGTTATTTGTTAATGATCATTAAAAGGAAATATTCACCCATGATTTTTCAACAAATACCATATTAAGGGAAGGCTGTCCACATAATGGAGCTCTCTGAAAAACACACTTTTCCTGATTTCGGGCAGCTCGTATTCATAGTAACCGGTCATCATAGGTACAACGGTTTGAGCTGTTCCATCACCGACAATGTTGAATCTGTTTTTGGGGTGAATTATTGTAATTACAAGAATTATTTGTATATGTCGAGTAACTTTGAAATCAACCTACAAAATCAAATATTTTAAAGTGTACATCAAATGACTGTGAAAAGCTTACAATTATTTTTATGTAGAGTTTTGAGGCAACGTATTAGCTTTAGCACCATAGAAATAGCATTTAGAAATAAGCTATATACTGACTGAATTTTCGAAAATTTTCTAATTTATTTGATTGAAAATTTAAATGAAACTTTTAATAAGCTTATGTCTTTGTTTCCTGTATATAAAAATGTCATATTTATTTACTTCTTATTTGGACTCCACACTGAATTATGTCGTACTGCTTTAATATTGTTGCTACATTACCTGTGTAGCAAAACTGCCTCCAACTCCTGAGTAAGCATCGCATAACTCAGAGGCATTTTTCTCTCGAAACCGTTACTGGATGTAGAATCGAAAGCAAAAACGAGTATGTTGTAGCGTTTCACTTGGTCCGTTCCATTACTTACATGATTCTGCCGAAAGGGTCTTACGCCTGCTACGATTCCAGTCCAGTTACTGATAATATAAAAGAGTTTATTTATATATTGGCATATGAATACATAAATGTACATATAATATTGGGTAAGTGCATAATTTTATATACGTATACAACAGATTCAATAAATATATCCGAGAATAACAAATAATCGATGCCAATTACCCGAAGATATACAAGTTATTCAAGATGTTGATACGGATTAGCGAAATGGATAAATTTATCAACATCTAGGATTTTGAATATATTTGGCGTTAATTTTGTAGAAATTCATTATTCACAATTAAATGAAACTACGTGATGTAGTATTGTTTCTACTATCTTTACCACGACCTAGGTTTCGTTGTATTACAACATCTTCAGGTGGGATATTAGCAAAGATCTTTGCTAATATTCCATTTAATATCCCAAAATTAATCTTTAGTAGAAATAATACTACATCACGTAGTTTCATTTAATTGTAAACATCTAGGATGTTTATCTGCCCCAAAGTGTATTGAGTACTTTGAAATGAAATTTTTTATTTCAATTTCATAACATTTTAAGATTTAGGTTACATTTTTAATCCCTTCGTCCGTCTGTAATATATGTCATTGTAGAGTTGGAAAATTTTAATATAATTTCTTTTATTACATCGATAGTTGGAACAGATTCATTTAATTTATTTTAGACTATTTTTTTAATCTTAATAATATGGAAAGTACTATAAAAATATATGAAGATTAATTTATAGAGTATTTTATTAATTTATAGAGTATTTTAAATTTATTATTTCAGTTAAAAATATTGGAAAATTATTAATTATATTCACAAGCTTGATACTAGATTAAGCAAAGCTGGAAAATTTTGCCGCAAAATTAAAATCAAAATGAATTGATGGCTGAATTCATTTTAATTTTTTCAAAATGAAATATAATTTGAATACCTAATAAACGTGAATGTATTTGAAAACGATGAAATAAGAATTCTAATTTCTATTTTTATAAGCGGGAAGGGCATGTGGGATCACATTGAACTACGAAGATTTATTAATTACACAATTAATAAAATTACCTCCAAGTTCCATTCAAATTCGTACCTCCACAGGATACCTTGATAAAATCTGATGCGTTCAATTGATATACTTCGTGTTGACTAAGAATTGTAGGCGCGCCCATAGTAGCATCTTCGTCCGCGAGATATATTATATCTTGATATGAGCAATACACATCACTGTAACTGTGTTTCATTTCACTATCAAAATGACACCGATCTTTCTAAAATTATAGAAGTTAGAATGTTTATTATAAAAGAGGATTAAAGTTTAAAAAAAAAATTAATGCAATTAAAACCATTGAATCACAAAATAAATCATACCACTATTATCGAGGTTCTTCGTGGTGTTTAAATAATTTTTTTTTCATTTCAGTATCTATGAATCAATGACTAATAACAAACATCGTGAACACTATTTCAATAATGGTATTTTACATCGATTTGGATCATCAAAAAGAGCGCCAACAGATATTTGTAATTATATATATATATATATATATATATATATATACATATATATATATATATATATATATATATATATATATATAATATTACAAATATCTGTTACGAGTATAAGCGTACTTCTAAAGATTACAATAAATTTTGCTTTTAAATTTATTTATTAAAAAGCATTTCTTATATTAATTCATCACCAATATTAACATGTAATCACATATGCATCTTACTAATATAGGGGACTTATAATAGGGAAAAATAAATAAGATTCGTTACTATAATTTTAGGCCTTACAGTAAACATAATTAAATTAACCTCGTTATTTTATGAATATTGGGATATATCTATATAAAATTATATAGGTATGCGTTTTGCCATGTTACTCGTGAAAGGTGATGACGTCAAAATAGTTGTGACATATGGATCGAAAACTACTGACAAACTATAAAAATAACCAAAAACTAGCGACAAATACGGGGTCTCCGTATTTGTCGGTAGTTTTTATCGGTCGGTATTTTAGTCATTAGTATAATGGTCTGCTTTTGCAATTTAAATACAAGACCCTAATTGCGTAAACAAACCGATTTATTCGCTAAAGAAGCTTAGTGTCTAAATTTATTGCGTATCTGACATGTTTCTGTCCGATTATTGAGTCAATAATTTATTCACAGGACCAAATGGACATCAATATATTATTGATCACAGGAACCTCATGAATATCAAAGCATTATTGCCCACAGGAACCATATAGGTATCAAAGTATTATTGGTCACAGGAACCATATGAATATCAAAACATTATTGCTCACAGGAGCCATTTAGCTATCAGAGTATTATTGGTCACAGGTACCATATATATATATATATATATATATATATATATATATATATATATATATATATATATATATATATATATACCAGGGGAAGGTCACAGGAACCATATGGACATCAAAGTATTATTGGTCATAGGAATATCATGAATATCAAAGCATTATCAAAGATAATATTCTGTCTTTAATTAAATTGAATTTTAGAGGTTTATAGCGAGTTTCGCCACATTCAATTTTTATTGTGTTTCTCTTCATGCCTGCTAGTGCTCAAATATTTCATCATGTCAACGAATTTAAGAAAATCAATCATCACTTTTATGTTTGATTTTCTTAACTCATTTATTTAATACCTTTTACACAACATATTATCGTTACCGTCATTATATATTATTTCTTGTTCCGCCAATGTTTTACCGAACTATCAACATTTATTGAGCGATAAGACATTTACAAATATTGCTTGAGATGAGTTTCATCACGAATGTTATTATGAAGGCAGCAATCACTATTAGTTTTTTCGTGTCGATAATATTACAAGTGAAGAAAAATGATATAAATAAGGCTGTAAATGTATATTTTATTAATATATTTGGAACGTATATATACTTTTTTGTTTTAAATTTTGAATTTTAAGAACTAGAAAAATGTATATATATATATATATATATATATATATATATATATATATATATATATATATATTAAAAAGCATATAACAACTATTTTAAAAATAAGTTATCTTTACGATTCTACAAAACATATTTTATTATTTTACCGAGCCTGTAAAATATTTTAAAAAGTAAAAAAGTGTTTAAAAATAATAATCATATTTAGAAATACAAATATTTCAAATTATGTTATTTTTTGGTCATCTGCCATGAATGCGTTTTTGTTATATGTACAACATGTACTTTTCCAATCAGTACGGGTTTCTACAGGTGTTATAATTATTACAATGTTTAAAATTAATTTTTTTTTAAAACCATGCATTGAGGTATTGCTAATTTCGAGTAAATTTTTATTAATATTATAACTAATTAAAAATGTCAAGAATATCCACGATCGATGTCCGGTTACATTCAAACTTTTTACCCTGTCATAATCTTTCGACACGTGAAATATTTACATGATTAAAATTTTTCTATAACTTTTAATCCCATTTATTAATTTAATTTCCTATTTATTTATGAATTTCAATCTTACCTTGCATACGACCCAATTCTTTTTTCCGCAATTAAGTGGAGGAACCTCCCTTTCAAAAGCCATTATTTCGGGAGCGAATGCGTCCAGCTTTGGCATCAAACATCCCGTCCCTTTATCCATTTCCATCAATCGCTTCAGAGTATCTTCGATAATCCTAAAAAAATATTCACGCATTGGTTAACATTTTAAAAATAATAATTATAATAATAATAACACATTACATTTATTTTCGCAGTATTCCCTGCTCTATATAAAATACCCTTGCTCTATTAGTTACTTCTTTGGTTCTAGTTAAACAAATAGACCAAACGCGTATCAGGTCTAGCAAGAAGTAGGCTTCTGTAGCTTCTTATGCTTTTGAAATTATTGAACGAAATATTTAAATTAAAATTCCTAATTAAATAATGTAATATTTTTCAGATTTTTCACATTCATAATTGAATAAAGATTGAGGAAAGAAGCAACGCAAATGTTATTCATTATTAAATAAAAATAGAGGTGTGCCCATAAGTTTGAAAATTATTATTTCACAAACGTTTTTTTAAAAATTAAAAAAAAAACAAAATTTGTTAATTATGAGTCAGATTCGCACTACTTGGATTTCCTGGATGGCGAGGCTCACATAGACAATTAAGTATACGTAGTGCTTCCATTAAATAATTTACACACAACAATAAACGTTATTATGTAACTACAATATTTTTCGCAGGTATAAACTATCGTGAATTTTTTAAAAACTTTTTATATGCCTAAAATTGTTTATATGCCTTATAATCAATCCAATACACCACGGTGACGAGTTAAATTTTTAGTAGTGTTTTCTTTTGAAAATGTTTACATTATTTTTAGAATATTTACAACAATATTTTTAGAACTATCTTATGCATAATTCTGGAAATAAAAGTAGCCATTTTTTTTTATTATTTCCTAATATATATAAAAAAAAGTGATACTACAGTTACCCTTCTCAAATTTCTATAAAAATATTTTTAACTGTTAACTATGGAAACGAACGTGGGTAATGTGCTTTATCTCTATGTCTGTCGAATTTAAAATTTCCACGTCAGACGGTTTCTGAGTAAAACGGTTGTGGTAGATGGACGACCATTTGGGTGATGTTACAAAGGCTCCATTTTTTTCCTATTAACCTACGGAACTCTAAAAATGGTAAATGGGATCACATAATTTTATAATACCTTCAATGACACTCCATTTGATGGGGTGCAGTACACATACGGAAGGATAATTAATTTTTTTATCCTTTGCTGAGATTCCCATTTGAAGCATCTAGTTACTAAATTGCATGCATAAAAATCTAAAACTATAGAAAATATGAAACTGTAGCAGACAAGTGAATCGATACAACGAATTCTAGAAGTTTCTCGTCTCACTGCGTAACCCTAAAAAAGGAATTATTTATAAAAGTAACGCGTTATCTGGACGTCTAACTGCTTACCATGAACTTTTAACTACTGAAAGGTTTTATTCTTCAAACTTTTAGGACATTTTTCAAGAAAAAAATTAAAGTTTTCTATAAATTTTATTAATTCAAATTTAAATGAGTTCAATATTTTTTCAAGTATGCGTTCAACATTTTTAATCATACATAGTTTCTAAATAATTTTTGTTTTAAAAAATTCATAAACTGTCGATGGTAAAAATGAAAAAAAACAGGAACAACTTGAAACTTTCAATTAGCATTTCTCGTGATGATCAATTAACACAAGTATGTAGACAAAATATGTAAAATTAAGTATTAAAATGGAAGTATATTGTCTATGTATGTAAAATATAAAGACCATATATAAAATTGTGAATAGATAGGGCTTTTCTTGTTAGTGAAATTAATACAACATTACATCGACTCTGAATATAGAACTGTGTGTTCTACGACATACAACATAAAGTTCATTCACACTTACTTAGTTTTATTTTTCTTCAATTGTGTATACTAATTCTATTCTCATATATAAATGAAATGTATATATACACAATTTACTATGTACATGCAATTTATTATGATCGGTTACCAAAAATATGCTCATAATATTAATAAGACTTCATTCGTAAATTTCTAATTATAGCTTTGTACATAAATACTGCTTTAAAATGACATAAAGCCTAACTGTTTCGACAAATATACGCGCCCTAGTAACCTATATAATGTGGGTTAGGTAATACCAAGGTGTCTATTTAAATACTAATAATTTATATACTAATAAAATACTGTATAAAATATAAACTTTAATTTTGAATACTTGCTAATTATACCAATAAAATGTTCAATACCGTCTTGTGACTTTGTGATCGGTCACATCGAGATTTGAGATAATGGAATCAGCTATTAGAAACATTAGCACGCAATAGAATATGAGTGCTATCAATAAAACAATTGACGTCCTTCTAGGCTTGTATTTTAAAATAGAACCAAACAATTTCTGAAAAAAATCAAATTAATTTATTCAAGCTGGTGAAAACTTGATTTAACAATAATTAAACTATAAAATAAAACACTAAGATTAATGATAATGACGCCGCCAAATGCATGTTAGAAAATTCACAGAATAGTGTTCGTAGTTAGTATGTCTTGAAATTACTCATGCGAATTAACCAAAATAATTGCAAGTCCTCATTTAGTAATTAGGTTTTAATTTTACTATAAAAAGCTTTTCCGACGATAACCCACTTAGTGGAACAAAAACTCATCTCTAAATTGCATTAGGTTGTTTATTAAACATTTTTCTAATATTAATTAAAATCTCCGTACGATTCATCTATTATGTTCCTATGATATCAATAAAATATTTTAACTGTTTTTATCTTATTTCATGCTTTTCTCTGGTATTATATCAGAAAAATGTATGGATAGAATATTTCGAGAACGAAATCGGAGAATGAATTTACGATAGCCAACAAAAATAGTCAGAATACTACGTAAAATATTTAATATTTTGTCCAAATTCCAATAACGGATTTGTATATTTACCAATAACTATAAACCAGGCTTTCAGGGGAAGAGTATAGGACAGTTCACATTTTCAGAATAGGTTAATCATGTAGATTTCATTTATTGTACTTTTTTTAAATTTTGCTTAATTGATCAATGAAAATAGCTGTTGACCAATGATAATTTTACTTTAAACGAATTAAATCAAAAAATATACTTAAAGTATAAATTTATTAAAAAAAAAAGACTTCCAAATTGATTTAAAAAATGCTCTTGCTATCATAAAAAGAAAGCTTTCAATTAGCTGACGAACATCAAATTTTGACAATTTTTTTGATACGACATGAGAAATATACAATTAAATCGATCTATTTACTTAAAATAGTGTAATTTCCAGTCGTTCTTATTTTATTCTATAAAAATTTACGACTTGGCTCGGCCCGGCCGGCGCGGCAGGATTTAGGCTGATCGATATATTTTTTTTAAAATTAATAACAGTCACCGCCGGACCGTGACAAATTAAAAAAGTTATTAATTTAAACAAGTACCATAAGTTGAATATTCAAAGATAGGTAAATATTTTTTTAAGTTAGAGTGAGTACTATTTTATAGATTTTTTAAAATAAATAATCGTTAATGCAAGTTTTGGAAGAAGTCTACTTTAGGGAAAATGCGAATTTTACTATTTTTTTCGGTTTAATTGAAAGAATACAGGCAAAAAAATTAAGCAGATGCAAATTTTAGGGGTCATTCGCAATTATTTTATTAAAAAAGTGATTTGAAAAAAGTCTACATAAAAAGCACGGTTTTTCGAGGAAGTTGTAATTTTCGTACTTAAGGGGAGGATTTCGGAAATAAGCAAAAATGGGTGTTTGGTTTCGTAAAATACTCAATAACTACCAAAGATAGACATTATATTAAAATACCAGGGCATAGAATGGCCTTTGTACTACGTTGTTGTACGATATTTTTTCTAAATTATATTCCAAACTTTAAAAAAAAATCTGAAAGTAACCTCTTTTACCAAAAAGGGTCTCCGCTGTTTCGCATATTAGAACAAAATTATAGAGATATATCGATTTTCATTTCACTGTGTCTATTCTAAATTAATGTAGCTACATTCTTGTACATGGATTTAACAATGACATAAATATGAAGCCTTTGGTATTAGGTCAAAGTTGCCGAATTTTTAAGGCATTCCGCGCGCGAATATTCCATACTAGCTTCTATGAAAATAAAAACGATTACTATCTCCGGCGCTCGTGCATATTTTGAATTGAATACCGTTTGCGCTTGCAAACAGTGAGGACGTGAGATCTGGTCGCTCTTCGTCAGCTTGTGCCATTGATTATACACAGTGTAAGTTTTATATTGCATGTTACAATAAAATGAAAACTACGCATAAAGGATTGTAATATAATATTTCTATGATACATTTTTGTAATGCATAATATTTTGTGCCGCTTTGTAAATAAGTGGATAAATTTGTTGTTATTTTGTATATTTTCAGGTAATAATGGGAACACATAAGATTTCTTACAGACGTTCGGTATTGGGAGCTAAAATTGAAAAAAAATTATTACGTGTACTAAGCGAAAGTTTTGTAGAAATTTTATAATAGGCGTAATATAGAATTATTAAATATACTCGTATTTTTGAAGTATGAAATCGATATTTTGCTTTTACTGAGTATTTATATTACGGAGATATATATTATAATTTCATTGTATACGTAAAAATGTACATTTTTTTTAAATATTAAAGGTTTACACTTTATAGATCCATCTGTAAGTGCAATATTGTATTTTATTGAAAATTGTAATGATTCCTTTTTAGTATTTTATCAAAACTTTAAAAACAAATTACTTGTTACTCTGTGTTCGTCCGTCTGTATTTTACGGCCGTTTATTGTATGAACGCTGATATAAAATTCGACATGGTTATAGCTTCTAGTAGACGCAGATATAAAACATAAAAACTATAATTTGGTTTGATTTGTACAGAGGGTCAAAATTGTTTTTATCGAGCTCATTTTGCGGGATATAAAATGAAAGTTGGTAAAATAGGAATTCAAAAATATTAATGTTTTTGATGGGGTTCAAATATATTAATATTTTTTTAAAAGCAAATTTTTTTTTGAAAGTCATAGAAATTATTATGCAAGTACTAGAAAATTATGCTAACTACCTTTGGTTTTGCAATTGTTTTTAGTTTGTTATTATTGACATTGAGTTGCAAATTCGTGTGACGCAATTTTACTTTATCATTAAAAGAAAATAATCGTCATGATTGTTGCCGGAACCATACTATAGATGAAATTCAAAATAATTTTGCAGGAGATAATGTTGAAAGAGAAATGTACTAGGGCAGAAGATGTACGTCCGTTATAGTACTTCCGATATACCCTCTGATATTTACTTTAATAATTTGTCTAAAAAGCGTCTCAATCGATTCCATTGTGCCGAGCGTGTTCTTGTAACACATACTACTAAGAGTGTCACACAGCACCGCCGGTGCCGGCGAGCTCGCGTGTATATTAGTGGAAAACGAAATATTTCATCGCATATATCCGACCCTTAATTGCCATTCTTGGTAAAACTAAACAATGAATTTGTACATACAAACTGAAATTTATATTTAAAAGAAAACAGACCCAAAAGATATAAATATTAAAATGCGCAAAGAAGATCGCGTAAGAAGAGGTTAGGTAACTTATATTTGTTGACAAACTAACTGGCGTTTCTCCATAAAAAGTGCATAATTCGAATCGTTTTTTTATAATTAAATAATCAAGTACAAGTTTTAACTTTTTAAATATGTCGTTTTGTACGTACATTTTTATATAGAAAAAAACAGGACATTCGCATTTTTGCTAAACCATACTTAAACCCCAATTTATTTTGGAGACTCAATTTTTAATATATATTCTTTGGTATCGTATCAAAATCGTCAGAATTTCATTGTTGCTTAACTGTATTTACTTAACTGCTTAAACTTTATACCTCTATGGATCATCATGATTACTACGATTATTACTACTGTGAATTGCAATGAAGTCAAAAAGTTAAAAAAAACGTTCCATGAAAAAAGCACTTTGAATGGGAAATATTTTTCAAATAGCATTTTTATGATAAAATAATTGCAACCGGAAATTAGTTTTGTTAATTACGTCGTTTATAATATTCTTTCATTTAATAATCAATAAACAGTTAAATTTTCGTTGATGCTAAACAGTATTAGTTCCGCTGTTGAAGCCATGTGATATATTAAAAATAATTTTGCTTGAAATCCAATTAAAAAATCAAAAATATAGTTACAAATTCGGTTGACAATAAAATATAAAACTCCTTACCTTCATTGCTGACTTCATATTTTCTGCTTACTTACATAATAGCTATATTATCTTATCACATTCAACAAGATTTTTGCTGTTTCTTGACACATATTTATTCTTCTTCAAAATGACGTTTAATAGAAAGTTGCCAGTGGTATTATAAAAATTTAATATCAAAGAAATTTTTTTAAGGTCATTAAAATCGTAATAAAATTGTATTATTTACTAATCAGAAAAATATAATCCGGTACTTCAAACCCAGAGAGATTTTCAATTTATTTCCAAGTGATTATTGACACTTTAGAAAGAAAATTTTTCGCTAAGAAAATGATATATAGTTCGGGAATTAAACAAGATAAATATTTATCTTTTATTTCAAAATCGGCCTGAATTTTATTGCTGTATTTATTTGCAACATAAAAAAATTGATTACAGGAATATCCAGCCTAGGGATGGAAAATGATTCTTTAGGCTTTTAAATAAATAAACATTTCACTGTCGCATACTCACTGCTATACCTTCTTTTCGCTTTATGAACACCCGAAATTTTCTCATATATAGCGGATGTTGTATATTTCTATATAACATTATAAAATATAATTACATATTTAGGTTCTTAAATTACTTCATTCTTCAGACTTTTAAATAAATACTCATTCCACTGTCGCGCACTCCCTGCTATACCCTGCTTTCACTTTGACAAATAGGAAAATTTCACGAATAGAACTCAAAACACTCCCGCTTCATGAATTCCGTTTAGGGCTAAAATAAACAAAGAATTGCGCTATAATGTGCAACAATTGATGAAGATGTAATCTCCCCTGACACAGAAAAATTAGAGAAGACTGAAACAGATTCCACTTTAAATTCACGTTATCTGACTAAGCTTATTGTTTTGAAAAAAGTAGATATATCCTATTTCCATATCACACATGCTCATGAATGTGTTAATGTCCCTTGATGCCACAAAACAAAAATGACGCCTGAAAAATACTTTCACTAAGATGGACTGTGCTTCCTTACCCAACGTAGTCTTCCGTGTCTTGCCTTCGGTTGTTATCTCTTTTACTCGCTGTTGCTAATTATTCACGCCAAAAAAAAATTAAAGGCAAAGCCCATCCTGACGTTAAACTTACTCACTTTTTAGTTGAAACCCAAAGAATTCTATAAGTAGTGCTTTTATCTCTGTATACATATTGGCAACAAATGATTGGCAACGATGTTTTATTGAAGATTTATTTTATTTATTACTTGCCATACCATAATTGAAAAGAGAGGTTAATTAGCTACCAACCTAATATTTTCATAAATATAGTGTCTTCCTTTCCAAGCTCATACAGTTTTCTTAATATTTGCATCTTTATTTATGACCGTTTACATAAGTTGTTCCACATTTACAGGAATTTAATTATTGATCAAGACATTGCTCTGTCTCTAATTCGTCTGGTGTTCTTAAGTGATTCCAAAACACCTTTGTTGTATTAGATTACATATTTTATATCATTAATATGAATTTATTGAAATTAAATTTATTTTTCGATGGTCAATCTCAATATTCTCATAAATATTTATACACCTGTTCGTGGAAATGTATAATTAAAAACCATTTATCTTTGGAATTGACTCGATGCTTTCGATACATTTAATTCTTAAATACAAGTTCACAAAAATGTTTCGACTAGCACAAAGTATTTTTTTCTCAGAAGAGAAACAAAAATGCTAACGTTTTCCTTTCTCTTCTAAACTAAACTTTTTTTTAAATTATACCTCTTTAGATTCTCCCTTCTATTTTTTACTTTTAAAAACGCTTGAATTTCACGAGTTTTCTAAAGTAGCGATATAAGGCTACTTCTTACTTTTCTTATGATATGCTAAATTGAGTAAAATGTACTCACGGGAACAAAACGAAACGTTTTATTTATATTTTTTGTGCGACTTTTCCAATTAGTTAGACTTCGTAGTAGCAAAAGTATATACGCTTACAAAACTTTTACCGCAATAGAGTAAAACATAATTCTAATTTTGTCTGCGCATTAAAGTTACTGCTGCAAACGGTACCTACTTACGCACAGTCTATAGCAGTATGACAATATCTGAATATAATTCGCTACAGGTAGTTTCAGCGATACAACGGCCAAGCATTCATTATAACGATTCGGCAAACGGCCGTGTTTAAGTGTGTTTTGTTCGCATAATGAGTGTAATAAGCACTGCGCGGCGAGTGTCTTGTAATTTATAGGCAGGGTGTTTGCGCTATATGAGAATTGTTTACCCCCGCACTTTGGGTCGCAATAAACAGATAGGGTGGGCTCCTGTAGGGTGGATTTCTAGTATTTTGAAGGTTATTACGAATTGGTCAGAATTATAGGTTTTTCCGTTTATATAATATTAGTTCGTAGTATCGGTATCAATTTAACCTAAAAAAAATTAATATGGATTTTTTTTCATTTCATTAGTTTAGTAAAGCCATGTTTTTCTTAGTTTTCCCACTTTTTTGTATTCTTTTCGTTTCGAAAAAACCTGCTGTGACCAACACAGTCATATGAGATTCTTTAGTTAAGGGTTAAGGTTGTGGTTTATTAAATTATGATACGTAATTAAAAACAACGAGAAAAAACCGGAATCCTTATAATTTCAATCGCGTGTATATTCATTGATCTGTTACAGCCTTTTTTTTTCAGGTAACACTGGAGGTGAAAACTTGACATTTAAAGTGGAAGTAATATATATTAACACGCAGGTACGTAGCTTCCATTCGAAAATATTCTAACGAAATTCCGTATGTTGCGGCAAGGGGGAAACATATTTATTAGATTTTTTAAAAATTCCATAAATAGCATGAGGTATCATTCGAAACGACCAAATAAAATGGTAAATTGTTTTTAGTAATTTTATACATTACATCTTATTTTCAGAGATATTGTGAAAATATGAAAAAATATAGTGAAAATAATCTCTCGGTATTAAGCAACTTAATACCGAGAGTACTGAACTAAAAATTATGAAAAATAGGGGTTTTAGAACTCACAAAGACATATTATTGAAATAATCACCTTATTTTTACACCTATAAACCTGTAGTAGGCAATATATTTATGTTTTTCTACATTCTGAAATGATTTTCTTAAAAGCTATGCGATATGGAAGCTATAAATTGATATATCAATGCATCTTAATAGCCCATATATTTTTTACCAACTTTTATTAATTTTCAAATTAAAAATTTAATGCCGAGATAAATAAAGGCCCTAACTTTTTTATATATTATATGTCTTATGGATATCATTTGCTTGTGAGGCATACACATTTAAATTGTAATTTGAAAAAAATTCCAAAAGTATGAACCCGGGGTGGGGGAGTTTTTTACGAATTTACTGAATACATTTACATTATGAAAAATTAACATTGGCAAATAGTTTAATAGAAAAATTAAGTACCCTTAAATGTTTGAAACTGGCATGATTTGAACGAAACCATTTTAGTTTTACTCTCTGCCATAATCATTCTAGTGTTACATTTATGACCAAATTAATTTTTTCTCAACTTTATTGTCTTTAGTTTCAATTTAATTCAATTTATTCACAAGTTTAATGCATTTAACTTATTTGTCCTTGTAAATTATTGTAATAAGTAAATTTTAAGAAATATGTCAATTATTTTGTCCATTTGTTTGTTAGTTTCAATTTGAATTTCGAATATGTGAAAACACATGAAACGGTACGAGTCCTGCTTTTATAAAAATTTCAAACTCTGGAGCTTCTAGAACAATACATATTTATTCAAAGTTTGTATAAAAACGTCTAAAAAAGAAAACATTTTGTCTATAAATACTATTGTCCGTATTATTAGAAATTCATTATTCACAATTAAATGAAACTACGTGATATAGTATTATTTCTACTTTCTTCAAGTTCTTTACCACGACCTAGGTTTCGTTGTATTACAACATCTTCAAGTAAGCTACTGCTTATTTGCCTATTGCTTGTAGCCCACCTGAAGATGTTGTAATAGAACGAAACCCAGGTCGTGGTAAACAACTTAAAGAAAATAGAAATAATACTACATCACGTAGTTTCTCTCTAAATTAGCGTTTATAGGGAGAGATCATATTGCTGCCTTATATTGTGTATGTAACGTTTCAAAAGTCACGTATATCTGTCTCCGTTGCGACGTTGTTTCGTAATTCTTTTTGTTTCAAATGAGAATTTTTCCGAATTTCAAATAAGAATTGTTTTTGAAATTTTCGATAACAAAGAATAACCAATATCATAATCCAACCATTTCTATGCAAACAATTATATTAATCTGTACCTTTGTTGTGGCCTCAACTTAATCAGTTAGAATTATAATAACTGGAACGAGGTTTCCCACGAGAAAAGTAGCCTATCTCATTTCCCGGTAAGCCAATTACCTTTAGACAAAAAATCACGTTGAAAGATTGTTCAACTGTGACGGACAAAAAACATACTTATGCATTTATTATATTATAGCTAGTGATTCTGATGCTCTTTTATATTGCATATGTAACGATTCAAAAAGCCTCATTGACACTTTACTCCTTTGCTACGCTGCTTCCTTATTCACTTTGTGTGTTTTTTTAGTTTAAAACAAGACTTTCATCATGATGGAAAGTATACTATATAATACCCCTTTTCTTTCCCCTCTATCTTTGCATAAAAAATTACGTCAATACCTTGCACTGTTATGATGCGAAATAAGGATAAATAAACATACTTTAACGTTGCATTAGTTAGGACAATAAAACCTTAGACTTGCCTTGTCTTTAAATAGAAGATATTTACAAAAGAATGATTTAGGGTAACATAACAAATATTATAGACCACAAAAATATTGCTGTCTGTATAAGCCTGTTTATTTGTTCACACACCACATAAGAGTAGATAAAAGAATTTTGATGAAGTTTTTACTGATCGATTATGTTGGCTCTGTGGTAACATATAGGCTATGTTTCATCACAATCGACTATTTAGAAAGAAGATATGACAGTTTCGCGTTTCAATATAAATTGTACTTAAAAAAATTTGGTTTCTATAAGTTATATAATGGGTGGTATTACGTGCATTAATCTTATAATTCAATTAATATTTTTGAAACAGGAAAACCTTCGAAAATAAATCGTTAGCTACTTTCTTTTATTTGCAGATTATGAAGTACAAATATTCGTCACTGAACTGCATGTATAAACAAGGAATAGGAGATATCTAAAAGCATATAATTATCTTTTATTGAAAGTTTTATTTTTTAAACCTTATTATTAAATTAGAGTGATATTTTCTAATATTTGATATGTGATGCCGTATTAATTTAAAAACAATTGCGAGGCGGCTTTAAGGCGGTAACTTCAAATGAAAGCAACAAATGTAGCATTTGTCGCCCCTAGAATGTCGGTTCATCAATATAGTTTGTCACGATTCATTAAAAGGACATAGTTGTATTCTGGGACATTTTAGTTTACAACAGACTGGCCCTAAATACTATGGTACTCTATTAAATTATAATACTATGGTACTCTATTAATTTATTTATATTAAATAGATCTTAAGTTGTTTACTTCCAAACTACCGGCAGTATGGAAATGTTGGAGGAAGCAAGCGCATCAGCAGCTTTAGAAAGTATTAAAAAAATCACTTTCTTTTACTTAAATTCTTATTCATGTAAAAATATGACATAATGTTTGTATTTTTAAGCCGTGTTTTTAATTTACAGGGAGGAACCAAATAGAGGAAACAAAGTGCGTGTCAAATGGCAAAAGAATAGTGGACACTAATTAGTAGTCATGAGTTAATAATTTTATCACAGCCATTCTAGTTAGGTGGCCTAGTCAATAGCTGAAATAGTAATTATACTAATATGTTATTGTTTTATCGACAATTTTAATAATACAACATTAATGAACCTGGTTATCAAACAAATATTGGACTCATTTAATTTTAATCACGATCAAGGTAATGCGAAAGTACTATATATTTGTTGCACATAACAAACAGCATCGCTACGCATATGTTAGTGATTTGACGGCTAGTAGCAATCCCTTCTCGAGCAGTGGGATTTTATAAATATGGCCTTAAGCAGCATTATTGGTTTTCAAAATATTTATGCCAAAAGATATTATTTTAAGATTCACCATATATTAAATTTTTTCACCAAGCCAATATTAAATATCTTAATTTACATTTATTAATACATAGTTTTTTTGCACATTAACATTACTCTGAAATGTAAAGTAATATTGTTCATATTACGGTTAGTAAATAAATTTACCGTATTTGAAGGTTTTCCATGAATATTTAATGTTCATATCAAACGAAAGAAATTAAATTTTAAAAAATCACTCTCAAATATTTATTTGCTATCAAAAGTAGTTTCGTATCGAAGATAGAACAAAGTAAATACTATTGTGAGGGGAAAATAGACCCACTTATGTTAATCTGCATTGACAGCTCTAAAACACTCAAATTAACGTACAGATTTGGCTATAACTAAAACAATACCGGTTATAAATATAAAATAAAATCTAATTTAAATTTTCTAAGAAATTTTTATCTGCTAATTAATTTTTGTCAAAATATTAGGTAATATAATAAACTTACCAAAAAGAAAAAACGTCGGAAACTATATTTATATTTCCCTTTTTCCAAATAGATTCTCTACATTTCTTCCAACTTATGTGGAGTAATTAATGATAGCAAAAATGCCAATTTTATTATCAACGTTTTATAGTTTTAATGAAAATTTAATCATATTTTTCAGTTAAAAATTAAATTTACCTTTTCAGGTTTATTTTTGCTATGCACGATTTGATCATACAAAATAGATACATAGACTGAAAATAAATTATAAGGTGAGAGTTTTCGTCTTTTTATGAGAAACTTCCCAAATATCTGAAATATAAATTTAATTCTAACATTTTAATTTGGAGCATCAGCTTATTTTTTAGCCTTATTTTTAACAATTATAAATTCAAATTCTAAATAAACTTCTAAAGTTCTTAAAAAATTCTAAAATAACTAATAGGAACATAGATAATTGTTACAACTAAAAGAAAACTAAATATTTCGAAGCGTTTTCTATTCTATATAACCGTATTTAATTGTGTCTCATAAACAAGTTTAATAAAATATGACCAGGTAGTACTAATTGCTAAGATAAAAAGAAGCTTTTAAAATGTACAAAATATAAAAACCAAACCACAACTTATATATGGTATTTGTGTAAAAATTAAATCATATAAACACAAATAATTTTTGACTAAAATCAAACAAACCAAATTCGAAAATTAGCGAAATACAATAAGTAAAAAATTAACTTTTACTAGTGATTGCTAATAGACTATGATTCATCTTAATACTCCCCTATAAAAATGATACTAAATCATATCTATCTAATAAGAATCCTTCCATATCATCCGTACGGGTGGACCATTCATAAACGTTTCCCAATTTATTAAAATAGCAGCATCACAGTAGCCTGCAAAGGGACGTGTAGTATCGCGGTTGACACAGACTACGCATCTATTAATACATTATAATTTATCATGAGATATCTAGTCGATGAACGATAATATACAAAAGATTAAAAATGTCTATGTCATAAAAATGATTTATTATATTATGGTTAAAGTACATAAAATTATTTTATTAAGATTAATAGGATATTTTAAGTGAATTAAGTTTATTAAGAAAAAATGTCTTTTTATCAAACCTATGATTTTGTTAACAAAAATCGAATTGGCTATAGTAGCAATTGTACTGCAACTCACAATATGGCCGCTACTCCAAAGCTTTTAAGGCAGTTCATAAAAAACAGATGACATAAATTCCTTTCAAATATTTCTTCTCTTTATAACAGAATTTAATTCAGATAATATTAAAGAAATGACATAAGTTGTGAAGGTTATTTGTTTCTTCAATAGAATATAGCATATAAAATATGAAGAGATTTATGAAAAATTTATGATGTATTTAAAATTAAACAGTAGCGACTTGAAATCACATGATCTCTATATTTATAATGCCGTATGATTATTATTTTTGAGGATACAAGCCCTCAAATTGCGGCATTTTTTTGATGCAATATTCTTTCAAAGTAACTCCCGTTTAATGCTCGGAAAATGTAGTCGTAATTAAAAAAATATTGCACTCTAGGGGCGATCGTAGACGTTTAATAATTATTTATATTTTTAAAGAATTTCACCGAATAAAGCTGGGAAATTGTAGTTGTAATTAAAAAAAGTATTATACTCTAATGACGATCTTAAACGTTTTATAATTATTCATATTTTTAAGGAATCTCCAATGAAATAATATAAGTTTGGAAAAAAATAGATATTTTAGTCCGTGGCAATTGTTTGAATTTTTGCCTCATGAATCGGTTTCAAGGGTATCTTAGCGGTTTTTAATATATTTTTTATAAATGTATTTACCATAATTTTCCTTAAATTTCTACGATAAACTTACTATTTGGTCTAAAACTTTGCAAGTATTTTCTTTGAAATGCCAGAGGAAGATGGTCCGGCGAAGTATTCCGCTCTAGTTTAAAGGATAAAATATTAAACCTGGGCAATTATAATTTAAAGAAAAACCTTGAAATTACCTCAAACATTTATCTAAGTAAAAATGTTGAAACCGTAGCGTAAAATTATATAAAACGATAACTTATCTTTGAACAAATTTACTATTTCGGAGCAAAAATAATGTTACGTTAAATTAGTAAAGTCTTAACATACTAGAATAATGGTAATTATTATATGATAGTTACGTAGTGGTGTAGAGAACTTTAATCAAAATATATGGTAAAATTCCTGTAGTGTTGCAAAAGAGAAATATTATATTAAATAGAGCAGATTATAAATATAATTACCAAAAATAATATTGGTTTTATTATGAAATAAAAGAAAGAAAATAGTCTAAATATCTCATTTTAATTAATTTTACCTTTTTATTATTTAAATTCTAATGTAAATCTGAAAAAAATCCTTTCTGCGATAAATTATAACGGTAACGATAAACGTTCAAAGGATAACTGCGTCAACTATAATATACACATTACCGTCGAACATTAAGTAGATATCCTATGATAAATTGCAATGTTCGCGTAGCTGCGTAGCGTGCCTCTACTGTGATAACTAGACGTCCATTTGTAAGCCGTAGCGGCACCGCTACGTTAATTAGCAACGAATAGTTAATGACTGGTTGTCCCGCTGGAGTGATGCGGTGGGGCTCTTATCGGATAGGCCTGCCTTGGTCCTATTATTGCTAGTGGATTGTTCACGTGGTTCGCGGTCCGTGTTTAATTTGTAGTGTGCACGTTTTACGAATTATATTTAATTTTTTAATCGTTTTTCTAGATCTGCAAAATAATATAAGGCTTAATAGTTTGAATCGAAAACCCAATACATAAATAACGATATATTTAAGATAAAATTAACTATGGAACGAAATGAAATGGTAGAAAAGATTTATGAAATGTAGAAATACTTTTGCAAATCCATAATTGATGATTGATTACATTTAACCTAAAAAATATTGAGGCTGAGGAGTACGTTGTCGTAAAGGTTAAGAAGTAAATGCTATAGTACCCTACAGAGATCGCACTCGATACTGACATGATTTAGTCTTTATAATTAATTCAGATGTAAGTTGTGGATGTCTAACAAAGTCATATTTGTGTAACGTAGAAAAAATCTTGAAAAAACTTACCTTAAACTTGAAACTGTGTATTTAGTTGAATGAGGTAATATGTACACATGTAATAACTAAGCCTTAATTGAATGAGCTAATGTATACACATGTAATAACTATGCTTTAATTGAATAAAGTAATGTGTGCACATGTAATAACTAAGCTTTATTTGAATGAAGTAATGTGTATACATGTAATAGCTAGGCATTCATTGAAAGAGGTAATGTGAACACATGTAATAATGGGGATGAAACATTATTGTTTTTCGCCCTGTGTAGAAAGTAACATAAACGAGTAAATGGGTAGTAAATATTATCCTTTTTATGCACTTTATAATATTTCCTTCATAGGGAAATTGTTCATGGAATGGTTAAACTTTTGGTCGATTAGGAATTATACCAGGTCTTGTATAAAATTAATGACATCACTTGGTTTTATGCGAATAATTATATATATTAATTTTCAGAATTTCTTTCTTAATTAATATTAACCTTTCATTACAAATTCTACAAACTAACCGATATCGGAAATTGTTTTAAAAAATATTTTGATTATTATACTATAAAATACAATCAATTTATGAGAATAAAGGTATAATTTGATATGATTTTAACTGCAAAAAACATTTAGTCTCCTAGTCTAGGCTTGTGTTATGTGATTAACCGTCCCAAAAATAATATTGATTTTCTTATTAGTAACACAAAAATTTGAAATAAAAATTATTTTTATTTAGGCTTTTTAATTATATAATATAAATAAGTTACGAATCGCAAATTGTATTTTGCCCAAACATTCATCAAAATCAAGTTTAGTGAATTATGAATGTTTCGTTTAAGACATGATTTAAGTAACACATATATTTCAGAGGTAGTAAAGAAGTATTTTTTCGTAAAAATCACAGCAATTTTTTTTCATTTTTAATTTCCATCTAATTTTCAATATCGAAACTTTAGGTGATATGGTTATTTATTAAATAAAATAATAACAAGTTAATAACTTTTAACACCTTCAGCTTTCTATATGATTATATATTTGTATTTACGTTGCTTTGAGTAATCTGCAATTATCTTTTTAGAAATCAATACACTTAATTCTTATCCATAATTACCCTGTAAAATAGCTAAATATATAAAGTCTTTTAAAGACTTTTCAAAATATAAAGCTACAGGAAATCCCTCTCATCTGCTAACTGAATTGAAATTTATTGTAAGGCGGTATAACAACAAAACTTACAAGAGGAGTTGAGTTGGTGGGTCTTTTTGATTTAATCGCACAGTTAATTTCAATGGCACAGTTTTCATTGCAGTCACAATTTTAGAGCCTTCATAATTCTTTCCTCTTTTCCATACGAACAATCTACATTAGTCATTATCACATCGAAATAATTATGATTTTGGCTTATCACTACCTATTATTCACTATTTATATAACATTTATATTTCGGGTTTAATGCGCCAACATTACTCGATATGATGTAATTTTACTTAGTTACTATAATAATTAATTCATTAAAAGATACAAATTATCAAAGGATTTACTTCATAAACAGAAGGTGGAAAAACAACAAACACGCAAGCGCTCGGACATACATACGCACATACGCACGCACACGAGCACGTAATAAATTAAATATTTAAAGCCATTAAAAATATATGATTTAAATATAAAATTAAAAATATTATTTTCCTAATCGATAATATGTACCTAAACACTTTAAAATTTAGCTTAATTTTAACTTATCGTAATAAGGGCCGAAAGTGCAATAAGTTTTGAATTATTATAAAAAATGTCATCGCAATTACTTCTCGTTGTTAAAGCTAAAAACGTAAAATTTGCTATTTTCTTACTTCATCATCCGATATGATTTCTATATCACACTTTTCCATAAATATTATAAACATATTAATAACAACATATTGCAATCAAATACTATACGAGATAACAAGTACTAAATTCAGTACGAAATGTAACCCCTGGCAACCCCTAAAATAAATTACATAAAATATCAACCAACCACTTCTTTTCTAAAATTATACATATTACTTAAAAAAAAAGATAACACATCCCATTGTTGGTTGGAAAATGGCGACATTTCGCACAACACTGTGGTAACAGACAACGAACATTAGTAGAGGGTTTAAAGAGACAAAATGTGCTTAATCCCCACATGCCCGTGTCTTCCTACGAACCTACATAGATACACACTGCACGCATTATATCAAATCCTTTTCAGGCTATTTGCACGTATATTTGTCGCCACAACGCGACAGGCTTCAAGCATACACGTGTTATGATGTGGGGAAAACACACTGAAATGGTTGAAACGTGTTTAAGTTGATAAATTTTCCTACTTACCGTGCTGTTACCACAACCATTTACCAAGCACACTAATAGTTTGTTTACGATTTTTTAAGTAACAATTTTTAGACATGGACGTTATAAATTATGGTTAGTTTATAAGTTTATATTTGGCATTAATGTAACTTATAAACTCACCGTCATTTTAATTTTACACTCCATATTTTGATATCGGATACCGGCCAGTTCACTAGAGACACGTTGGCCATGTTAAACCTTATTTTTTCTTCTTTTCAGAAAAATTCTATATAGAATATATGATGCTTATATGAAAAATTTATTTTTACTATATCTTTTCTCAGATAATTTATATTTATATTAATTGAAATAAAGAATAACGGGTATAATATTTTGAGACAAGTAACGTCTCACAAATCTCAATTACAAATAAACTTATCAGCTACGTTTTAGAATTTGGTGATGAAACAAAGAAAAGTCTCACAAATCTCAATTAAAAATCAACTTACCAGCTACTTTTTAGAGTTTGGTAATGAGACCAAGAAATATTTCAGAAATCTCAATCACAAGTCAACTTACCAACTATTTTTTAGAGTTTGATAATGAAACAAAGAAACATTCCACAAATCGCAATTACAAATCAACATACCAGCTACTTTTTACAGTTTGCTATTGAAACAAAGAAACGTTTCACAAATCTCAATGAGAAGTCAACTTACCAGCTACTTTTTATAGTTTGGTAATGAAACAAAGAAACATTTCACAAATCTCAATTACAAATCAACTTACCAGCTACATTTTAGAGTTTGGTAATGAAACAAAGAAATGTTCCACAAATCTCAATTACAAATCAACTTACCAACTACTTTTTAGAGTTTGATATTTAAACAAAGAAATATTTCACAAATCTCAACGACAAGTCAACTTACCAGCTACTTTTTATAGTTTGGTAATGAAACAAAGAAACATTTCACAAATATCATTTACAAATCAACTTAGCAGCTTACTGTTCAAAGTTTGGTAATGAAACAAATAATTGTAACAACTTCATCGTGTCTTTCCCTCCCTCTGTCTTGCTTCAATATATCTGGAATTTTCTACAGATCTGTACGTATGTAATCTTTTCAATAAGTTCTTCCTACAGAGGTATGAAATAATATTAGTAAAGTATTTAAAAACAATGTTTTGTATGAAGTGGGGTGAACATTTTCGTACATCGAATTTAAATTCCATTTAAAACCTTTAAAGCCTACTTGCAAAACACTTTACTGAAAAATTACGTGTTCCCTTCCCCTTTATTTTTTACATCGTGAATTTAAAAAAAAGTGAAAAAATTCCGAAACTACGGTTTAGTTAAATTTGTTATTTAAATTATATAATAAATTTAACAACAATCTTAAAAACTTAACACGGAACTTTATACATAAATATTTTATCAAAAATCTGTCATCCGTTCTGTACTTCAACTAATAAATTCTATTAATTGACAAGAAATGCATTTATTTTACCACCAACGATATGAATATTTTCAAGCAAATATTCGAAAATGTAAAGCAATATATTTAATAGAATATTTAAAGTAAACATTCAAATAACAACAAATATATCTTTAGTTAATTTTATTTATTTTCCTGAATCAGTTCTAGCCCGAAATACGACACAAAGTTCCCAAAATCGAAAAAAATTATATACCATGCTCTAGGCAGATTTGCTTTATCTTCTATTAAGTTGAACTTATGAAATACTAAATTTCATAACAAAAATTAATTATTTAATAATCAGCGAAATATAATCCGGTACTTCAAACCCAGAGAGATTTTCAATTTATTTCTAAGTGATTATTGATATTTTAGAAAGAAAATTTGTCGCAAAGAAAATGCTCGGGAATTAATCAAGATAAATATTTCTCTTTTCTTTCACATCGGCCTAAATTTTATTGGTGTATTTGTTTGCAACATAAAAAAATCTATTACAGGAATTTCCAGCCTAGGGTTGGAAAATGATCCCGTTTCAACTAACAAAAGACAATATTATTTCGATTACATTTATAACGTTTACTTATATAATTGGGTATTTGATTAAATTTGTTTTATTTCATTAACCATAATTTCAAGGTACAAGCTGATGAAGAGTGTAACAATTTTTTAATAATCTTAAAAATTGATCGAGTTTCAAAAGTTTAAATTTAACCTATAGCTAAGGACGGCAATATTGTTTTGTCAGGTCATTTTTAATATTGCACATTATATTCTACAAGAGGAAAAGAGACAGGGATATACCCAACTCTATTCATATATTCAAATTTAGAAGCCTATAACTGGCTTATTTTTCAATCAATTTTTGAATTTTTTTGAACACTGGTTTTCAATTAATTTATATTTCGCATTATTGTACGAAAAATATCAAAACTTAGAATGAGTCAACTACCGTATTATTAATTGTAACTTTACGAAATTAAATGAATAGAACTAAAATTGACATAAAACAAAAATATTAATAATATTGAATCTATTCACTGTGTTCTTAAATAGAAAAGTAAAGTAATTACTATTAAAATTCAATTAGGAGAAATTAGATAGAAATTATAATAATAAAATGAATCAAGATGAAATTTGAAGAAAATTTTGTTAGACCACATTAAAAAACCCCATTAAAATTGTATTAAATATAAAAATATTTATTTATTAAAGCGGATATTTTGAAGACAGAGCGGACATTGCATGTTTTTATATTACATTATAAAATATAACTACTTTTATATGTTCGTATATTATTTAATTCTGTAGACTTTTAAATACTGATTTCACTGTCGCGCACTCACTTCTATACCTTCCTTTCGCTTTATGAAAACGCAAAGTTTGCTCGTATGGAGCAGACGTTGTATGTTTCTATATGGCATAAAATATAATCACTTATTAAGGTTCGTAAATTATTTCTTTTTTTAGACTTTTAAATAAGCACTCACTGCTATAACTGCTTTCACTTTGACAAAATACGAAAATTTCACGTACAGAAATCAAAATACTCCCGCTTCATGAATTCCCTTTGGGGCTAAAATAAACAAAGCATTGCGCTGTAACAACAATTTATGAAGATTTTATCTCCCCTGACAAAGCTGAGCATTGGTTCCAATTAAATTAGGAAAAATTAAGAAAACTTATTGAAACATGTGATAAATTACCAAAAATCATAAAATGTTTACTGAAACACATTCCATGTTAAGTTCACGTTATATGACTGACCTACTTTCGTTCTCGTATTACTTACGTTCTCGTATTTCAAAAGAAAGATATTTCCAATGTTTTAGAAAATGTAGATATATCCTATTTCCATATCACACATGCACTAAATGTGATAACATCTCTTGATGCTACGTAACAAAAATGACGCGTAAAAAAATACTTTCACTAAAATGGACTTACCCAACGTACTCTTCGGTGTCTTGCCTTCCGGCTGTTACATCTGTACGTTACATTTTTGCTACCTATTTAGGCTATAAAAAATTCAAAACAAAGCCCATCCTGAGGTTAAACTTACTCATTTTTTCGTCGAAATCCAAAGGAATCTACAAGGAAGGACTTTTATATCTGCAAACTTGTTGGCGACGAGTGATTGTCAACGATGTTTAATTGAAGATTTATTTTATTAATTACTTGTCGTACCAAAATGTAGCGAATTGAAATGAGTTATTTAGCTACCAAACTAATATTTTCATAAATATTGTATATTCCCTTGCATGCTCATACAGTTTTCTTAACTTTTGCATCTTTGTTTGTGACTGTTTACATAAGTTGTTCCACATTTACAAGAATATAATCATTGATCAAGACATGCTCTGTGTCTAATTAATCTACTATTTCGCTATAGACGCTTTCTATACATTAATTTTTAAATACAATTTCACAAAAATATTTCGACTGGCACAAGGTATTTTTTTCTCAGAAGAGTAACAAAAACGCTTGCCTTTTCCTTTCTCTTCTGAACTAAAGTTTTTTTTAAATTATACCTCTTCTATTTTTTACTCTTAAGAACGCTTGAATTTCACTAGTTTTCTGAAGTAGCAATATAAGGCTGCTTTTTACTTTTCTTATGATATGCTAAATTAGGTAAAAGGTACTCACCGGTACGAAAAAAAAACAGTCGCAAAAAAAAAGAACGCACAAAAAATATAAATAAACGAAACGTTTTATTTATATTTTTTGTGCGACTTTTCCAACTAGTTAGATTTCGCAGTAGCAAAAATATATATACGCTTACATACAAAACTTTTACCGCAATAGAATAAAAACAAAATTCTAATTTTCTCTTCCCATTAAAGTTACTGCTACTGTTGTTGTGTGCTGCTGTGTGTTACTGTAAGCGGACTGTACCTACTTACGCACAGTCTATAGCAGTAAAACAATATCTGAATATAATTCGCTACAGGTAGTTTCAGCGATACAACGGCCAAGCATTCATTATAACGATTCGGCAAACGGCCGTGTTTAAGTGTGTTTTGTTCGCGTAATGAGTGTAATAAGCACTGCGTGGCGAGTGTCTTGTAATTTATAGGCAGGGTGTTTGCGCTATATGAGAATTGTTTACCCCCGCACTTTGAGTCGCAATAAATGGACAGGGTGGACTCCTTAAGGGTGGATTTCTAGTATTTTGCAGGTAATTACAAATTGGTCAGAATTATAGATTTTCTCCTTTATATAATATTAGTTCGTAGTATCAGTATCAATTTAACCTAAAAAAAATTTATATTGATTTTTTTCAGTTCATTAGTTTAGTAAAGCCATGTTTTTCTTAGTTTTCCCCCTTTTTTGTATTCTTTAAATATACACCCTATTTTTACAACTATGAACCTGTAGTAGTAATATATTTATATTTTTCTACATTCTTAAATGATTTGCTTAGAAACCATGCGACATGGAATCTATAAATTGACATATCAAGGCATCTTATTAGCCCATATATTTCATACTAACTTTCATTAATTTTCAAATTAAAAATTTCAAGACGAGATAAATAAAGGCCTTCATTTTTTTACATATTATGTGCCTTATGGGTATCATTTGCTTATGAGGCATACACAAGTATTTTAAATTGTGACATGAAAAAAATTCCAAAACTATAAGAAAATTTAGCACCCCCCCCCCCCCTTTATTTACGTATTTACTGAATACGTTTATATTTTTAAAAATTAATATTAGCAAATAGTTTAATAGAAAAACTGAGTCCCCTGAATATTTGAAACTAGCATAATTTGAACGGAACCATCTTCGAGAACGGAATCGTGCATGACATTATTTTAAGAATTTTATGTAAATACGTGTACACGTCATAATTTTAAAGTTTCTCTGCCATAATCATTCTAGTGTTACATTCAAAACCAAATTAATTTTCTCTCAACCTTATTTGAAGAATTGGTCCAATATCTCACTGCATTGCGCGCATATTTTGAGACGTATTTTTCGGAAGAACAGGACACAAAAATTAAAATGAATTTATGGATTCAAAATCCTTTTTTGCCCAACCTTCAAAAACCTGTAAGTATGTCAAACAAGATATATGAATCGTTTCTAGAAATGACATCACACACCAGCATGGAGTCACTGTTCAAAACAATGCCACTCAATGATTTTTGGTGCAGAATCTGTGATGAATATCCACACTTCTTGCCACAGTGGTTTTGAATGTTCTTCTTCCGTTCACAACAATATAATTGTGTGAAACAGGCTTTTCGACCTATGCTGCCACCAAAACAAAATACCGCAATAGACTGGATGCCGAACCCGATATAAGACTTCAACTCTCTTCGATCAAACCTAATATCAACCAATAGATGAAAAATAAGAAACAATCTCATACATCCCATTAGATGTTTTTTTCTTTTATTACAGTACTAGCGACAAAAGTTACAAAACTACGTTGTCTGTCAGTCACTCAGTAACGTAAGAGTTTTATATTGGTTATAGTACCTATACACTTACATTGTAACATTATTACCTATTATTAATCTTTAATAATAATAATTAAAGAATGTACGTAACTTTTTCTTTTATTTTGGGGTTCCGTAAAAAATTTCGCTTTTCAAAAGGGTTCGACCACCAAAAAAGTTTGAGAAACGCTGATTTAGGATAACATAACAAATATCACAGAACACAAAAATATCGCTGTGTATAAGCCTGTTTATTTGTTCTCGCACCATGTAATGGTAGATAAAATAATTTTGATGAAGTTTTTACTGATATTATATAATTATACTTTATATTGTATATATACATATATAACACATAATTATATTTTATATTAAGTTTTATTATTTAAGGCTAATTACTAAATTAGAGTGATATTTACTAATATTTGATATGTGATGCCGTATTAATTTAAAAACAGTTGAGAGGCGGCTTCAAAGCGGTAACTTCAAATTAAAGCAACAAATGTAGTATTAGTGGCCCCTACAATGTCGGTTTATCGAAATAGTTTGTCACGCTTCGTTAAAAGCACATAGTTGTATTCTAGGAATATATTCTCCCTAAAATACCTGGATAATTAATTATCGTGATTACAATTGGTACTCTATTAATTTATTTATATTAAATAGATCTTAAGTTGTTTACTTCTACACTACCGGCATTTTAGAAATGTTGGAGGAAGCAAGCGCATCAGCAGCTTTGGAAAGTAATCACTAAATGAAAAATCACTTTCTTTTACTTAAATTCTTATTCATGTAAAAATATGGCATAATGTTTATATTTTTAAGCCGTGTTTTTAATTTACAGGGAGGAACTAAATAGACGAACCAAAGTGCGTGTCAAATGGCAAAAGAATAGTAGACACTAATTAGTAGTCATGAGTTAATAATTTTATCACAGCCATTCTAGTTAGGTGGCCTAGTCAATAGCTGAAATAGTAATTATACTAATATGTTATTGTTTTATCGACAATTTTAATAATACAACATTAATGAAACTGGTTATAAAACAAATATTGAACTCATTTAATTTTAATCACGAGCAAGGTAATGCGAACGTACTATAAATTTGTTGCACATAACAAATGGCATCGCTACGCATATGTTAGTGATTTGACGGCTAGTAGCAATCCGTTCTCGAGCAGCGGGATTTTATAAATATGGCCTTAAGCAGCATTATTGGTTTTCAAAATATTAATGCCGAAAGATGTTATTTTAAGATTCACCATATATTTCATCTAAGATCAATTTTTTCCCCAATCCAATATTATATATCTTAATTTAATATTAAATGTAAAGTAATATTGTTCATATTACGGTCAGTAAATAAATTTTCCGTATTTGAAGGTTTTCCATGAATATTTAATGTTCATATCAAACGAAAGAAATTAAATTTAAAAAAATCACTCTCAAATATTTATTTGCTATCAAAAGTAGTTTCGGATCGAAGATAGAACAAAGTGAATACTATTGCGAGAGCAAAATAGACCCACTTATGTTAATCTGCATTGAAAGTTCTAAAATACTCAAATTAATTTACAGATTTGGCTATAAAGAAAAAACCGGTTATAAATATGAAATAAAATCTAATTTAAATTTTCTAAGAAATGTTTATCTGCTAATTAATTTTTGTCAAAATATTAGGTAATATAATTAACTTACCAAAAAGAAAAAAAGTTGGAAACTATATTTATATTTCCCTTTTTCCAAACAGATTCTTTACATTTCTTCCAACTTAGGTGGAGTAATGATAGCAAAAATGCCAATTTTATTATCAACGTTTTAAAGTTTTAATGACAATTTAATCGTATTTTTCAGTTAAAAATTTAATTTACCTTTTCAGGTTTATTTTTGCTATGCATGATTTGATCATAAGAAACTTCCCAAATATCTTAAACCTAAATTTACTTTTAACGTTTTAATTTGGAGCATCAGCTTATTTTTTAGCCTTATTTTTAACAATTATAAATTCAAATTCTAAATAAACTTCTAAAATTAACTTCTAAACTTCTTAAAAAATTTTAAAATAACTAATAGGAACATAGATAATTGTTACAACTAAAATAAAACTAAATATTTCGAAGCGTTTTCTATTGTATATAACCGTATTTAATTGTATCTCATAAACAAGTTTAATAAAATATAACCAGGTAGTACTAATTGTTAAGATAAAAAGAATCTTTTAAAATGTACAAAATATAAAAACCACACCACAACTTATATATGGTATTTGTGTAAGAATTAAGTCATATAAACACAAATAATTTTTGACTAAAATCAAACAAACAAAATTCAAAAATTAGCTAAATACAATAAGTAAAAAATTAATTTTTACTAGTAATTGCTAATGGGCTATGATTCATCTTAATACTCCCCTATAAAAGTGATACTAAATCATATCTATCTAATAAGAATCCTTCCATATCATCCGTACGGGTGGACCATTCATGAACGTTTCCCAGTTTATTAAAATAGCAGCATCACAGTAGTCTGCAAATGGACGTGTAGTATTGCGGTTGACACAGGCTACGCATCTATATATACATTATAATTTATCATGAGATATCTAGTCGATGAACGATAATGTACATAAGATTGAAAATGTCAATGTCATAAAAATGATTTATTATATTATAGTTAAAGTACTTAAAATTATTTTATTAAGGGTAATAGGACATTTTAAGTGACTTAAGTTTATTAAGAAAAAAATGTCTTCTTATGAAACCTATGATTTTGTTAACAAAAATCGAATTGGCTATAGTAACAATTATACTGCAACTCACAATATGGCCGCTACTTCAAAGCTTTTAAAGTAGTTCATATAAAACAGCTGACATAAATTCCTTCCGAATATTTTTCCTTTTTATGACAAAACTTAGTTCGGACAATATTAAAGAAATGACGTTAGTTGCAGAACCAATAGAGTTAGAACTAATGTTCTTTCAAAGTAACTCCCGAATAATGCTCGGAAAATGTAGTCGTAATTAAAAAAATATTGCACTCTAGGAGCGATCTTAAACGTTTAATAATTATTCACATTTTTAAGGAATCTCCAATGAAATAATATAAGAACGGAAAAAATAGCCATTTTTAGTGCGTCGCAATTGTTTACATTTTTGCCTCCTGAATCGGTTTAAATTTTTTATAAATGCATTTACCATAATTTTCCATAAACTTCTACGCTAAACTTACTATTTGGTCTACAACTTAGCAAGTATTTTATTCAAAATGCCAGAGGAAGATGGTCCGGCGAAGTATTCCGCTCTAATTTAAAGGGTAAAATATAAAACTAAGGCAATTATAAGTTAAAGAAAAACCTTTAAATTTCCTCAAACATTCATCAAAGTAAAAATGTTGAAACCGTAACGTAAAATTATATAAAACGATTACTTATCTACTTACTATTCGTAGTAGTATACTTACTATTTCGTAGCAAGTAGAAAGTCACGTTATGTTAGTAAAGTCATAACATACTAGAATAATGGTAATTATTATATGACAGTTACATAGTGGTGTAGAGAACCTTAATCTAAATATATGGTAAAATTCCTGTAGTGTTGCAAAATATAAATATTATATTAAATAGAGCAGATTATAAATAAAATTACCAAAAATAGTATTGATTTTATTATGAAATAAAAGAAAGAAAATAGACTAAATATCTCATTTTAATTAATTTTTCCATTTTATTACTTAAATTCTAATGTAAATCTGAAAAAATCCTTTCTGCAATAAATTATAACGGTAAGGGTAAACGTTCAAAAGATAATTGCGTCATCTGTAATATACATATTACCGTCGCATATTAACTAGATGTCCTATGATAAATTACAATGTTCGCCTAGCTGTGTAGCGTGCCTCTACCGCGATAACTAGACGTCCATTTGTAAGCCGTAGCGGCGCCGCTACATTAATTAGCAACGAATAGTTAATGACTGGTTGTCCAGTGGGAGTGATGCGGTGGGGCTCTTATCGGATAGGCCTGCCTTAGTCCTATTATTGCTAGTGGAATGTTCACGCGGTTCGCGGTCCGTGTTTAATTTGTAGTGTGCATATTGTACGAATTGTATTTAATTTCGAATTCGAATTGTATTTTTTTTTTATTTTTATTGTACGAATTGTATTTAATCTAGACTTGGAAAATAAGGACTTAATTATTTTAACGGAAAAACCGATATATACATAACGATATATTCAAAATATACTTAACTATGGAACGAAATGAAATGGCAGAAAAGACTTACAAAATGTAAAGATACTTTTTCAAAACCATGATTGATGATTGATTACATTTAACTTAAAAAATATTGAGGCGTTGTCGTAAAGGTTAAGAAGTAGATGCTATAGTACACTACGCAAATCAGACTCTATAGTGACATGATTTAATCTTTATAATTATTTCAGATGTAAGTTGTGGATGTCTAACAAAGTCATATCCGGGTAACAAAAAAGAAATCTTGAAAAAACATACCTTAAACGTAAAACTGAGTATTTAGTTGAATGAGATGATGTGTAAACACATGTAATAACTAAGTGTTAATTGAATAAAGTAAAGTAAACCCATATAATAGCTAAGCTTTAATTGAATGAGGTAATGTGTACACATGTAATAACTAAGCTTTATTTGAATGAGGTAATGTGTACACATGTAATAACGGGGATGAAACGTTGTTGTTGTTCGCTCTGTGTAGAAAGTACGAGTAAATGGGTAGTAAATATTGTTCTTTTTATGCACTTCGTAAAATTTCTTTCAAATGGAAATTGTTTACAGAAAAATTTAAATTTTGGTTGTTTAGGAATTATACCTGCTCTCGTATAAAATTAATGACATCAATTGGTTTTATGCGAATAATTATAAATATTAATTTTCAGAATTTCTTACGCAATTAATATGCACTTTCCATTACAAATTCTACAAATTAAGCGATATCAGGAATTGTTTTAAAGAATATTTTGACTATTATACTATAAAACACAATCAATTTATGAAAATAAGGGTAAGATTTAAACTTCAAAAAACATTTAGTCTCCTAGTCAAGCCTTGTGTTATGTAATTAACTACCCCAAAAACAATATTGATTTTTCTATTAGTAACAGATAAATATGAAATTGAAATTATTAGGGTTATTATTTAGGTTTTTTAATTTAGGCTTTTTAAGTATATAGTATATAAATAAGTAACAAATCGTAAATTGTATTTTGCTCAAACATCAATCAAAATCAAGCTTCGTGAATTTCGAATGTTTACTTTAAGACATGATTTATGTAACACGTATATTTCAGAGGTAGTAAAGAAGTCTTCTTTCATAATCTCGTAAAAATCATAGTAATTTTTTTTCATTTTTAATTTCTATCTAATTTCCACTGTCGAATCTTTAGGTGATAGGGTTATTTATTTAATAAAATAATAACAAGTTAATAACTTTGCACACCTTTACGTTTTTAACAAATTTTAATACTCTAGTAATAAATACGCTTAATTCTTATCCATTATCAACCTGTGAAATAACTAAATATATGATGTTCTTTAAAGTCTTTGAAAAATATGAAGTTCCTTGAAATCCCTCTCATTGAACTGTTGAAATTTATTTTAAGGCGGTATAACAACAAAACTTATAAAAAACCGAGTTTGAGTTGGCGGGTCTTTTTTATTTAAGCGCACAGTTAATTTTAATCGCACAGTTTTCATTGCAGTCCTAATTTCAGAGCCTTCATAATTCTTTCCTCTTTTCCATGGGAGCAATCCACATTAGTCATTATCACATTGAAATAATAATTATTTTTGTTATCACTACTTATTATACACTATTTGAATAACTTACACTAGTTACTATAATATTTAATTCATTACAAGATAAAAATTATCAAACGATTTTCTCCATAAACAAATGGTAGAAAAACAACGAACACGCAAGCGTGCGTACGTACATACGCACATACGTACGCACACGCGCACGTGATTAATAAAATAAATATTTAAAGCCATTAAAAATATTTAATTTAAATATAAAATTAAAAACATTATTTTCCTAATCGATAATATGTACGTAATTACTATAAAATTTACTTAATTTTAACTTATCGTAATAAGGGCTGAAAGTGCAATAAACTTTGAATTATTATTAAAAAATGTTAATGCAATTACTTCTCGTCGTTAAAGCTAAAAACGTAAAATTTGCTTATGTTCTTACATCATCATCCGATATGATTAATAATTACTAATATTATAAACATATTATTAATAAAATATTGCAATAAAATACTATACGAGATAACAAGTATTAAGTTTAGTACGAACTGTAACCCCTGGCAACCCTTAAAATAAATTACATAAAATATCAACCAACCACTTCTTTTCTAAAATTATACGTATTACTTAAAAAAAAGATAACACATTGTTGGTCGGAAAATGGCGACATTTCACACAACACTGTGGTAACAGACAACGTACATTAGTCGAGGGTTTAAAGAGACAAAATGTGCTTAATCCCCACATGCCCGTGTCTTCCTACGAAACTACATACATACATACTGCACGCCTTACATCAAATCCTTTTCAGGCTATTTGCACGTATATCTGTCGCCGCAACGCGACAGGCTTCACACGTACACCTGTTATGGTGAGGGAAAACACACTGAAATGGTTGAAATGTGTTTGAATTGATAAATTTTCCTACTTACCGTGCTGTTATCATAATCATTTACCAAGCAAACTAATAGTTTGCTTACGATTTTTTAAGTAACAGTTTTTAGACATGGACGTTATAAATTACGGTGAGTTCATAAGTTTATATTTGCCATTAATGTAACTTATAAACTAATCGTCATTTTGATTTTACACTCAATATTTTGATACAGGATACAGGCCAGTTCACTAGAGACAAATTGGCCATGTAAAACCTTATTTTTTTCTTCTTTTCGGAAAAATTCTGTATAGAAATTAATTATATTTATATTAATTAAAATAAAGAATAACAGGTATAATATTTTGTCACAAAGAAACATTTCACAAACCTCAATTACAAATCAACACACATGCTACTTTTTAGAGTTTGGTAATGAAACCAAGAAACATTTCACAAATCTCAATTACAAATCAACTTACCAGCTACTTTTTAGAGTTTGGTAATGAAACAAAGAAAAAATTCACAAATCTCAATAACAAATCAACACACGTGCTACTTTTTAGAGTTTGGGAAAGAAACAAAGAAAAATTTCACAAATCTCAATAAGAAGTCAGCTTAGCAGCTACTTTTTGAAGTTTAGTAATGAAACAATGAAACATTTCACAAATCTCAATTACAAATCAACTTACCAGCTACTTTTCAGACTTTGGTAATGAAACAAAGAAAAACTTCACAAATCTCAACTATAAATCAACACACATGCTACTTTTTAGAGTTTGCTAATGAAACAAAGAAACATTTCACAAATCTCAATCACAAATCATCTTACCAACAAATTTTAAGGGTTTGGTAATGAAACGAAGAAAAATTTCACAAATCTCAATTACAAGTTAACTCGCTAGCTACTTTTTAGAGTTTGATAATGAGACAAAGAAATATTTCACAAATCTAAATTACAAATCAATTTACCAGCTAATTTTTGAAGTTTGGTAATGAAACAAAGAAACATTTCACAAATCTCAATTACAAATCAACTTACCAGCTACTTTTTAGACTTTGATAATGAGACAAAAAACATTTCGCCAATCTCAATTACAAATCAACTCACCAGCTACATTTTAGAGTTTTGTAACGAAACAAATAATTATAACAACTTGATCGTGTGTTTCCGTCCCTCTGTCTGACTTCAATATATCTGGAATTTTCTACAGATCCGTATGTATGAAATCTTTTCAATAAATTCTTCCGACAGAGGTATGAAATAATATTAGTAAATTATTTAAAAAAATGTTTTATGTGAAGTGGGGTGAACAAGAAATGGATACATTGAATCGAAATTCCGTTTACAACCTTTAAGCCCTACCAGCAAAATACTTTGTTGAAAAAAGGACATTTTCCCTTCCCCCTTCATTTTTACATCGTGAGTTTAAAAAAAAAGTGAAGTAATCCGAAACTACGGTGTACTTCAACTAATAAATTCTATTAATTGACAAGAAATGCATTTACTCTACTACTAACGATATGAATATTTTCAAGTAATTATTCGAAAATTTAAAGCAATATATTTAATAGAATATTTAAAATAAGCGTAAAAGTAACAACAAATTTATTTTTAGTTAATTTTATTTATTTTCTTCATTCAATTCTAGCCCGAAATACGATACAAAGTTCCCAAAATAAAAAAAAATTATATGTCTTGCTCTAGGCAGATGTGCTTTATGTTTTATTAAGTTGAACTTAAGAAATACTAAATTTCATAACAAAAATGTATTATTTACTAATCAGCGAAATATAATGCGGTACTTGAAACCCAGGGAGATTTTCAATTTATTTCTAAGTGATTATTGATATTTTAGAAAGAAAATTTGTCGCATAGAAAATGATATATAGCTCGGGAATTAATCAAGATACCTATTTCTCTTTCATTTCATATCGGCCTGAATTTTATTAATTTATTTATTTCCAACATAAACAAATCGATTACCGGAATATCCAGCCTAGGGATGGAAAATGATAACGTTTCAACTAACAAAAAACAATTTTATTTCAATTATATTTATAACGTTTACTTATATAATAGGGTATTTGACTAAATTTTTTTTATTTCATTAATCATAATTTCAAGGTACAAACTGATCAAGAGTGAAAAAAATTTTTAATAATCTAGTTATAAAAGTTTAAATTTAACCTATAGATATGGACGGCAATACTGTGTTGTGAGGTCATTTTTAATATTGCACATTACATTCTAAAAGAGGAAAAGAGACAGGGATAAACCCAACTCTATTCGTATTTTCAAATTTAAAAGCCTATAACTGGCTTATTTTTCAATCAATATTTGAATTTTTTTCAAGACTGGTTTTTAATTAACTCATATTTCACAATATTGTATGTAAAATATCAAAATTTAGAATGAGTCAACTAACGTGTTATTAATTGGAACTTTACGAAATTAAATGAGTAGACCTAAAATTAACATCAAACAAAAATAACAATATTGAATCTATTCACTGTATTCCTCAATAGAAAAGTAAAGTAATTATTACTAATAGTTAATTAGCAGAAATTAGGCAGAAATTATAATGATAAAATGAATCGAGATGAAATTTAAAAAAAATTTCGTTAGACAATATTAAAAAACCCGTGAGAGTAAATCTTACTAAATGTAAAAATATTTATTTATTGCAAAAGCGGATGTTTTGAAGACAAATATTATTATAGTGTAGAGCGGACGTTGTATGTTTTAATACGACATTATAAAATATAATTACTTTTTTATGTTCGTATATTATTTCATTCTTTAGACTTTTAAATAAATACTCATTCCACTGTCGCACACTCACTGCTATACCTTGCTTTAGCTTTATGAACACGCAAAGTTTGCTCGTACGGAACAGACGTTGTATGTGTCTATATAGCATTATAAAATATAATTACTATTTTAGGTTTAAATTATTTCATTCTTTAGACTTTTAAATAAATACTCATTTCACTGTCGCGCACTCACTGCCATACCTTGCTTTCGCTTTATGAACACGCAAAGTTTGCTCGTATGGAACAGACGTTGTATGTTTCTATATAACATTATAAAATATAATTACTCTTTTAGGTTTAAATTATTTCATTCTTTAGACTTTTAAATAAATACTCATTTCACTGTCGCGGACTCACTGCTATACCCTGCTTTCACTTTAACAAATATGAAAATTTCACTAGGAGAACTAAAAATACTCCCGCTTCATGAATTCCGTTTAGGGCTAAAATAAACAAAGCATTGCGCTGTAATGTGCAACAATTGATGAAGATGTAATCTCCTCTGACACTGATGTGATGAGGCACTGATGTCAATTAAATTAGGAAACATTAAAAAAGACATTGAAACATAGGGTAAATTACCAAAAATTAGAGAAGGTTTATTGATACAGATTCCACGTTAAGGTCAGGTTATCTGACTGAACTATTCACTCACGTTCTCATACTATAAATGAAAGATATCTCCAACGTTTTGGAAAAAGTAGACATATCCTACTTCCATATCACACATGCTCATGAATGTGTTAACATCCCTTGATGCCACGTAAGAAAAATGACGCGTGAAAAATACTATCACTAAGATGGACTATGGTTCCTTACCTAACGTACTCTTCGCTGTCTCGCCCTCCGGTTGTTCTTTTACTCGCGGTTGCTAACTATTTACGCCATTAAAAAATTAAAGACAAAGCCCATCCTGAGGTTAAACTAACATATTTTTAAAAAAGGCTTTTATCTCTGCATACATGTTGGACACGAGTGATTGACAACGATGGGTTACTGAAGATTTATTTTATTAATTACCTGTCATGCAAAAAAGTAGCGAATTGAAATGAGGGGTTAATTAGCTACCAAACTAATATTTTCATAAATATATTATCTTCCCCTCCATGCTCATACAGTTTTCTTAATCTTTGTTTGTAACTCTTTAGATAAGTTATACCACATTTACAAGAATATAATCATTGATCAAGACATTGATTTATATCTAATTCATCTGGTATTCTTCCATGATTCCAAAACACCTTTGTTGTATTGGAATATGAATTTATTAAAATTAAATTAATTTTCCGAAGGTCAATCTCGATATTCTTATAAATATTTATACAGCTGTTTATGGAAATGTATAAATAAAAACAATTTATCTTTGGAATTGACTTGACGCCTCCTATACATTTAATTCTTAAATAAAATTTCACAAATATATTTCGACTGGCACAATGTATTTTTTTCTCAGAAGAGAAACAAAAACGCTAACCTTTTCCTTTCTCTTCTGAACTAATTTATTTTTCAATTATACTTCTTTAGATTCTCCCTTGAATTTTTTATTCTTAAAAACACTTGAATTTCACAAGTTTTCTGAAGTAGCGATATAAGGCTGCTTTTTACTTTTCTTATGATATTCTAAACTGGGTAAAAGGCACTCACGGGGGCAAGACGAAAAGTTTTATTTATATTTTTTGTGCGACTTTTCCAAATAGTTTCACAGTAGCAAAAATATATACACTTACATACAAAACTTTTACCGCAATATAGTAAAAACAAAATTGTAATTTTCTCTTCGCATTGATGTTACTAGTAAAGCCATGCTTTTCTTCGTTTTCTTATATATATATATATATGTATATATATATATATATATATACATATATTGAAAAAAATTATTATAAAATTTGTTTTTTAGGTTAAATTGATACCGATACTACGAACTAATATTATATAAGAGAGAAAACCAATAAATTTGACCAATTTGTAATTACCTTCAGAATACTAGAAATCTTCCCTTCAGGAGCCCGCCCTGTCCGTTATTGCGACCCAAAATGCAGGGGTAAACAATTCTCATATAGCGCAAACATCCTGCCTATAAATTACAAGACACTCGCCGTGCAGTGCTTATTACACTCATTATGCGAACAAAACACACTTAAACACGGCCATTTGCCGAATCGTTATAATGAATGCTTGGCCGTTGTATCGCTGAAACTACCTGTAGCGAATTATATTCAGATATTGTTATACTGCTATAGACTGTGCGTAAGTAGGTACAGTCCGCAGCACTAACTTTAATGCGAAGAGAAAATTAGAATTTTGTTTTTACTCTATTGCGGTAAAAGTTTTGTATTGTTTGTTTTGTAAGCGTATATATTTTTGCTACTGCGAAATCTAACTACTTGGAAAAGTCGCACAAAAAATATAAATAAAATGTTGCGTCTTGCTGCCGTGAGTGCCTTTTACCCAGTTTAGCATATAATAAGAAAAGTAAAAAGCAGCCTTATATTGCTACTTTAGGAGTTACATAGGGGTGTAGATAACTTGAATCAAAATATATGTTAACATTTCTGTAGTGTTGCGAAAGAGAAATATTATATTAAATAGAGCAGATTATAAATAAAATTATCAAAAATAATATTGGTTCTATTATGAAATAAAAGAAAGAAAATAGTCTAAATATCTCATTTTAATTAATTTCTCCTTTTCATTATTTAAACTCTAATTTAAATCTGAAAAAATCCTTTCTGCGATAAATTATAACGGTAACGATAAAAGTTCAAAGGATAACTGCGTCATCCATAATACACACATTACCGTCGCACTTTAACTAGATGTCCTATGATAAATTACAATGTTCGCGTAGCTGTGTGGCGTGCCTCTACCGCGATAACTAGACGTCCATTTGTAAGCCGTAGCGGCGCCGCTACATTAATTAGCAACGAATAGTTAATGACTGGTTGTCCCGCGGGAGTGATGCGATGGGGCTCTTATCGGATAGGCCTACCTTGGTCCTATTATTGCTAGTGGATTGTTCACGCGGTTCGCGGTCCGTGTTTAATTTGAAATGTGCACGTTTTACGAATTGTATTTAATTTTTAATCATTTTTCTAGACCTGCAAAAGAAGGACCTAATTATTATAATGGAAAAACCGATATATACGTAACGATATATTCAAGATAAAATTAACTATGGAACAAAATTAAAAGACTTATGAAATGTTGAAATACTTTTGCAAATTCATGTTTGATTACATTTAACCTAAAAACATGGAGGCTGCGGAATACGTTGTCGTAAAGGTTAAGAAGTAGATGCTATAGTACACTACAAAGAGCACAGTCTATAGTGACATGATTTAATCTCTATAATTAATTCTGATCAAGTTGTGGATGTCTAGCAAAGTCATATCTGTGTAACATAAAAGAAATCTTGAAAAACGTACCTTAAACGTAAATCTGAGTATTTTCTTGAATGAGGTAATGTGTACACGTGTAATAACTAAGCCTTAATTAAATGAGGTAATGTGTATACATATAATAACTAAGCTTTAATTAAATGATTTAATGTGTACACATGTAATAACTAAGTATTAATTGAAAGAGGTAACGTGTACACATGTAAAAATTAAGCTTTAATTGAATGAGGTAATGTGTAATTGAATGATGTTAATTGAATGAGGTAATCTGTAATAACGGGGATGAAACATTATTGTTGTTCGGGGATGAATATTTCATCTAAGACATGATTTATATAACACGTATATTTCAGAGGTAGTGAGGAAATCTTTTTTCGTAATCTCGTAAAAACCACTGCAATTTTTTTTCATTTTTAATTTGCAATGTCGAATCTTTAGGTGATATGGTTATTTATTAAAAAAAAATAATAACAAGTTAATAACTTTGCACACATTTTTTAACACATTTTTTATTATATATATAAATATATATATATATATATATATATATATATATATATATATATTTGTATTCACGTTGCTTTGAGTAATCTATAACTAATACTCTAGAAATCAATACGCTTAATTCTTATCCATTATCACCCTGTGAAGTAACTAAATATATGAAGTTCTTTACAGTCTTTGGAAAATATGAAGCTACATGAAATTCCTCTCATCTACTAACTAATATCCTGTCAGGTCTATATACGTACGACTCTTGAAATTGATTGTAAGGCGGTATAACAACGAAACTTATAAAACAGAGTTTGAGTCGGTGGGTCTTTTTGATTTAATCGCACAGTTAATTTTAATCGCACAGTTTTCATTGCAGTTCCAATTTTAGAGCCTTCATAATTATTTCCTCTTTACCACGCGAGCCATCTACATAATCTATTATCACATTAAAATAATAATTATATTTGCTTATCACTACCTATTACACACTATTTATAAAACATTTATATTTGGGTTTAATGCGCCAACATTACTCGATATGATGTAATTTTCCTTAGTTACTATAATAATTAATTCATTAAAAGACAAAAATTATCAAACGATTTACTTCATATACAGAAGGTAGAAAAATAACAAACATGCTTGAGCTCGCACGTACATACGCACATACGCACCCACATGCGCACGTGATTAATAAATTAAATATTTAAAGCCATTAAAAATATTTGATTTAAATATAAAACGAAAAATATTATTTTCCTAGTCGATAATATATACTTAAACATCTTAAAAATTTGGCTTAATTTTAAATAAGGGCCGAAATTACAATAACCTTTCAATCATTATAAAAAAATGTCATTGCAATTACTTCTCGTTGTTAATATTAAAATGGTAAAACTTGCTTATGTTCTTACTTCATCATCTGATATGATTTCTATATCACAGTTTTTCATAGATATTATAAACATATTGCAATCAAATACTATACGAGATAACAAGTACTAAATTCACTACGAACTGTAAACCCTGGCAACCCTTAAAATAAATTACATAAAATATCAACCAACCACTTCCTTTCTAAAATTATACATATTACTTCAAAAAAAAGAAAACACTTCCCATTGTTGGTTGGAAAATGGCGACATTTCACACAACACTGTGGTAACAGACAACGAACATTAGTAGAGGGTTTAAAGAGACAAAATGTGCTTAATCCCCACATGCCCGTGTCTTCCTACGAACCTACATACATACACACTGCACGCCTTATATCAAATCCTTTTCAGGCTATTTGCACGTACATTTGTCGCCACAACGCGACAGGCTTCATGCGTACACGTGTTATGATGTGGGGTAAACACACTGAAATGGTTGAAACGTGTTTAAGTTGATGAATTTTCCCACTTACCGTGCTGTTACCGCAATCATTTACCAAGCATACTAATAGTTTGTTTACGATTTTTTAAGTAACGGTTTTTAGACATGGACGTTATAAATTACGGAGAGTTTGTAAGTTTATATTTGCCATTAATGTAAATTATAAACTCACCGCCATTTTTATTTTACACGCTATATTTTGATATCGGATACCGGCCAGTTCACTGGAGACAAGTTGGCCATGTAAAACCTTATTTTTTCTTCTTTTCAGAAAAATTCTAAATAAAACATATGACGCCAAAATGAAAAATTTCCTTTTGCTATATCCTTTCTCAGTTAATTATATTTATATTTATTAAAATAAAGAATAATTGGTATAATATTTTGAGACACCTTTCAAAAATCTGAATTACAAACCAACACACATGCTACTTTTTAGAGTTTGGTAATGAAACAAAGAAACATTTCACAAATCTCAATTACTAGTCAACTTACCAGCTACTTTTTATAGTTTGGTAATGAAACAAAAAAACATTTCACAAATCTCAATTACAAATCAACTTACTAGTTACTATCTAGAGTTTGGTAATGAAACCAAGAAATATTTCACAAATTTCAATTACAAATCAACTTAACTGCTGCTTTTGAAGTTTGGTAATGAAACAAAGAAACATTTCACGAATCTCAATTACAAATCAACGTACCAGCTACATTTTAGAGTTTGGTAATGAAACAAATAATTGTAATAACTTGAGAGGGACGGAAAGACACGTTCCGTCCCTCTGTGTGGCTTCAATATATCTGAAATTTTCTACAGATCTGTATGTATGAAAACTTTTTAATAAATACTGCCGACAGAGGTATGAAATAATATTAGTAAAGTATTTAAAAAAATGTTTTATATCAAGGGGGTGAAGATTTTTGTACATCGAATTGGAATTCCGTTTACAATCTTTAAGGACTACTTGCTGAAAAATAACGTGTTCCTTTCCCCCTATTTTTCACAACATGAAATTTAAAAAAAAATGGAAAAATTCCGAAACTACGGTTTAGTTAGATTTATTATTTAAATTATATAATCAATTTAACAACAAATTTGTTTTATTTCATTAATCATAATTACAAGGTACAAGCTGATGAAGAGTGAAACAATTTTTTAATAGTCTTAAAAATGTATCGAGTTATAAAAGTTTAAATTTAACCTATAGATAAGGACGGCAATATTGACTTGTGAGGTCATTTTTAATATTGCACATTATACTCTAAAAGAGGAAAAGAGACAGGGATATACCCAACTCTATTCATATATTCAAATTTTGAAGCCTATAACTAGCTTATTTTTCTATCAATTTTTTAATTTTTTTCAAGACTGGTTTTTAATTAACTTATATTTCACAATATTGTATGTAAAATATCTCAATTTAGAATGAGTCAACTAACGTATTATTAATTGGAACTTTACGAAATTAAATGAGTAGACCCAAAATTAACATCAAACAAAAATAATAATATTGAATCTATTCACTGTGTTCCTAAATAGAAAAGTAAAGTAATTATTATTTATAGTTAATTAGCAGAAATTAGGCAGAAATTATAATAATAAAATGAATCGAGACGAAATTTAAAAAAAATTTCGTTAGACAATATTAAAAAACCCGTGAGAGTAAATCTTACTAAATGTAAAAATATTGATTTATTGCAAAAGCGGATGTTTTGAAGACAAATATTATTATAGTATAGAGCGGACGTTGTATGTTTTAATACATTATAAAATATAATTACTTTTTTAACTTCTTAAATTATTCCATTCTTTAGACTTTTAAATAAATACTCATTTCACTGTCGCGCACTCACTGCTATACCTTGCTTTAGCTTTATGAACACGCAAAGTTTGTTCGTATGGAACAGACGTTGTATGTTTCTATTTAATATTATAAAATATAATTACTATTTTAGTTTTAAATTTTTTCATTCTTTAGACTTTTCAATAAATACTCATTTCACTGTCGCGCACTCACTGCTATACCCTGCTTTCGCTTTATGAACACGCAAAGTTTGCTCGTATGGAACAGACGTTGTATGTTTCTATTTAATATTATAAAATATAATTACTATTTTAGTTTTAAATTTTTTCATTCTTTAGACTTTTCAATAAATACTCATTTCACTGTCGCGCACTCACTGCCATACCCTGCTTTCGCTTTATGAACACGCAAAGTTTGCTCGTATGGAACAGACGTTGTATGTTTCTATTTAATATTATAAAATATAATTACTATTTTAGTTTTAAATTTTTTCATTCTTTAGACTTTTCAATAAATACTCATTTCACTGTCGCGCACTCACTGCTGTACCCTGCTTTCACTTTAACAAATATGAAAATTTCACGAGGAGAACTCAAAATACTCCCGCTTCATGAATTCCGTTTAGGGCTAAAATAAACAAAGCATTGCGCTGTAATGTGCAACAATTGATGAAGATATAATCTCCTCTCACACAGCTAAGCACTGATGTCAATTAAATTAGGAAAAATTAAAAAAGATATTGAAACATAGGGTAAATTACCAAAAATTAGAGAAGGTTTATTGAAACAGATTCCACGTTAAGTTCAGGTTATCTGACTGAACTATTCACTCACCTTCTCATACCATAAATGAAAGATATCTCCAACGTTTTAGAATAAGTAGATATATCCTACTTCCATATCACACATGCTCATAAATGTGTTAACATCCCTTGACGCGTGAAAAATACTATCACTAAGATGAACTATGGTTCCTTACCTAACGTACTCTTCGCTGTCTCACCCTCCGGTTGTTCTTTTACTCGCGGTTGCTAACTATTTACGCCATTAAAAAATTAAAGACAAAGCCCATCCTGAGGTTAAACTAACATATTTTTTGGTCGAAACTCAAAGAATTTTACAAAAAAGACTTTTATCTCTGCATACATGTTGGAGACGAGTGATTGACAACGATGTGTTACTGAAGATTTATTTTATTAATTACCTGTCATGCAAAAAAGTAGCGAATTTAAATGAGGGGTTAATTAGCTACCAAACTAATATTTTCATAAATATATTATCTTCGCCTCCATGCTCATACAGTTTTCTTAATCTTTGTTTGTGACTCTTTAGATAAGTTATTCCACATTTACAAGAATATAATCATTGATCAAGACATTGATTTGTGTCTAATTCATCTGGTATACTTCCATGATTCCAAAACACCTTTGTTTTATTGGAATATGAATTTATTAAAATTAAATTAATTTTCCGAAGGTCAATCTCGATATTCTATAAATATTTATACACAATATAAACAATTTATCTTTGGAATTGACTTGACGCCTCCTATACATTTAATTCTTAAATAAAATTTCACAAATATATTTCGACTGGCACAAGGTATTTTTTTCTCAGAAGAGAAACAAAAACGCTAACCTTTTCCTTTCTCTTCTGAACTAATTTTTTTAAATTATACCTCTTTAGATTCTCCCTTGAATTTTTTATTCTTAAAAACACTTGAATTTCACAAGTTTTCTGAAGTAGCGATATAAGGCTGCTTTTTACTTTTCTTATGACATGCTAAACTGGGTAAAAGGCACTCACGGGAGCAAGACGAAACGTTTTATTTATATTTTTTGTGCGACTTTTCCAATTAGTTAGATTTCGCAGTAGCAAAAATATATACGCTTACATACAAAACTTTTACCGCAATAGAGTAAAAACAAAATTCTAATTTTCTCTTCGCATTAAAGTTACTGCTGCGGACTGTACCTACTTACGCACAGTCTATATCAGTATAACAATATATGAATATAATTCGCTACAGGTAGTTTCAGCGATACAACGGTCAAGCATTCATTATAACGATTCGGCAAATGGCCGTGTTTAAGTGTGTTTTGTTCGCGTAACGAGTGTAATAAGCACTGCGCGGCGAGTGTCTTGTTATTTATAGGCAGGGTGTTTGCGCTATATGAGAATTGTTTACCCCCGCGCTTTGGGTCGCAATAAACGGACAGAGACCTGAAGGGTAGATTTCTAATATTTTGAAGGTAATTACAAATTGGTCAAATTTATTGGTTTTCTCTTTTATATAATATTAGTTCCTAGTATCGGTATCAATTTAACCTAAAAAACAAATTTTATATTAATTTTTATTCATTTCATTAGTTTAGTAAAGCCATGCTTTTCTTCGTTTTCTTATATATATATATATATATATATATATATATATATATACATATATATATATATATATATATATATATATATATATATATATATATATAAAAGAAAACTAAGAAAAGCATGGCTTTACTAAACTAATGAAGTCGCACAAAAAATATAAATAAGACGTTTCGCCTTCCTCCCGTGAGTGCCTTTTACCCAGTTTAGCATATTATAAGAAAAGTAAAAAGCAGCCTTATATCGCTACTTTAGGAGTTACATTGTGGTGTAGATAACTTGAATCAAAATATATGGTAAAATTCCTGTAGTGTTGCAAAAGAGAAATATTATATTAAATAGAGCAGATTATAAATAAAATTACCGAAAACAATATTTATTATGAAATAAAAGAAAGAAAATAGTCTAAATATCTCATTTTAATTAATTTCTCCTTTTTATTGTTTAAACTCTAATCTAAATCTGAAAAAAACCCTTTCTGCGATAAATTATAACCGTAACGATAAACGTTCAAAGGATAACTGCGTCATCTGTAATATACATATTACCGTCGCATATTAACTAGATGTCCTATGATAAATTACAATGTTCGCGTAGCTGTGTGGCGTGCCTCTACCGCGATAACTAGACGTCCATTTGTAAGCCGTAGCGGCGCTGCTACATTAATTAGCAGCGAATAGTTAATGACTGGTTGTCCCGCGGGAGTGATGCGGTGGGGCTCTTATCGGATAGGCCTGCCTTGGTCCTATTATTGCTAGTGGATTGTTCACGCGGTTCGCGGTCCGTGTTTAATTTGAAATGTGCACGTTTTACGAATTGTATTTATTCATTTTTAATCATTTTTCTAGACCTGCAAAAGAAGGACTTAATTATTATAATGGAAAAACCGATACATACATAACGATATATTCAAGATAAAATTAACTATGGAACAAAATGAAAAGACCTATGAAATGTAGAAATACTTTTGCAAATTCATGATTGATGATTGATAACATTTAACCTAAAAAATATTGAGGCTGCGGAGTACGTTGTCGCAAAGGTTAAGAAGTAGATGCTATAGTACACTACGGAGAAAAAAAAATGAGGTAATGTGTACACGTGTAATAACTAAGCCTTAATTAAATGAGGTAATGTGTATACATGTCATAACTCAGCTTTAATTGAATGAGGTGATGTGTACACATGTAATAACTAAGCATTAATTTAAAGAGGTAATGTGTACACATGTAATAACTAAGCTTTAATTGAATGAGGTAATGTGTATATATATAATAACGGGGATGAAATATTATTGTTGTTCGAGGATGAGTATTTCGTTTAAGACATGATTTATATAACACGTATATTTCAGAGGTAGTAAAGAAGTCTTTTTTTGTAATCTCGTAAAAATCAGCAATTTTTTTTCATTTTTAATTTCCATCTAATTTCCAATGTCGAATCTCTAGGTGATATGGTTATTTATTAAACAAAATTATAACAAGTTAATAACTTTGGACTCTTTTACATTTTGAACACATTTTCTACATTGTGATAATAAATTTGTACTCACGTTGCTTTGAATAATCAAATATATTAAAGTACACTATATTGCAACTAATTTTCTAGAAATCAATACGCTAAATTCTTATCCATTATCAACCTGTAAAATATCTAAATATATGAAGTTTTTGAAAGTCTTTGAAAATTATGAAGCTACATGAAATCTCTCTCATCTACTAACTAATATCCTTTGAGATCTATATGCATGCGACTGTTGAAATTTATTGTAAGGCGATGTAACAATAAAAGTTATAAAACAGAGTTTGAGTTGGTGGGTATTTTTTATTTAATCGCACAGTTAATTTTAATCGCACTGTTTTCATTGCAGTCTCAATTTTAGAGCCTTCATAATTCTTTCCTCTTTTCCATGCCAGCAATTTACATTAGCCATTATCACAGTGAAATAATAATTATATTTATTTATCACTACGTATTGTACACTATTTATATAACATTTCTATTTCGGGTTTAATGCGCCAACATTACTCGATATGTTGTAATTTTCCTTAGTTACTATAATAAATAATTCATTAAAAGATAAAAATTATCAAACGATTTACTTCATAAACAGAAGGTAGAAAAACATTTAACACGTAAGCCCTCGCACGTACATACGCATATACGCACCCACACGCGCATGTGATTAATAAAATAAATATTTAAAGCCATTAAAAACATTTCATTTAAATATAAAATTAAAAATAATATTTTCCTAATCGATATGTACCAAAACACTTTAAAATTTGGCTTCATTTAATATTATCGTAATAAAGGCCGAAAGTACAATAAACTTTCAATTATTATAAAAAAATGTCAACGCAATTACTTCTCGTTGTTAAAGCTAAAAACGTAAAATGTGCTTATGTTCTTACTTCATTATCCGATATGATTTCTATATCACACTTTTTCATATATATTATAAACATATTGCAATAAAATACTATACGAGATAACAAGTACTAAATTCGCTACGAACTATAAACCCTGGCAACCTTTAAAATAAATTACATAAAATATCAACCAACCACTTCTTTTCTAAAATTATTCGTATTACTTAAAAAAAAAGATAACACATCCCATTGTTGGTCGGAAAATGGCGACATTTCACACAACACTGTGGTAACAACGTACATTAGTCGAGGGTTTAAAGAGACAAAATGTGCTTAATCCCCACATGCCCGTGTCTTCCTACGAACCTAGATCCATACATACGGCACGCATTACATCAAATCCTTTTTAGGCCATTTGCACGTATATTTGTCGCCACAACGCGACAGGCTTCAGGCGTACACGTGTTATGATGTGGGGAAAACACACTGAAATGGTTGAAGCGTGTTTAAGTTGATAAATTTTCCTACTTACCGTACTGTTACCGCAATCATTTGCCAAGCATACTAATAGTTTGTTTACGATTTGTCAAGTAACAGTTTTTAGACATGGTCGTTATAAATTACGGTGAGTTTATAAGTTTATATTTGCCATTAATGTAACTTATAAACTTACCGTTATTTTGATTTTACACTCCATATTTTGATATCGGATACCGGCCAGTTCACTGGAGACAAGTTGGTATGTAAAACCTTATTTTTTTTTCTTTTCAGAAAAAATCTATATAAAACATATGATGCCAAAATGAAAAATTTCCTTATGCTATATCCTTTCTCAGTTAATTATATTTACATTAATTAAAATAGAGAATAATTGGTATAATATTTTGAGACACCTTTCACAAATCAGAATTACAAATCAACACACATGCTACTTTTTAGAGTTTGGTAATAAAACAAAGAAACATTTCACAAATTCACAAATTGCAGTTACTAATCAACTTACCAGCTACTTTTCAGTTTGGTAATGAAACAAAAAAACATTTCACAAATCTCAATTACAAATCAACTTAACTGCTACTTTTGAAGTTTGGTAATGAAACAAAGAAACATTTCACCAATCTCAATTACAAATCAACTTACCAGCTGCTATCTAGAGTTTGGTAATGAAACAAAAAAACATTTCACAAATCTCAATTACAAATCAACTTAACTGCTACTTTTGAAGTTTGGTAATAAAACAAAGAAACATTTCACCAATCTCAATTACAAATCAACTTACCAGCTGCTATCTAGAGTTTGGTAATGAAACAAAAAAACATTTCACAAATCTCAATTACAAATCAATTTACCAGCTACTATCTAGAGTTTAGTAATGAAACGAAGAATATTTCACAAATCTCAAATACAAATCAACTTACCAGCTACTTTTGAAGTTTGGTAATGAAACAAAGAAACATTTCACGAATCTCAATTACAAATCAACTTACCAGCTATATTTTAGAGTTTGGTAATGAAACAAATAATTGTAATAACTTGATCGTGTCTTTCCGTCCCTCGGTGTGGCTTCAATATATATGAAATTTTCTACAAATCTGTATGTATGAAATCTTTTCAGTAAATACTTCCGACAGAGGTATCATCATCATCGTCATCATATATATTAATACGCTAAGGTTAAGATGTTACTCTCCCTTTTTAGAAAAAACCTCACAACTAATCCACATAAATTATATATCATTTAATAGATAATTGCTTGCTCTACCTGCATCCACAACTAAAAAATTTATTATTGCTATTGGTTTTGCAAATTAATTAATTATTAAAATTATATACACAAAACAGCAATGCTGCCATCTAACGGCTGAACATCAATATGATTGACGGTCGGTAAAATTTTTAATTTCAAATCCACTCACATATAAATAAAGTGGCGCTTTAGCTCAATGCTTTTGATACTTGCGCCTCTATATGTCAATTTTAGTAAAATATTTGTTTGATCTGTCATCTGAGCTTCATAATGGAATAAATAATGCGAAGACTTCGCACGGGTCATCCTAGTGAAATAATATTAGGAAAGTATTTAAAAAAATGTTTTATGTGCAGTGGGGTGAAGATTTTCGTACATAGAATTAAAATTCCGTTTACAACCTTTACGGCCTACTTGCAAAACACTGCTCAAAAATTACATGTTTCATTCACACTTATTTTGTGAATGAAACATGTATTTGTTATTTTTTATATCGTGAATTTAAAAAGAAGTGAAAAAATTCCGAAACTACGATTTAGTTAAATTTATTATTTAAATTACATAATCAATTTAATAACAATCTTAAAAACTTAGCATGGAACTTTTAATATAAATATTTTAACAAAAATCTATCATCCATTCTGTACTTAAACTAATAAATTCTATTAATTGACTAGAAATGCATTTACTTTACTACCAACGATATGAATATTTTCAAGCAAATATTCGAAAATGCGAAGCAACATATTTAACAGAATATTTGAAATAAGCATACATATAACAACAAATATATATTTACTTAATTTTATTTATTTTCTTGATTCTGTTCTAGCCCGAAATAAGACACAATGTTCCAAAATGGAAAAAAAATTATATTTCATGCTCTAGGCAGATTTGCATTATCTTCCATTAAGTTGAACTTACGAAATACTAAATTTCTCAAATGGAACAAAAGCTCTTAACAATTAATTACAAATAATCTTGACCAGAAATTATTAACTAGTATTGTATGATCAACAATATATATTACAGAGTTTATTCTATAAGATAGCGTTAATATAAAAAAAAAACCACTTAATATGCAAAAAATATCTAAGTTATTAAAATTTTTTCTGGAATTCAATAAATCGATAAAGCTCTTATCCATTTTCTAGACGATGCAAACATTTCTTTTTCTTTTTACAATTAAACTATAGTTGCCATTTTATATAAGCTTTCTTTTAAATTAATTTTCACCTTTATGAAATGTTGTCGGTGAGGTGGCGATTATTGTCATTTCGACTGGATTTACACACAAACTTAATATATCTTTAGTGCTAAATACTATATTGTATAAAGTCATTTTCTGCCTTAGTTGTAAAATTCTAAATTAATAAATTTCTAAACTTAGGTATGAATATTTAAATATTTTCCATACTATTAATAATTAATTAAATATTCGCGACCAAACTTTCTGAGGATATTCCAATGCTCAATCCCATTATCGCCGTTACACCTGAATATTATATTCATGGCAACTAAAAATATCTTTTTTGAAAAAAATATTTGCGTTACCGTCTGTAATTATTCAAAAATTGGTTCATATATAAAAAAATTAGTCTGCTTACAATCATTATGATAACCTGCAAGATGTTTGTATATAATATTTCTCATGTGTTTATAATATTGGAACATTGCCATAAATTTTAGTGTTGAATAAGACTTTAGTCTAATTCTCGCCAATGGTGTAGATTTTATGTATTTTGGTTCTTTTTATTTATAAATTATTTGTCATAGATATTTCCCGACTTTCCCTTATAAGAATACAATATTTGAAATTACAACTATATACTATCACGATATATCTATATAATATTACGATGCCTCACAATAGTTTATGCGGAAATGACAGTGTGTGATGTCAAATAATTTTGATTTCCTGACCTAATTAAAGTTCTCATGAACACTTGACGCGTGTTTCAGTCATGTTTTATGCTATTTTTCAGATTGTAACCTAGGTAAATAAAATAAGTCTTGCATATTACATATTTGCAAATCATGCTCTATACAAAACATTAAATTCATATACCATCACTCGATTACGTACAAAACATTCAGTTCATATATTATCGTTCAATTATATAGAAAACACTCAATTCATGGTTGAAAAAACTTGGTTGTCTGTCTGTCGAAGGTTTTTACTCAGAAATGGTTCGAGATATCAATTTGAAATTAATATCGTATTATGTCCTTACATAGCTGTAATGTGAATTTGGTTGGTGGAACAAAAAGATCTGGAACCTTAAAACGTATTGTTTCTTTATTTTACCATAGTCTTACTCACTAATCATCAAAACTTATAGGGTACTTCTACAATCTTGAAACTCGGCACAATGAGAAGTTTTACGTCACAAGCAAAGGATAAATCAATGATTTACAGTACCATGTGAAATTAGAGATTTTTTTTCAAATCTGTCCCTATGAAAGATAATGTAAGCTTTATAAAAGATAATGTAAATTTACGTTCTGTCAAATTAATACTTTTTATATAGTTTAACAGAAATACTATGTACCAGTAAATGTTTACAAATATCTAAATTACGGAAACTTCGTGGTACCAGTTCTGTTCTTGGTTGAGAATTTTTTTTTCTAATGTAATGATACATCCAAAAATATAAGCCTTTTTTCTTCAATTTTTTTATTTCTTTCTTAAATGACACGAAAATATTTATCCCTTTGGAATTCCCAGCACTCTTCCGTTTATTTTACTTAACATGGTTTTAGGAGTAGCGCCAATTTCATTTTCTTTGCTTTTCGTTTACGTCTTTAAAATCACAATTGGAAATCGCAAATCAAATCATGCATATTATGGTTTCATTGGTTTTCAATAATAATATCGTGCTCGCATTATTTTGCATCCTATCTCACAGTAATCTTGGTCAGATATGGGAATTTAAGAAATACAATTTAGGTTAATTCGTGTTAAAATCAAAATTGCAGGCAATAAATACTATGTTATTAAGTAGACACTGAATGCATATGAAGAAAGAAGGATAATATCACTCAGAAACTATTCGGATTTTGGGAAGAAAAGAAATATATGTATTAATCCAGGCTATATCCTATTCTTATTTTAAATTTCATTTAGCTTTGCTCATAAGTTATGAAGCTGTAGAACAACAAGCCTACATTCATCCATCCACGTTTTTGCATTTTATTTTATTAGGTTTTTATTCTTTTGTGATTTACTCATAATCTTTTTTGTTTAAATGTCTCTTTCTATGTATTGACCTCTATCTTTATATAGGTAAAAGTAGAATTTTAATTTCTTTAATATTTTCATCTCCTTTTCTATCTTGAAACCTTGGTAATATAAACTTTTCGCATATGCTTTCAAAATTCCAGTTAATTAAATTAATTTAGCTCCTAATCCAATAAATCAAAATTCACTTAATATTTTTGAAGCTATTAGCTTAATTTTATTTTAATTGCGTTTATTTATTAATATGCGTCATCGATATTAAATGTCGTGAAAAATAGAGGTGATGAAAATTAAATTAAACTAAGAGTTCTCTCCAAATATATATTTAAATATGACCTAATTTTTCATTAATTTTACTTACTGCCTGTGTCGTCTATTGTAAACTTTTAATTATCTTTATATTTATCACAAAAAATAGCCTAAATATATACATGAGTTTATAGAACTAGCCTAAATATATAAACTTATCTATTATAAACACCAACAAACCTTACTACACATTTAAATATAATTTTCCACACATTTAAATATGATTTTCCTTGCTGAAATCCACAAGTCTTTACAAATCTTCGTGTTCATTGTTCGCAAAAGTAAGTACTTATATTTAATATAAAACTCACCAGCGTTGTTTTTATAATTTTCAAGCATTTTTCCATAAAGTCATTATTCTTATTAAATTTGTCTTATGATTATGAATTCAAGTTTATCCAACTTTCTTTCTACTATTTTTGATCATTTTTAAACTAATTCTTTTTTGTTTAGGATTTTCCTTAAATAATAATTACAAAATTGTATAAGTGAATAAACAAGTCAACGTGTATAAAAAAAATATTGATCAACTTAAGAGTTTCTCACTTGTCGAATTATGTGTCTTATATATATATATATATATATATATATATATATATATATTATAAATGTGAGTTACTATGGTATCTTGCCTTGTCATGTAGTGGTAGTGGGTTAAATTTTGGACAAGGCTAGATCTTTGATTGCGATATTTTCTATTATTACATGTCATTCTTTGATTATGTACAATGCGCATCTATCGTATCTATTGTAGTACGTCACATGAAGCTACGATTGTATATAACAAATATATTAAATCTTGTAATAAAAATTTACAGTTATCGTATACAATTTACTTTTTGTCAGAAGTCATTGTGTCTTTGAATCGCTTCATTTTTGTGTTAAAAAAAGTACATATCGCTGGCGTTCTCCCAGCTCATGAAGTATTAATTTTTTTGTTTGTGTAGTTACGTTAATTTGATAAAATTGGGTCAGATTTCCAAACCCTGATGTTAGCTAAGCCGTAGTTTGGGAAATCTTTCTCAAACCTTTCTATTATAGCTTTCATATCCATTGTGTCAACCTTATTATCCGGAGTCCACAGAGCGAATTTGTTGTAAAGAACGATGTTTTTTAAATAGGGGTAATGATACTGAACTGATTATATTATTGAATATATTTGGCGTTAATTTTAGGTCAAAATAGAAAATAATCTATTTAAATTTCCCATTCTATTTCACTGTTGCCTTTAATTTTTCAAAGTATCTAAAGAGGAAAAAATAGAACCCTTATACGATTATTCACATGTGCGTCGTCTATTACAGTATATTAATCCGCATATATATCTATAGATAAAAAATATTATTTTCTTATTTTCATGAATATTTTGGTTTGCAAATGGAAAGATGGAATTGTAAATATAAGATGGTTGTAAAGATATTGCTTAAAATACCAAGTATCGCCATCTCCAAGTAGTTTTAGTCAAAATTTTAAAGAATATACGTTAGTATAAATTTACCTAAATTTTACTACAAAAGTTAAATGATTATTTATAGTTAGGAGCCAGAAAATATTATTCAGTCCCTAATAATTATATTCTATAGTTATTAAGAGCCAAATAATATTTTCTCCTGCTACTATCACAGTCTTAAAAATTCCAAAATTTTTAGACAACATACTTAGCCGCTGAAAAGTAATGTTATTATTATTTTTTAATAGCTTAATGCTGCATACATTAATGTTTTTTTACTGAAACTTTTAATTATGTCTAACAGGCAATTATTAAAATCAAAGTTATAAAATTATTTATTGAGTTAAAAAAATGATTCCGTTCGAAGTCAATTCATCTAAGATCAGATCTTAAATGAATGCATGTCGTACAGGTTGTATATCTTAATTGTAAACCTAACCGGCTCCTTTAAAAATGTTTAAAAATATTGATAGTTTTTTCTTTTTTAAGTAAAATTTTCTTCAAAATTTACCTCACTATGATGAGATAATCCAGGTCAAGTGGGTAAATTATGTTGCAATAAAAAGCAAAAAATACTTAAATAACAAAATAAATTCAAATGCAAAGCCCTCAGTTAAAAGCCGAACCGAAATTTAATCAATACTCCAGCGCGACTACATCAGCTTCCATTTACATAAAATAAATCGTTATGTTTTTTCAAGATGACTTTACAGGGGCGCACACGGGGGCTAAAAGGCATCACAAAGGGTCCGTGACGTCACGGCCGGCCGGCTATGGCCTACGCGTTTAAAAAGCTTTGGACATTAGCGACAATGTGCCAACATCACAGAGTGCGGCCAGTAAGGTACGCAGCACAAACTTTCACACTGAACTGAATCGAGCTTTTAAAAAAAGTTTGGTATGTGAAAGCTTTTTAGTCTTTATATTTTAGCCTAAATATATAGGTGTTTAAGAAGTGTTTTCAATATAAGTGTCAATGTGTCCTTAACATTCAAAATGCTTCTAAAAAATATTAAATAGTGATAAATAGTGAGCGGTTTTATATCATACTGACGTAACATTTAAAGAATATTAAACAATAACAATTGCATGTGACGTCAGTACCTACACTTCATGTGTATGTGTAAGTAAGTTGTACAATATGGTAAGTTGAGATTTTCATAGAAATATTGGAAAAAGTATTTTGAGGACTTCCATTTCATGCTAAATCGATTTTGTAAATTTTGCATGACACCTTGAATTTAACGATGTACTAAATTTTAAGCATTTTATTACTCTAACCTACAAAGTAAAAGTTGTATCACAGTTTACATGAAGTTCGTATATAACCTGACAAAAGAAAAGCATTGGCATGACATCATTTTCCTTAAAACTCGAATATCTTTACTCGATTTTTTTTATCTGAATTTGGTTCATGTGAAAGTTTTCGCTAATTAGCTTTTAACGAATTTTAGTTCGCATAAGAATAAAGAAAGCTTGATAGAATTAAGATCTTTCAAAATTTCAAGTAAACAATTTTAGTAAGATTATGCAAAGCGTTGGAATATTTTAAACAATTTTTTTTTGATCGAAATTTATCCTCTAAATGTCATTAAATTGAAAAATAATACCATAAAATATATATAAAGTATTATTTATTTTTTAATAATAAATTAAAATATTTACTTTTTCAGAAGATCGATAGGAGATCAAAATTGTTATATTTTTTTATTCTATTAATGCAATGAATTTAATAAAAATTTTCAACCTTATATATATATATATATATATATATATATATATATATATATATATATATAAGGTACATCTAGTTATAAAATAAAATGTATTAATAAAACTTAATTTGTAAAGTTTTACTCTCATGCCACATACTATTAAATACACGTAAGCAGATAAAACCATTTAAATAAATCAGAAAGACGTATCAAACAAATCAAAGCATAATATGTCTGCATTTCAAAATAGCTAACATTTATATAGCATCGGAATTGCGACATCAGCACTCGTTGAGTATTGACAGTGTGAACCTTTTCTAGCATATATAAACACACTGTAGTTATATACGTCACTCTCTTAAGCCTAATTACATGGCCGAATTTTCATGGCAAAAATTTATAAAAGCAATATTTTAATTAAAGGCCGCTAGAAGTTTCAAAGCGTACTTCGATTCTAACGAAAGATGAGAGAAAAGTGCGTTCACCTTTTTTTTCAACTTTAAAGAAAATCGTATTTTTTAGAAACGTTGACAGCTTTTTTCGCAAAAAGATTAGGAGATAAATATAATGTCTACTTTAAAGGAAACCAAGGGCCGAAAAAAGAAGGCTATATATTTACCTTATAAAATTAAATCGTTTAGATTAGTTAATGAAGCAATATAATGATATTAGATTTAACTAAAGCTCATATAAGGAAATTATATAATTATTTTAGTGATTTAGACGTTAACATTTTTTTATCCCCGTTATTAAATCACTTTAATTAAATCTTGACTTTAATACCATACTTCAATATTTTTATCGTCATCTTTTTTGTGAAATGCAAAATGACCAGAAAATAAGTATACTTGCATAAATAGTGTAACAACGTTTTGTAGAATGCATTAAATTGGAATATTAAATCAATAAAATGATTGAATATAAATGAGTAATCCAAAAACATAGAAAATGATTTCACAAAATCATTAAAAAAGTAGATTAGTAAAAAGTAGAGTAGTATATATAATAAAGGTATATCGACGCCGTGGTGTGTTGAGTTGATCACAAGGCAAATGGCCTTAGACGGCGCGGCGCATCCGGGATCCGGGTTCGATGGCCGGCGAGTGGAAGTGGACTGACAGCTGTAAGATATTACTCTCGCAGCAACAAGTCCGCCATGTATATCAATTGTGTACGTAAATAAATAAATAAATAACAATTTTTAAGAATAATTTAATTTTAGCAAAAAGACGATAACTGACAACAATTTTCAAAAGTGAAGTGCTTTCCGAAATAAATATCTGAATTTTAAATGTTTAAATAAAGGCATGTGTGGAAGATTTACGAATTTGAACTCCTTAGGATGTAGTAAATAAAGTGGGAATAGATACGACTAACGAATAACGTCGTTTCGTTCGCTTTAATATCATCCAAACAATAACTGATATCATTCAAAATGCTACAAGCCTTTTTGCAATTAATATAGAAGACAACTTTTTCCCCGCGGGCTTCACATTTTCATTATAATTTAATTAATAATTTAGTGAGTCGCGTATTCTACGCGTATCTGTAGAACGCGTTTCTAGTTTTTGTATGAAAGTTTTGGTTTCTTATTTTTTGTCAAATTAGGTAAAATTTCGTGGCGCTTAAAATACGCCCCCCGCTGGAATAACATAATAATACATACCAGTCTTTAAGTTCCACAGTTTTTACACAGGTCAAAACTTGCGCAGTATTTTTATTTGGCATGGTAATAAACAGGTAAACAGAAGAAGAGACAGACATCTCTCTGTTATAAGTATAATCTTTTGACCAAGATAGAGTTTGATCATAGAAATGTTTACCAATTTTCCCTTTATCGTGTTTTGATGTGCCAAACAACAATATGGAAAGTAGAAAAATGAAAAAAAATGCACTTTTCGTGATAGGTGACACAACTAAAAGCCGAATCCATTAAATCTAGTCTAAATACAATAAGAATGACATTGTCAAAGTAATAAAATCGGCCATAAAAAAAATTTACGTTCGAATTATTAAGTATCCGAGTGTTCATAGTGCTTAAATACAAATTGTATACATATATATTTACACGTATTTATATGTATATATGTATATGTGCGCGTGCGTGTGAGCGTACTGTGTGCGTGCGTGCTAGTGTGCGTGCGTGTGTGCGTGCGTGCATGCGAGTATGCGTGCGTGCGTGTGTTTATGTGTGTGTTTGTGTGTTCCCCACAAAACAATGTGATCAAAATTTATTTCTCCTAAAGAAAATCTCTATTCTGCATCGTAGTACATCACATATTGCAATTCCAATAGCACAGATATTCTGTGGACGCTTTACTTTTATGTCATAGAATAACTTTGACTCGCTGCTTCGTTCGCTTCATGAGTCTGAGATGGGAATAAATTACAGTGAAGTGTAGAACTGATGTTTTTCCTAAAAATCGGATTTAGCTTAGAAAATGGTTATCTCCTTTAAGATGCACAGAATCGTAGAAATAGAACAAAAATTAAAAAAAACTCATTTTGTGCAGTAGATAACAGTAAGCTGACGTGTTACCGCGACGTACTAACACTTCCTTATTTTTCGGTTCTGAGTTATGTTCACGCTTTTATCTCTGGCAGACTGATTTTTACCCTTATTTTACAAAAAAAGTGAATAGTTATCTTTCGGCATAAAAATTTCGTATATTCATTTTTTTAACATAGATTACAAAGGCTATGTTTTAAAAAATCCACTAGAATTGTTTAAGTAGTGTAAGCGAGATAAACGAACAAATGAACAAAATTATGTATAATGTTAGATAGGATTAGTATATTGCGTGAGAATCTGAAGAACTATTTGGCTAGCACATTTATTTATTTATAATAAACCAAATGACGTTCATTATACAGTTGAAGTAACCCACTTGACAAAATGCGGTTTGGTCACTCAAAGGCTCACCTGTCACGATTGCGGTGCAGCTCATGGACAAATTAATTTCCTCAGAATCCTAACGAGCCAGAATTCAAAATAAAATTAATATGTTTTACAATTTACAGTCTTATTCACAACAATGAAGATGGATAATGGACGACACTATTATGGAGAATTATATATCGGTTCAAAAGCTCATAAAGTTACCCTTCATAAAGTTACAAATAAGAAGCAACCTTTGTATCACAGCCTTAAAATATCTACCATTTTTTTCCTAAGCGCATGAAATTATGCAAGTAGATGTTTCAAATATAGACGTTAATAAAATATTTGCAAGATAATAAATCAAAAATTAAACCAAAAATGACATACTTTCTTGTACACGTAAAGTGGAATTGAACGTTTCGTTTCACCAAGTAGGAAGATTTCATTTCGAAGGTATTTTAAAATAAAATCAAAGTTCAAGTTTTTTCCAACCCCTTGCAAGAAATACTAAATTTCAGAGAGATGGTTACTCAATGGTTCATCTCACGATTAAAATTTTAACGGTAAATTAGAAAAATCCAAAAAATTTAGGTACAAGCATTGTATTATAACTTCCAATTAAAATTATTTGGTTTAATACCCATCCAGAATCTCAAAAGATGTAGAAAGCTATGTAATCCAAATTTATGTGAGTCGGATATGTGACCTTAATTGTTTTTTACATAATAAATAAACAATAAATTCGAAAATCTCAAAGTAATCGTTTCTAATCAATTTTATAAGAAACGATGTCATGGTTGACTTCATTTCAATAATGTTAAATATTAGGTCTACTATTAACTTATTCATATTTCAATTAGAGATAGTGTATTCAATATACCTTTGAATATTCTTAGAAATGTCCATGCAACATCCAGACTTTCAAACACAATGACAGTGGTTGTGGATATATTTAAGATAAAATGACAATTAGGTAACATAGAAAACTATTTTCTTATCAAGGTGGATTTGAACTAGTTTTAATGCAATTTGGGGAACCATGCAACCACAGAAGTTTAATTCTTCCATAGAAGTTTAATTCCATTTTCTTCCTGACCATATTTAAGCGATTCTAAGGTATAAAGAAAATAGTAAATAATACATATTACATAATTTTACGCAACAATTAATATTATTTTTTATTTATTGTTGTGACTACCTGAAATCAATGCATCTCACTAGGTATATATTAGCTATTATGTATACTTACTAAGTATTCAAGTTCCTTTAGTCGCCAAATTTTCAGCCAAATTCTGTATCCAAAATTTTGACAATAAAACTAACTGAAATTGGAGACCAAATTTATCGAACGCTTTTGAATATCACTTTAATTATAGAACTGATTTAAGTTTCACTAAAAGTTCATTAATTCAATGGATTACCTTCTAAATATATTTATACTCTACTTACCAAAGACTACGAACAATTCTTTGCACTATTTTGTATTTTACTCCGACTTTATTCACTGCTTTGTAATCAAAAGTGGAAACTTATTAAACTTTAAAACAATATAATAGGTATCTGTAATATTTAGGTGATGTAATATTAATTTTTTCAAGAAACTCTGGTCAGGCTTTATTATAGATACTATTATGACCTTGACTCTAGTCAGATATTTTTTAGTTTTCACCCTAATTTCCTACGATAAAATCAACCAAGCGTACCCTAACAATTATTGTCATTCAAATTAAATTACAAAATACGACACGTAATAAATAAAATTACAAATGAGTCCTGTCAGTAAAGTTCCCCCGACATACGTATTCCTGACCGAATGCGTGACCAAACAGTCCTCGGGGAAGGAGTGCTCATCGCTGAGTCCCTCCCGTCGTAATGAATAGACCAGGGTGTGAAGGGTAAAATAATTAACACTACCGACACGCTAATTTTGGATAACTTATTGTTATTACATAAGTACTTAATTTACTTGGGCCCGGCAGCTTGTCGGAGTAAGGCATGCGTCAAAATAACATGGTTAAATTAATTGGTTAAATGGATGTATGTTAAGGGTAAAAGTAGTTTCGTTAAGTGCGTCCATGAGGGTTGAATTAACAGAAGGGATGTTTCCATTTTGATTTTGACTTTCTTCAAAAAGATAAAGGTATTACTTTACCATCCAGTAGAAGTTCCATGAAAATCAGTAAAGGTGAGTATTTCAGGGTAAAAAAATAAGATGATCACAAAACACATCGAAGACCAAATATCTACGTCCGTATATGCATGCCTATGATATGTTAATGTGTATATACTCTTCGTGTCCCTTCTAAGGCTTGTAAACATTGAACGAAATTTGCTCGATTGCCTTTGAACCTGTTTTGTTTCCTATTTCTTGGTAAGACGTACATATCTATTTATTTCAAGATTCAAAAACAAATAAATTTTTCCAACTCTCTTCCCAAGATATACTAAACGAAAATTTAATAACAATAATTGAATTTAAAGGAAACAAATTTCAGGGGCTTTGTTTTGCACACCTATAATTTTTAATTAAAATCTCCAAAAGAGTCACCACCAGTAAATTCGACTAAAAAAAAGAAATGTTTCCATATACTTAGATGTTTCTAACAGATTTACAACCAAGATATTATAGATATCGTCTGCTAGCAGAAAAAAGTGGCTGTCTCTAGCCATCGTTAATATGATTACAATATTTTATAACTTAAGTTTGTGCGATAAGCCCTTGTTACTTCTCTTTATATTTTAGTGATTATAGTTTTCAGTTAAGTCTTGGTAATTTTAGTTTTAAAACTGGTGATTTTTATTTTACAACCCAAAACGCAAAATATGTATACTAGAAATTAGACAGCGACGTAAAAATACTTGGTTTATATTACCAGCCATATGAATTATGAACATATGTTGTTTTTTCTTCAATTTTATTTTAAACTTTTCAATTTATTGTATTCGTTGGACTCTTGATTGATATGATTGATGATATCGAAAATTTCAATGAAATGAAAGTTTTGTGTTCTAGGTTTTCTTCCAGCTCGCTTGTTAATAATTCAAATTTCGTGTCTTGAGCCTGATTTGTTCCACAAAACAAAATGCAATGGAGAAATTAAAATATTTAAATACATATCATATATGTAAGGTACAATTTGTGCACGTTGGCAGCCAAACCGGTTCTGATATTAACGTGCACTATGAATATAAACTGAAGATTAAAGTATATTTATATTTATAAACGAATTGAAGATAAACCGATCCTGAATGTTAGCTAAAGCTAACCTAAATTCATCACTGAAAACGGCATCCAAATCGGTTCAGTCCTTGCTGAGACTAGCGTTAGTTAAATAGAAAAACAAACAAACCGGAAAGGGACTAACATACAAAAATTATAAAAACTGTTGTTTTAGGCTTAGTTTTAGGCTTAGTAGCGTAACTTTGTAGGTAGCACATAGTTTTACTTGAAAATATTCAAAGTTCGGACTCAGTTTTTTTACGATGTTATTATATATCTAATTTCATGCCTAATTTAAAAATGTTGTTTTACTGTTATAATTATTCTAAAATATATTTTGTTTCAAATACGTGCATAAAAATATATTCAAAAATATACGCAAATTTCAAACAAAGATCATAAAAATAATGCAATTTAATATGGGTCATCATGAATATATTTAGAGCTTAACTAAATATTCTATCCTAATTTTAGTTAGATTAGTATCCTATTTAACGCCTAGACAAATACATAAAACTATACCACCGATAGAGCATTAATTATGAATACTGACGAATCAATTCCGCAATTTCACATAAGCTTTCCGTAATGTAATTACGTTACATAAATTTCCGTTTTTCCTAAAACGGAATATACTTATCGCATGACTCATTTTCGTTCAATAAAAATATATACATGCAAGTTCCCACGAGCTCTTCGCAGTATATTTACTTTTGTTACGCAAATTTCCGTTTTTCCTGAAACCGAATACACGTCAATATTTATATATGACTTGTTACGCCACTCATTTTTGTTCTATAAATATATATACGTGCAGCTTTACACGAGCTCTTCATAATGTATTTACTTTTGTAACACAAATTCCATTTTTCCTGAATCTGAAAATATTTTAACATTTCGATATGACTAATTACAAGACTCATTTTTGTTCAATGAAAATATATACATACAGCTTCACATAAACTCTCCGTAATGTACTTAATTTTGTAACAAAAATCTCCGATTTTTCTGTAATGGAAAACTTCTCTATATATATATATTACTTGTTACATAACTCATTTTCGTTCAATAAAAATATATACAAAATATTCTAATAAAAGCATTATAAAACAAAATAGAGCACGTAAATTAAAGATAAGTAATCTTTCATTTCTTTTGTCTTTTCTTTCCAATATTTTCATTACGGAATGTACATCTTATTCAATATATTCAAGAAAATCTCTACAGTTCTTCTTGTTTTAATTTTAGAACATTGGATGCATATAAAGTTAGAAAATATTTTAATTCCTTTCCTCAATATTTATTCCAGAGCACACTACCGTAATTTAAAAACACTACTTCGCTGTAAATATCTTCTAACCGTTTTAGTATATACGTTATCAGTTCATAAATAATCACTATAATATTCTATTACTTTTATTAACAATAAATTTAGTCCGTCGGAGTCTACTGTCTTACTTAGCTCTACGTAATATTTTCGTTCCCTGAAAAATACTCATAAGTAACCAATCCACTTAGTGTATACATATATTGAATTACATTAATTTAAACTCGTTTCGATTGTATCCGGATAACAAAAAGGATGATCAATTGCATTTTACTTTGATATATTTTATATATAATTAAATAGAACATAGCCAAGTTGTATATTTACGAAATGTAGGATTGGTCAGCTGTGTCTGTATGTATGCATTTTTAGTTTAAAAATATAACTTTCATAAAACTAAACAGAATTTAATTAAACATGGCAGAAACATTCCTAACACCGTTCCTCGATATTGAATATATTTGGCGTTAATTTTGTAGAAATTAATTATTCACAATTAAATGAAACTACGTGATGTAGTATTATTTCTACTTTCTTTAATTTCTTTACCACGACCTAGGTTTCGTTGTATTACAACATATTCAGGTGGGATATTAGCAAAGATTGTCTAGTCAATCTTTGCTAATATCCCACCTGAAGATGTTGTAATACAACGAAACCTAGGTCGTGGTAAAGAAATTAAAGAAAGTAGAAATAATACTACATCACGTAGTTTCATTTAACCGTTCCTCGAATTAGATTTGATTTTTGTAAGAATCCGCAATTTCGAACAAAAGTGTCGAACAAAAAATATTAAAAGAATAAATTGTGCATCAAAATAAAATACAATATTCACTGAGACATTAATGTTTATACTGGCTTATTTATAATATACGTGTAATAACATTTATCGTATTTTGTAAAATTTTGTATTAAAGCTAACCATTTGGCAAAAAATTTTTGAAAATTCGGAAAAGAACTATTTTTTTAACATTATATTATATTAAAGGCGAAAAAAGTATTCTTGCGACGAGGCAATATTTATTATTTACGATTAAATAATTGAGAATACTCTCAATCGCGTATCAGAGTGCTATGAAATAAAGGATAAGGAACGTTTTATGTCCATCAGATGAAATATTTTATGCAAAGTCGTAAAAAAGCACGTCAAAAATATTTTTTGGCAGTTGTGTATATATATATATATATATATATATATATACATACATATATATATATATATATATATATATATATATATATGGGTGTGTGTGTGTATTATATATACAAATATAGTCTTTCCCCAAACTTATAGATACAGAATAATCTTATGAATATAATTATGTGCTGGAAATATTATCGCATCGAAATCTTACAACTGGTGTATTATAAGTAAAATAAAAAAAACAGAAAAGAATTGAGCGAAAAAAAAAGTTATTTATAACATAAATAAAAAAAACATTTTTAGTTATAGTAATATTTAACCTTTCTAATCTTTATAATCAACCACCAAATCCATTCTTAAATCCAAAATATTTATTTGTCCTTTATCAAGAGGGAAAAGTTTGTATCGTGAATTGTTGACTAGAAATTGAGTTGGTGATCTTAGAAAAACTCGCCACCATTACCTTCATTTTATTTCAATACCTCCATCTGAACTAAATTACCCGTAGAATTCTGGTTCGAAAATATCCAACAACTTTAACAATGTGCGATTCGTTTGTGATGGGTAAAAATAATTGTTTATTTCAGATGTGATACTTATTTTAAATATGAATAATGTAATAGATAAGTAAGGATATTTACTTATTTATTGCATTTCTTCCATAATTACGAGTTAGAAAATAAACAACTATATTTTGGATTTATAAGAAACGAAGTGACAGACAAATGGTACAGAGGAGATACTAATTATATGCACAGGATACGAAAGATATAAAATGACAAGTAAATGAAATATGGAGAAGACACAGTGGACACATTGACACACACAGGCACATTGGTATATACACGATGTAAAATATACATATGGACTAATAAAATAATTGTCTGTTAAACAAAGCGTATAATATCGTTTAATTTCTGTAATCAATTTGAATTTATGTTTTTCATATTAATTTTAGTGGAAATTGTTGTTTGTTTCATAGGATTTAGCACAAAAATTTGTTTCACAGGATTTAGCACAAAAATTTAAAATTAACTCTATGTATAACAGACTGTCTAAAATACCTTTTATAGCAAAATCAGATAACAACAGTGTTTTTGCCAATCCAACAAACTAAACCGCTATATCTACATCAGATATAACAATATTTAAAAGAAATATACCTCAAAAAGAAATCTAAAGAATTCTAGGGCTAATTATATAATGTGTTTATGTTACAAAATTTACCCATACAATTCTATAATCCAAAAATATAGAATTAATAGGGAAACCATAGAGAATATAAATAATAAACAATTATGGATTATTACATAAAAAAGACAAAAAATTTATAATCATGAGCACTTTTTCTCAATTCGTTTATTAATATCTAACACATTAATCATACAAGTATGTCTGCAGTCACGATCTAAGTTACGATCACTCAATTTTATATTTTGTTGTTTGTTATTTAATAAATATTTTTTGTGCTTAATATACTAAATTTATTTCAATATCACACTGCATATTATGCACATCCATTCACATTCTTTCAAATACAATTTTTTTATTTCTAATATATCAATGAATTATAATACATCTTACTTCATAAATATTAGTGACAAGCCCATTTATTATTAAAAACTGACTTCAATATAAATTTATATCGTAACTTAAAATAAATTGAAAGCGCCATCAAAAGTTAAAATAAGATAGACATTTCTAGATAGCCTGAGAAACGTTTCAGATCTTCCAGACGTACGCAAACAAAAAAAAAAGTACGCATCGATAAAGAAAGCATCATCCATCGAAGCCCCGCATCGGGGATTATCACAAATGGCAATTTCAAATTATCAATCCGTACCGAGCAGAAAAAAAATAATAAAAAAGGGGCGCACATAAACGGCATCATATTAAGGGGGAAGCCTTAACGCGAAATCGCAGTATTTGCTCCTAACGAAATATTTTATTTTATATCGGAAAATTGATGAGCTTTTCATATCCCATCATTTTCCTGTCCAATCATAACACCATTAATATTCATGAATGCTTAAAGTGATCGTCGGGGCCCCCGCGCACCCCTCATGCTTCCCCGCCCCGCCACGTTCAAACTTGGGCGGAAAAACGCTTTTATTCCCAACAGAAATAAACGGATTTAACTCAACTCGGCACTTCGACTTTTAAAATTATTCATAATTTATAATTCTTTAACTATATGGAATTTTAAACGTGATTTCAGGGGTTTTGAGCGGTGAATTTTATTCAGTTTCAGGACTGGCTTCGGGCGGGGTGCTTAATTTAAATGAAAGGTACAAATTTAATTAAATGGCGTACTCGTTTATTAGTAGCTCGCGGCTCCTGGTTTTGTGTGGAAAATATTCTCACTCGGACGCTTACTTGAGAAGAAAAGGTTCTTTGTGAACTCAGTTTAGAAACTCCTTTAAAACAATACGCCTCTGTTTACTTGCTATTTTCTATTTGCTTATAGTGTATGTCTATAATACGATAGCATTTTAACCGATGGTAAGAAAATTAATATTGAAATCGAAATATTCTTCGTCGTATATTTATGGAATTATTTATAATAAAAACAAATTATGCGGTGAAGCCCTCGGATAGATCTAATTTTTCTCAAAGGAAACTAATGCATAAAATACAATGTGAATTTAAATGCGCTGTAAGTCGAATATATTCTATTTACGTCCTAAAACTTACCGTTAAATAGTCCATAAAATACTTTATCGTCTTTCATATCCACAGACGGTGTGAGTTTAGAGATGTATATGAGAGATGTTTTCCATCTCGTTAGTACGCATTGAGATTTATATATATATATATATATATATATATATATATATAACTCAACATATTCGTATTAAAAATTTATTTTATAAAGATAGAAATGTTATAAGAAAAAGCTTTCTGCCATAAATAATTTATTGTTTACCATCCATCGATATATTTCGAAGAAAAATATTTAAGACCTATTTTTTATTTCGAATAAATATATGGTCAATAATTTATTGCATTTTTTAATATAATGTTTCAACAGTAGAAACGAGAAAAGTTGGGTGTAACGAAATTGTTAGATAAAGTTTTTTCTAATAATTCCTAAAGCATTAAAGACGTAACTTATTTGAGAGTTAAGATAAAAATATAACGTTTTCAGCTTTCAGATCGCTGTAAGACGTAGATAATAGGTAGTGTGCCACTGTTTGGTGTACGATACTTCACCTAAATTTCAGTACAGTTCTATAAAAGTAATCTTAGATTAAAGTTGTAATATTAGAGAATTTTCAAAATATTTGCCTATATTTAACAGAAAGTCAGCAAAAAAATATATCATGTGACTGGGACAGGAAAGAGCAGCTCCTAAGCTCCAATAATTTTATGGATATAATTTATCTACTGAGTATAATGTCATTGTTTATAATCAATCACTATGCAATAGGTGTAAAAATAAGCATTATGTCGGAATCCAAATTAAACAAATAATATTACGAGAAACTGGAATAAATACGGGACTCGTCAGACATAGAAAATAAGTATGGTGGTACAAAAAATAAATTATGGAAAACAGTATTGTTTAATAACGAGTCCATTGAAACTAGTGTGTTAATTTAAAGTTTAATACTTTTTTAACTTGACTTCACCTGGTTTAAAAATAATTTTTGTTATAAATAATAACAAAATATGTTACCTTAAAAATAAATGAAGACTTAAAATCTTTCAAAAGTTTTTACCTAAATTTTTAGAAAACTTTCTAGTGGATTTATTACGTTCTATCACGTAATATAGAAGAAACTGCTAAAAAATACATGGTATAAATAAACTAGAATTAAGGATGGTTAGCAGTTATTATAATTTTGTTTACTGTAACTACTATTACCATGATAGTATAAATTCATAGGTTGAGATATGATAATGCTGTGGAGAGAGATAGTATGGATAGAATTTCTGTACTGAATAGCAAAACGTCAATAAATGAAAAACATAGTGCGTCAATAAATAGCAAAACAGCAGTAAAGTTAACCTAGTTTGTTTCAGTTTTCATTATACTCTCAGTCGTCTCACAGAGTGTTTTTATATATAACAACACTGAGAAATTTCGTTACATGGACGCTTCATAATAACAATAATATATATTTTGGGTGAATAACATTTCCTTGTTAAAGTACGAATACCTTAATATAGCCGTTTCGGTATCGAACTAGACTTACTTAACTGGCGTTCTACTTTTCAGAATAATAGTGTGGAGAGAAGTTTCACATCCAAAGCGCGTGGCGCCCATGCGCCATTCGTTTAAAATTATTAAATTTGCATGCAAATATTTCACTTTTATTCATAGTATATTCAAATCTAGTAATACGAAAACCTAGACTTATCTAATTTCAATACTAGAAGAATACTTTTCTAGAAACATAAAAACTTCTTCCACCAAGCCAAAGAATACGAAAAAGCTTCGTCTGCGAAGAAAATTTGCCATCCAGTATTGCTACCATTTGCAAAGCTATTGGATCTTGATAAAGAAAAATGCGAAACACTATGCTACGTTCGATATGCGGCGGCACTGCGGTGGAAAGTCGCGACGTGAACGTTACAATTACATATATCTTAGCCGATTTCGTCGGTCGCATTGTCGCTTCACGTAGTTACGGTGCGATAAGCTTTTATTGCTTATATTGGGTATTGCGGTCGGGACAGTGACGCGCAACGTTGAAGTGTTTTGGCACAATGAAGGAAATCGACGCTCGTTGTGCTGGTGTTTATTAGTATACTAAGCTTTTGTACGTGATACAGATATACCCGTTCGTCGTACGCTTCATGAAAAAGTAAACAATAAAAGAATATTTCAGTAATGAGTGGGAAAATTCGTTGTAAATAATATTTTATTAATGAAAAAATTAGTAAAGCGGGAGTAAAAAGACCACATTATGATACATATTGTTTTACCAATAAACATATACAATACATTAGAAATATATGTGTATATATATATATATATATATATATATATATATGTATATATATATATATACAAGTGCTATGGGATTTATGTAGAGAAATTAATAAAACTGTGCCATGTCCAATCATAACTAGGTAGTTTTAAAATGTTATTATAAAATAGTTACGGCAAATTAAAAAATAAAATACAAAAACTAATTGTAAAGCAAATATTTCGACTATTGCCGCTTTTAAATTAATTGAAAAACTGGAAATTAGATTTGTTTAAAAATCTAATAGATACCCCCCCGGTATCTATTAGTTATTGTTAAAATAAGCACGAGCAGGTTTTCCCCCGATACATACACGATAAACATTTGATAGCTTCCCCTAAATAACTTCAATTCATTTTTCTTTTTTGAAACAGTATTAAAATTTATATATAAAGCATTAAATCCACAAATCTCGAACAAAACTGTCTACTACCCTTAAGTGTACAAATTTATAACGGCAAAATATTACGTCTTACTGAGTAAAGTTTTCTAAGGCGCAGCAGTTCGTACATAAAATTTTGGAATACTCTCTAGCATTCACGTGCCGTGAAACATTATCCAAAAGTTGCAGGTGAATCTATAATTCTTTGACTATCGAATTAACATCATTACTTTACAAAGTATTTCGTTAAACCTGATTGAATTATTGCGTCGTATTAAAAGTTTCATTATCCGTGTTCTAGGACAATTGTATATTTAAAGACTAAATTAAAAGAGAAAAAAATTATTTTCTGAAATATCGTAAAGGACAAAATTACAAATGCCAAAACATTAATTTACTGCGATCGTAATTTTATGATTTGTAATATATGGGATAATTCAATGTTGGTGATTTTTATTGCACATGTTGTATAAAAAATTGTCGAAAAATCTAATATAATAGACACATAAAAATCTAATAAAAAAAACGAAAAATATGTTTCCAGAATACACAAATACTATAAAATATTCATTATAAGTACTGCATAATAAGGATAATAAAATGGGACGTGGAAGTAAAAAACAACATGTATAAAAGAGGTAGTTAAAATTGTAAACAGAGCGAGTAATGGCACAGGAAGTCAGAAATACCCAACGGATTAGTCCATTCCCTGTAGATAATGACGGATCATTATAAAACGAGAGAGTTAAATTTCGTCAGAACAACTTAATGTCACTATATCACTATTGCTATCTCACTCTTGGCTTCTAAATTAATCAAAATACAAAAAAATATAGTTAAAAATTAAATAAAATAATATTTATATTTACTAAAATTATGAAATGTTGTCCCCAGACATTTTCTTGTAGTAATCGTGTAATTAAAACACTTCGTCATAACGCATGAAGGTATTTGGATGGATATTTTCGTAAAATAATGTAATTACGACAAAAAATACACGCTGTGATATACTGTTTATACTAGCTAAGTCAATTTAGTGTAGTTATCTTATTTTTAGGGACTCCTTATTGACCGCTAATAACGTGTTTATATTATATAATAAACATGGCCTACAGTGGGTCAACTAAATGATATCTCTTTGTACAATGACTTTGTCATACATAATATAATTGTTTAATTACTTTGTCAAACACGATGTAATGAAGCTGTTGAAATAAGTAAAAATAATTTGCTATACAGAATGCCAGTCGATCTGGCGTATTTTTCAGAATCATACTTTGCACGAAAATGTAATATTTTGCAAGTAATATCGTAATGCTTAATTTTATAATATTGTTTCTAGATCTATTTTTTAGTTGATTTGTTGTCGGTTTATTCTATCACATAGATTCGTTATTAGAGGTCTACAAACAGTCCCTAAAAATAAGATAACTACACTAAATTTACTTAGCTAGTATAAACAATAACTCACAGTGTGTAGTTGTTTGCTTTATTTACACTATTTTACGAAAATATTCATCAAAATATCTTTACACGTTATGACGAAGTGTTTTAATTATGTTTTAATGGTTACAACCAGAAAATATCTGGGAACAACATTTCATCATTTTAATTAATATAAATAATATTTCATTTTATTTTCTGACTATATTTTTTTGTATTTTGATTTATCTAGAAGCCAAGATTGTGATAGCAATAGTGATACCTCATAGTATTTGTATGTGTCATACCTCATAGTATTTGTAAATTGTGAACACATATTTTTCTTCCTTTTTATTAGGATTTTATGTATTTATTTAATATAAAGTATCATTTAGTTTGAAATCAAAATGACCAACATTTAATTATCCCGTGCTCCATAAATGATAAAACTAAGATTGCAGTACCTAAACAATTGTTTTTGCATTTGTAATTTTATATTTTACGATATATAGAATATATCAGAAAATAATTGTTTTTCTTTGAATATTTCAATTCAAAATTGTCCTATAATACAGATAATTAAAGATGAATGCAAAGCCATCATTCAATGAAGTTTTACTATTACTATATAGTATTAAGGCAATGAAGATAAGCAAACGAAAGTAGTGTTATTCGATAGCTACAGAATTATAGATTCACCTGTAACTTTTGGATAATGTTTTGCGGCACGTGGATGCTAGAGGTATTCTAAAATTTTACGTACGAACTGCCGTGTCTCAGAAAATTTCACCCAGTAACACGTAATACTTTTAAGTTAGTTCACTTTAGTAGCAGTAGAGATTTAATGAAGTTATTTAGGGGAAGAATATTGGGGAATTCATTAATTTGTTTCTGTCTACATTCACCGAAAAGCTAGTAAATGTATATCATGTATGTATCATGGCGAAAAATCTGCTTGTGCTTCTTTTAACAAAATTCCGCTATCTAAGTCAAAATGAATAAGAAAATATCGAGCACCGACTAAAAAAGTATTAACACGCAGCTGATGGCATCAGAATATAGTTATTCTTGCATATCTGTACGGTAAATAAATAAAAAATATCATGTGTATGGCATTTTTTACTTATTTTACGGTGTTCGATGGGCACAATTATATTAGTATTAAAAATAAAATCACACTATTCCAAATTTATTTTTTGAAAATAGACAAAAATGGATATTGGAACTATTTTTGACTTTAAAGTACTTCATTGAATTGCTCCCTTGAATTTTATTAGGTATTTTTTTCTTAATAATATAATTGAAATTCGATCGAAAAAATCCTAATTTCGTGAACAAGAAAGTCCATATATTTAAGCAAAGCACCACTAAAGGCCCATGTGCACATGTTATTACAAATTACTTCCAAAATTAGCGAGTAAAAACCAAATCTGTGAAACAGAAAAAGATGAGAAAGTTATTGACAAACAATAATACAATTGGAGGTGCGACATTTTAAGGTGAAGCTTTAAAAAAAATCACAATACTAAATTTTCAGTTTGTCCTATTTTTTTATAAAATATATTTAACTTATATTCTCAGAAGGTACTCATTAGGTTTTTTGAAGGTTTTTATAAATCAAGAAATATTTTCACAATGTATATAGTTCAGAAACCGCTTCACATTTAGGAACACAACATATTTTAAAAATAATAATTAAAAAATAATTTTAAATTTCACAACATTATTATGTATTTATTAACTTATGCCTTCATCCTTTATTTAACCTACGTTACCTAAGTATTTATAATCGAATATTATATTACATTTATTCTGCTTTCATCGGACATAGTAGAGAAAATATACGGTAACTGTAGCAAATATACGGTAACTGTTAAATATACCTATATCTTATAGTTGGATCCAATAGGATAAAAATAGCTCTCATATTATCCTTATTTCCATTTTTACATATAAAATATTCAAAACATGAGAAAATTTTTAAGAACAGCTACTAATTGTATCACTGATGTCAAAATCAATAGCTATATTAAGGATGAAATTAATTATTGAAAAATTGTACACTGAAAAGTCGACCTGGATTCGAACAGAACAGTAGAAAAAAGTAATTAAAGAAATGGAACATAATATCTTTCCTAAAAAAACTGTTCTCCTAATTTAAAAATAAATAAAGTGGTGAAGTCCTACTACGATATTGACTGTACCTACTTGCCAATATTTATCTCCCTCCCAGCAATTTGGTTGACATATGATTATAGGAAATAGGATCGAAAACAAAACAATTTGATAGTAATTGGATGGCATCAACTCGATATTGATACCGGAGACGCTCGAAGATTGTTTGTGTCGAATGTAACTAGAGTATGAGAACCATAACATCTTTCCAAATATCAACTTTGTCGATAATATGGACTGTGGGAAAATATTTTGAAGGGAAATGCATTTTATATAAAAATTCATTTTATGTTGATTTCCTTTGGTTATTTTATTAAACTTTTATTTATTTGTAAATAATATAGTGACATTATTTGTTTTCCCCAAATATGAACTAAACTATTTTTTTAAATTTAACTAAAACTCAATGACGATAATATTGAAATGAAAACGAGTCCTTCCTAGGCCTACTAAGGCTCAGCTTTGGTAATTAAAAGTGAAACAAAATAAAAAGCTGGAATTTAAAATAAAAACTGAATGAACTTCTGCTTGTATATACCATATAAAAATCATGGAAATAATTAAAATCCAGAAGTAAATATATTATTTTTTTAATTTTATGTAACTGTTATTCCGAGACATAATTCTTTATAATATCTTATCGATCGCTTAGTTTTTTTTTCTATTTTCTCTAACTGAGAAATTTACTAATGAAAATACAGAGATGTTGGCCATGGAAATTGAATTAGTTTAAAAACGTTTTCATATAAACAAATTTCCCTCGATTATCTTTCAAAAAAGTTAAACCATTTCAGCAAAACTGATATTATTACATTACGCGTAGATATAAGAATATTCCACTTTTTTTTAATTTATCATATTATAATCCACACTGCAGGTTTAAATACGACGTTAATTAGGATTATGTGAAAAACTCTGTCGATAAATTTAAACAATCTTTAACCGATAACTAATATAATAACCAAATTCAAACTTGGTTGAATAATTAGATTATATAGTTTTTGATTTAAAATTGTGCAAATTTCAATATATTTTACAGCTACATTTCAACATGACTATAAAGGATAATAATAATTGCAATAAATATATTGATTGAAATTTCTGATTATAATATTACTGTTTGTATCAAGATTAAATAAACAATAAAAATTGTGTGAAAGATAAGAGAAAAAACGTCTTGTGTCTATGTGATAAAAGGAATACATTCCACAAATTTAATACTTCTAAATCCTTTTGATAAAGGCTTGAGGTGAGATGTTATAAAAAAATATATATAAAATTTTCGGACGTCTTTGAAAATCAAAATTGAGCTGTAATTTACGTGATCCAAAATTGCCGAAAATATGAAATAGAATGAGAAGAATGAGATTTGATTAAGGTAGTCTCTACGTCACTGGCTAATTCCGTCATGCAAAAAATATAATAAAAAATTTATTAAAATCAAAAAAGACTATAATTAAAATAATTTACTTTTGTTTCATACAAAATTAATAGCAATGAGTTATATTGTTTTATTTTTATATCAAAAAATCATAAGGAGTAAAATAAGAGAAAAAAAACAAAAACAAAACAAAACTTTGACCCATTTGTAATATTAACTTTACACAAAATTTTGTTTGAATTGAAATAAGTTAACTGATGAAAAATAAGTCTAACGGAGATGTGAAACACCAAAAGGTTTATGAGCTTATGCAAAATACGGCTTCTTGAGGTGGAGTTAGTAATCGGAAATTACGGAGGCTATAATTCATTTAGATTTTCGATAGCTTTATAACAAATACCGCCCATATTTAATTTATTCCTTCCTATTTAAATCAACTTTCATTGTAGCTTTAATAAAAAATAAAGTCATCGCCAGTATATGGAACAAAAATATAGTTTACATTGAAATATATTAAAATATGGTTAAAAATATACTTTTGTACTAGTAAATGCAGCAACGGAAATTATGGGCCGTCGATCATCCCTTTATATATTATTTTCATTAATAATAGAGTTTCAGACCAATTTTTAAAATATATTTTATTAGATAGACATTTTAAACATTGTAAGTCTGTAATTCAGATTAGACGTCACAAAAATTTGTGATAAATGATACAGGGAAACTTTAGTTCTAAACAGAGGACATCCATAGAGACGTATATCTTGTATATACTATATATACAAGTTAAACGACAAGTTTTATAAATATAATTTGTTTAATTAACGTAAATAAAAGTGAAAAATACATTCCTAGTTTAGTTAGGACTCAATGTAAAAAGTTAGAGTTTCCATAATTTGTTTATATGTTTTCTATATATTTTATTCAAACTCCTTTTGCATGATCCAAAAATGGAAGAAGAAATTAAAATGAATTGTTATAATTTTTTTAGAATTACGAGAAAAGTTAAAATATCTTATGATTCTACCTTGCTCTATGGCGTTAGATTAATAGGATATTAACTTTTTAGTTCCAGTTACTAAAAGGATAAATTAATAAATAATTTTCCTTGTTTTTCATAATTCCCACAATTATTCACCATTTAGGCTGAAGATATATTGGAAATAAAAGTTCACAAAAATAAACTATCACACACACATATGTAAATTAAATAAATTTATAAATGCATATTAGACACTCGAGTAAATGTTCAAGAAATAATCAAGAATGATCCTTGTAAATTTGTTGGAAATTAAAAAAAAATTCAAAATTATCTTTTAATCATACTTTTTTGCAATTTTTACCTAAGTGATCATGAATACCAGTAAATCAAATCACAAGTAGAAAGTTGCGCTTTGTTTAAGTGCAAGCGATAAGAAATGTCTCTCACTTTTACAGTTGATTAATAAGTAATGAGCCTCGAATAACTGTCATCGTTTGTTTTTACGGAATCATAGCTTCCTTCATATTACAATATTATCAAGCTATCACTATTATTTACAACTAGTAAAAGAACACAACAAATCATGGAAAAACAGCTGCCGCGAGTTTTTTCTTTATCTCTAATTTCTATCTATTTTTCAGAATTCCATTTCCATCAATAATCTAAATTTGTGCATATGTTTTAAAATTCAAAAAAAAACATAAAATTCATTCTTTTTCTCTTTCTTATAAAACTTGCATAAAAGATTTAAAATGTTCTATTTCAAATAATATAATTTATCCCTAACTACCCGCCGCAAATAATTCAATAAAATATTGCTTACAAATAAAATATTCATGTCTTTATTACATAAAATCTTCGCATAAGTTGTAAATAATAAAATTACTTTAAAATTTATTTAATGACTGTCTACGTTAATTTAGTTAACGAACCATTAATATTATGTAACTGAGATAACGCCATAAAAATGTGTCAATCGATCGCGATACCAATTATTGTGATACTAGTCACTCGACTATTATTGGATTAAACGATATATATATATATATATATATATATATATATATATATATATATATATGCATATTAAAATTAGATGTTCTTACTTCTATCGTGTGAAATAAATAGCATACACGATACATGAAATTAAAAAAAGTAATGTCGAGTACTTAATTGGCATTGTCTTTGTCTTGTTTGTCTTTTGTTACGTATACGGTTATTATATTTGGCTTACTATTTAAAACTTGTTTTATTATGGTGCAATCAACAAAGTAAGACAAATGTTTATATTGAGATATACGAATAGTTAATATATTTTGAGTAAATAATTCATCTTTCTCAGATACGTAAAATTGAAACACATGGGTGTTGTCAATAATTACACTAAAAAACTTAAAATATTTGCACGTCGATATTGAAATGAAAAGAAGATAAAAATTAAATATATATATATATATATATATATATATATATATATATATATATATGTATATATATGTATATATATATATATATATATATATATATATATATATACATATTAAAATTAAATGTTCTCACTTCTATCGTGTGGTCATAATAACCAGTTTTTTTGTCGAAACACTTGATTATGACTTAAAATTTTCCTCCAAAATAAATTTTAAACACGTGGTATATTTGTTACACTATGATATATACTGTCTTATATTTATTTTTCAAGTTTTCCAAAAAAAATCTACAATTAATTTTTGTCGAAAATAAAATAGCTGCAAATTAGTTCTTATATCGTTGTAAACTACCTAAAACCATATCACATAATAGGAATAAATGCTTCTCGTAATCTTTGACCAGGTTTAAATACTTCAGAAACTTGAATTAGTTCTTCAGTAAAGTGCTATTTTAGTGGACGTGTGTGTGTTAATAAATGCATATTTATATTGCCTTTTGTGATGACATTAGAACAGTTTTCAGAGTATGTATATTTATTTTTATCGTACATGTTGACCTACTGTAAATATCATTGCATAAAATTAGCAAAATGTACGTTCGACTGGCAGGCAGAATTTTGTGACAAACTGTTAACGTCAAGGTTTGTAGAAATGAGAAAATTTTAGTTTTGCATTCAGCAAAGTAATTATAATGATTTTGTTCTAGTTATGTCCTACACTTGCTTATATATTTTAATACAGAAAAATTCAAAAACTTTCCTTAAAAATATTAAATAAATTTCTCTACACAGGTGGTTTTTTCAGAACTTTAATTTATTTATTGAACAAAAGCAGATGGAGGAAAGTTAATGGATTTTTTGTAGATGCAATATTTTTGGATTTTCACCAAAGCAATGCTACACGTCATATTGCATTTTTATCTTCTTTTCATTTCAATATCGACGTGCAAATATTTTAAGTTTTTTATTGTAATTATTGACAACACTCATGTGTTTCAACATTACATATCTGAGAAATAAGAATTATTTACTCAAAATATATTTATTATAATATATCAAAATATATCTCAACATAAACATTTGTTTTACTTTGTTGATTGCACCAAAATAAAACAAGTTTTAAATAGTAAGCCAACTATAATAACCGTATACGTAACAAAAGACGCATAAAGTAGTTTTTCTTGTTTCCATGTTTCTCTCGAAATTATTAATAATTTTAAATGAAAATTCAACTAAGTTGGACATTTCCAAATTACTTAAGATTTCCCCGTTCCACTACTAAAATTTAAAACCGTTATTATTTTTGAAATGTCTTAATTTTTATTACCGTTTACATGTACATTTATAAACAAATTGAATACCTTATTCAACAATTTCTATTATCGATATTTGGACAAAAAATTTCGGAAAATTTTTTGGAACCAACTTCTTCAAGATAAATAAAGCACTTTATTTTCATAAATAACTTTGAATATTATTCGTTTCATCACATCATCCTTATGTTAAATCATAATGAATCTTTCAGTTTAAAAGTGAACAAGAAGGTGTGTCTAGGTGAATACATGGAAATAGAGAAAAAATATTTTTAATATTTTTGTAGGTACTCGTGTATGCATATATCGAACTTAGAAATTTTAAAAAGTGATTATGCTTTGTAGTAAATAATTATCTTCTTTCAATAATTGTCAGTAATAATTGTCTTATTTTCTTGAAAATAAATACAAGCAAACACCTAATTATCTATAAACATATGGTTATAAAACCCTAAGCTAACGCATATTCGATACACATTTGACTAATTTTTTTCAATTCATATTTTGTCAAGAGGATATACTTTTCCGTTCGCGTCATTTTACTCAAAGTATTGGTTAAACAAATTTACGCCTTAAATTCGATGTTCCACTTGCCTAATGTCAGAAATGATTTATAGCCTTTACTTGGCAATATTATTCCCAGAGGGCGGAAATTAATTATACGTCTTGCGACTAATATACGCACGTCAATGTCTCACCTGAAAGGAAAATGAAATATAAAACTAATAATAGTGTAGGCTGTGATTAAATGCTATTTTTAGGATTAATTTTGTTACCATCGATCATAGCATACATTATAAGTGATTTTATTTACATTCCCTTAAATAAAGTTTCTTCGCGAAATGAAATTTAGATGTCAATTATAAATATTATGAAATTGTACCAAAAATGTCCAATTTTCTCGAGATTACTAGCAATAATAAAGGACGAATCCCTTCAATATTTTAGTAAAATAATACCCAAATTTTTGTATTGCGAGATTTTCAATCATTAATATTATAGGAAATTACTTTTATTTTTAAATTCACCTGGAATTTAAAATTAAAAAATATCCGAAATAAGTACTCAAAACCGCCTTTTTTGAAAATGTATTTAGATATTAAAAAATCACTGAAAATAGTGCACGATTTACACTAAAAATCTTATTTTACATTTGTTTTCATCCACAAAAAGATGGAAATACCATAAAATCATTCACGTGTCCTTCCGATCGCTGTCTTAGACGGTTTTTTTTCAGAAAAAGCTTGATGGAAAAAATTTATATTTGATATGGTAATAAAGCATATCTCTGGAGGCATGATATTTTAAACCACATATGTAGCCGTATTTACTAGTTATTTATTACGGAAATTTTAGACAATGCCAATTAAGTACTCGACATTATTTTTTTTTTAATTTCATGTATCGTATATGCTATTTATCATGTAAGAAAAATATGCATAAAATGTCCATCTCCAATTCCGTTTCTGAAATAACTGAACCTTGAATACAGAGTTTCTAGGAAAGAGAAAGGAGAAAAAAAATCTTAGAAAACTATTGGTAATTAATGACTAGTTTTTGAGAAATTCTCGATATTCTTAAGCATTTGAAAGATATACTACCCAATATGTACATTGTGAAACAATATTATTTGTTAATAGTTTAATGGTATTACCGGGTATACTTTAAATGTTTAAACTTTTATGTGCACGGAACGTTTGTTGTGCGATTTCTACTACAATGCTTTTAATACCGACAACATTGGCCAATAAGTAGTTAATAACTTATGACAGACTTATTTTTATTTCTACGTATGATGTCAAAAATATTTGCTAAAATTTTAGTTTTTTTACACGGTTTTAGTATTTACTATTATCTTGGCTGTTCGAATATACATAACTACTCTTTCCAACACATAACCAATCACGTTAATAACATTTAAAAGCAAGACAAACAAGCAAACTTTAATGAAAGTGAATATTGATTCAAATAAAACTTGTCCCAATTGTTATAGAAACGTAGCGAAGGGTACCAAAAACATTTTTTAAAATCATTTAAGAACAAACAAGGAATTATTAAACAAATCAAATTTAGGGAGTAAAAGAAAACATAGTTCTGAATTTTGTGAGTCAATTTGAGACGATTAATGCACACACATATGCGTGCACACACGCACACGTCCGCGTACACACATGTACATACACGAGTGCGCGCCACGATCTCCAACTTATACCAACACGCACATACGCATACGCACACACTCACCTGCATACACACACGTAACCAAATACGCACACGCGCACACACACAAATACGCACACATACACACAGACACAGACACACACACACACAGGCGAGTTAGAAATAGAAGAAGTCAGAAAGGTTTATAAAGACTAAGCATTGCCAAACTACCTTACTTTGGTTTATTACGTTTCTGCACAATGTTAAAAGCATAACGTGTTTATCACACTTCTGCACAACGTTACATTATTTCGTGTTTTCAGCAAATATCGAACCAATATTAGCACGTATTATAGAAACTAATATATTAAGTATGTCGACATCTCATGAAAACTTAGTTATTTAAAAGTATAATCTCGAAAATAACTTTTTATCAAATTGACGATGGAAGTAATAGAATCGAGTTGAATATTTCTTAAAAAATATTCACATATTATATACCTTGAACTTTTCAGAAAAAAAATTAATTTGTGAGTTTCTCTTTCAGTGAAATTAAAATTTGCTGCAATTCGTGCCATATTTAAATTAACATTATTTCCAAAAAGCATATACTAGAAATTACAAAATGAAGTTAAGGTTTGAAAGGTAGCATTGATTAAATGTGACGACCCATAATGGAGGTTTTGTCACCATCAATAAAAGCTTCCATTAAAATTTCATTTCCATTTTCCGGCTTATGTTATCCACGTTATTCGTGAAAAGTATTTGGTATTAGAATGTATTAAATATTATGTTTTAATTAGGCCTGTGGTGTGACCAAATTATTCTTACTTAGCATATTAGCTAATAAATTTTAAATTTACCCTTAACGGCTTTTGATAAATCTGAAGGATTCTTTTATAACTACCATCGATACTTCGATAATTACGTAATTTTATGTATTATATTTCATTCCCAATTTACGAACTTCGTTCTCCAGAAAAAAAATTAATCTATCTTTCAAACAGAAAATAAAAAATTGTAACTTCATTAAAAAATTATATCAATAACATTAGTGTCTAAAATTGGTGGTCGCCTGCAGTTTTCATAGACGAATTTGATGAATTTAGTCAATTTATTTGTTAGAGTATTAAGACATTCGATAAATTTTCCATTTAAAAAATTTATATTTATTCATGTTTCACGAAATCTACAAAAATTACATTGGGTTGGCTAACATGTTTTTAACGCCAAGTTGCTGTTAACAATTTTTATTAAAACATTTATATGTTACACTAAATTTATTTTAAGTATGCACCATTATTATCTACTGCTTGTTGCCATCCAGTTGGCAGTGACAATAAGCCTTTCTTGTAAAATCACGGTGACTTTGTCAGACCTGATTTATAATGGTTTGAAAAACAAATTAACGACGATTTAGAGAATCATAAAAGTATAATATATTTGAGTAAAAAATAACTCCGAATTTCGCCAGTGGAAAAACTATTCATTGGGACAAATCTGCAGAATTTTGTAAATTTTTAGGTTTATTTCAAGCTGGAAAGTACAAAAATTTTCTTTTAATCTTCGCATTCGATTACACCGATGAACCATTAGGATGATATAAAATTAAATAATTATATTATTTAATTTTATATCAATAATTCTATTATTTAATTTTATATCATCCTAATGGTTCATCGGTGTAATCGAATGCTAAGATTAAAAGGAAATGTTTGTGTTATATGTATACTGGATTCTACTGTACGATTATAATTAACTATAAATAATGACACGTGATATTAAATTTCTAATTTTTTAGAACCTTGAATAGTTAAGAAATTACCGTAAGGAGTATCGCTGTAACCAATAATTATTCTCCGTAATAACAAAACAATATAAACAAAGAAATATGATATCAAGGGTACCGTCCCATAAAAGTAATAAGAAATCTAACTAAAATGTTTGTACGAAACGCGGATAGCTGCTGACTGGTCCAATACGCGGAAATAAAGATTGTCGCCCTCATACAGCTCGGCATTTTTTGAATAAACCACCGCCGGTTTAAAGTAAAGTAAACTTAGTCAAACTTGTTTTAAATTGGATCAAATTTAAGTTCTGCCATTATGCCATACATTATAGGTGAATGTAAAAATAAATACATTTTGTGCCACTAGGGAAAGTTCAAAAAATTATTTATTCACAATACAGCTTAGTTTAATGTCAAACTTCCTATACGTAAATAGGTCATTAGGCTATGAAAATCTCAGATGATTTAAAGAATCATAAAAATATATAAATATACATGTCTTGCTGGATACACTAATATTTAATTTATGTATAATATACAGATAAGAATTTAAATCTTATCTACCACTAGATTACAATTAATTCTGTCGCCCCGTACAAAATTACATTTGCAATGTGCGTCCCCAGTGATTGAGAGCGCAAAAATTAATTAGTATAATTGACAAACGAGGACAGACAAAATGATAAACAAATTTTCTTGCTAAAGATATTGAAATATTCCAATATTGATATTTGCATTAAAATATTATAATGGAATATTTGCGGACAAAGAGTATAAAATACCCTGTGTGATCTATTTGAAAGTAAAAGCCTAGGGCGCTTTTTCTCAAAATAAATAACTTTTCTTCTAAAATTAATATTAAATTAATGAAAAACATTTACGTTATATTTCAAGGCAAAGCACCCTACGGTTTTACACTCTAATATTATACTAAATAACAAACCTGGCTTACACTAAATTCGTGAAAGAGTAGACAGAGAAAACATATTCGATAATTATTTTTTGCTTTTCATTACAGTATTTATTGAAGAGTGTTTATTTTTCGTTTTCTATGCTATTAATTTATTTGAATTATTTTTGCTCTTTTATTTTTATTTTAAGACTGCAAATTATTATTTATTTCATGAAATTATTGTATTGTCATTAGTTCTTTATACATGGGCAAAATTTAAATAATTTGGACGTCTGGAAGTGAATGAAAATTTAATTGAATGTTTCCATTATTTTTTGTTTATTTTTTTAGACTTAAATTTTGTTTTATTTTATTTAATTAAATTATTATATTGTCATAAGTTTTTGATATATGTGCAAAAGTTTAAACAATTCGAACATCGAGAAGTTTATACAAATTTAATTGAAAAACCGTTATTTTTTAGTGTTTTTTGTCATGCACTAAATATTTTTTTTTATTTTATGAAATTATTGTTTTGTCCTAAGTTCTTGATAGTACGCAAAATCTCTACATATTATTTCTCAAAGGTGTTTTTGTGTAGGTAAGTCATATTTCTCTTAATACCTCTTCAAAACCAATGATTATTCTAGCTATTATTTTGAAGAGTACCTTCACCAAAAAATAAACACATAATTAAACATATTTTTTTTTAACTTCGTAAACGTTTATATTATTTCTCAAAGATGTTTATATTGTAAACAGCGCCATCTACAGACAATCTGGCATAACAGTGTTTTAAACAGTAGTTATTTAAAACAGCGCCATCTCTTGACAATTTCTTTAAATAACGTGTACGACAGTCGTTTAGAACAGCAATTAAATTAAAAAAATAAAACATAACTGAGAAAACCAATATCTGTTTTTTTTTTTTTACAATAAAACATGTTGTACATAATAATAATTTGTTTGTAATGAGACTTTTGTTATTACTTTTCAAAACAAAATATCTTTTACTGCTTTTTACATTACATTAACGTTCGGTGACTTATGAATTATTCGCAGGGGCCATCTAGTTTTAAATAATTCGGACATCTCGAAGTACATGAACATTTAATTTAAAAATTCCATTATTTTTTAGTCTTTTTTTTGTTTTAAGACTAAAAAAGGTTTTTTTTTAATTCCATGAAATTATAGTATTGTCTTTAGAAGTACATACAACTACCTAGCTTAATAATGATACAACAATATGCATTGCATACAATTCAGTTTCGAAGGATCTATTACATAGTTATATACAACGTTATATCGACCTAATAAAAGCGTTTTAAAAAGTGACCAGCTCAGCTTTTTATCCGAGTAAGCACCTCAAAAGGTAGACATACATACATACACACACATACATACACACGTGTGTGTGTGTTTTTTTAACAGAGGCAGGAAAATATATTTACGTATCATCAAGATTTGATGTTCTGCCTGCTATGTCGGACTCTGATGTTCCTATACCGGCTAAAAACCTCATCTGTCTTCGGCCTCTGCTTCCCCCGTGGAACCGACGTTAGGCGTTACTTCACGGAGGGAGGATTTACCTACTGTTCTTCCTTCCTATAGTTAAAGTCAAAGTTTCTTTGCTTCTAGCCGTTATTATTTTAGCTCAATTTTTTCCTATGCAACGAAGATCCTAGAGAACCTCTGTAATGAATAAGTTGGTTGCTTTCCCTGCCTTCGATGAAAGCATCGCTTTGACTAAGGACTGTGGCCGAATTCGAAAATAGTTTCCAGAGTATTGCGTAATGAGTTGAAACGGAGGCACGCAAAGAACTTCATGTTTAAACCGATGAATATATGCTCGAAGACATCCATATTCTGAAAAGATTCGCGTCAGGTAGTAGATAACCTCGCCTTGATTGTTGTTAGCCAATCATTTACTCGTGGTACAAGGTGATACGTCCACCTGTTCTTTGTTGTGTGCATCCCACAGCACCTGCCATCAACTTACGCTGATTTGTCGTCCTTCTGTTCTGAGCTCCTCAGAGCTCAAAATAGCTGATCCTTTACGCCGGCAAAGGGCTAGTCGTTCCTAAGCTAGCATTTCGATGGGCAGCATCCCGGCAATAATGCACACTGCGTCCTTGGATACTGTGTGGGAAACACTGGCTACTCTCAGCGCATTCTACGTATGTATTGGTGCTATTTTTCTCCGTAACTCCTGGTTTTTGAAGATATCAGCTCAAATGAATATTCCATATCTAAGCACTGATATCTAAGCACTGATGCCGTTCTCTTCTGTTTCGGACCTTTTGTGTTTGGCGTCAATCGTGATAAGGATACTCTCACTACCGGCGCTTTAGCACCCACGTGGTTTGCCTGCTGCTTGAAATTGAATCAGGCATCGATCATCACTACCAAATACCAAAGAAATGGTTGTGATGTGATTTATTTCTCTCAGACTCTCAACGTGACATTTTCCACCTACTTTCTGCTGGTTATGAGCACCGCTTCAGCCTTGTACTCTGCCAATTCCAAGTTGCCCGCTTTCATCCACTGGCTGATCCTCTCGTAGGTAATATCGAAGGGGAGGTTTTTCTTTTCGAAGTGTATCGCAATGATCACTATGATCACGTGATCTGCATATGCTATGAGTTTGGCCTCTCTTGGTAATGTCACTTTCAGCACCCGTCGTACATGATATTCAACAAGAGGAGACCGAACATAGAACTCTGAGGTACACCTCCAGTGATTCCATGTACCTTCGGACCGGTCTTCGTGTCGTATTTCAAGAGTCTATCCGTAAAGTAGCTTGCTATCATCTTGCAAAGGTATTCCCGGACGTTTTTCGTACTTCCCTTATATCTGATTCCTGCTATCGCGTCCCTGGATGTGTTAACAACTAGGTTAATCGCACCTAAAGTTGAGCGTCCTTTCCTGAAGCCTATGAGCAACGGTTCGACTGCTGCTTCAATTCTTCTTTGTATTATACGTTGCAGTATTTTGCCAGCTGTATTCAGCATGCAGAGCGGGCAATAAAGTGTAGGCTCGTCCGGTGGTTTCTTTCTTTCAGAAAGAAGCACTAACCTCTATTGCTTTGATTTCGGAGGGAAACTACCCTTTTTGAGGCATGCATTGTAGACCTCCAGAAACAGTGATGGCGCCGCTTTGATGGTTGCCTTCAAACTGATTGGGAGACTTCTTATCCCCTACTCTATTAAGCGCTACCATCAACTGTGCCTCAGGAATCGGAGGATTTTTCCTTTTTTGCACTGCTCTGGTAGCTAGAGGAAATCCTTTTGTTGAAAAAGCAGTGCAATAACGATTCTCTCCGTAAGTTGAGGATTCGTAGGTGACGGCATTGGCTGTCTTTTCAGTTGGATCGTTCGGTAGTGAGAGTAGCCTGTCACTCGGATCCTTTTCCACCTTATTGATCAGGTCATTCCAGCATTTCCTTTTACTGTCTCTAATCGCTGTATTCAGCCTCCGATGTGCCTTCTTGTACTCATCCGCCAGTGTTCTTCAGAGATTGGTCTCCTCCGAACTCGCTGCGATACTCTTATCATTATGAGGGCGCTAATATCTTCACTCTACCAGTGCACAAACGGACAATATTTAGTGCAACGTTTTTGAGGTATACCATACATTTGAAATCCACTTCATCAGGACTTCTGCTTTCTTTCGACATTTCTACCACTGACTGGATTCTTATCCAGGGCTCAACACGGTCTCATCGAAGGATCGGTGTAATCTTTTATCATTATGGCCGATAGATACCATTCACAGAATCGCGCAGTAGTCACTGACCCGTATCTATCACCAAATTTGAGAAGAAAAAATATTAAAAATTTAATCATTTTAAATACGGAAAGCAACATAAAAATAATAATATTTTTCCTCTACGTAAGCTATATATAACTGGTAGTTTAGTTAAAACTATTAGACAAAAACCACTCACGACTTAAGCTGTTAAAGCCATCCATTAATGCAAACAGCTTCAGGGGTGGATATATATATATATATATATATATATATATATATATATATATTTATATATATATATTTATATATATATATATATATATATATATATATTTATATATATATATATATATATATATATATATATATATATATATATATATATATATATATATATTACTATGAGAGCAAACGTGAAAATGGTCCAACATATATTGCTATTAGTTGAGCTATCCAATAACCAGCATCTTATTTGAGGAACGGTGCATTACGTTAGTACCTTTTAGAGCTAAAATCTAAGAAGATAATTTAATATAAAAATATCGGCTAGGGATATATGTAAAAAAATATAATACTAAATAATAATAAAATGAAAATTTTATTTTCCTATTTGTTTCTTTACATCCATACTTTTAATATAAAGAATCATGGTAGGACTTTACTTGTTATACTCTGAAAATGACAAGGGCTTCTCCACACTAGGCTACCAACGGCCGCTACTAGTCATCACCTCCGATGGCCTAGTACGCGAGCCACTAGACGCGAACCAGTCGCAGTCACTAAAAGCTAGACACGGCCACTAGTCGCGCCAACTAGTGGCTAGACGCGGCCATTAGTCGCGGCTACTAATTGCTAGACACGACTATAAGTTGCAGCCACTAGTGGCTAGACGCGTTCACTTTTTCATCCATTTGCCTTAGTATTCTAAAGAGATCGGCCGTTTTTGTTTGCGGATATGGAACCACGCTTGATGTTGTTGGCATCAATTATTTTTATATGAAGACGGAGAGTATTTCGAATAAAAAACACCAATTAATCATCTTTAAAGGGTTAATCAAATTCTAACTATTCGCAAAGAGCGTGGACAACACGAATTGCTTTTTGAAGAGCTAAAATAAGATCCAAATAAATTCTAAAATTTTAAAACAAGAGTGAATTTATTCAATGAATAACTTACCGCGCTGTATAATAACCTTTAACATGGAAATACACAATTAAGAAAAATATCATCCCAACAGAAAGGCTGGCTATTAGTTTAAGGTAAGATGTTGTATTATTTTGTAGTCATTATTAATACTTATTTCATTATTATCTGTATATGGTGACGACGACAAGTCGCTGCCACCGGTGGCCTAGTATGCGGAAGCCCTAAATCGAGACTCCACATAGTAGAATGTACTATGGAAAATTTAACCACGTTAATACCATCTAAGTGGAGTAGACCTATGTTCACTCTAATACTCATTTTTGGCGTCATTGTTTTTAGAAACATCATTGTTTTTATGAACTTTCTTTGAGCAACCACCGTTAGTATACGGTAAATCCATTTATTATATTGTGATGAATATAGGAGGCGTCTGATTATTTATCTAAAACTAGTAAATTTTTTAGACCTACCCTTTTCAAGGATTCACTATTGTTGTGACAACGCATTCTGTTTGTTCAATAGAGGCTTCCAACTTCTAAATAAAATAAAGTAATAATTTGAAATTTGCAAACGATATAATTTCTTAGACCAAATTTAAAAATTTTGTTTGGGCAATCTTAAATTTACATTTGAAGGAAGCTCCCAAAAGTATAAAAGGAAATTGAAAAACCATTTTTTCTACGTAAGGATGTAAAGTACCTTTAAAACGATCTCTCTAAAAAGTGTTCAAATCTGGTTTAATTTTGATAATATAATTATTGCGCTTTAATTATAAAGATGAAATGACCCATCTTTATATTACAATACAGTTAAAATAAAAGCATTACTACTTCATAACATAATGAAATATTACTTCTTTCCATACATAATAACATTTGTAAATTAACAAAGAACTAGGTCACTATTAACTCGTGTTAATAGACATAAAAATAAAATTCATCAAAGCAGTTTACTAAATTGCTCTTCGCCTCCGGTCAGCCTGGACACAATCTGCCTCAAAAAGACATTTGGCTGAACAAAGCTTTGTAATTACGTCAAGTTTTTAACGAACTCGATCTTCGATAGAACAAAGTGTCTAAATTGATTATGCTACCGAATCAGACTTTCCAAGTATATAAGACTTAATGACTGTTTTATAGTTTCCCGCTTCTGAGAGTATTGAATCAATTTTACTACGGCTTGAAAATATTTCCTCTAAATTAACATGAACAATTGATGAAATGTCACATGAGAATCATCTGATTGGTTATATGGTTGGTATTTAATTTAATTGATATACTTGAGTAACCCATGGAATTACAATACTTTGTTAACCTATGAAAGAGTAACAGTACTATGAAAGACATTTTAAATTCTTTCAAATTTACATGCTTTAGAATAAATAGTGTGATAACATTTTTTTGACGACTTGTAGTAATTAATTTACTTATGACATAATTTAGATATTATCTGCCGCATATTTCCTTTATAATTATTTATAACTAATGATATTACTTAAACATTTTCTTCTTAAAATTGGAATCGCTGTTAAAAGAAATAAGTTTTTACAGCTTAACTATTCTGTATAAAATATTCCGGCGTAATGCAAAAATTATGCCTGAAATATTTTTAATAAAGCAAAGTTTTAATTAATTGTTGCCCAATTAGGCTATAATAAAAATCACTAGGAGCAAAAGTTAATTACAAAATTTCACACAATTGTTACTATTGAACCTTTCATTTATTTAATTTTCAATTATTAATTCACATATTTAATACCGAAAATGTTTTCAGAAAGGTAAAACATCCCAATATTGTCTGAAGGCTATTTGATCTTATAGGTGTATTTTTGATTCGATAGGTAATTAGAATAACAAATACATTAACTCGTCTATATAATACGTGAGAACGTAAAGAACTACGTAACAGAAGAATTATCATGAAAATTATTTAATCCAAAACAAAACAAAAATGAAGAAATTTATAAATTTTTTAAACGTATTTCGTTAAAATATTACAAGTTATAGCTTTGTATGACGTGACCCAAGACAACAAGAAACCATTATTAGTTATGTTGATTATGTGAATACAAAATATTTAATTTAGTTTTCAAAAATGGTCCATTTAAGTTGACAATATCTGCTACGGTTTTAAATTCATCCACATAAAAATTTTGAACATGAATAAGAAAAAGATGATGAAAAAAATGTTTTCATGCAATTAAATGCTTAGTATTTGAAAATCTTCCTCTAATATTACTTATAAAAACATCGCAACATTCGATTATATAAATACAATTATTATCATCGGCAGGTGATAAAATGAGACATTTTTAATATGTTATTTTTTACTATAATATACTATAATTTTTTACTATAATATCATAGCACAAACTCGGATATTACAATATAATTTGACAACGTCAAAATGAGCGTACTTCTTATTTTAGAAATTTCATTAACGAAACATTCAATAATGTTACGCACTTCCGAAATAATTAGCCCACATTCTTATATACTGTTGAAAAATAATTTTACATCAGGCCTTATTTTATGAAAAAAGAGAACTATTAGTTATATGATATCACTAATTGGTCAGATTAACTTTCTACTACAAATTTAAAACATTCCAGTAAATCATATTTATGTTTATGTAAAGTGATCACGGAAAAAAACTCCACCTCGTCGGCATAGATTTCCGTAAACTTTTTTCTACAATGTTATCTACTATAGCTGTACGCTTGACAAACTGACTGAAAATGTTGGAAAACCTTGCATGACAAGAAAATAATTGCAATGATAAGTTATTTTAATGAGCGTACCAGTCATTATAAAATGCCTAGGGATATTTCTGTTTAGTCAAAGTATGGACACGACCCTTATTTCCATTCATTACGCTTGCACCATAACGGCAATGAGATATTAATTTATTTCTAAAATTTCCAACTATTTTAAAATGACTGCGCTAATACCAACATCAACTTGTGTTTCAGGTTAAAAGGAGCCCCAAAGCTGCTCAACAGTCACTCCTTTAATAATATACCTAAAGATTATAGAAAATTGTGTTTTACATGACAAATCAGTAGTTTCATCGGCTTGAATAGATAAAAATTTGGAAATCATGTTTAATAAATTTTTGCATTACTTTGAATATCGAGTCGAAAATAGCGTCTGTATATGATTCGGTATTATTTTATCAATAAATTTGAATCTAAATGTGTCTTCATGGCATTATCTAAAGTCATAACCGAATCTATTAAATTTCCAAAAATTTCCGAATTATTTGAATCTGAACTTCCATCGTGGCCTCTGAGCGCGAGTTCAAACGTGCCATAAAATTGTATATAGTCAACAAATCTACACAAAATAAGTCTGTTTTTACTTACCAGAAAATTATGTTCTAATATAAATGCCCGAAAACCACTATCTAATTAAAAACGACTATTGTTTTCACAGAGAAATGTTAATTAATACTTATGTTGACTTGAAGAGTCATGTTTTTGTATTTTTCTCAATTACATGTTAGACCAAACATCAGAACTACTATAAATTAAGAAAGGAAAACAAAAAATAGCATTAATTTGGTTAAATCACAAGCCCACAATTTTTTTTAGATTCGTTTATATTAAAATAACGCGTGAAACCATTAAAAATAATTTAATTGCATAATTTGACACTAAATTTTATATCGGTCGCGGAACATTCAAATTCTTTAAAACCACTTTTCTTTCGAAACGACATTAGTAACAGTAACGACATTAATAACAGTGAGATTTTTATTACAAAACTATAAATTTGCGAGTCGCTTGTCGTGTTAGAAAAAGCGAAATTGAATGCGTTTGTTATTTTGCCCATCATGGATGGGTGTAATCAGTCATCGTGGCGTAATCGGTCATCATCGATTTCGTTCGGAAATTGTCTTCGTTAATTTTTTGTTTTTAATTGAAGTTTAATTGTTGGATAAAATATGAAGTTTAAGTTATATTTACTTTAATTAACTTAAAGATTTAAAGAAAATATTTAACAACGTAAATAAATGCTGATATTAAAATAATACTTTTAAGTCATAGAAAAAGAAACGATTGAAAAATATCTTCTTTTACGAACGCCTCTTACATTTCATTTTGTATCTAAAGTACTTCAAGCAGCACCCCCAGCTCTCTATATAAATCGCAGATTTAGCTGTTCATTAGTGATACTACTTTTTCAATAGTTTGTATGGACCGGGGGGCAACTGACTATGAAACCCGTAACGATTGGAATGTATTGTATGTAACATAGATACATATACTGTACGGTGTTTGTTTCGAAATTTTATATTTACAATGTTTGTATTCATTTTTAGATTTTTCGTCAGTTTTATTTTATCGTATTGATTAAAAACTTTGAACTAAAAATTAATTTTGTTAATTTTTTGTTTTCTTGCATTAATTAAAAATGAAAACGCTCGTTCCTTTTTTTGTCATACAGACACACAGCATAGCAGGCATTTTAAATAGGACCGCCATTGCCTTCTAATGACTTCCGTAGTTTTGTGTGTGATGTTAACGTAAACATTTCTTTTTAATAATTTTATCAAAAATGTTTACTTTTGAAATTGTGTGTTATCACACCGCAACTCTAGCTTGAAATATTAAATTACTTGTCATTTTGTTATTTTAATTATTTTTGAGTCTTTTTATCCTCAAAAATAATATAATGTTTTAGCAGACATTACACAGTGATACCATTTCAAGAATTTTAAAGTCGACTTAAAATGTACTGAGTTAACTTGTTAAATTTAATTATGTTCCCGATTCACTTGTTTATTCATATGTTATTCAATGAAATAATATTATTATCTTACAAAAATATAAAGAATTTTAACACAGTGGTTTTCACACAAAGTGGCGTATGTGACTTGGAATTTGGCTTCTGTACACGAATTGTAGATATTGTGATAGAAAATAGACATCAGTTTTTATCTACTCACCAAAAAATTGTGAAAATGTGAAAAAGTACATACTAAGTGTACCTTCATTTCACTGCTTCTCCAAATAACTCATCAGTTTAAAACTTTTCAATAAATATGCAGGTTAGTACGAGCGCTATTCTACAATTTTTAGATGAATTGAGTTATTTTGAAGTAAGGGTAATTACTCACGTACCTATTTTACTACAAATAACAGTAACATTTGTTGTGTAATTATTTACCCAATATTTTGATTTTGATGTTCGATATCGCCTTCTAATTTAAAATAACATATGCCTAACCTTGTTCGCAAAAAAACCAAAAACCTTCAACTAATCTTGATGAAATTTATAAATTATAATGATTATATTAAGACTTTGCTAGTATTTTATTTGTCTTATCAGATAAACTATATATTCAGCGTAATGGTAAGGAAACCATGTTAATTGTTGAATTACACAGAAATCACTAGACAGATTTTAATAAAATGTACTTTAATAAAACTTTATGGTTTTATAACTCAGTGTCTCAATCGATATCTGCAATGATGAAAATTATTACTTATTTCTACTACTGATTGATTAATTATGAGATTACTATTTAATATTATGTCACAAACTCGGTTTAGTACCAAGAACGTTTTGACAATTTTTTTTATGTCATATGATAGAATATACATTAAAAACGACATATTTAAAAAAAATTCTGCAGCTGATGATTATTTATTATAAAAAAATTATATTGGAAAAAAAATACTCACTTTACTTTTCATTATGTTCACAATGAATTTATCGTTAGACATTGAGACAGGCAAAAAAATAAAAGGAAATAATTAAATTAAATAATTTAAAATTTCTTAAAAATTATTGTTTAAAAAATAACTTCAATAAAAAATGTATTTTTCCAAAAAAATGCTAAGGTAAATATTTTTTATTAATTTTTAATTTCAGCTTATGTTTTTGCTGGTTATAAACATTAAAGAAGTAAACTGAAGTGTCATTCGTTCATATTCAACCGTGGTTCTTAAAATTTTGAATCTTTTCAGCTAAAAAAGTATTGAAATTTAAATTGTAAGAAAGTTTTGCGTATTTTATAAAATGGTCTGAAAAATAGGGTGCCCAATAAAAAGTACCCAACTATATTATTGAAATAAAGAAGGTGAATAGTTAGTTTGTATAGTTACAAACCCATTTTTAAATAAAATAATAAAAGAGATTTTGATTTTCGATTTTTTAAGTTATGGCTGGAACAAATTAAAATACTATTCGAGGGAAATGACGTATATATAAGGTTTTTTCAATTATTTGCTCGACAAAATTATTAAGTAAAATGTATAGAAAAAGTTCGCTTTATAGGTGTGAGCGAAATATATAATGGATGGTTCTGTAAACCTAGAACGTAAGTGGATTACTGAACAACCGATTTACATCAAACAATTAATTTCATGTTTTCGTCATTTGAAATGATTTTTCGCCTCTCGATTCCTTTACGACAAAATGTTTAGTGATACTAAATATCTGAGAATGGTTCCATGCTATACCAATCTAAACAAAATCCTACAATTGTGATAATATTATCTGTGTAGTCGTAGTGAGAAGCTACAATATTTTTAAAGAAATAAAATATGCACCTAAATTTTACCAATTACCGAAAATATTTACACACGAATTCGAGAATTGTAGTCAAAAATTCTATAATGATATTATTATATTTTTTAATTTCATTTCAAGAATGCGCCAGAAGACGTAAAAAAATCCTATTTAACGAAGGAGCTTTTGAAAGGTGCAAGAAAACAAGAAAACCTAAAAAAATTTTCTTCGAAAGATTTTTTGTGAAGAACGATGTATAAAACCATCAAATGTTCGGTTTACAATACTTAAAAACGTCCTCTAATAACTCCATTCTTTAATAGCTAATAACCTAGCTTGAATAATTAAAAAACACAATAGTTTATATCATAAAAACCTACCTGATATGAAGAAAGAACAAAAGTCGAATCTACCAAAATGGTCTACAAAATTGCTCTTCACATTGAATCCGTTAGAATAGTCCAATAAGTTTTGGTGGAACAAACAGTCGTAATTTCGTACGCGACTGAAACGAACTGTTGAAGTATTTAAAACTTAATGACTCTTTTACTATGTTCCGCTCCCAGGCGTATTGGATCTGCTTTATTATGGTTCAATTCCGATAATGAGCTCAGGCAAGTTAAACTGTATTACGTAAGAGTTAACTTATATGAATCTAGAACAATTAAATTAATTTCAAATACAAACGTTAGGATTACAAATAAATAATGTCAAATATGGAGTTCTATAAAAATATAATAAAGCACAAATATTGTTGCCCCTTTATTACACAATATATAACAAGTACTCTCAATAATTAATTTCACTTACGTACAAAACATAGGTAAACATTTAGATACTTACACCCCAAATTACTGGGTAAAGTGGTAAGGTTTTAATGAAATGTTTCAAGCTGTCCATAATCTTTTAAAAAACCTTCATTGATAAATACAACTATATATATATATATATATATATATATATATATATATATATATATATATATATATACCTATATTTATATAATCAAACTTCAACAAAATAAATTTAAAAATATCTGACCTTAAATAGAAGAGGTAAATTTTGGCATACTTTAAACATATACCTTAACTAGTCCAGTCAAATAGTACAAAAAAGAAGTATAGTATGAACTTAGAGGAGAAAATAATTTTGTATTTCGATGTATATGTGATTCAGTGGAAAGCTTGAGACTGAGTTTTCGAGATAGAGGACCACAAGCCACGGTTATTGAGATTTATTAAACAAATTTGCACCCCTCGTTTCAAGATGGCAGCAAAACTGCAATCCCAAAAATATAGTTTTCTGCTATCCCCCTACTCACCTATCTAGTGATAAAAATGACTACATAAAATGTGGCCTGCATCATATATGACAAATGGTAAAGAAATTCATTTTTATTCAAGATATGTATCAGTTGTTGTTTACTTTTTTGATGCTAATTTGATGGTACACATAATTGCTTACTATTAAAATCATTATTAAACAGTAACGCTTCTAAAGGTAGCACCAAAACTTTTTCACCACCTGAAAACGGAAAATGAAACAAATGCCCATCTATAAGATCGAAGAAAATTCCGTAGAGAATTTCATATTTCTATTAATTATAGCATTAACGTCGGTACTCCTGTAGAGAAAGAGAGAAGAAGGAAAGAAAAGGATACTGTTTATATGCACGACGGATATGTTTCCCTTTATTATACCTGCTAGTTTTTGAAGATTTTATCTTTCAATTAAGGGAAACGACAAAAGTCTATACAGTAATGAACGCAGATGTTATAAGAATAAAAATTGCGCTTTTGAATGAACTTCGTGAAAAAAGCCCCTCAAAACTTTTATTTAAATCTGAGAAATAATATATTATTCATAAAAATCAGTTTATTTCTTTAATAGTTTTTAACTGCTATTCACATGAAACACTTTGTACGAACAAAATTTTACAAAATGCATACTTTATTCCTACATAGAACCACAAATAGTGCGAACCATGCAATTAGTCCACTAGTTTATACTGCTAACTGCATTATTTTCGTTTCGCAGCGTTCGCTTGACAGGTAATTTGACAGCGGATATTTTTAATTTTCTTCTGTGGGAATTTTTACTCAATGCTGTGAAATTTAAGTGATAGAAAGTGTAACGATGAGAACGTTTTGAGCATGACATTTTTCAATATGACTGTGAAAATGGTACAAATGGCGGTCAAAATTGCGAATGTATCTTTTAAACCTGGGGTATGTATTTTAACTGAAAAACTACGATTATTAAATTGTATTTAACATAATATTTAATATTATCGGAAACGTCAAACGCCCAAAATGCGTCATTCACTTAGTAAAAATAGCTTAAATATTCTTTCATTTAAAGAAAAGAAACATAAAAAGTGCAATCAATACGATTATTCCATCAGTTCAGGCTACCAACTTCATTATTATAGTTTCGTAGCGTTCGCTTGGTACGTAATCTGGTAGCGGATATTTTTAATTTTCTTCAGCGGGGAAATTTTTTCCCTTGCAATTAAAATACAATGGCGTGAGTTGCATCACTTTTTCTCATCGTTTTAGATTATTAACTTGAATTAATAAAAAGTTCACAATTAAATGAAGCTACGTGATGTAGTATTATCTCTACTTGCTTTAATTTCTTTACTATGACCTAGTAGTTTCATTGTATTACAGCATCCTCAGGTGGGCTATTAGCAAAAGATGAACCCACCAGAAGATGTTGTAATACAACGAAGTAATACAACCCACCAGAAGATGTTGTAATACAACGTAAACAATGAATTTCTACAAAATTAACGCCAAATGTATCCAATATTTAATAGAAAGTGTAACGACGAAAATATTTTGAGCATAAAATTTTGCAATACGCCTGTGAAAATGGTGCAAATGTTGGTCAAGTTTACTAATATACTTTCAGTCCGAGGTATATACTTTTGTTTATAAAAGTGGTTATTAAATTTCATTTAATAATTCATGGTTTATCTGGATGTATGTAGTTGACTTAAAACAAGAACTTTCTCAAAGTAATAATGATAATACAAACCACTTTCATTCTCTTTATTTATAACCTAAAAATGTGGAGAAACAAAGTGATATTCATTTAAACCCTCAAGAGAAACTGTAAATAAAAAAGAACGTGCAAACCTTTTAATTACAAAAACTGCAAAGATTATAAAAAACGAAACTTTAACCAACGTGATATTTTCAGGAACGAGATGACACAAACTTATTAGTTAGGAATACGGATAAAAATTATTTCATGGCGAAGTATTTCATATAGTCAATTTCATTTTCAAGATCTTATTGTAAAATATTTTTACAGATATTGCCGAATATATATGTATGTTATAATTAAATTTCCTTCTAATTCGTCAAAAATAAAGATGAATATTGCCTATATTCAGACGTAATTCCAAATTCTATTATTACGTAAATACTCCAACATTTGTTTTAATAATAGGTCTGGCATTAAAACCAAGGCCGGGCAAACATTGAACTCTAGTCTCATTAAATGTGACTTTCTGTAATGGTGGTTATATAATCGTCCATAAAAGCCTCCATTAAAATTATATCCATATCATTTTAAACCATTTACTTTTTTCCGGTAAAGAAATTTTGTATTTTTGTAACATTAATTTTCAGTTTACATGTGTTTCTTTTTATAAAAATATAAGTCAGTTTAAATGACCCTTTCTGATGATATCAATGTATTTAAGAGAGAATACATATTTATTTTTATTATAGATATAAATATCATGAATCAAACTGGAAAAGATAAGTTTCACTTACTCGCAAAAAGCTTTGTGATGTCAACGTCCAGGTGTGGAAAATTGTAAAATTTTGCGCACTCAAAAAAAGAATTTTGATACTTTGTTTTATTATATTTTTCTATATTTTCTATTATATTGTAGAATTTTCCATAACCACAATTTATTTCCGAAATAAAAAGAGAAGGGGATATTTTTGTGTTGTTATCAACTTATATTGACGTGTCGAAAACGTTAAATCGTTTGACATAATTATAGTACAGCGCCCATGCGGATTTTCGAATTGTATACTTGAGGAATATACATTATTTACTGAAAGTCTCTTAATTGTCCTATATCCCGACATATAAATTAGTTTTTGTCATACACCATTAATTAGGAAAAATACTCCCATAACCGAAGGATTTATGGGAAGAAAGAGATTGGACTTCAAACATTTAAGACTGTTTTTAAAAACTATAACCATAATATCTCGGAAAATTATAAATAAATTTGGAAAAAAATATAAAAATAATCATTGTTTGAGTATCTATATATCAATCTTTGTTTTTATTCTGTATACATAATTCCTATTAATTTGTAAAAAATTAATAAATTCTATGAGTGGAAATGAAAATAATATAAACCCAATTTTTGTAAAGATTAATCTAGTTTTTTCTCTGTCATTATTACATCTCAATCGTGATTAAGTAATTCCGAAAAATTGCAATAAATTGGATTTACAAGGACAGTGAATATTTTTATCTCGGTCTTCACTAGCATCAGCTGCAGGCCAAATAGACATCAAAGTTGCCACATTTTTTTCTGTATAAAATTTATCTATTGATGGATCTGTGGAACAAAAATATTTAAGGGCTAACAAGCCTCTAAACAACTTAGATTAATAAAACAATCTTATATTGGCAACATTCGTTACATAAGATGTTATGTTACTAATTTGTTTTGCCCCTCTTGAATACTCTTTAAAACAATTATGAGAAACATTCAAATAAAATTATAATTTATTTTATTTTTTAATATCTTATCACTATAATTAATAACAATAATAACGCTGATGGTAAAAGCCAATCAGGAGATGAATTTAGTAATTTTTTATTAACTGCTTTATTTACAATGTTTAACGATATATAGCGGTTAGAAAAAGCATACGAGGGACAAACATTTTGCATTAAATTTTCAAAAAATTCAGTTTATCAAAGCGTAATTTGCACTTTGATTTTAAAAAAATAATAGGAATAATTACTAGTCCTACGAATTAATATACTGCCATCTAATTGACTTCTATCAAAAATGTAATAATTTTCTATACAAAATTTCAAATGTACTTTGTAGAAAAATATTGCACCTACATATCTAACGTAGATAGAATTCATGTATATGGCATGTAGATATAATTTTTCTGAGAAATATTGAAATTAAGATATATAGCATCGTTATATCGGGAATATAGTTTGAAAAAGTGCTTAGAACATTTTTCTTTTTTCCAGTAAGTAATAGAAATTTGCTGATACTTTTTACCGGGATGGACTTTCCTGAAAAATGATTTTTAGCGAATTGCTTCATAGTTTTAACTTTGACACTTTGAAACTACTAATTCACTTCGAAATTCAAATTTGAGATCTACGTCATGAATTTAATTCTGCAAATTCACTTTGTTTAATAATACAAGCATAGTCGTAGTAGCCTTACTTTCAGGGAAAATGGATTAGAAAGGTTTAATTTTCTGTTTAACGTAAGATAAAAATAATTTTGTAATTTGCACGTATCAGGCAATGTTAATCCGTTCTCTCCCCGACTCCATTTATTTTATCGTATTACGACTTATGAGTAATTTTGAAAAAAACATCAAAATTAAGAAATGTGTTAATATTTGTTTGTGTTTGCGTGTTTAGGTACAAACAAAATTAAGGTTCTATGAAGACATTATCGTTTTCATTATTTGCACGAAAATTTTCGATATTGTCATCGACTTTATCGAAATTAAAATTTCCACAGAAATAAAAAATGTTATTTCCGATATCACTTTGTTTAATAATAATTTTATCACGTTCATTATTTTGTCTCTATATCAGAGCATAGTGAATATTTTGCTACAAGACCGATTACGATACGGGAAAATGTATTTACGTTACGTAAATACGAGGAAATGCAAAAAAACTATATTTAAATTCTTTATATACTCATCAAATTAGATATTTGAATTCGTATTAGAATTTAAAATTAACTGGCTATGAAAATAACTTCTTAGCAAATAACTTAGCCAAGTTTCACGATTCGTGCCTAGTTGTATCACAGAGCATTAACTACCTAAATATCTACGAATTTTTTTGTTTACGGAAATCTGAGGCAATGCTTATCCGACAAACAATTCTCCAGTCTTTTAATTCATTTATATTGTGTTTCCACTTGGGTTATTTTCTTCAAAATATTGGTATCCATATTTAAATTTTAAATTCGGTGTCCCACTTTCCTAATATCAGAGACGATTTATTGCTTGTACTTGTCAATTTCATTCCGAGAGAACAAAACTTGTCTGTGTGCCATGCGAGAAATATACGCGCATCACTGCCTTAACCAAAAATATATGAAATATATAATCAACGGAATATAATTATATGCAATTTCCAGGTGGCAATTAATTTTATTACTATCAACCACAGCATCCATTACAAGTAATTTCATTTAAGTTCCCTTAAATAATATTTCTTCACGAACGGTACTCTATATGTTAATTACAAATATTGTATAGATATAATAAAACTTTTCAACTTCTTGTGATTATTAACAAAAACAAACTAACAGTTCTATAACTATTTAATTAGATAATAACAATATTGGGGTCTCATTCAAAGGTTATTACTGAAAAAGGTTAATTTAAAAATAAAATAATTTCCGAATTAAGGGCCAATTTTTTAATCTACATTTAAGTATTTAAAATTTGAAATCACATCCAAAAGTAGCACCAATACCTTAATATGTCAGTAAAAATGCCAAAAAAATATTTACCGATTCATGTCTAAGAAAGACAGATAAAAAACTTATAAAGTCGCTCATGTGTCCGTTCAATTATTGCCAGAGACATTTCTTTGAAATTTGGTATGAAGAAACGATATATCACTGGGGATATAAATTATTACTCCGCCTATAATGCGATATTTACCCCTTATATCTGTATAGAGAAAGTGAATTAAATACACGAAATTTAGTACTTTTGTCTGTAAAAGCAAATAATAAAGATCTCAACTGTTGGAGTGAAACTTCTAAAATGACGTCTGAATCATCTATCACGTTAAAATTGTGATAGATGATTATAACGTTTTATAAAACAAGTATCGAAAGAATCTGACCCGTATTATATTATGTTATGCTATTTACTTCGAGTGGACAATTTATTAAGTACATTGATTAAGCACATATTTGGCAAGAAAAAATAGAAAAAGAACAAAATTCCAGGTAATTAATGATCATCATAAATTAATAACTGACAACAATCGTTTAAGAAGTTTCTCTGCATCGGTGAGCTTATATGGGCAAGATCATTCTTATTTTATAATTAACAGGCTTATAAAGAAGCCTGTTTTCAAAAATAGAAAAAATATATCTCGCTTCCCCAGCCTTATTGCTCAAAGTAATAAATACAAAGGTATAAAAACAACAGCGTTGCTGGAAATTAAATATGGTAGGAAAACTATAACAAACATTATAAATTTTACAGTTTCTGTGATTTCATAATTTCAAGGCTACATAAAAATGTATAACTAATAAAATAAATCTAGTTTTCAAATCTTTTAAAATACTTTCACAAGCGTTTTATTGTTCATAGTCTACATTGGAACACCTCACTTGAATAAACAATTAGGAGACTAAATAACTTGTTTTTTTTTCTATTTCGGTTTAAATTTATAGAAATATTTACCAATATCACATATTGTAATCTTAGCTCACAGAATATATGTAACTAATCGGCCGTCATAAACTCAAATACATTGATAACAATCCACACACGAATGATAATACTTTCATAGTTATAACTGCAAGACTATACAAGTAGCAATATTTTAAAATTTAATTATTAATTTTTTTGAGAATCCGTATTAAAGCAATTAAAATTGTAAAGAAATTATGTTTGTCCAAATTTGTATGATGTATATACAAGCACTAGCACGTTTTATGCAAAACCATTTAAAGCATATAAGAATAATCACACAAGAATATTTATGAGATTCAAGTAAAAATTATTATGAATTTAAAAAATATTATTTAAAATAGTTTATATACAATTCATATAAACGATTCAAATCGCACCACTTCCTAGCTACTTTATTTTGGTCACAAGATGTAATCATATTAATGAAATTTGTTTAATGTAAGAAAAACTGGTAATGGCTTAAAATGTTGCCTATAGATAATACGTGTCCCATACTTAAAGATAAAGCGTATATAATTAGGCTAGCATTTACAAAAACAGAGCAGTGAATATTCACACTAAAAAAATATGTCCGCGTAAGGAAAACAAAATATTTTTTAAAGTGTAACATGTTCCACTTAATATACTAAAATCATGGTTTTAATTAGCACGAAATTTAACCCTAACTACCATCGCATAATTCGGGCAACACGATGCCATACTCCATCATAAATGTTAAAATTGAACTCTGGATTTGTAACTATTGTTACTCCGATTTAAATTTATACTTCTCCCATTGACAAAAAGTTTTTTTAAATTTCCCTAATGTAACTCGAATGAACTCGTAGGCGAAAGCTGGAACATAATATTTTTATTATTTTTTATATACCCGCTTCGTTTTATGGGTGAACTATAAAAATGTTGTGTCAAAAAACTACTTTACGTTGTTTCTACTGCTTTTCCATATTACAGTGAGCTTTTCCATATTCAGGCATATATCTATCCAATATGTTTGTTGTAATTTGTAGAAGCAATACTATATTAAGTAAGTTCGAATTTTTCGGGCTTACAGTAAGAAAAATTATGTGTTAGAGAACAATAATGCCGGAACTGCTCGATAGCCTCGCGCTTCATGCATAATAGATGACGGCCCTCATTTGTTTTGTTTCAAATCAAAGCTTAATGTTAGTTCGCACCACTTATGTTTATGTAATGCTACTCGTATATTAAAGAGACATTCGATTGTTATATCGATGGTACTTATGTTGATTTATTTTCAATTAGGCGTAAAGAAATTAAAAATAAAATGAAAATAAAATATGTTAAATAAAATATGCAGTAAACTGCATGTTCTAAATTCAAAACACACATAAATCTTCATGCGATTTTCAAGATTTTTCTAACCAATTTTTCGTGTTTCAGTCCAGTTTTGTCCACGATTTCTCTTCAAGTAAAGAGTGCAGGGTACATAGAATTGTTATGACCATTTATAGGATATTGTTTCCCCCAAAACCAAAAATGAATCCTTTATATCATTACTCATGTATTCGTTCCTTTTAATCTAACCTTTTACTAAAGAGCAGAAAAAATACTAATTATTTTTCAGACTTTTTTATGGTACAACTTAAAAGAATTTGGAAACAATATATATTTTTTGAATTTTATGTAGGTTTTTGAAAATGTCTGCAAAAATATATTCCCCCTATCTCCGAACCAGCTGAATATATAATTATGAAAAAAACGGTATTATTTGAAGTTTAACCAAAGTGTACCGGAAATTTGCAACAATCACGCCAAACCTTAATTTTTTTTGGGAAATTCACTAAATATCCACGGCCGTTAAAGATACACAGAGCAATAGATTCATCTTGTGAAAAATAATAATAATAATTGTACAAAGTTTAATGGAAATACTATTACACTATATAAAAATAGTGTAAATACTATTAATACTATTACACTATACAATATGTTTGTATGTGTGTGGGGAACCATGTTAAGGCGAATTCCATTATACATATATATATATATATATATATATATATATATATATATATATATACACATAAATACGGCCACATGTACGTTACGTTACATTATATTATCACATTCATATATAATAAAATTACTCACGCTTCTGTGGACCATTGAAAAAAAATCTTTCAAACAAAGAAAATTTTCTTTATCATTTGCATAAATTTGACATATTGCTAATTTTTTTTACAATTAAAAATGCCATGTCATTTAAAATACTGTTTATATTTTTCATGTAAAAACCCCTTTTAAAATAACGACGCTTAAAATAATTACCAGTTAACACAATTGGCTTTGACTATTTGCACATCTAAAGATAACAAATAAGAAAACTTTTGTTGTCACTATAATATGAAAATTCAATAGTCAGCGGACTAAAATATAAAACACTGACTCTAACTTCATACAAATTGCTTGCAACTCTCAATTATTCTGTCTAGAAATTCTATACAAATAACTAACTAATAATAAATTTAATAAAATATTCATGGACAGCTAAATCCCAGGCTCTTTGTTCGTGGTTCATCTGATGAAATCAAATGATACAAAATTCAAAAGCACTCAAGTAACCAAAGTGCGAAATCTTTTTCAAATATCCTTATAACGTTAATCGTAATCACATTACGACAGGAACTAAGAGTTATGCAACAAAAAACACATTTGTATTAGTTTCGAAAAGAAATGGCAAAACGACTGAAAATAAATGGAAGTTACTTGAAAAGTGAGATCAAAATTAAACACAATATTCGTATTATATCAGTAAAACAGGATCATATATATGTAGACTATTTTGATGACGACCAGATTATATGGAAGACTAAAAAGATATTATAGACTAGCTATACATATGTACTCCTAATGGTGTGTTTTTTTTTAATGAAATGAAATAAAAATCACTAAGTGAATATTTCCAAGATGTAGCTTACATTCATGCAAAACATCAAGATCAGTTGAGTAAATAATGCGTGAAAATGAAACAAACTTAATATATATTACTATATACTCGTATTAGTTAGAATTATACATAGTTTATGTGTTATTTTTCTTATAAAAATTATTTATATTTCCGAAGTGCTTAAACATTCAATGACAAAGTACAAATCATACTTTTTAATTTTTTTGAAGTTTATTTTATTTTATTTTAAATTTTATAAGAACAATATGTCAACTTACAGACGTATATTATCCATTAACTTAATCCATTACGTATAAATCCCTTAATTTAAAATATAGTAATAACATTAATATTATGTTTACCGAACACTTATCAGATAGACACAGTTTAAAGATAAATCTTACTGTGCAAATTCTTCCGTCATTATTGGAGGATAATTAAACAATTACATTCATTATTTATATTCCTTCAAAATACTAACCTAGAATAAAAGGAAAATGTAGTGGAAAGTCAAACTTCAACAGGATGTATTGACTAAATATGACGTCCCTGCAATGGAGATTTTTGTCACCATCGATAAAAGCTTCCATTAAAATTTCATTTCCATTTTCCGGCTTATGTATTTTACGTAATTCCCAAGAAGTGTTTGGTATTACAATGTTTTAAATATTCTATTTTAATGTGACCTACATTATGGTTTGAGAAAAATGTCCTTACTTGGCATATTTACTGATGAATTTTGAATTCAGTTAATGCTCCTGACAACGCTGAAGGATTCGTTCATTGATACCACCGATATTATAATCAATACATTATAATGCAATATATTGTATTTAAAAATTAATTATTGAACTATTTTATTCAGAAAGGAAGAAATATTTCTAATCTAACTATATTTCAAACATAAATTATTAAAATTCATTAAAAATTATACCAATAATAATAGTGACTATAATAGTTTTGTGGGCGAATTTGACCATATATATATATATATATATATATATATATATATATATATATATATGTATATCAGTTTTCTTGATATAATTATTATAACACCTAAACAATTTCTCATCTAAGAGTAATATTTTTCCTTTTATTTTCCATGAAATCCCCAAAATAAAATAAATTTACACCACTTAATTATACTGATTATATAGCTGATAGCGACTTTTCAAATTATAAGAATAAATAATTTTTTTAAGGATCACCGAGGAAAACCATAGCACCGTCATTTTAGAGCAAAAAGAAAGTTGAAATGCGCATAATGGTCACTCAATTTTCATATCGCCTTATGCATAACAAATGATGTTCCTCGTTTAATTTTTTTAAAGTCTACATTCTACCTATCATAATTGATTGTCTCAATCTCTGATATAATAACTGGGTATGTCGTAGTTAGTTGAGTCTTTTGTATGAAATGGTAATAAGTGATATTTTAATGTTTATTTAAAATGGTAATTAAATGTGCCCTTTTATTCTTTTATTGTTCCAATCTACCACTTTTTATCGTTTTATATTTTTTAGTTCTTGTTTTTTTAATAATTAATATGTAGTTCTTTCGAAAAAAATAAATAAAATTCGACTTAAAATTTAGCCATGATATGAGGACGGATTACTTTTAATTAAGGAAAACCATATTAAATATCTGCGTTTCTATGTAAATAAAATAGTACTTATTAAAAACAAAATAAGTTGCTTTTATCATCATCATTCCTAAATTCAGATTATATATATTTTCAACAAGTTTCCTAAACTTACTAATGCCAATAATGCAAGAGTTCCGAATTGTTTTACATATTTCCAAGACAATTTAATATCTCAAAATTATTCTGACACATAAAAACGTCTATTTTTTGATAAATACTTCCTCATTCTTAATATATATTTTGTAGTCCCCTTCCAGTTGCTCTTCCAATTTCTCATTAAAGATTCATCACGGTTTTTTCTCATTTCTTTTTTAGACTTAAAATCGTTGCCAGATATGTAAACGACCTATACCAAGCTTGTTGCAAAAGAAAATTTATGAGTAGCGTGTCGTATCCCATGTTGCTATCCGCTGAAAGTTTGCTAACCAAATTCATCAATTGTAACTCAAAATTATAGAACTTGTTCAGTACCTTCTCTTTGCAAAACCATTCTAGAATGCGAAGATGAAAGGTCGACCAAAGTAAAATGGTAAGATGGTAAGAAAGAGTAAGAAAGCTTAAGAGTTAAAGTATGTGAAAAGGTTTTATACTGACTTATACCCTCAAATGTAACGTCATCAGCGCGTAGTTCCTTACATTACGTAGAATTCGTCTATTATAAAGTTACTTTTCTGGCATTTCAATTCCCTACAGCAAACGTTATTTTACTTATATTATTTTGTAACTATTTATCTAAAGTCTATAAGAAATATTTTTTCCACTTCTTCATCTTTATACGACGGGTGCAATATGAAAAAACGCAGCTTTTCTGCCAGAGAATTATTCCAAATCGGAAAATTCAAAAACTTTCTCACAATTTTAGAATTGTATGATTAAAATAATGTTCTATAATGTATATAATGAGGTTTGGTATTATACTGAAGCGAGATACTTAGCGGGAAGAAAAAAAAACATGGAACATTGGATCGGGAGAGCACACATTTATTTTTATCATCCCTAATCATTTGATATTTAATTGCAAAAATTATCAAATACTTTCCATGATAAACATACAACAATATTCTGCTACTTAGGCTAGTACTTAACTTATATAAAATATATAAATATGAAATTCAAAACCTATGTACTTGTAGATTGAAACTTATTTTGCTGCCTGGTATGGAAACACATTTTTTTCAAATGTTTGTGTATAAGCAGTAGAAGGCTGAAAATTTAATTAGGTTCACTAAAACAGCGTAGAACAGATTAAATGTTGCACGTATTTGACTTAAGTACGTTGAAATTTTACTTTGTTATTATCAACAATTGTGAACCTTTAGCTGACTAATAACCACCATCAGAGGTATTGAATATTACGTTACGTTAATATCTTTATGAAAGTTCTGACGTGATAAAGTATTGTAAAAATAATCCATAACTATTTGCGAACAACTCATTTTTTCATCGAACGCTGTTTACCAGAAATATAATATTACCGTTATTTCTTCAATCTAAGCCAGGGATGTAAGTAAATAAATAAAATCGAAATATCATAGTCTGTGTATATAATAAAACTGTAGAATTAGGCTGTATGTATATTAAAGCTATTGACGAAAAAATTATTTCATTTCGTCGCACGTTTTCGTGACTCTACCTTGAGGAAAATAATATCTTGCTATGCGATAATAGGTTTAACTTTAATATATAATCTTTTGTTATAGCGCGCGTAGCATACCCCAAATAGCGCTTCTATTTTCGAGAATAAATAGTATATTAATTATAATTCAGTTAAACTAATAATATTATTGCTCCATAACATAAAAAAAACATTAAATTTTTTTTCACATAGTACAAATTATCAGTGGGAAAGGAACTGAACTGTCTTTAAATTCGTGTTTACAGATTGATTGATTGAATTGGTCTCCGCCTCCACGCAGCCTGGATATGAAAAGACTCAAAAAGAGATTTGGTGGAAGGAAGTGTTATAACTAGGTCGAGTTTTCAACGAACTCGAGCTTTGGCGGGACGAAATGTCATAATTTAGTATGCGACTGAGACAAACTTTTCTCGTATTTTAAAATTAATTACTGTTTTACGTTGTTCCGCTTCCGGGTGTATTGAATATCATTTATTACTTCGTCAAATTATACCCTATAAAAGGATTTACATAGTTCGGGAACTTTCTAATGATAACAATCTAATTTATTCTAAAAGTGTTTTTTTTGTTCAAATAAATCTAATATTCCATGGTAATACAACACAACAAAACAATTTTAATGTTTTTTATTAACAAGTGGTATTGTTTCTTTATTTGTGTGGTAAAGTTTTAACTACAATACTATTTACAGCGTATTTTTTACGGTTCTTCGTTTTTCAAGGTAATGACAAAATCTTCAATTTATAATGCAATACAGAAACTATAAGTGAAATGTCTTTATTAAATATGTAATTTATATACTTTTATTTTATATTTTAAAATTTCATTTAATCATTCGCATATTTAAGGCACAATATACTTTCAGATAACAACTCTAACCATAGTTTGAAGGCAATTTGTATCTTATTAATATTGGTAGAGGAATCCACAAACAGGCAGAATAAGGTAAAGAAGTAACCAAAAAAAATCATCAAAATTATTGAATTCCTTACTGCATTATAATTATTTAAAAGTGGTAGAAATTCATTAATTGAGTTATTTCTACATGATGAAAAATAGAATTATTATGTACAAACAATCAAAAGAAAATATTACCATGGAATATACGCTTAAGTGATAGTATATTTCTAAGTGTTTAAGGAACCTTGTAGTGAAGTTCCACTCGAATTTAACGGGGGTTATATGTTTGCTAATATTTCCGAATAATTTTCCTGTTAACGTATGCCTATCATAACAATAATTGACTTGTATAAAACATATCCATAAACCAACCATTCTGCATAGACTAATATCGCCGGCAAAGTCAAACTTAAGCCCTGTCAGTCAACAAAGTGATTGTAGTCAACAACGACGATAGACATCTTTATAACCACATCGTTTTTCCCTCAAGTTTCTAATTATCAGCGCAGAATCCTAAAAGTATATTAAATGAATTTTATATCTCGTGTTGTGCTTTATGTGAAGTTTGTCCCAAATATTTTTAAAACTTTTCTAACAAATATTTAAATACGTTACTTGGGAGCTATATCGTTTTTAAATGACTCTTGTAGCTTTGTATATAATGTTTTAAGCATTATTTCCTTCTTTCAGAACCGTACATCAAATATTTATTCTTAAAATAGTACCGTATCCCTTTAGTAATAAAATACGTACTTGACGCGCTACTTCATATACGATTGGTTCATATGCGACCGTAGTTCTTAAAATTCTGAATCCCTTTAGCTAAAAGGGTATAGAAATTTCGAATGTAAGGAAGTTTCGCGTATTTTATTACATGCTCGGAAAAATAGGGTGCATAATAAAAATATGTTACCGACATAAAAGAGTGAACTGTTTATTTGTGTAGTTACAAAATAATTTGTAAACTAATTACTTATAGAAATTTTAATTTTCGACTTTTTAATAGACAAGTTTAAAAGAAATTGAGACACCATTGCAATTGACTAAATGTAATTGACTAAGATGTATAAGAAAAGGTTGGCTATATAGGTAGAAAGAAATATTTTTCACATGGTTCTGTAAGCCTAAAATGTAAGTCTATTAATGAATTATCGATTGACATTATAGGCTTGTAACGTCAAATATTTTCGATATCTCAAAGTCGGATGTACATTGATGAAGCTTTTATCAACATATACCTCAATCTCTCAGAAAGGTCATAGTCTATTTATAATTATTCCATATCTGAAGAAAGCTGTGCAGTAGCAATAAACATAAGAGAAATCGGCAAAGAAACATTCTCTTCTTATTTTTATGAACAAGGACGAATTAGGAAAATTTATGAAATAATTATTTGAAAATAAAAAAAAATAAATTCGTAGAGATTCACTGATTCAGGAGTTCATAATGACGAAAAAATAGTGACTAAGATTAAGGAACTAAGTGATTAAAAAGCCAAGTTTGTTTTTTGTAATATCGTTACGTATTTAATATGTCGCATTTTCATTATATCGATAATATACTTGCATACTTTTTACTGTACACCCTATTTTTCATAACATGTTATAAAATATGCGAAACTTTCGTACATTTTAAATTTTAATACACTTTTAGCGGAAAGGAATTAAATTTTAAGAACTGCGTTTGAATACCAATCATATTTTGATACACTACTTTTATTATTACAACTAGCGAAAATATGGGATGAAATTGGAAATTTATAACAATTATTTATTGTCATTTTTGCGTGAGTACATCAACAAATAAGTTGCCTAAAACAAGAGCAAGGCGACGTGTCTCTCAAGCGAAAATTGGAATAATGCAACTCTAAGTGTTTTAATTGCGCAGATCCTTTTGTAAATATACCTATACGTAATAACACAAGAGATATAATTTTAAGGATTTATGTTAATATATTTTTCATAAAATCACGAGAGAAACTGCGGATAAATTTGCCAATCTTAGTAAAAGTAAAAATCTTTAAAAAAAGAAGGTTGAAGATAAATTTTAGCAAGACCAATGAGATATATCGGCTTTCAAGAATATATTCATCTAAACGAGCAGAAAATTTAAATGGTAAAAAATTCTGTTATATTGTAAATCTAGTAAGCAAGTTTAGTAGAGATTTAGAAGACCTAATATTCAGAATTAGAAAAGCAAACAGTGCTTTTATTTGGCTTTATTCTTTCCAAAAACTCAACATAAATCTCAGAAAACTAAGCTCGGAACTCGAAAATCTGTTCTACAAGCATTAGTGCTTGCGAGACTCAAAGTTACAAAGAGTTTCACCCACACATTGATTCTTTAGTATTAAATGACTAACAGCAATTACCAATGATGAACTACATGCTATTACTGAAAATAGATCCCATTTCATCGGTGAGCAGGTCTTGCAAATTAAGAAGAGATGAATTGGGTATACCCTGAAAAAAAACAGAGCCTTCGATAATAATGCATTAAAGTGGAGTGGTGGCATTTAGGGTAAAAAAAATTGAGGTAAACGCCAAAAAACCTTAACGTTTATTTAAAAATAAATGAAACTACGTGATGTAGTACCATTTTTACTTTATTATATTCTTAACCACGACCTAAGTTTCGTTGTATGACTGATTAAATTAAACTTAAGAAAAAAAAGTTTAAAGTTTTACAATTCACTTTCAGCCCAAAATATATGTGTATAATATAGAAAAAATTCATTTAAATTACTCGTTTAATAAAAACAATTTACTTACAGTTACTGTATTGCATTACAAATTAAAGATTTCGTTGATGTCGTGAATTACGAAAAAACGTAAAAAAATGTGCGGTAAATAGAATCGTCGTAAAAATTTTACCACACAAATAAAAAAATAACAAAACTTTTTAATAAAAAACATTAAAATTGTTTCGTTGTGTTGTTATTCTTCTTATGTTAATTCACTATTAGAGTTATTTGAATATAAAACCACTTTTAGAATCAATTAGATTGTTATCAGTTCAAACTTCCCGAATTATGTAAGTCCTTTTATAGGGTATAATTTGACGACGTAATAAATGAGATTCAATACACCCGGAAGCGGAACATCGTAAAACAGTAATTAATTCTAAAATACGAGAAAAGTTTGTTTCAGTCGCATACTAAATTACGACATTTCGTCCCGCCAAAGCTCGAGTTCGTTGAAAACTCGATTTAATTGCGACACTTCGTTCCACTAAATCTCTATTTGAGTCTTTTCGTGTCCAGGCTGTATGGAGGCGGAGACCAATTCAGTAACTGCCATCGCGAGTTCTATTTTTGTATCTGTGAACACCAATTGAGGGACAGTTCAGTTCTTTTCCCACTGATAATTTGTGCTTCGTGAAGAAAATTTTAATACTTTTTTTATGTTATGGAGCAGTAATAAAAATAAAAACTGAATTATAATTAATATACTATTTATTTTCTACAATAGAAGCGCCATGTGGGGTATGCCACGCGCGGTGTACGAAAAATTATTGACGTTAAACCTATTACGCACAGCAAGATATTATTTTCCTCAAGGTAGAGTCACGAAAACGTGCGACGAAATTAAATATTTTTTTCGTCAATAGCTTTAATGTACATACAGCCTAATTCTAGTTTTATTATATACACAGACTATGATATTTCGATTTTATTTGTTTACTTACATCCCTGGCTTAGACTAAAGAAATAACAGTAATATTAAACTATACTGGACATTTCTGATAAACAGCGTTCGACGAAAAAACGAGTTGTTCGCAAATAGTTATGAAATATTTTTATAACACTTTATCATGTAGTAATATTCAATATCTCTGATGGTGGTTACTAGTCAGCTAAATATTCACAATTGTTGATACTAAGAAAGTAAAATTTCAACGTACTTAAATCAAATACGTGCAACACGTTTTACGCTGTTTTAGTGAACCTAATTAAATTTTCAGTCCTCTACTGCTTACGATATTTTCTGTATACAAGTATTTGAAAAGAATGTAATTCCATATCAGGCAGCAAAATACGTTTCAATCTACAAGTACATACGTTTTGAATTTCACATTTATATATTTTATACAAATTAAGTACTAGCATAGGAAGCAAGAAATAAAGATTTTTGTGAGTTTGGCATAGAACTTATTTGACCTAGTTTCTGAAATTATATATCGAAATATTAGTTACGATAAAAATAAATTTATTCTAGCCCGATCGAATGTTCCGTATTTTCTTTTCTTGCCACAAAGTATCTCGCTTCAGTTTAATACCAAACCTCTTTATATATATCACAGAACATTCTTTTAATAATAAAATTACAAGAAAGTTTTTGAATTTTCCTATTTGGAATAAATCCAATAACTCATGAAACTCCTCGGATCATTAACAATCGCTAGTTTTCTATGAAAAAGTTTCTGCATTATTGTTTATATTAAAATTTACATGAAAATTGTACGATTCTTCGAATCACAACAGATTTTTATGATATAATAACCTATTAACGCCTAAAAAAATCCACATTGTGTTTAAAGATATGGCGAGCAAATATAGTTTTTAACTTTTCCTTCGTGGCATGCAGTCATTTATTTTTTATAGAAACTAAAAACAAATGCAATGAAGGAAACATTTTAAAGCGGAGAAACTTACTTAAAAATAAAAAAAATAGACAAGATTTTTTGATATTCCACTTCTCGAATTTAATATTAACACTAACGTTTTAATAGCGATATTGGAAACAACAGTTTTTATGTTAAATTAAACATAACATTTTTTTTCGTCTACAAGCAAACTAACATACTGATAGTAGGGTGATTTTGCTTTGTTGAAAATGTCTGACATGTCTTGTTTAAAAATTGTTAAAAAATGAGTTTGATTATTTGAAAATTAGTTTCATAAAAATTGTTAAAAAATTTTGTTTAAATATGATTATCAAAAAATTAAGGAAACCGTTCAGCGACAGTGAAACAAATATTTGCACAGTGCTGGGTATAATGTAAAATAAAGCCTGAACAAGATTATAAAAAAGGAGATTATCCGTGGCCAGCCGCGTTTCGTACGAATCTTCTAATTGGACCTTTTGTTCTATTTATGGACACGTATTCACATAACACAAGATACGGCGAGCAAATACAGTTTTCAACTTTTTCCTTCGCGGCATACAATCATTTCTTTTTAATGGAAACTAAAAACAAGTGCAATGAAAGAAACACTTTAAAGCGGAGAAACTTACTTAAAAATTAAAAAATAGTCAAGATTTTTTAATATTAATACTAACGTTTTAATAGCGGTATTAGAAACAACAGTTTCTATGTTGAATTAAATATAACTTTTTTTTTCACCTAGAAGCAAACTAACCTACTCATAGTATGGTGACGAAATTATTTATAATCTAAATTTAGGAACGATGAGGATAAAAGCAACTTATTTTGTTTTTAATAAGTATTATTTTATTTACATAGAAACGCAAATATTAACTGTGGTCTTCATTAATTAAAAGTAATCCGTCATCATGACAAGGCTAAATTTTAAGTCGAATTTTATTTTTCTATTTTCGAAAGAACTGCATATTATGCTCAAAAAAAAAAAACAAAAAAATATACAGTCATAAAAAGTTGTAGAATAGAATGACTTAATAATAAAATAATACAATTTTAAATTTTATTTTTAATAAATATTATTTTATTTACGGAAGATCTAATTAAAAGTAACCTATCATCATGGTAAGGCTAAGTTTTAGCAGAATTATTTTTCTCTAATTTCGAAGAAATTGCATATTCATGCTTAATAAAAATTGGGAACCAAAATATTCAAAATGATAAAAAGTTGTAAATTGGAACGATAAAATAACAAAAGGGCATATTTAAATACAATTTTAAATAAAAATTATCATATTACCAAATACCATTTTATATGGAAAACACAAACATATTTAATTACTAAACTAATTCAACACGCCCAATTATTACATCAGTGATTAAAGCAATAAATTGTGATTGATGGAATTTAAGACTTCAGACAAAATAAACGAGGAATATAATTTGTTATGCATAAGACGGGTATGAAAATTGAGCGACCATTTTAGCCATGCGTACTTATAGTGAGTGTAAATTGGATGTAAACTTTCCTTTTGCTCTAAAAGAAGATGCTATGGTCCTCCTTGGTGATTGGTAATAAAATTTATTTATAAATAATGTCCAGTGGTAGATTTCAAAGTTTGAACAAACATAGTTTCTGAATGCAACACATAAGGGGGGCGCGGGGGCGTCGTTAGAAGCGCAAGCGGTGCGGATGTTTTAGTAGCCATGGAACAGTGGAGTGGAGAACACCGCGCTTTTGCCGTCGAGGCATACATTTCCAGTGAATTTTCGCTGCCTGTAGCTCGCCGTCGATTTAATAATCGTTATAGTATTCGACGATTACGTGATGGACCATCGATCATGGATGGACCTCATTCAGTCATGGGTAGCAAGGTTCAGAGGTACAGGATCAACATTAAATAGGCCCAGGCCAGATCGTACACCATTGGTAGCCACGGACGAAAATGTCGAGCGTGTTATGTTTTCTGTCGTTGAAAATCCCCGTTTATTACTGCGTACACGTTCATCGATATTGGGAATTCCGAAATCAACTTTACAGGTAATAATGCGAAAAAAGCTCAAATTCCATCCATATAAAAATCAAATTATTCAAGATTTACACGATTCTGACTTTGAATTAAGAAAAACTTAGCGGTACGAAATCTCAACATCACTTGCGGAGGTGATGTTGTTGAGATTTCGTACTGCTACCCGGATGGGCAACATATTCTTTAGTGACGAAGCTCACTTTCACATTGGAGGATATGTGAATAAGCAGAACTTTCGTTACTGGGATGTCCACAACCCAAGATAAATGCATCAAGAGCCTTTACATAAGCCTAAAGTAAGAGTCTAGTGTGCCATGTCTGCATCTGCAATCATAGGGTCTTAAATCTTTGAAAATCAACGTGGCCAAACTGTAACCGTGAATTCGGAGAGATATGCCCAGATGTTAAATTACTTTTTCAGAGTAGAACTACAAAATAGTCCATCTTTCAACCAAAACACATGGTTCCAGCAGGACGGAGTCACAGCTCACACTGCTAATGTGTCCATGAATGCAGTACGGCAGTTATTTCCAGAAAAAAACATATCCCGAAACGGTATCGTACCGTGGCCACCTAGGTCACCCGATTTAAGCCCATGTGACTTTTTCTTATGGTGATACTTAAAATCTGTTGTTTATAAAACAAATCCGAGCACTGTGACACAACTTAAAGAAAATATTCGAGCTGAAGTCAGTAGGATACCCCAGTCGCTCTGCAAACGCGTTTTTGAAAACATGCGTGCTAGACTCGAAGAGTGTGTCAGACTCGCCATTTAGAAAACGTGGTTTTTAAAAAATGAAATCCACATTTGTTGATATAAAGTTAAAATAAACCTACTTTGCATTAGAGGTGTAATTTTTTTTTACAATTTTTCAAACATTGAAATCTGTATATTTAGGTGGTATAAATTTAATTTCTTTTTAGGGATTTCATGAAAAATAAAGGAAAAATATTACTCTTAGATGAATAATTTTGTCAATGTTATAATAATCATAGTAAGTAAATTGATTTATATGGTCAAATCTGCTTATAAAACTATTATATGCATTAATATTGTTGATATAATTTGTAATTAATTACAATAATTTTGTACTTGAAATATAATTGTTTTTTTTGTATCACAAAGTTCGTAAAATAAAATTCGAATACAATATATTGCAAAATAATGTATTGATTATGGTATCGGTGGTAGCAGCGAACGAATCCTTCAGCTTGTCAGAAGCACTAAGTAAGTTCAAAATTCATCAGTAAATATACCAAGTAAGAACAATTTTCCCAAACCATAGACCTACATTAGAATAGAATATTTAAAACAATATATAATAATAGAATATTTAAAAACACCAAACACTTCTTGCAATGCAATAATAAAAGAATATTTAAAAATACCAAACACTTCTTGCGAATCACCTAGAAAACATAAGCCGGAAAATTGAAATGAAATTTTAATGGAAGCTGTTATCGATGGTGACAAAAATCTGCTCTGCAGAGACGTTATATTTATTCAATAGATCATGTTGAACTTTGACTTTCCATTATATTTTCCTTTTATTCTAGGTTAATATTTTGAAAGGACTATAAACATGAAAAGTGTTATTGAAATATATATTTGCATATACATAACTATATCATGAATATACTTGTTTAATTATTCTGCAGTAATGATGAGAGCATTTGCACAGTAAGACCTCTCTTTAAACTGTGTCTATCCGATAAGTACACAGTATTGTTAACATTAATGTTATTACCATCCGTTAAACTAAAGATAATATACGTCTACAAGTTGACATTTTGTTCTCATAAAGTTCAACACGATATAAAATAAAATTGTAAAAAAATCAAGTATGATTTTTACTTTGTCATCGAATATTTAATCACTTCAGAAATGTACTAGCTTTTTAGTACAAAAATAACATACAAATGATGAAACAATTCTAACAAGGCCTTACTAATACGTGTATATAATAATATGTACTAAGTTAATTTGTTTCATTTTCACACATCATTTATTCAACTGATCTTGAAGTTTTGCGTGCATGTATCTTGGAAATATACATTCAAGGATTTTTATTTCATTTCATTAAAAATACCATTAGGGATAAGACCGTAAATATAAATACATATGCATAGCTAGTACATAATGTCTTTTAAGTTTTTCAAACAATCTCGTCGTCATTTAAATAGTCTATACGTATATGACCCTGTATTCCTGATATATTTCGAATATTGTTTTTAAATTTTACCTACTAATGTAAAATATGCTTTTTATTGAATAATTCTTAGTTCCTTTCGCAATGTCAATATGATTAATGTTATAAGCATATTTGGAAAGCATTTAGTACTTGGTTACGTTCGTTTTTTAATTTTGAATCAAGAATATTTTATTATTTATATAGAATTTCTAGACAAAGTAGTTGAGGGTTTAAAGCAATATGTATGAAATAAGAGTCAATATTTTATATTTTATTGGTTTTTCACTTTATGGCGACAATGAAAGTTTTCTTATTCGTTTTCTTTTTATATATAAATAAGCCAATTCTATTAACTGGTTATTATTTTAGTTGTTTTTATTGAATACTGGTTAATGTACCTGATTTAATAGAAACTGTCGTTATTTTGAGGGGAGTTTTTATATGAGATATATCAATAATATTTTAAATGGCATGGAATTTTAATGGTATAAAATAAATTAAAAAAACAGCATTTTATCCGCTCCTCGTTAGGGATGTATACATCAGAAATCCTACGAGGATTTCGTGTTTAGTTTTGGGGAAACGACACCTTAAACATGGACATAACCATTCAATGTACCGTGCATGCGTTAATTTCCATGAGGAAATATATAGACCAAAATGAACTCAAACCAAAATTATTGGTTAGAAAAACGTATGAAGAATTATGTGTATTTTAAATTTGCAACATAAAATTTAATGACACCAAGATAATAATAAGATGTCTTAAGTATTCGAATAGAATTTCATATACACAAGTGGCGCGAACTAACGTTAAGCCATGATTTGATACAAAACAAATGAGGGCCGTCATCTATGCATGAGGCGCGAGGCTATCGAGCAAGCATTTTCGGCGCAAGACTTCAAAGTGTGTGTAAATTAGGAGCAAATTTCACTTTTCCTTCCGTTGGCTAATGTGAAAAAAAAGAACATTTAACTTGGTGTGGAACAGTTTTTAAGAAAATAATTTTTGAAAGTTATGAACTTTGAACAAGTCTAAAGTAAATAATAAACATTTACAACATAATAACATAGTTCATTAATAAACATTACCAAAATGACAAGATAGAAAATATTGTTTGGCATAATGTTGTGTTTTCTTTTGTCTGGCGTCACCGAATTTTATTCGCTTGAACCTAATAAAAAAATTTGTGTTTATACAAATTTGTGTTTGTAAAATGTTAAGCGTATAGTAGAAAATTATAATTTAATGTAAAGAAAATGAAAAATGTCCTTTTATTTTTTTTTGAAAACTCTAAGATGAAAGATTATGAATAATTTAAAAAAACTAGGTCGTTTAAATTAATATCATTACTAGTTCTGAAAATAAAAACATAGTTCCAGCATTATTGTTTTATACACATAATTGTTCCTACTGTAAGCGCGAAAAATTTCAGCACATTTAATATAGTGTTATTTTTACAATATAGGCTCAGATTGGATAGATATTTTCTGGAAAGTCACTATAACACTAAAAAGGTAGAAAATGCATCATAGAGGTGTTTTTAGACATTCAATTTTATAGTTGTTCCGTAAAATAAAGCGAATGTATTTAAAATAGTAAAAATATTATGTAGTAGCTTTCACCTGCGAATTTGTTCATGTAATATCAGAGAAATGTAAAAAACTTTTTTTTTCAATGGGAAAACTAAATATTTCGATCGGGCTAATAATAATTATAAGGCAAGTATTATTTTGACCATAATTTTCCAGACTTAAATGTTTAGATTTATTATGGAGTAGGGCACGCCGCCCGAGCATGCCGCCCAAGTTGTGCGATGGTGGTCTGAACTGAAATGCCGTGCAAATTTTTGTATATTAAATAAAACATATTCCATTACTTTTAAAAATTAGTAGCAGCGCATTCGAAATTTCGCGCGCGAGTAAAATTTTATAGTGTGGGTGTTCACTGCTTTGTTTTCATAAATTTAGCCTAGTTATATACATCCTATCTTTTAGTATCCCATTAATCTTCCCTGTGTAATAATTTCTTGCCCATTTTAAAAGGTTTTCCAAAAACTGTGCTTGTACTTCGGAACTAACATACGCTACAAATATTTGGATAAAATTTATTAGTTTACAGTTTTAGTTGCATTTATGGGGAGATTACACAATTATAATGTAGTTAATGGTAAAAAAGAGTGTTTAGTGTATCTCCGCGTACATCAAAAACTGAGGTAAATTTATTTTTCGGCACATTTCGCCGTATGGGATAAATTTGGAAAAATCTTTTAAAATTAAATTGAGATTCATTTTACCATATATCTTGTTATCAGTTTTTAAGTCCCGTTTGCGGAATTATATTCTGCAAAACAAAGTACAAATTGTCCTAAGTAATACTCGTATATAGGCATAAATAAATTGTTAACTACTTACAAAATATTCTACACTGTCAAGACAAGAATAAGTTAAAACATTCTTATTTAGTAGCAAAGAGACATAGCAGTTGTAATACAGGAGAGTAAATGAGGGTTGTTGCGATTTACATTGCGTGAAATACGTGGAAATTACAAAACCTTTCTCATGTTACATCAATTTATGAATTGGGCTTTCCTTTCCTTTGAAAATGAGGCTTCTATAAACATTTCTGCTGTATTATACTAAAATAATGCAGGTATGCGTATAGTAATAAATTTATAAGACCTTAAATATTGGTCTAATTGTGTCAGAATGACGGTGATTCAAACTACGAAACCATTTGCTAAAAATCATCTTTCAACAAAATAACACGACATAGTCGGGGTCGCAGCGGGCGACGAGGAATTCAATGTTCGAGACACTGAATGTCTATAATATGAACAATTACCTTGCAGCTTCCACTACTTTGACCTCAGCAGACGTCAAATCTGATTTTCAAGCAAATTTTGATGCTATTTGAATAAAGCTATTCTCAGTAAATTATACGATTGTGCTTTCACAAAACTACTGTCTGTCATCCTTCTAGATGACTCTCAATCTCATTAGGATATTAAAAATGCATTGGATACGTAAAATATTGCAAGCACGCTATTTCTCCTTATCAAACACAACAAATACCATACAAAGTGTCAACAATACGAGCTTGTTTCCAGTCTCTGACGTCATGTTTTATTCTAATCAATAGGGTTGCGTTTCGACAATTTGACTTTCCCTCCCACAATTTGCACTTTTTATTTAGCATTTTATGCACTTAAAAATAAATTACTTAAATTGAGAAAATAATGATTTAAGTATAATGTCCGGTTGATAAATATATATATATATATATATATATATATATATATATATATATATATTAAAAAAACTTAAGTCTTGAGTGAGTCATCACACTTATTATTTATCATCTTTACAAAGAGATTATTATAGAGTTGCCTTTTTCTTTCTTTTACATTTGAGTTATGTACCAAATACTTCGCCCGAATTTTAACATACTTTTTGATCATCGCCCTTAGCAAATGTAGTAGGTGATTATTGCACGATTCTTGCTCAAACAAACGGGTTTGGAGAATGTTGAAAATATCTGCTCAGATAAATAATTTCAATGCTTTTATTACCATATTTTTTGGATCGCGGTCAATTTTTTTTTCTGTCACCAAGTTGCAAATAATTTGTTTGTCTGATGTTACTACTTTTTGAGATAGTACTTTAAATGCTTCGGTAGTGAAATCTGGTGCAACATTAACACACTGGTTTTTATCGTGTTTGGATATGGCAGACATGTACTGAATGTACTTCTTATGGAAGAGTAGGCCTTTAGTGAGTAAAAGTGAGGACTAACGCAAACGTGCGAAGTGCATATATATATATATATATATATATATATATATATATATATATATATATATACATATATATATATATATATATGTATATGTATATATATATATATATATATATAATAAAATATAAAATTTGTTAACGCAGGTTCTGTTCTTCTCAAGGATTAAGGACAGTTTGAAAAAGTTTATTAAAACGTTAACCAACTTTTTCAAACTTACTTTACCCAATAACTTAGTGGTTATATGGCTAAATAGTATTAAGAGGTTTAAAGGACAGGAGGAGATTTAAAGGTTTAGAGGAGGAAGGCGGCAAAAATGGAGCTAGACGTTACAGAGATAAAACATAATTTTTAGAAAAGCTGGTGTTTTTAGAATAAAAAAACCAAACCATTCGTTAATTGACAATCAGGAAAGAGGAAAAAATATAATAAAAATTTAATAATTTATTACCATAATACGAAACAAACAGAGTTATCTTCGTAAATGCGCGTATATTATATTTTTAGAATATAAAGAATTGTTAATTGGAAATAAAAATAACAAAATAATTGAATGGAATACGTAATAACTTTTTAGAAATAAATACAATATATAATCAATGCCTCTTGCTTTCTTTAACGAATCGCCATTGCTTAAATTAATTAAAAATAAACTGTTAACAAACATTGACAATGGTTCTATTGTTGTGAAAATTAATGGTTTTTTCCCTCTTATCAAAGTACATAACTTTTTTCGAAGACTATGTCGATCCTGTGAGTATCATCGATTAATATGGTACAGCTGTGAATAGGGGTATAACAAGACACAATTTACACTTTATTTTATCTCGCTAATTTAAAGAATTTCGTAGAAATTACATTTACAATCTCTAATGAAAGATAATCTAACATTTCATAATAAACAAGATTTATCTTTTGTGTGATTGACGATTTATATATGATTATATACGATATAACAGTGTAATTTTTATTCTTGTAACACCTGAACCTAACACTATATGGACTCATAATTAAATGAAACTGGGTGATGTAGTATTATTTCTACTTTCTTTAAGTTCTTTACCACGACCTAGGTTTCGTTGTATTATATCTTTAGGTGGGCAATTAGCAAAAATTCCTTTCCTCCTATTAGCAAAGAATCTTTGCTAATAGCCCACCTGAAGATGTTGTAATACAACGAAACCTAGATCGTAATAAAGAACTTACAGACAGTAGAAATAGTACTACATCACGTAGTTTCATTTAATTGTGAATAATGAATTTGTACAAAATTAACGCCAAATATATTCATCTACATAGACTTTTGCCGGTCTCCTTTACGGTTCAGTAGTTTTCAAATTTGTTACCTATTTTTGTACGTAAGTGATATAAATGTTTGAGGGTAATAGTCAATAGAATGTACAATAAAGAGCCGGAGATATTTGTATTTTTACGGAACTCTGTATTTCACATAAATTGTTTGTAATCTTCGTGTCTGTGACCAAAGTTATGAAATTATAATAATTGTTCTAGATTCGTGTAAGTCAACTCTTACGTAATTCCGTTTAGCTCGAATGAGCTCATTAGAGGAATTGCGCCGTCGTAAAACAGATCCAATACGCCCGAGAGCGGAACATCGTAAAAGAGTCATTAAGTTTTAAATACTTCAACAGTTCGTTTCAGTGGCGTACGAAATTACGACTGTTCGTTCCATCAAAACTCATTAGACCATTCGAACGGATTCAAGGCAAAGAGCAGTTTAGTAGAATATTTTGGCAGCTTCCACTTTTATTCCTTTTTCATTCTGGGTAAGTTTTAAGCATGCTAGCTAATTTGTTTATTAATTATTAAAGCTACTTTATTAACATTTTTTATCTTATGTAAAAACATTCTTGGTAATGGGTAAATTTTAAAATAATAATTTATTTCTTTTAAGATATTATCCAAGAATACTCAGTGTCTGACAGATAACCGGACAAATAGTGTCATCACTGTTGTGATTTTGTACTCATCACTACAATTAATTACTAAATAAATTATTTTAAAAAAAAGAAGAGGTGGAAAATAACTTCAAACGATGAGAATATGCAACAGTATGGACATGTACTCTTATATATGTTGCGAAGAATAAAAGTAAAGCAAATAAGGTGAAAGTAACTGTACCTAATAATGTATTAGTGCCTATATTTACGTATGACAAGAAATTTAACTATTTAAAAAACACGTCAATCATAAGTCACATTACAAGTGTTCCATACTCATTCATGCATTTATACATATTTAAGGGGATATATTATTTCTATGAATCTATTTATATATATTAATTTTTTTCCGCACAAATATACCGCCTACTCTATCTCACAGGCTTAATAAAAGTCATGGAACATATCATAAAAATTGTAAGATTTAGGATAACTTATTTCCTTTCAAACGAAATATTTTTGGATTTATCATGACAAGCACTTTCATATCACATCCCACATGATAAATAAAAAAATTAATACCTTTCTTTTACCCCCTATTTGATTCTTCCACTTTATAAAGTCATTGGCTCATGCAAAATATATGGTTCAATAAGATGTATTATTAAGCCGAATTCCAAATTTCTAAATCACATAATTCCTATAAAAATCCTTTGTGACATACGGACTTACAGACACCTGAGTAATCTTATGAGGATACAACCCTAAAAAGTAGTATGACTACATTTTGGATGTCATTTTGAATTTTATAATTAATTGTAAATTCTAGGTTATAAAAACATTGGACGCGTTGAATCTGTGTAACGAACAATCGACAGAAAACGGAGGGAGAGACGGAATGATGCAAACAGATACGACAGAGAATGAATGAAATTGAGAAATGTCTTCTACTTGCCCATATGAGAAGACGTGAAAGTAAAGATATAATGTATTCATCTATGATACTAGCGAGGATACTCAGTATCGTTTGGGGTTCTTTAACTCAACGCTGATGATTCGAAAGAGGTAATAAGTAATAAAAAAATTGGCCTGTTTAAAATTTTGATGTTTCTTAACAAGCGGTAGAAGCGACTTACGACAAGCTGTAGAAGACGAAGCCTCTGAGATAATATTAAACTATAAAGCATATTACGTATTAAAATATTCATCAATTCAAAAAAATTTCATACATAAGAGCTTTCTAGCCATATATTAAATATGCAAAGATATTACAAATAACCAACTCGGTATTTTTAATCACTTCGTTTCCTTACCTTCGGTCACTGCATTTTTCGTCCTTAGCGACTCCTGAACCAGTAAATTCCTATAGATATACTTTCTATGCCCTTATTGATAAAAATAACAAAAAAAAATTCATTTCCGACTTCTCTTACTTTTATTACAGTTTCTTTCAAGTATTGAAGAAACATAATTAGATTAAGAGTTTTCTTAAAGACTGAGGTATATTGCAAAAAAGTTTCGTCAAAACCTCTTTAGCTCTGAAACACTGAAAAAGTTTAGCGTCATAAGAGTAATAAAGAGTGTGAATCGATTATTCATAAGTCCATTTACCTGGTATACTTACAGAGCCATGCATAATATATTTCGCTCTACCTATGTATATAACAAATGTTTTTGTACATTTCACAAGACAATTTTCCGAAAAAATCATTGAAAATGCATCCCTTTTCTTATTAAATTCGAATATTGTCTTAATTTTATTATAAAACTTCGAAGATTAGTACTTTATTGACAAATAGCTTTTTTATTATAAACATAACATTTTGCGGTGTCAATAACATATTTTATTCTAAAATACGAGCAATCTTCACATATTTTAAATTTGATTATACTTTGGACTAAAATGATTCACAACTTTAAGAATTACGGATGAATATGAAGGAATAAGATTTTAGTAAGACATTACTCCTTTTGTAATTATAACCGGTGAAGACTTGGGCTGTAATTGGAAATTGAAAAAAATATATATTTAGCGTCATTTTCAACATTAACAAAAAAGTTCCGCAAAACGTCAAAAAATTGTAATAATGTAATTTAAAATATTTTAATTGCGTGATACTTTTTGTAAATACATGACATGACGTGATACTTTTTGTAATGATTTAAAAAATGGAATTTTAAACGTTTACGATAACATATATTTTTTATAAGACCACAGAGAATTAGTGAAGAATTTTGTCAGGTTTATTTAGGAAGGTTTTATAGAATTTTTTTTTGGCTATGACATAAAACATAATCTAGCTTTCTTTAAAAAAATTTGAAGATAAATTATAGCAAGACCAATGAGTTGCACTTGCTTTTAAGTAGCTAAGTATAACTTCGAACAAAAAGGCAGCAAATTAAATGGTTAAGAAAATTCTGTTATTTTGGAAGTGTAGTCAACAAGTTTGATGGAGGTTTAGAACACTTGAATTTCGGAATTACAGAAGCAAACAGCGCTTTTTTTTGTCCTCATTCTTTCACAAAATTCATGGGATATGTCAGAAAATTAGGTTTGGAATTTTCAATAGCAATGTAAAATCCTTATCACTTGCGAGACTTGGAAAGATGCCGAGAATTCCAACCACGCGTTTCATTAACCGATGTCTACGTTGAATCCTCAGGATCAAATAGCCAGCGATAATCACCAATAATGAGCTATGTGTTATTACTAGACGTATATCTTGCAAAGGAAGAAGAGATAAATTTGTTATACTCTTAGGAAAAGAAATAAAGCAGTTAACAAGAATGCATTAAAGTGGTACATTTAGGGTCAAAAGAACTGAAGCAGACATCGAGAAACCTGCAAAATATGAGAGGGAAAATTGGTTATAATTTATCCTGTATGGATATATGACTTTGTATAATAATAATACAAACACTATATTAACTCATTTATTTCCTACTCCTGAACACAATCGGGATGGTAAAATGAAATTTAAAATGTATGAATATTTTAGGTATAGCGAAAGGTGTTTTATTTACACAATACATCTGAATATCTTAGGTATAGCTAAAGTTGTTTTATATACACGACAGCGACTTTTTACTTAACTTTCGTCAATTTCGTAGTTAAAAGCTAAATTTGAACTTTTTACATATTTCAAAATATAGATTTTCTGTCTCTAAAGTGCACGAAAAAGAAAGCGCTCTTGCTTCTTGGAACTCTTGAAAAAATGTGAAATTAAACATGAATGCTTATAAAAAACCAAGCATTGGTTACAATTGTTTAATAATAATCCGTTTATTCAGCAGTAGAAATAAACAGTAGTTTTCATAATTTCAGATATTTACTGAGACTCTAAGCTATAGAAATGCAAAATTTCATTAAAATCTTTCCAGTAGTTCTTTTGCAATGCACGCATAGACACAATTTCGTCGCCATTTTATTTTATATATGGGACGATCTGCTAAAGAACATAAAATGAAAGCAAAATTTTTATTTTAGTCATTATAATCTAATGCTATACGACAAAAACATCCAAACTGGCATATATTTGCATAATCCGTAATTGATAATTTTCATTTTAAGCAACTGAATTTATATAAAAATTAAATTTTCAAGATAACACCTAAAACCAAATCTACCCTTTATTACATAAAAAAATTACCGCGGTTTTCTCTATTTTATAACTTAATTTCTATTGAATATATTGGCGTTAGTTTTGTAGAAATTCATTATTAACATATAAATGAAACTACGTGATGTAGTATTATTTCTACTTTCTTTAAGTTCTTTACCACGACCTAGGTTTCGTTGTATTACGACATCTTCAGGTGGGTTATTAGCAAAGATTGATATAGTATTTCTTTTAAACTATTTACAGATATTATTTTTCACAACGTAATTACATTGCCTAGTATATGTTTCACATGCGTATAAAAACAATGAATAACTGAAAATAAAAATATATAAAATACAAGTGGAACTAGCACTGTGAAGACATAGTATTTCTTTTAAATACTTTACAAATATATATTTATTACAATTTGAATGTATTGCCTTTGCTAATATTCCACCTGAAGATGCTGTATTACAACGAAACCTAGGTCGTGGTAAAGAAAGTAGAAATAATACTACATCACGTAGTTTCATTTAATTGTTAATTTCTATTAACTTGAATGGGCTCTCTGGTTTAAAAGAGAAAAAGTACGATGAGTGATATGATAACTCGTTAACTAATTAGATGCGGAGTAAAATTAGATATGTAATAGTTTAGAGACCATGTGTCTAATAAACACTCAAACAAACAGTTTATACATAATTAAAAATAGAATATACTTAATATAATCGTGTAATTATATAACACATTTTCCTATTATTTTTAGGGGTAAGAAATACTTCAAAAGGAAAGAAAGGAATCTTATAGGATCCTTTCGTTGTCCATCAATCGGTCTGTCAAGACCCTTTATTTCAGGAATGCTTGGAGGTATCAAATACTTAGATCTACCGTCCTTTGGAGCTGTAAAATATCAAGTTTCTTAGTCAAATCAATAAAAAAATACGTCATTTTATACCGCATATTATGACATTTGTAAATAAATCAAAACCTATAGGGTACTTCCTCTTTACCTAGAATCACAAAATTTGGGAAGGATCAAGGATTCACAGACCAAATAAAGAAATAAATTATTAATTTTTACTTATATCACATTATTTTTTTTTAATATGCACCCATGAAAGATGTAGTAGGCCGTATATTTTCGTCCTAAAATTTTAATTTTTATAAATAATTTATAAGGAATATTATGTACCATTAAATATTTATAAATACCTAAATATGTACGAAACCCTCGTAGTGCGAAAGAACCTTTCAAGAACATTCGTGATGTTTTTTTTTTTTGGGAAAGTGGAATCAATATTAAAAAAATACCTTTTGATTAATTTAATATAGCTAAAATTATTGATTGGATAATGTATCATTTTAAGAATAAACTTTTAATATATGGTTCAGAAGAATACATTAACGTTCTATATATTAAACCTAAAACTGCAGAAGCCATTTTAAGGCCATATAGCTCACAAGTAATGCAGTTAAAAATTTACGAGAAAAGTTTTGAAAATTTTTGGAACAAACTTCACATAAGCGATAACACGTGATATAAATTTCATTGAATAAACTTTCAGGGTCCAGAGCTGTGAATAATAGACTTGAGGGTAAAAAGGATAAGGTTATAAATTATGTCTTTCACAGTTGTTAATTACAGTTACTTTGTTGACCGTGAATGGCGGAATGGTTGATTTCGAGATATGCTTTTCTAAAATTAAATTATTGTATTATTGTTATAAGAGGCCTAGGTTATCAGAAGGTATTTTTAAATATTTGCAAATATATAACCCTTGATAAAAACGAGTGGAACTCCCGTTACAGGATTCCTTATACACCTAAACACACACTGCGTTTATAAACAATAATTCAATTTTTCACCACCTAAACATAAATAAATTTATAAATTTCTACAACTTCTAAATAAATATAACACAGTTAAGAGTTAAATACTTTCACTTATAACACAGTAAATAGTCAATTTTACTTAAAAATGAAAATGAACAAATAGTACGTTATTTTGTAGTAAATCAGTTCGCAAACGAAGCTTAAAAAAAACGGTGACGAGCCTCACTTTTATTTGAAGGCCTCACTTTTTATATGAAGGCCCTTCCAAAGATATCCCACGCCTTGAGATGAGAAAAAAAATAAATTCACTTCTACTTCAGATGTATAGGGAGATATATTGAAGAAACATTTGTTTAAAATTTGGCTACAAATTAATTGAGATCACCAAATGGAGCATCTAATTACAAAATGTGCACTGTGACATATAAACGGACAGACGACGAAATTATTTAATTGTTCTTAGTTTCGCCACGGAATTAATTAAAATTAATTAGAATTTAAAGCGGGATTATCATCAAAAAGTATAAATTTTCATATATATTTGAGTGTATAATTATGAAAAAAGTTTACCGAAATAAGTATTTCCGCAGAATTACACAAACAAATTTTCACAATTCTTTCTATATTTTAATGATTTCGTCATGACTTTCGTGTATGTTAAAGCATAATAAATATTTCAATTTATTTTCTGTACTTTAATGTATCTAATTGATACATATGGCGGACTTATTGCTACGAGAGCAATCTCTTACAGCCAACCAGAACAACAGTCCAGCCCCGCTCGACGAGTGGCCGGGAATCGAACCCGGGTGCCCGCGGTGCGCCTCGCAGGCCATATGCAACTCGATACACCACGGTGCCGACAATTTATGATCGATTGTGGTACAAGATATATTTATGTTACGTGTAGACGTGGAAATGGAATTTTTTTTTCATTTTAATTTTGTAAATACCCATGGAATTAAATTGAAAATATTGAATTGGTCACTATGAGGATTGCTTTGTCTGGATGAAGTTTTTGCAATTAAGCAATAAGCACCTAATTACTAACGAATTCAAGACTACCGAAAACTAAGCTAATGCGTATCCGACACGCGTGTAGCCAATTTTCCTCATTCGCATGTGACGAAGAGGGTTAACTTTTCAACTGGCATGATTTTCTTCAAAATATTGGTAAACCAAATTTAAGTCTTAAATTCGATGTCCCACTTGTTTGATGTCAGATATGATTTATTATATATAGCTGGCAATTTCATTCCCGGCCAACGAAAATTAATTACACGCCGTGCGACTAATGTACATCCGTCAATGTCTCACCTGAAAAGAAAATAAAATATAAAACCTACAGGAGCCTGGGCTATGATTATATTCAATTGCTAGATGATGATGAATTTAATTTACGTTTCCTCAAATAACGTTTCTTGACGAAGGCAAATTTATATTTTATTTATAAACGTAATATGCACATTTTGAAATTTGCTATTTCCCTAATAATAATCTAATTAATTATAACAGAGAAAAACATCAGGAATAATTATAAGACGGGTAAAATATCCGGAATATTTGGAACCTTCTTTTTAATCAGACATTGTATTAAACATTTGATATCCAAAGTGACATGCACAATTGGCATTAAAGTTTGACATGTACTAATTGACTAATTAATCTTATTTTTTTGGTTCGTGCCTTGAAGATAAAAAAAGAACCAGCTTATAAAATCAATCAAATATCTGTCCAACTGTTGTCAGCGAGGTTTTTTCTGAAATCATTCGACAGGGAAACTTGCAACAGATAAATATTAATAAAGTATATCTCTGAAAACATCCTATCTCAGTGTTTTCCAATTATAAATATTTATATAGAAATTTTAGAGAAGAAAAATTCAAAATTAATTTCGTTTTCATTTCACGTGTCATATGAAAAGGAATTTTTTACGACCTTTAATAGCATATCTTTGGAAATATGCTAAAAAATATACAAAAAATATATCCATCCCCTACACCCCGGTTCCCGTAACTATCGTACTAAATTTACGAATATAATTGTTTTTTTGCAAGCTTGCTACAAAAGTTTGTAGAAAAATTACAGAAAAACTATTGTTCCAGATCTTGTAATATTAGAGAAATTCACAATATTTTTAAAACTCTGAAAGGTGTACTAGGCAATACATATATGGCAAAATGTAATATTATGACATTTATTGAGTTTCCTTAAATGCTTAAACTTTTATGAGGAGCTAAATATGCACAGAATATTTGTACAATCATTTCCTCTACAATACCTTTTTAAATAAACATATATTGATTAATATTATAAACGTAGGTTCTAACAATTTACAGAAATGCATTGAAAAGATTTTTTAAGAACAAATAAAAAAAGGATAAATACCTCATTGAAAGAAAAGTTTATGAGATTTTTGGTAATTCCCTGTGTCATAGATGGCAACCTTGTCTATTAAAATATACAAAAATATCCACTCTATTATAAACGAAGTACGTTAATAACTTTTAGCACGACAACACTTTTACGACTAATAACCATAAGACTGTACGAGTGTACTAAAATTTCACTATCTACTTAATAAACTTTTATGAAAAAGGATTTTAATTCCACTAAAAGAGTTATTAATGTAACGAAGTTAATCTGAATTTTTTCAGAGACCCTTTGTGAAACAAAAGGAAGTGATTACGATTGGAATAGGCACGATGACGAAACAAATATAATTTATAAGGTTAAAAAACATAATTCCGAATATTGAACATTAAAAAAGATGAGTTTAAATGGATTATATTTACAGGATATCCCTTGAGTCATGAATTAAGAAGGAGCCATAGGCCAAATTAAATTAAATAACTAGGAAAATTTGAGGGTTATAAAAATTTCTTACTATTCGATATATGCACATTTATTTTTTAATTTGTGAAAGAACTACACTGTGAAAGTACTACACTGACTCAGACTTTTAGGTGCCGTGACTACAACTTAAGTCGAATTGTATTGTTAAGTTTTTTTATTGCTAAGAATCTCAAAAAAAAATTCAAAATTGGTCTTTTTAATATGTCGTATTTTTAGTTACCCAAATTTGACTGTACGTATAGAAAAAAGTACAACTTAAAACAGGCAACTAATTTTAAAAATTGACACATATAATTCAAGCGTTAGAGTTATAAAATCTAAAAATATAAAAAGGCAGTGGCCATTATCTATAAAAAAGAAGATATTCAAACTTAACAGCAGAAGGCATTATGAGTAATTACCCAATATTTGAATTTTCATGGAAAAGTATTTTTCTTTACTTTTTCAAGGGAACTACTACGTCAAACTATATAATATTATACTACAATAAAGATAATTTAGGTTAGAAACATTTTTAATTTTGGTTAAAAATACTCAAACATTTGGCAAATTTATTGTCTTTTTCATCGCGCCACGTCAAAAGCAAATTTACGTAAGAGTAAAAAAAAATTGATGATACAAACGTGCATTCGTTATATATATGTATATATATATACATATATATCGATAATCAAGCGACAAAACAAATATAAGTTTAAATACAAATATTTACTTAAAGATAGAAAATTGAGCAATCTCAAAATCAAATCAAATCAAACCATAGTATTTTCCTACCTGAAATACAGCCACTTCATTTTCTGTAAAAATTTAAAATGTTCCATCTAACAATGTCTTTACGATGTTTCGACATAAGGTTATACTATTGCGAGTTTTCAACAGATTTCAATCCAATCTCAGCAAATATTGTACTAACTATAATATATTAAGTTGAAATATTTCAGGCTCGCAATATGAATTATGGTTCTGAAATAATAATTACGGAACTAGGTTTTTTTTCAATCTAACATTGGTAATATTTTAATCGTCCTAGAATTTTTTAAAAATGTTCAGAATCACCTCCCTTAATATTTTCAAACAAAACAAATATTGTTGTTTATCTTTCCTTAAATTTTTTACTATAATGAAAACCGACATTTAACGAATTTTAAAAATGTTTATAAACTCAGGCCATTTTTTTGAAAACGGGAAAAAAAACAGTGACGGTAGCTAAAATAAAACTAAAAAATATAACAGGCACAATGTTATACGACTCACTCTTATATAATTTCTGTGATTTGTCGTTTTGATAATATCCAGTAATGAACATTTAGTTTCATTTAATTGTGAGAAATACTATACTTAATTCAATATTTGCATATGCCTAAGCGTGTCCGTCGCCCTCGTAGTGCGAGTCCTACTTTTATTGATAGGTTTATTTTTGTTAGAACAAAATAGAAAAAACAATTTCTTTATTGGCTAAGACATGACATAACGTATGCATATTTTATTATCCAACATATACATTATAACTTTCACATATAAATAAACTTTCGTTTTTCTAGAGTTTTTTGAAGAGGAAAAGCTTTCAAGTAAAAGAAACTTTTCCTTAAAATTTCATATGCATAAATAAAAATTCTTTATTTTTTTTTCCTATCCTATATATCCTATGAAATTATTTTCCTGTAACTATGGCCAGTTTCTGAGTCCTTTGTGTGGAATATATGTCTATTCCAGAACTCTTGTTTGAAATTATTTATATAAAATAGTTATGAAATCTGTCATAAGTAATAAATTATATCTTAAAATAGCGACACTTCTGTTTAAATTAAATGTCACAACCAATATTCAATCGAACCGAAGTGGACAGACAAATATTCGGTGTTACGGTGTTATTATCGACAAATATTCGGTGTTACGGTGTTTTAAATATTCTCTTTTAATATAGGTGTAGTCTGTGAAAAAAGTGTTTATGTTTTTACCACATTTACTGAACAATTTTAAAACTTTTTAAAACTTTTAGTAAAACTGAAAGATTCATACATTGCTACTACATATTGCAATCATTTTGTGACTCTCAGCATATATCTTCAGAGATATGTCGAAAATTATGCAAAAAACATGGCCCACCCCTCTCTATACAATATATATTTTAATACAACGTATCTGATTCTTGATTTAAAAACTGTTATTCTGTGAAAAATATTATTTAAAAAAAAAAGCAGAAAACATTTGTATTTCTTTAAATATTACATCAGTAGTATTACGTTTCAAAATTTGCAGTAGACGATTATAGTTTTTGTCAGCAAAACTAATATCAGTTCGTTAATTTATTAGAGTTATTAGAACATTTATATTGTTAATAAAAAAGTAACATTTTTTATCTTCCATGAAATTAATGAAAATATTACATTTAAACCACTTCACTTTAAAAATTACATAACCAAGAGCGACTGCCAAAATCGGAAACTTGGGTAGCAATGAATTGAATTTTATTAATAATCACTGTGGAAGATCACTATATCGAAGAGTAAAAGGAGAGTTTACATCCAATTCACAGGGCATAACAAGACATACAAAGGTCGTGACTAAAATGGTCCCTCAATTTTCATACCGCCTCAAGCACAACAAAAAAATTTCCTCGTTTATTTTGCCTAAAGTCTTACACTCAACTTATCACTATTGATTATTTTAGTTACTAATATAATAATAGGGTACATTGTAATTAGTTTTCATGTTTTGTAAAAAATATTAGAAAGTGAGATGATCATTTTTTCAATTTCCTTTTTTCTATTAAAATTTTACTTAATTCTTTCCTTTTATTATTTTTCTTGTTCCTTTCCAGAAGTTTTCGTCATTTCATATGTTTAACACGCTTTTCTTAACTTTACTTGTGTGTATATATGTATGTATGAATGAATGTAACGAAAATTTCAATTAAATTTTTACCTACTCCCTAACGTCCGAATTATAAAAATTTTACACACGTATCAAGGATCAACGACAATACAATCATTTCATAAAATTCAGAAAAATAATTTTTTTATGCCTAATAAAGTAAAAAAGACCAAACAATTTGAAATAAACTTAAATATAAAGGTTTTGCTCAAGAGCGAAAGGATGAATCTGACGACAAAATATTAACTTTCATATAAAAAGCGTGAGCTGCTTCAGAAAACTTGTATTTTTTTATCGCTGGCTATTTGTGAAGGTAAACTCATTATGATATTGTAAGTCGAGAGCACACTACGTTTTTCACTTTAATTTTTGATTTAATTTTTTTGTCATTAGAAACACCTTTCGCTCTTTACCAAAATGTATACATTCAAAGATAATATTTTTTACTTAATATTGATACAAGCGTATTTTTGTTTTTTTAAACTATATTTTTTCTCGTTTTATTTTAAGGTTAACACACTATTTCTTCGACGATATGAATACTTAATTCGATTTAAAACTTATCCATAACATAATGACTTTAAGTAAGCAAGGCCATAGTTTTGCAATATTTACATTTCTGTATAAATATAAAAAACATCAAAAATCAAATAAGTCGTTTTATTTTCATCATTATTATTAGACTTGGAATATAAATATTTTTATATACTATTATATATTTAATCACATTTTCTATATTTGCCAATGTAAATTTTCTTCGCCGAAGAAAGTGCAAAGATACTAACATATTTTACAGTAACTAAAAAAACATTTATATCTCGAATTTCTCAAGAGCATAAAAACATTTGAGCTTTTGCTCCTTATTTTTTCATTTCTAATTTATGATTTAACGTCCTTTTTTAATCTCTCGTGTAAACATTCAATATAATTTTCACTTAATTTTTTTCCATTTATTTAATTCTGAAAATTGACACGGGATATACAAATGAAAGGTACAAAGCTGATCGCGATGATTCTGATAGTAAATCTATGAATTACATCTTGTTACATTGCTATTTACGTAATTAAAGTTCTGAAATCGGCGATTATTACTCAAAATGAAAGAAGGATTCTAATATAGAATCCTTCTTTATACAAAATCGAGTGTCGAGAAGTATTTTATCCGGGGGGTTGAGATGAAACTTCAACGAAACATAAAAGAAAGAAAGCACATAAGTTAAAGCTCATGACGGAGAACACGTTATACTGATGCCCTCAATAGTCACGTCATCATCGCATGGTAGTTCCATAAGGTTATATAAAAATTATTCAATTTAAACCAATTTTCCGGCCTTTATTTGTTTTATTACCAAATTAATTGTTCCCTTTTATAGTTATTTTATTATAATTCGCCACGGTATATTTTATTATAATTCGTCACACTCTACAGACTTCTTTTTTTTAGTTTTTTCCTCATTTTTAGTGATGGATGTGTATTTGATATCATCATCATGACATATTCCGCATACTTCCACTTTTAAATTAGTCTTCCTCATTATAAAATAACTTCTTCCTTTTATTATAATATTTTAAAAATGACAATAAAAATAAATTCTAAAAGAAAAACAAAAATATTCAAATATAATTTTAATTCAATCTTTCCACGACTGCTCAATGGCTGATTTTTCTCGAACTTTACGTTGCCGATATTTAACAGAAATTTCCAATAATTTTATCGCTTCCAAAAATTAAGTTATCTCAATTTATTTTATTTTATTTATTTATTCTAATTCTATCTCCATTAAATAACAAACAAATGAAGCATAAATAATAATATTATATTTAAATGTTTACTTAAAAATATATATAACAGTTTGATTAGTGTATGGTTTCGTTGCTTCAAATAAATATAATTACTTCAAAACGTAGCTATTCCATTTACTTGATTGTATTATTGCAATATTGTATAACAACAATAATAACGCAAATTGATGACTTTTGTAAAATTGATCCTATACTCAGGACACTGTTATAAATAATAATTCTTTTCAACTACATTCAAAGAAAATAAATATAAATGAAACGCATTATAAAAAGATACCGCATCCCTAAGAGCAACAAGATATCCAATTAGTAGATTCGCACTAACGAAACGCACTTCGCCGCGAACAGATCTTGTATGCGGAAGTAAAATTTGTCGTCTTCATTACGCTAACTCTTTTTTACCATCCCCTATGGCTTATTGTGAACTCGGTCAGTCTGTTTTAAATTACGTCATGCTTAAATCCTGCCATCACATATTGCACTGTAGAAGTATCCTGAATTAAATATTTGTTTCACTAATTCAGGCCCATATTCTCAATTTTCATATTATATTCTCAATTTTCATATTATATTTCCCACATTATTTCCCACATTATGGTTGATATCTTACAACATTTTCAATAACACGATATCACATTACTGTCAATATATTAGAGTGCCTAGATATAAAAATAATTTTTATATTAGACATAAAACACTGTTTGTTTACAGTGTAAAAAAGACGTTGATTTTTTTTAAACTAACATTAAATCCTCGGATAATAAAAAAAGAACGATCAAATTTTATTTCTAAATAATCCTCTTCTTCGCTTATGGTGATTATATTATTGTAATTGTTTTTATTTTCCATTAAATACTTATATTCCATGAACAAAATATTCAAATCTAGATGGATTAATTCAAATTTATTGTAACATTTGATTATTGAAAGAATGTTTCAATCTATATAAAAATGTTCTGAATAATACTAAGCCTTCAAAAGAATTTAATTCAGCCAACTATAAATAAGACTGACGAGAGATCATTAGTGTAAAAACACATTTAATACAAGACGTATTCTCTCCTCATCTAAGTATTTAAACATTGAAACTCAACCAAATATTGACGTGAAAAAGTCTATTCCCTCTTCAAGTACGATGATAGCCGGTCGAACTTTCTTGTGTTACAAAATACCGTCAGATTTCAATCGCTAATAACAACGAGACTAATAACCCATTAACAATGGTTGAACCCACAATGAATAGACAATATATGTATATATATATATATATTATATATTTGTCATTCAGAATTGTTTTGCCTGTTATGTCATCGGGCTGATGCAGGTTTATGCTTGTGATTATTATTAATTAGTGTTGTATAAAGTAATAGGTTATTGTAGTGTAAAAATGGGTTTAGTTGGGATGTTCATTTAGGTGTAATTATGAAGAACTTGCGGAGCAGAACTAGGATCCAAGTGAAGTAACAAAAATATTCGCCGATTAAACGGAAAAAAAAATGGTAAATATGCTCAGAATTGGAGAAGTAGACCAAAGAAAAGTTTGCGTTAGAAGAAATCCAAAAAATCTAAAAAGTATAGGACCTAGAAAACGCGAGAGCTACGACTCAAAAAAACTGGCCTGAAAAAAAAAATTAAAAAACATTGAGCATACAGCGTCCACCGATAATCCCCGTTATACTACTGTATGTAAACCTTGTACTAAAGACATTGGTAATTAGATTACATATTAATATGAAACACTTTTTACGATTTTATCCCAATGTTTTCACGAAAAATCTACGCGCAAACCCAAACTGCATCTTTCAGTTTCTTTTTTGGTGATAAAAGTACATCTTTTTATTTACACCAGTATGTAATTTGAATATGAGAAATTGAACACCAGTCTGCCATTATATTGCAACACTCGGTGCAACGCAGTTAGAAATTGTATTTGCTTCAAATATTTGTTTACAGAATTGGTATTCAGCAGAAAAGAACTGAGAACTAGATTAGTACCATTGACAAAAGTGCAGGACAGCGTGACAAAAGTGAATAGTAACCTGACAGTTGAGTGTGTTGCAATTTTACTGTATCGATATGTAGAAGCCTCGACCCTAAGTTGTCTAGTAACCAACATTACCATTAGTACCTTTATGAAAAATCTGATAAGATGAAGTAATTTAAAAGTGCTTCAAAAGTAATCGCGACCAATTTGTTCTTTCATACCATTTGCCAGAAACGATAGTTATAACATTATTGTTATTTCGAAAATTTGCAATAAATATATGCAAATAAATATAATCGAACCATCATAGTAAATAACATTGAAAAAATATTGCAAGTTTACTTTTATTTGTTTCTCGATATCCATGCTTTTAGCATGCCTAATCGCAGTGTGGGTTTGTTATTTCATGCCATGAAAATGGTAAACGGAGATTCTATGTAGCTGAATGTATCATCTGAACTTTCGCTGTGTTACTTTCATGATACGGTTTTGTGACTTCACCTTAAGCAATTTCGTACATTGCTGTGCAATAACAGGTCTAATTTCAAAAGTTAGTGTGTTTTAAGAATTTAATACATCCAGTATATCCAATATACGGTATACGAAAAATCAAGTATGAATATAAAGCCTCTATTACGTAAATTAAATAAGTCTATCTCCATATTAAAATCCTGATAAACTAATTAAATTACTGGCTCTTAATAAAATGTTATTGTTTTCTTCCCATACTAAAATTCGTAAATAGGAAAAGACCTCGAATCGTTTTGAATTCGTGTTAATAGATATAAATGTAGAACTCACAAAAGCAGTCTACTAAATTGTCCTTCGCCTCTGGACAGCCTGGACACGAACTGTCTCAAAAAGAGATTTGGCGGAAGGCAGTGTCGCAATTAGGTCGAGTTTTCAACAAACTCGAGCTTTAGCGAAGTGAAGTGTTGTAATTTAGTATGCGACTGAAACAGTCTTCAAGTATTTTAAACTTAATGTTGTTTGTCGATGTTCCGCTTCCGGGCGTATTGAATCTGTTTTATTACAGCTTGAACTTATACCCTATAAAAGAATTTACATAGTTCAAGAAACTTCAGATTCAGTTTAACATTAACCCACGAGAGAGTAACAGTTCAAAGATGTTCAGAATTCTATCAATTTTGTATACATTAGTAAGAAAAGTTTGAAAATGTCCTATTGAAATAATTTTCACTTTTTTATTGCAAATTTCCTATTGTACACCGCACATTTTCTTTATTGTTATTTAAAACGAATATTCTTTAAAAGTTTTAACTTATAATGAAATACATAAATTATAACTAAATTATTTTGACAAAAGGTAGAATTTTTACGAATTGGTTCCCAATTAGAATGTTATAGAAATCTCTATGGGCTATAAGTGAATTCTATTAATTAAGGGCTGCTGTAAATTTCGAAATTTTCTTTTATTTAATTTTATTTATTCATACGTATGTTATTAGTACAAACTACTTTTAGAATAGAAAAACTGTCAATATTATATGGATAGGTGAATCGACAAACAAATAAATGCATTACTATCGAATAAGTGATTTAGGGGTGCATAATGAAAGTAGCAGAACACAAAAATATAATTTTGGTGATAATTGTCTGCTTGTGTGTTCTGGAATTTATTTGAACACGCATAAAATCGAAGCTATTCATTCAATTCAGGTAAAGTTTTAACAGTACTATTCCATATTCCTTTCATTGATATTATTAGTTCATTTAATCAAAATACATTACAAATAATATTTTTAAAAATGAAATGATATTGTAATGATGCAACAACTGCAATGCGTAAACTATTCGGTGTGTAGTTATACTCATACACACACAAACATATATATATATATATATATATATATATATGTATATATATATATATACATATACATACATACATATATATATATATATATGTATATATATATATATATATATATATATACACACACACACACACAATATAATAATATATACGGAGCTATGTGTATTTTATATCGCGCAATAAAATTTTCCATCCGGACAAATATTGTCGAAGTAGATGTGGCCACGAGTGAAGTCTAGAGTAGTATGGGAAGAGTCGTTGCATGAGTAAGCCACACGAATGCGGGCAGTCTCTTATAGAATAAAATATATTTTAAATATTTAGGCATATTTTAAAATACATATAATTAAACCGACCATGCCGCAGAGAAAAATAATCGCAATAGTAACTAAACTTACATCCCTTTTTTTCCTCTAAGTCTATTATACAGCACAGAACCTTGTAAGTTAAGGCAACGAAAATTGCCTTGAAAACATTCCTATACGCACTATTCCTATACGTACTTGGAACTTAATTCTATCCTTAGAAATTTACATCAAATGTATATTTTTTTAATAACGTCGTATCCAACGAAAGACTTTAGCTTTGTATTGTCAACTAGCTGTGCCCGCGACTTCGTTCGCATGAGATTCACTGGTACTCAAGATAAACGAAAAATCAATGTAATAATTTATTTAATTATGAGCGTAACACTTAAAAATAACACTAATAAGTAGCTTTAGCTGTATATTTATTTCGATATTATTAGCCAAAAGCCAGGTTAAAAAAAGGTGAATATTGAAAAATAACATCAGTCTAGTAAGCGTTATTGTAAACCATACAAAAAAGAATTCTATCGGGCGATGGGGATTGTACCCATGTCTTCCGTGTACTGTATCAACGAACTAGCCATTACACCATGGCGGATGCAACTGAACTGTCGAAACAATTACGACTATTATTATTAATTCATTTTTATTCACGGCTAAATGAAACTACGTGTTTAAATTATAATTAATTTCGATAAAATTAACGTCAAATATATTCAACTATAATATAGTAAATTATCCTGTGTTATTAGTTTTTACTTATTTTTGTAAAATCTGTAAGTATAAATGTTACTAAAACATTAATATATGGCGTGGATAGTACCATATTGTAATATATCTACGAGCATAAATATTACTAAAAACACTAATAGATAGCGTTAGTAGTGCCAATATCTTAATATTGACCAAGTCACTAATCTCTTTAAATCTTTAATATCCCGATAAAAGTATCCTGTATATCGCTTGAGGATATAAATATTACAATCCCAAATTTCATCAAATACTTCCAGTACATTATTTTTGCCATATCTATGAACAAAAATTATATTAAAAACGTTAATACGTATAGATAGTGTTGACAGTATCAAATTGTGATATATCTGTGAGTATAAACTTAACTAAAAATGCTAATAGATGACGTCGGAAGCAACAATTTCATAATATTAACCAGTGACAATATCGAAGTATTCATTAGAGTTAAATCTGTAATATCTAAATAAAAATAACTATATTGCTCGACAGTGCAAACTATTACGATACCAAATTTCATCCAAATACACCCAGTAAATTTTACGTATTTTGATCGACAGTGCAAACTATTACGTATATTGCTCGCCAGTGCAAACTATTACGATACCAAATTTTATCCAAGTATACCCAGTAAATTTTACGTATTTTGATCGACAGTGCAAACTATTACGTATATTGCTCGACAGTGTAAACTATAACGATACCAAATTTCATCCAAATACACCTAGTAAATTTTACGTATTTTGATCGACAGTGCAAACTATTACGTATATTGCTCGCCAGTACAAACTATTACGATACCAAATTTCATCCAAATATACCCAGTAAATTTTACGTATTTTGATCGACAGTGAAAACTATTACGTATATTGCTCGACAGTACAAACTATTACGATACCAAATCTCATCCAAATACACCCAGTAAATTTTGCATAAATGAAAACTAAATTAAATATAGACAGATAGACGAACAGACACTATGTTCTAAAAAAACTGATTTTTCTTGTTTGTCCTCACAATAAATTAATCACTTATTTTAAAATATTTTCCACACACAGAATTCACTCCCTTGTAAGTTTATTATATGTGTATATGGTTAAAAACTTCTTTTTAAAAAGCGATTTTATTTTTGAAAAGAAAATGATAAATGAAGGAAGAAGGTAACATCATCATGTTAAAGTGTGTTTTAATCCCAAAATTATTGTATTGTTTGGATGGAATATCTACTTTCTTATAATAAAACCTTTCTCAGAGTTTTAGCAGACAATATGTTAAGATAACTTGCTGAATTTTATTGATTTTCCCGTTTCACATATATTATTGAATAAACTAATATCATCCACCTTATGAATGCATGAAAAATTTTCACTGAAGATTTTAATGTTTAATATTTGTCCTATGTCATGCACCATTTTACAGTTAGATTCTATGAATAGTTCCGATACTAGAACTAAGAAGGTGAGACTTGAAATTTGGATGTTGATACCCAAGATAAAAAATAGAAAAAGTGCAAAAGTAGGAGTAAGTATAGCTTTAGTTCATCGTCTCTCCAAGTGAGCCATTGAGTGAACTATTCAATACATATATAATAAGTATAGAGATTCTGTTCCACGATTTTAGGTGAACTAAATTATCTTAAAGTACTTGTTAATGCCCAGATATATATTTTAATGTCATTAGGATTTGTAAGCTATAAAAAGACAAAACATAAATATATGTTGTAGTCTAATCCCCATTCCATAATATTCCTAGCGTTACCTGTCGAATCCAAATAACTGCAAACTGTAACCTTTAAGGTTAACTTAACTTTGATTTTATGACTTTTAACAAAGCATAGATTTTTCTCCAAAATTGTTAATAATTCTTTATTTTAGTATTTATTATGATCAATATACGCCTTTAAAAAAATGACATGCATCTTTGTTCATTGGTATGTACGTATATATGAATGTACATAATTGCGACCTGTAATGTGTCCCTACACGTTACAGGTCGCAATTGTTTACCGATTTTGGTGATTCGTTTTCCGTCGATTGGTTATTATCAATTGGTCGAACTATAAGAATAAAAATTTATTGATTTTTAAATAGTTTCATTTTTCGACTATTTTTAAGCTTCGTTTTTTCTTCTTGCCTTTCTCTCTGCTCCTAGCTGTATTTAATTTATTTTATTCTTAAATTTTACGTCCAATAATTTAAATAACAAACAATAAAATACATAGAGTGCATATTTTTGGTTGTTTCAACAATTTGCACTAAAATTACACAGAATTAATACGGTTTTAATGATTTTGAATTATGGAAAATTATTTATATAAAATAATTAAAAATAAAATAAATAAATTGAAATGCCCATTTTTTATTTTGGTCGATAAATGCAGATGAAAGAAAATTAAAATTTTATTTTCTTACATTCCTTTTAATTTATTTTCTTCATTGTATCCTAATTTAATATTTATTAAATTATTTACTATATTTAGGAGTCGTAGAATGAAATTCGCCTTTCCAAATATTTATGTACCCTACAGTTAATGACAAAAAATATCCCATTTTAATTAAACTCTTTTCGAGATTACGACTTTTTCAGAACTGGAATTAATTACGTACATCCGTAGTCGCTATTAAACATATAAGTTGTCGAGTTAATACTAAAACACGTACCCCTGAAAGGAAAATAGAACACGAAAGAAAATGGTGTGGGGAATATTAATTAAACGTGACGTTTTCATAATAGTGGCTTTTATCGGCATCCACAAAATTTTAGCTTTTTTTTTAATTTTCCCGACTTATTTCCTTTACGCAAGTAACTAAATATAGTATTTAGGTATTATACTAATAGCTCATTTCTTTCCACTTTTATTAATTATAATGGAAATTTTATTCATAGACGTTGTGATGGACAAATCTTCTTTACATTTTTGCCTGAAATCATATCACATGTCTTTACGTCACTTAATTTTTTGATAACTGAATCATCAAGAGTAACTATGAGCTTTCGCGTCCGATTTGGCCGTTTTCCGGAGTAGCTCCTATTTAAGATCAATGAACATTCCTCTTCCTGTCTATAAATTTCCTCTAGATTACTTCAGGATGCTCAATCCAATTCCATTTCTTTTACAAAACTTACCAGTGAAACCTTTATTATTAATGGCCAAGAGTTGATCCTTGGGTGATTACTTATTACTATTGTTATCCTTGGCTTATTATTGATTAATTTTGGTGATTAAATATGTAATTGTTACCGATCAAACCCTTATTGTTAATGGCCAAGAGTTGATGCTTGGTTGATTACTGTTGACATTCTAAAGTTAAGAATTCGACGTAGACATCTACTAATGAACATTTGAATCGTGTTGATGAGATACTTTTTGTAACCTCCAAGTCTCACTAATATAAGCAGAATAGATTTTGCATAGTCATCAAAGATCGTAAGCTTCATTTTCTGAAAGATATTGTGGCTTTTCCACACAAGGTAAAGCTAAACAAAAGCTTTTCCAATATTAGATTTCCAGTCGTTTGAAGTTCTTGCCAAATTTGCTGATTACACAGTTAAGGTAACAAAATCCTTTTACCTCTTCAATTTGTTGCCCGTTCAGTTCGACAGAGTCTTAGCTACTTCACAACAAGCGTATGCATATTTTTGGTCTTTCGACTTTTTTTTTCGTTGTTATTTAGCTTATACCTTACTTATCTTTGAAAATTATTTCTTAATTCATAGTCACACTATGAAAAAGATATATTAATATAAACATATATGATTCCATATCCGATATATTTATGTAGATATGGGCACATTTATGAGAAAATAATACGCAATTGATATGTTTTTTAAATGTAAGCCATGAAAATAAAGGTACGTAAAAAGATAAAAGAAACTGCCTTTATTTTTTTTTGTATCGAGGGCAAAATTCATCAGGTAGATTGTAAAATAAAATAGTTGTTAGAATTGTTATCCCTCAATTATTTATTGAGTATAATTATATTATCGATATTTATGTGTTACGTGTCAAAGGAATGCATAATAGTTGTGTTTAACATAATATATATAAGTTTTGCCTTTTATAAGAAAGAAACACAAAAAAGTTAAACTTAATGTACTAATCCCTACAACACAGCTGACAACTATCATTCCCACAATCATTACGCAAAGTAGATTTTTTTCCTAAGACGTTGCAATGGAGGCCGAATTGAAACGCTTTTAGGAAATATACACTGCAGATCTAGACAATTTTTAAAAAAAACTGAATGACTTACGTACATCGACGAGTGTCTCGAAACCCACTCTCGAGACACTAAACGCTGAATTTGTGAGCTTCCGTAGTAAGATCAAGAAATATTGGGCTCATTGGTATCGAAACACACAGACTTGGAGTACCGGGTGCAGGAGCTGGAAGCTAAAGGACGTCGCAACACTATTCTGATACACGGCGTGAAGGAGGAGAGCATGGTATCGCCTACAGCAGCTGCCCTTGATGTTATAGTCACGAAGCTCGGCTGCTCTGCAATAACTGAAGCCAGTCTGGACGCGTGCTATCACCTGGGTGTGATTAATATGCAGCGTAAGACTCCTAGGCCTAAGTTTGTTTGCTGAGATGACCGGTATAAAGTTTGGTCGCTTAAAAATCATTAAACATACTCATAACGGAATCACTCATACGACCATGGCAGGAGCTGTTCACTTTAGCACGATCCATTTTCAAGGTCAATAACTGCTGGACGCGCGTCGGGAAAATTGTTGTATTGTTTCCGGACGGGTGTAAGGAAATTATTACATGTCCCCAACAATTATAAAAGGCCAAAAATCGATTATTGACTTTGCAAACCACTAATAGCAGCGAACGTCGCACACGGTCACGTAATCTAAAGTAAAATAAAGGTACAAATTTTATTTTTAAGATTGTTGCAAAATCTTAATCGCAGGTACGATCTATGTAATACTTTAAGTTTCAATTTAAATTAGTATATTCTATTCACCTTTATTTTATTTTATTTTTAAGTTTTTATGTATTTATATTTTACATATCACTCAGATAATTTATTTATGTATGTAATTAAGGTTAACTGCACTCCGGGTGCGAGTGTATTGTTTACGCATTGTGTGAGCAGACGCTGTGTCTATTGCCGTGCCGTTTGTAATTTATGGTCTGCGTGCATAGATCACAAACATTTAAGCTTTGCCATGTTTATAAATATTTATTTCTTTTTATTTTCTTTTTTAGTATTATTGGTTATATCAAATGTAATTCAAATTCTCAATTTTAGGTGTTTGTATTTACTGGTTACATTATGTTAACTGTGTTATTTTTTTTATTATTTTTTATTTCTTATACACATTTTTTTTATTTTGTTGTTGTTTTGTGTGTAATTTGTTTTTGGTTCTCTTTTTTGTTACTGGTTAATATGATATTAATATAACTTTATAATATATTGACATGTCATCTACATCTTCCTCAAATTCCTTTCTTTCCTTATCTTCCAACGATTCGCTCGATTCGTCACCTGGCGACATATTGTTCGACACTTCCAATAATCCTTCTATACATAATATACTTCAATCTGCTTTTATCTCCTCACAACCAGATCTTCATTTCTGCCACATCAACGCCCAGAGTATTCCGTGCCATTATTCAGATTTCATTAATTATTTTGAAAATCTGAACCTTCACGCATGTCTTGTTAGTGAGACCTGGCTCAAATCTTCACTCTCATCAAATTTGTACTCACTGCCAGGTTACGTTTTAATACGTAACGATCGTATTTCTAGACGTGGTGGTAGTGTTGCTATATATCTTCGGGTTAACCTACCCTTCAAAATTATCGCAAAATCTTCCACTGGCTGCACGCCCATAATGGAATACTTATTTGTCGAAGTAACTTTTTTTCAAGCCAAGTTAATACTTGGTGTCGTCTATTCACCTCCTGATGTTTCGTATTTCGGTGATTTTGAAAGTATAGTTGATCACTACCTACCTTTATACCCCCATTCATTGATTTTGGGTGATTTTAATACCTGCCTATACAAGCATAACACTATAAGCGTAAAGCTTTGTGACATTGTCAAGGCTGGTAACCTCACCATTCTCCCATCCTTTGCTACATTTCATACCGATAATTGTCACTCCCTTCTCGATCTCATCCTAGTAACCTGCCACGGTCCTTCTTGTATCCTTCTACGGTCAACTTCCAGCATCCAGTCTATCCCATCATGATCTCCTTCATAGTTCATATAAATTAAGTAGCCCTAAAGCCTCTTCAAAGAGCATATTCCTCCGTGACTTTAGTCGTATTGACCTACCGTCTTTTCTTGAGGATGCCAGATCCATTAACTGGGATACAATTGCAATGAATCAATCTGTTGATGAAAAACTCACTGTTTTCAATAGTTATTTCACTAAACTGTTCAATAAACATGCTCCCCAAAACTCGTCAAAATTAAGCGGAGAGCTGCACCTTGGCTGAACAATTCTATTAGAAAAATGATGGCCAAACGTGATCACGTTAAAACTAAGTATAAGACTGATCCCAGCCCAAACCACTGGGAGAATTTTAGAGTGCTTAGAAATAAATGTTGTCAAATGTGTCGAAATGCCCAAAAACACTATATTTCTGCATCAATACGTGATTGTACTCCTAATAATATTTGGAAGTTTTTGGGTACTCTAGGCATTGGAAAATCTTTTACCACTTCGGAGAGCTGGCGATCGGATACAGACCAATTAAATTCACATTTTTCTACATCACCCACGGTACTTGAACCAGCTGTTAAGTCTGCAACGATGAACGGTATCTCGTCTTCATCGTTTCTAATGAACATCAATTTACGCTAAGGGATACCTGTGAGTCCGAAGTTAAAGCTAATCTTCTTGCGATAAAATCGAAATCCATGGGATTTGATGGCTTAAATATTAGTGCTCTTAAACCAACAATAGATATCGTGGCTCCGGTCATCGCTGATATTTATAATACCTCTTTGAAAACTGCTGTCTTCCCTTTGGAATGGAAAAAAGCCTATATTGTGCCCGTACCTAAAATTTTATTACCTACGCAACCCAAGGATTTTCGGCCCATATCTATCCTACCGCTTCTATCTAAAGTCTTTGAACGTATTGTTCATGGTCAACTTGTTACTTTCTTCAATGCCCATAAGTCTCTAAATCCGCTTCAATCTGGCTTTAAAACTGGCCACAGTACCTCAACTGCCCTTGTTAAGGTTACTGATGATATACGCTTGGCTATGGATAATACACAAGTCACTGTCCTTGTGCTTCTTGATTTCAGCAGTGCGTTAAATTCTGTCGACTTCGATATACTTTTTGCCCGCTTGAAATATCTTAATATATCCCAACATTCACTTGAGTGGTTTAGTTCATATCTTCATGGACGCAGGCAATATGTTAAGTTGTCAGATACGTATTTTGAGTGGACTGATCTTACAGCTGGTGTACCTCAAGGTGGAGTTCTATCTCCTCTCCTCTTCTCAGTGTTTATTGATGATGTTGTTAAAAACATTTCTAGCAATTATCATCTCTATGCTGATAACCTACAAATCTATGCGCACTTGAACCTCCATTCCTTATCAAAAACCATCGACATCCTTAATCGAGATCTCGCTTCAATTGGTCAGTGGGCTCATGAAATAGGTCTTTTGGTTAACCCAAGTAAGTCACATCGGTAGTCAAAGACTGACTTCTAAAGTAAACCTACTTAGTGTACCGAAATTAGTGCTAAATAGTACAATAATACCATACACGTCAACTGTTAAAAACCTGGGCCTACTGATCGATCAAAACCTTAATTGGCGGCTTCAAGTAAATCATGTTAGTCGTCGTGTTTTCAACAGGATACACTCTTTGAAACGTCTTCAAAATTTTCTACCGACTAAAACGAAAATCTACATCTCTTCTCTCCAAAATCTTCTTCTTCTTCTTCTTCAAAATATCTTCAAAATTTATGCACTCGGTATATCTTCGGCCTCAGAAAATATGATCACATTTCTGAACACAGGTCACTTCTCAAATGGCTGTAGATCCGTGATCGACACCAACTTCACATACTTACACTTCTTTTTAACATATTAAAAAATCCTCATAGCCCAAATTATCTTAGTGGCAAATTTAAAGATTTGTCTGCTCACGGCCTTGGGCTGCGATCTGAAAGTTCACACACCCTACTTATTCCTAAACATACCTCTATCACTTACGAAAAATCGTTCACTATCCAAGCAGCAAAAATTTGGAATCATCTGGATGCTGTCATCAGGAAAATCATGTCTATAAATATTTTCAAAGATCGAGTGAAAAAGTCCTGCATCTCCTGAAACCTTTTTCTTTGTGTCCTCGCGCTTTTCTGTCTTTTCCATCCCAAATCATGTCAATATTTTGTTTTCTTTTTTAATTTACTTTTGTATTTGTTTTGTCCAATGTGCTATGAAGAATATTCATTGTAAAATCTCTTACTTTTGTATTGAAATTTAGTTGGTAGACCAACTAAATTTCAATACAAATTGGTATGGTTGACTGGAAGAGATTGGTCATGTAGCAATAAGTCCACCATATATACTATACATAAAAAGTTAATAATAAATTAATTATGGAGTCTCACAATAATTATGGAAAAATTATATAACAGCATAAAGTTTCATTTTTAGAAACTCACTAATTCAGGAGCTGTTAGTAACAAGAAAAATAATTACTAAATGTAAGGAACTTGAGTGCTAAATACACCGAATATATTTCCTAAAATAACAACGTGAATTTAGCCTATAGTTTAGAGGAAAGTTTCACTGAATGAAATGATTTTGTTTCGACAAATATTTTAACGTCTGATCCGTATTATACTTTTATTGCTCTCTCGATCCGTTCGACGCGATTGTACCGTTTGTTGTGAAACATCACAAATTTTCAACGGTCAATTTATTTATTAATTACTATCTACTTTCATTTACTAGCACCGATCAGAAAAGAAAAAATGGGGAAATACAGAGTACCACTCGTTAATATCATACATGATTACATAAATACCCTACCTTTTTATGACCTTTATATCGCCACCAATTTGATTCACCCTCTCTTTTATCTCTATGTCGTTCAAATTTTGTTTTTCCACTTTTTCTTTTATATTTATTTTTTATTAACTTTTATTTTTAAATATTTAAAGTTTAAAGTGGATAAGTTTTTTATAACCTAAAGACTTTTTCCCAAATTTTTTTCAATTTGGGATGAAAACTTTTCCAATTTTCACATGTCATCCATATTAAATTTACTTATAATTACCTTTTTTCATTGGCTCAATTAAATTCTCACCCATGCGTAATAATTGACATTAATATACCTTTAGTTAATTTCAATATAATTTTAATATAGTTAATTTCACTTTATTTTATATACTTTCATTCTTTGCAACATTTATAAAGGCGACATTCATAATGTTAGTTATATATACTGGTCATTTTAAGTTATTTTCCACCTTTTCATTCCTTTGCAAAATATGTTTAATAATCTTAATTTTCTTTGATTAAAATTTCGTACTCAAAGGATCCAAATGAAATCCTATTGTTATAACAATGCTACTTGTCCGGCCGTGTATCAAAGACTTTAGGTATCTAATAAGTTATTGCCTTACCATTTAGGTGTATATGAATATTATGTTAAATTTATATCAAGGAAATGCCACGTTAAGGGAAGCTATAAAAATCTTATATGGTCAATAAGATATCGCCGAATGGAACATTTTGCTTGAAGAGCAATAATATCTTCATTTTTTTATCACTGAAAGATGCTTAAAACCGGTAAATTGTATTGTTTTAAGACCTATTTTTTACTAGATACATATTGCCCACATTGATATCAAGGCTTCTTGAAACCTTGGCGAATACTACAATTATACAATATTTAAATATCAAATGTTAAGATTATGTTAAACTATAATAATTTGTAAGTTATGAATAACACAAACATCCATTTTTAAGTATTACCATCCTTTAATAAATAATTCTGAAATATGATATAAATGAGTAAATGTTTATTCATGCATTACACTTTTTTTAAAAGTATGTGTACATAGTTTCAAAATGTATACGGCTTTAAATAATGTGAATAGAGCGAATGGGGTTTACACCCGCACTATTTCTTAAAAGTAAAATAGGAAAAATCGCCAAGTGACAATTAGATACAGAATATTTTTATGAAATACAAAAATGTGCACTTTTAACCGGCAATGCAAACTTTGTTTTAAAAAATTGGTCAAAAATTCAAAATTATATATCTTACAAAAAATAAATCTTCCAAGTCTCGATCTCTATGTAGGTCTGTTAATTTATGGAAATATATTTCTAATGATCTGTTGGAAAAGGTTCGTTAAAATGGGTATTAGTTTTAAAAAGTATATCTTCTCTTTTTACTATCAGAAAATGTTATTGTGGACATTAGTAAGTATACTGATGATAAATTTGTCTCAGAATTAATATCAGAATGTGCTTCTGAATTTTCATGTCCCTCAAAATTAACGTTTTGAATAACCTGAAATAGAAAAATATTTAAATATATGATTATTTTGTTTCAGTTTCCGACAAGAAGTAAATTTTGTAATCGTTGCTAAAGTAGTAATGGCGTCATATATTTTACATAACTCTACGTCGAAAATGTAATCAATAGATGATAGTTAATGGAAAATTTCAATAATGGCAGCATTACTATAGGTTATGGAGCCCATAATGACTTAACAAATTTACAAGCAACAATTCAAAGACAGAGTGAAACCGTAGCGAAATATGTTCAAGAACAATATTTTAAATGTTTCAACAATAAAAGTAATATTCCGATACTAAACAGTTTTATAAATATAACTTCCTCTGTTTAATATATACTCTGTTTAATGTATATTTTACCATTTTAAATACTCAATGGCAACCTAATTTAGTAACTTCAATAAATAAATGTAAATATACTATTATAAAACGTAAAATGTTATTTTCATGTAATTACTTAGTTTTATTTCATTTCTTCATGTAAGTCATTACGCTTCTAGTTGTCACAAACTTCAAGAATTTGAGTATTTTTTCTTAAAATAAGCTCATGCATACTTTTTTAGGGTTACAAACCTTATGAAAATATAAATGCATAAGGGTGTCCATCCTTAAAAAATCTAAATTTCTGCTGAGATTTATTTTATTATTAATATGACAGCAAAAATTTGTGTCGATTATCTAACACTTTTGCCTATAAAATCTGTGAGACTTACGGTTATGAGAACAAAATATTTGTACCTTTCTTTTTAAGAGGGCCACCGAAATGCGACGCCCTGAAACCGCAATTTTACGTTTTACATCGATCTTCCTATACAAAAATGTATATGGATTAATTTCTTTTTTTCACCATTTCACTAGACTAAATAATTCATACGTATTTATTTACAAAAACATTGCTGACTGAACCCAAATAAATTGAATAATATTTAATTTCAAAGTTTTATAATAACGTACAAATTAGTGCTGTATTAAAAATATAATTGAGAATAAAATAACATGAATAGATAGGAGTTAAATCATCTAAATATAGAAAAAGTTGCACACTTAAATGCGACAGAAATGATATTGTAAGAAAGTATAAAGTAAAAAGGTAAAGGTAATGCCATTAGAAACCGAAACAAACTAAAATAAATCTTCGCTGTAAACAACTGATTTGTCTATTAAATAAACTGCTACAGAAATTAGCTTGAATAAATAAGATATTACAACTTGACTGAGTAGGATTCCGTTCCTAAAATGTAAGAAGGATTCCACCCTTCTGCTGAGGTCTCTCTGCCTATTCGTATGTAATGGCTTCTAACACCATTGCTTTTGATTTGCTTTGGCACAGGCAGAAGTGCTTGCTGCCGTCTATTATTGGAAGTAATTAAAAGAAAATGATTTTCATTCAAAACTAGATTCAAAAGGTGGGGACAACATTTAAAAGTGGGGTAATAAAGTCAAGTGAGATATCAAATAAAAGGGTAAAACACGTTCATTTGCCCATTCCAAAACAATTTCGCTTTCATTTTTTTTTTCATTTATTATGTTGCAAAAATGAGGCATTGCAAGGCGAAAATATTTATTATTTATATTCTTAACCACAACCTAGGTTTCGTTGCATTACAACGTCTTTAGGTAAGCAATTTAAAGATATCTCTTCAAATTTCCCACCTGAAGCTGTTGTCATGTAACTAAATCTAGGTCATGGTTCAGAATTTAAATAAAGTAGATATAATACTACATTACGTAGTTTTATTCAGATGTAAATAAAAATTAAGTTATCATTTTTTATCAGGCATGTTTTTAGGCCGGAATACTCAAAAATCATTCATACGAAGTTGTACAAAGTTGTCCTGGACTTAGAAATATACGTAGTAGTATTATTTTAAATTCTTCCTATTTCGGACACGATGCCCTCGAGATTGTAAATTAGTTCACGCCGTCCGTTTTCTGTGAACCTAGCAGCAATCTTATTGAGCTATTCATCCCAACCCTCATCTGTTGAATTTTTCGGGTTAATATTTTATACTCAATATTTATTGCCTTCTCTGTAAATCAATATTCTTATAGCTCAGAAGGAAGAGATGATTTCATGTTTTGACACATTGGCTTTTTCTGTAAATTTTATTAAAATGTATTTTAGATAAAAATATACTAAAAATGCTGTACATTTAAAAATTGCTTAAGATTGAATACTCTGTATAAACGTGTGCTATTTCTTAACGAGGCACTAAAAATGAGTTCATTTGGACTTAATTTTTAAATAAATGTAACCCAATAGACAGGAGTGATGAGACGCACATTTTCGTAAAAATGGTTTTATTTAGATAGACGTAACTAAGAAAATATCGAAGAAAATAAATAAAACTCACAACATTCAAATAATTATCAAACTTATCATTTATCACAGTATTCAAATAATTATCAAACTTATCATTTATGGCATTTAACGTTTCATTAATATTTTACCACTTTCAAATAATTATCAAACTTATTATTTATGGCATTTAACGTACCACTTTCAAAATCTAAGTAACAGGTATGGTAAATTTATTCACATCTAGAGGAACAACCACTTTTCAAAAATATCATTCGCTTATTCAAAAAAGATATGTCCTAAATCAGGGGAATATGTTACAAATTTCTTTATCTGGGAGTCAAATGTCGGTTAAATATTATATATATATATATATATATATATATATATATATATATATATATATATATATATATTTTCTTTGGTTACGAAGAATTTACAAAAAATAATCACAAGCATTTTAATATTTATATTGAGACATATTTCTTTAAATAGAGAAATAAAGTAATTTATTGTTATTAATATAATAAATAATAATATAATATAATAAATTAATGTATGTGGATAGTCGCCATAATATTGCATTGCCTTAAGTTCGACTAATAAATTTTAGAAAAGGAAATAAATTGTATTACGGTATAGCTATTTTTGACATATGAATACTAATGTATGTGTTCGTATATTACGCTGAATTGAATGTTCTGTAATAACATTTAAGACAGTTATCACTGTGACTTTTACATTAATTAAGATATTGTGTTTATTTTGTTATATATATATATATTTACTTGAACAATATGAGAATAAAATAATGCACATGACGGCTGGAAGTATTTTAATCTAAATACCCATATTCAGAGCTTATGGGAGAAATATTTTTTGAAAACGTATAAAAAATTATAAATAATTCTGCGATATTATAGAATGAAATAGGAAATTTTGAATTGTTCATTATAGTACTATATACTTTTGATGGATAAGGAAATTTTGTATCCAAGATGAATCCAATTTTCTTTGTTGATATAAATATTTTTGAAACTACTTATAAATTTTATAGGAATTTGCACTCCTCGTTAAATATAACCTACAACGTACACTCGTCAAACTTCCAATATTTATGAAGAACTGAAAACGGTAAGATGATTACAAATTACTAAAATTAGGCGGATTTTAACGTTATGGTAAAATTGTCTAGTGTATTAGTAGCCATGAACTTGCTGCTATCTGTCGAACAGCGTGACCATTATTGGTGCAAATGGTTGCATAAAAGATTTTTCTAATATATTCTTTAATGCTGTGGTTCTCCGCCACCAATTTCATGAATTTGGTGATGTTTTTTTCAGTGGCGGCCGTGTTTGGATGGTCCGAACAGGAATAGTTTTCCAGCGACTCTCAACCCTCCCGATGCTACTAAAATAAACGTGTTCAATATTCGACCACAGCAAATTATGGTGCAGATTCATTACATTAATTCAAACATTCCCTTCTCTGTTTTCACCATTTTTACAAAGAACTTAATGTTGGCACAATGTTGAATTTTTTATAAATTTTACGATGATTGAGGCATAGCAACATTATTGGGCCAATGAAGTTAATGATATTAAACCTTACTTATTTACAAAATAGATGTCGCCCGAGTAACGGCTTGTCAGGAGAACATTTAGCGTAACTATAAATATTTAGACTCAGAACTTTTCAGCCGCCCGTCATAAGTTTGTAATGGTACCTTCTAATATAAATAACTTACACATTTCGGGAAGGTTTTAATTAGATGAGAGTGTTAAAATTTAGACACTAATCTATTCTTTGTCGATACAAGGCGTTTTTCTTGTGCATTCCTTATAGTCTATGATAGAGGGTGTGAATATCGTGACTTGGTCATAGCTTCCTTTTCTACTTGAGGTGAAAAGTTCCACTGGCTATTTACCCGGGATCTCAATCAAGAAATTAATAAAAAAATCAACCGCATGTTTTCAAAAATAAAATATTCAATACACTCAACATGAATAATCTAACAACACAACAAATAATTAATCTAGAATTTTTGCTTTCTTTGTGTAATAACATATTGATAGTAATAAAATAAAAGTTAATATTTTGCATGGACAACACATTCATCCAATGTAGCATTAAGTATTAACCCTGAAGTAGACGTACGTGTAGTTTAAAATAAGCAGTTTCAAGTTTTATGGTATCGCTTATGTATTTGTTTAGCAAATAATATGTCTTCACTCAATAATTATTTTGTACGTCAGTCTTTTAATTTAAAATATTTAATAAGTAGATTAAAATATAAACAACAATTCAAATCACAAAATAGTAAACTATGTTCGAAAGTAAACGATGTTCGAATTCTATGTCTCCAAACATTACAACAATAAAATGCTTTTATTTTGTTTATGTATAATAAACCATATTTTTTCTATTCATCTTCAAAATACAACCTCTATTATATTCATATTACAACCAAATAAATTATCTAGAATAAAATTGGCGTCCACAGATTTCATAAATATTCAGGAGTGAATCGAAAAATATGTGAAAAATTAAATGTTTGTACAATGTCAGTTGATTTTTTCCTAAATAGTTTACATGCAGGGTAAATAAATATTACTTAATCTCTACTTTAGTTTCAAGAAAAAAATTATTAACACATTATTAATAAACTTTTACATTTCAAAACAACTTCCAAAGTTCATATCACCTCAAACTAAATAAGACGATTAAAAACCGTGTCAAGAAAAGTTTTTAAAGATCAAGACCAAGCATCCTTTTAATTTACCTCCTCGTACAGAAATAATTTTACTGTTATATTTAGAATATATTTATATTCTGCAATGAGATTTACATGTTATCACGTGCGGACGCGGCGAACGGAATACAAAACTTATTCACTGCGATGTGGTCAATTTTGTACGTTCTTTGTCCATACAAGGCGTTTTCACATTACGTATTCCGTAGCGAAAATCGATTTCGACCCCAGCGTTCAAATTTCATTGCAGCTTCATACTTCATGAATTCCATTCATATAACACGAAATATGAAAGAGACTATGCATAGATAAAGTAACGACTAAAGCTGATGACCGAGAAACTATTATACTATTAAAGCCGATTACGTCATTGCGTCATGCAAAAGTTCTATATCACTAAACCCATAAATCTATTATAAATTAAAGCTATATCGTTCAGTCATATAATTCATTGAAATCTATATGAACTTAAAATTTATGATCTAACATTTATGCAAAATTTACTAGAAATTCTATTCGTATGTGAATAATTGAAATATCCGTATTCAAAATTGACAGATATAATTAGAAATGACCTTATCTAATTGCCATTGCATTGCCATTGTGGTCCATTTATATATTATTTACATGTAGACCTGATTAACTATACTTAGATATACATTTGAATAATATTTTGTAAAATATCCATGGAGTAGTTTCAAGACGAGGGACACATTTATATAAATCTATTCTATACTTCCAATAGACATTTCGAGGACATTTTAATAATATTATGTAAAATATCCATGGAGTAGTTTCAAGCCGAGGGACAAATTTAAATAAATATGTTCTTTAATTCCAATATACATTTTGAGGACATTTTAATAATATTTCGTAAAATATCCCTGGAGTAGTTTCAAGCCGAGGGACCCATTTCGATAAATCTGTTCTATAGTTGCAATAGACATTTCGAGGATATTTGAATAATATTTTGTAAAATATCCATGGAGTAGTTTCAAGCCAAGGGACACATTTATATAAACCTGTTCTATAGTTCCAATAGACATTTCGAGCACATTTAAATAATATTCCGTAAAATATACATGGAGTGGTTTCAAACCGAGGGATACATTTATATAAATCTGATGTGTAGTTCCAATTGATATTTCATGCAATAAAATCAGTAAACCCATTGAGAAGTTAAAGAAAAATCTACAATCAAAAATATTTGACACAATTCCTTTTTTGTGATCTAGAAATTTAATAACTTTCTGCACTTTTGGTTAAAACAATAGGGTCTGTCTTACATTTTATAACGTATACTTCTGTTTCAAGCTTTAACTATTACTTTAACAATGTGTACATATTTTAATGTAAAACATATCGTATTGTATTATAGGAACCAACTTATAGATAAGTTAAAGGTAAATTATGTTAAAACCATATTGAGTCTTCCTAACTTATTTTAGTTTTTATCATTTTTACTTCTTTTCTTTCTTTTCATTTTGCCCAATTTATTTACATTTGTCAGTACGAATAGTAGAAGTAATATTGTGTTTGGCTATCAATATTGGAAAAGGAATAACCAATACATAAAAACTTGTAAAGGTGTGATCATAAATAAGTATTTTGTGACATTTGGTTGTCAGAATTTCATATAAATTTTGCATCTGAAATTTGTTTAACAAATACATATCTTTAAAAATTTAAAATGGTTAATGGAACCTTTATTTGATTACGAAAATAGTTAAAAAATTTGATGGGCAAAGAAATGACCGTTTTTTTTTTATATTAAATTGTATACAAAAGTAAAAATTGCTTACCACTTATTAATCAACGCGCCACAGGAAGCATCTATTTGCCAATATCATGCAGATAGTTCCGTAATTGTAAAGAAAGTAAATATATGAATAATGGATAAACAAATACATATAAAGAAATTATGGAGGTTTGTTAATTCGCCATGAAACCCTAAAAAAGAGAAAAAAATATTCATAATATTTCGAATACAACAAAAGAGTCAGTATCAACAAATAAGCCATAAGTCAGTTATGCTTGACATGACCATCTTAAGGAAAAAATAAACAAATTTAACATCAAGCAAATAAGACAAATTGTAAATCACTTCATTGTTATTCAAAGCATAGTTCTTTGATAAAACATAATTTGATAAAATTTAGGTATAAAAAAATATGAAAGCATTTAAATACCCGTCGAAAAGAACTAAGGAGAAATTTCGTGAGAAACTTCAAGTTTACATTAATAAAAGCCTTACCATATTGACGGAGTAAAAGAGAAACGACAAGAAGAAAATTATGCTTATTATTTAGGCGCGCAATGTTTTTATTTCCGCTTATTGTACTTGGTGGGTTTTAAAACTTTTTGGAAGGTAGGTGGAAAAGTTTTAAAATTTTGAAGTTACCAATACGAAAATGGGGCAAATTTAATTGTTACGAAATTTAATATTTAAACTGTTGTATTTATATGCAATTGATATTATCTTTTAATTGGTGTTCAGAATTGTTCTAACGAAAACCCTTTTCTTACATAAAATGTTATAACATTCAGTATCTTATCATCCTTGGTTAATAATAATAACATTAATTAAAAGCGCCATTTGGAACGATAACTTCTTTATGGTTTACATGATTGAGAAACCAATAATAATGAGAAACAGTGCTCGATAGAAAAATATTTTAAATTTAAGTTTTCCAAAACACTTTTTAAAGCACACTTTGATTTGTAAAAAAAAGTTCGCGAAAATAATTACTTATTAATACTTCGCCCTCCAATTGAATTCTGGAAGAAATTTATTTAATTTCTTTTAATAAAATGTCCATGTAATTTTGTTCCACGACTTTATCTACAAATCTAATGTAGATGGCATATGCAACTGCGTCATACGATAAAAACGAAATAATGATTAATAATTGCCGAGATTTTCATTAACGAATGCACCAAAATATAAGACCAAACGTGCCATTTCTCAAAGAAACATTCATCAAAATTAAATAACGTTGTATCATGGGTGTGTAAGTTGAATACCATTTGGAGCTTTTTTATTTTTTCGCTTATAAATAATTTTCAACGATGGGAACTTTTTCCAACATGATTTTTTACCGAATAGTTTCCTAGTTTGAATCACCGTCGTTTTAAAAATCTTACACCAATCTTAACAATCTACGAATTTCATCCAAGAATTAAAAAATTCTGACATACCTAACGGATACATTTCTGGAAAATTCACATTATATAATAATAAAATGTGGCTTCTATAGATGGTCGCAGAATCACAACTTTCAAAGAAAAGGAACGCTTAATTTATTGTTTGACGTACAAGGATGTTTTTTTTTTAATTCAACATGCTCACGCAATATAAGTGGTTACCCTCTCTCTTTCGTTCTATCGTGTCTCAAATGCAAAATGACTCCTTGAAATTAATTATTCTAGTTACTATTTCATAACTTGAAAATAAGTACTATGTTGTAATTAGTTAATAGCGTAATTACTTTTGCTTTTTGTTAGATTCAAATCTGAAATGTAATGCTACGAAAATTAATTCGACTTACACGAATCAAATTTATTGGTTTATCTTTATTTGACTTTATGATTGAAGATACATATAAAATCAAAGTAGTTTCAAATCAAGTTATTTTTAAATTTCAGTTGATTAAACAAAACAGGTATATGCCAAAAGGTGCTTGTTTGTTTATAATTTTCCTGCATGACATCTTTAAATAAAGTACTAGTTCGCAAAATGTCATCGAAGCAATTCTAAACCTGTGGAACTGTGAGGTTACGACAAATAAAAGGACGAATATGACGAAATTATTTATGGATTCCTTGTTTCACCACACAATTTTAAATATATCGTAACCTGTGTGTAAATTTTTATTATGTTTACTTCCATAATTGTACATGAAGAAAATTAATACGTTAATAAAAAATTTGGCTTATCCGTATTTACACAATAAAATTTAAAAACGATCATCGACTTTATCAAATTTTTTATGGAATTGTAAAACATTATTTTCACAACTCACTTTGAATATTAATAATTTCGTCACGTCTTCTGTGAATTGTAACTTAATAATTATATTTAAATGTATATTTAAATTTAAAACTGGTTATAATACAAAAATATGTATTTACGTTAGGTGAACACGTAGAAATTTAAAAAAAAATATTGCTGAATGTTGTTTTTTACATACCCATAAATTGCACTAAGAGCTTTGTGATAAGTGTGTATGAAGATAACTTTGTCAGAAGCAACTTAATAAATTTTCATGGCTTGTACCTCATTTTTGCCTACAGGCATCGACCACCGGATATTCAATGATCACATACATACGGAATTCTAATCTAATAGATATCCAACAGGCCTTTACTCGATTTTTTAATTCATATTCGGAGAGGAGGGTATAATTTTGCCACCCCTATTAATTTACTGAAATTATTAGTAAACTAAATTTACGTATAAAATTTATTACCTCATTTGCCCGCTTTCAGAAGTTATTTTTTGTCTAAGTATGGCAATTTCGTTCCCAGAGAACGTAAATTAATTACAAGCCCTACGACTAATATACGCTTGCATCAATATAACACCTTAAAAGATGGTAAACTATAAAACAATGATGTAGACTATGACTAAACGAAATGTTTAAATGACGATTAATATTATCACAAAATCCATTATAAGTCATTTAATTTATATTTCCTGGTGTAACATTTCGCCGCGAACGGAGATTTATATTTTAATTATAAATGAGGTATGAATATATTTGAATTTTTAATTTTCTGGTAACCATTAAAAAAAACCGAGAATCTTATAAATTTTTAAATAGTATAATATCAAAATTCGGGTTTTATAAGAATTCTGAAGGTTACTTAAAAACAGATGAATTTATAAATTAAAGTGGTATCCAAAATGTTTGAAATCATCTCTTTTGAATCTGTATTAACTATTTAAAATTAAAATATAGTACCAATATCATAAGATATAATAATTACCCAAAGAATTCAATTTTTATGGTCGCGCGAGGAATCTTTATAACATTATAATATTGTTGTCATAGATGTTTCAGAGACCGCAGATAATCAAAATTTGATATATTTATTGTCGCTCTGGAGATATAAAATGCTAATCGGTATGTATCGTAATAAATACTACTTATAAATATTTATGCCAAAATTTTAGAAATGGGTAATTAATTATGAATAAACGTGCTATCGTTGGAAAAAGTGAGTTACGGAGGTAAATTTTGTAATTTTAAATAGCATTATTTTATAACACAGAAAAATATGAAAAAAATTATTTCTCTTTCCCAAAAACATATCTGAAATTACTGAACCTAAAATCATTTTAAGTTTCTGGTTAAACTGTGATGACAAATTTAGATCTTATGGTTTTTGAGAAGTTCTCCATATTTATAAGCCTGTTAAAGACATACTTAGCTATATACACATGGTGAAACATAATATCATTAATTGTAAATAGTTTAATATTAATACTATATATCATTATATGTTTAAAGCCTTATTTGAAGACAAGTGTATAAAGAACGTTTGTAAAACTAGCTCTATTACAGTGCGGTTTTATAAAGATATAAATTAAATAATTATATAAACTTGTGTCCGAAATTTTTAAGAAATTATTTCATAACAAAGCGTTTTAACAACAAATAACATTTCTTTAGCTAATTACTACAAGTTTGCAGCACTAGTAAAACTTCCCTTTCATGAAAATTAATATTAATTCAACTAAACCAGCAAACTAACGAAGTTTTTATAACATACTATTGTATTACTGTATTTGAAAACGGATCAGAAATGATTATGCAAGGAATATTTATGAGATAAAAGAAAAAATATATATATATATATGTAATTCCATATATATATACATATATATATATATATATATATATATATATATATATATATATATATATATGCATATACTTATTTTTGTTTTCACATCGACAACAAAGCGGTAAAATGATTTAAAAACAAATATATATTCAAAGTAGCAACTTAAACAAGCTCACAAATAAAATTTAAATAATTTCTGACCTAAAATATGTCCATTTCATTTTGTAGAGAAACTGAAAATTTTGTATTTAGGAAGGCTTTTAAAGTATTTTTGCATAACGCCAGTTTAACGCAAGCTTTCAAGAAAGATCGACCCCTAATTTGAACACGGGAATTAGAAACTATATAATTAAAATATTTCAGGCTGAAAGTAAGAAAAATTAGGCTTTTAAGACAATAATCACGGGGTTTTTTAAGTTGATTACTGTAATGATTGAGTCGACATTAAAATTTTAAAAAATCTTCGAATCTTTCATCTTAAATATTGTAGAATAATAAAATAAAATTTGTCATTGGTCTTTCGATAAAATTAGAATTATCTACGTTATACCTAACAATTCCCGAAAATTAAAAATTCATATAACTCACTTTGTTTAATTCACTAAAATAAAATCTGTAACGTCTGCCAAAATAAACTCAACAATATGCAAAACACAAAATCTACAACGTGTACAATTTTGTTTTAAAATTGTTTGTCGTTTGTCGTTACAATAAACAACAATGAAAATCGCTTCTTTTCTAGTCTTCTGGATCGATAATAACTTTCAAAATTTCCTGAAAAATTATTCCCCGTCTAGTTTATAAAACAGATAAACTTCTAATCATGATGCTCAAATATTACGAAGTTTTCCTTTATAGGGTGCTGTACCTCAAAAGAAAAAAACATGAAACCCTTTTATTCGTGTGTGAGACAGTCTCACAAATTATGCATAGTGATAAATTGCAAAAATTTCAATAAGTGTTTATTTAATTAAAAAAATTCATAAATTTTAAGAGCGAAAAAAGCACTCGATATTTTTTTGAAATTTTTCTTAAAGGGACAATTCAGTTTTTTCAAGAAATTTGTGTGAAATAGTTCCAGAGATATAGTAGAACAGTATTTCTAGAAGGCAAGAAAAAATATCTCCCCTAAATTCGAAATTGCTAAAGCAAAAATTGTGGAAAAACGGTGTTGCTGAAACTTTATTGAAATTTACAGGAAAACTAGAAAATAATTCTAAATTTCACAGTTTTTTTAGATGTTCACGGTATTTCTACCCCTGGGACCGGCATACTACACAATATTATTACGATGTGACAAATAATATAATATATAGACTTCAATAGTCTCCGGCACCATCATAGTATGAAACCGGTTTATTTTCTTTAGAATAAAATCGAACATTTTCGTTTACTGGTTAAGGGACTAAGGCAATACACCACTTACATATAATTTGTTACCCAACATATATGGATACATCCATGTATAAAGAAAACCTTTTTTAACTTCCTTTTTATGGGGTTTTCCAGAGAAGAAAAATTTTAGTGAGAAAGAAACTTTTTCTTTAAAATCACGTTTACGTAAATATAACCCATACGCAAATAAATCCCATGTCATTTCAAATTATTTCGATGCAGTTCGTACGAAGAGACCTCTTTAAGTAGCAACACTGTTTAAATTAGATGTCATAACAAAAATTCAAGAAAAACAATAAAATTGTGAAAGTTTACAGATTTTGCCATGTTGTGCCAACCAAAATAAATGTTTTGTCGTATACCTAAAATAAAAAGGTAAAATTGTGTGGACAAAAATATAAAATAATGAATCTTGAATAATTTGAATTACTTTGATCTTTTAACTATTATGTCTGAAATTTCATATAAACTATGAAAATATATTTAGTAAAATATTCATAAAGAACCAACTCGCATTTTCTAAAGACTAGTACAAAATTTAAAGGTACTAACGTGCTCATAAGTACTAACTGCTTTTCAAGCTTATTTATACAATTAATCAGACTGACATTACGAAAGAAACAAAAAAATATTGAATAACAATTATAATATTTAAAAAAACTATAAAACGTCGCCAAATAAATGAAGTTACCTGAGAAGTGAAGTGGAAGTTAAACACAATATTCGTACTAAATTAGTAACTCAGTGTCATATACATATAAACTATTTGGATGACTTGGATGGTGATTCTCTGGTTAACAGAATTAAAAATTATCCAATGCAGATTTCCAATATACAGCCTGTGGAAGTGGATATGAAACAAATAAACTCAATTAGTATATATTCATGTATAATATATAAAAAAGGTTTAAATTGTGTGGTTCATATATTATTTTTTCTCTAAATATTTATTAATTTTTCTCACCACTGAACTTTTCTTACAGTTTCAATATATTTTTCTTCAATATATATTGAACTGTAATTATAAATATAATTTAAACTATTTTATATATTTATAAAATATTTTATAAAATGTGGTTACTGTAGACATATATTATATTTCAATGGCTAGTCTAACTGACGATAATAAATTTAAGATTATGTCTACCAAACAGATATCGAGTAGACAAACTTTAGAGAAAGAGGAGTATTAGAGATTAAATATACAAACATGAGTATTATAGATTAAATATAATTATGTAAACATGAATATGTATTTGATTAAAACTTCCCATATTAACATTCCCTGTAAAATATTAAGCAGGAATGAAAGAAAAGTACAATATAAAATCAAAGTTTGAAAGGTAATATTGATTAAACATGACGTTCCTTTAATGGAGATATTTGTCACCATCGGTAAAAGCTTTCATACCAATTTAATTTCCATTTTCCGGCTTTTGTATTTTACGTATTCGAAAGATATATTTTTGTTACAGTGTTTTAAATGTTCTAACATAGGTCTAGGGTTTGAAAAAGTGTATCTTTGTGAAATAAAAATAGGAACGAAGAAATATTGCAATCATAAAAAATTATTTTGTCTCCCATAGATATTTATTCTATATGTACTACGATACGTACGTAGGTAATCTTGCACAACTAAATTAACTGATAATTAAATTAACCTAAAAAAGTCGCTACCTATGGGATTCCTTGGATTTGATCAGTTATTCTCAATATGTTTGGAAATATATACTTACACTGGTTACAGGAAAATAGATAATTAAATACTTATGCTTACTTTAAAATAATTAGATTCATCTACAAATTACAGAATGACGTCTATTAGTAAATACATATTTATTGAATGGTTATAAACCAATTATTGACTTGAAGAAGTAACAAAATATAGGTATAGGAAAAAAGAAGTAAGCAGTATACTTCTTTTTTCACTCATTCTCGAACGAGTCGACTTCCAGATATTCACAACTCATGTATTATCCAATGGCCAAGTTCCAGTTTTTAGTCCCGTGTGGAAGTGCTCAAATCAACACTAACCACGTTAAAATATTTCTTATAATTTTTCATATGTCCATAACTGAAGAATTAATGGAACGGAAATATTAATAAAATTCAGCAAATTATCTCAACATACGTTAGGACGACTGTTAATATGCTGGAAATTATTTTAGTATTAAATGTATCGTGAATTTTCGGATCAATACATTTTCTTTGACATTATAAAAACACATAAAAAAATTATATTGCCACCTAATGTAATTTTTTATTATTTTCTTTTTAAATGTAAAATTGCTAAAAAATAAATGCTTCAAATATAATTCTGAAGAAAAAATTAACGTTCTAAGAATTGTATAAAAGCATACAGCTGTCATTTGAAGGTCAAGTTGAAGGTCAGTTCCCAAGCAACGCACGAAAATTTTTATTAGAAAAGTTTTGGAAATTTTTGGAGCAAATCTCATATAAGCCAAAACACCTGAAATAAATTTCATTGAATAAAGTTCCAGGGTCCTGAACCGGGAATAATAGACTTAGAAGGAAAAGGATGCGGTTATAAACGGTGCCTGTTATTTCGTTGACTTAAAGTGCTTAAGTTTGTTTTCGCTGGTGACATTAGTTTCTATACATAAATTATTGTACTATTGTTACGTAAAGGCACAGGTTAACAGGAAAATTGTTATTAAATATTTGTAAATAAATAAAATAATTTAAATACGAATAGAACTATGACAATTTCCTACCCACTTATGCACACATCGTCATTTAAGGTTTTGTACCTAATTAGTATGACCTTTAAATGGTTTATTGATATTAACATTATTTTTTTCATTGTGCAAATATATTATATTTGTATTGTTTGTATTCACAGTATCATGCGCTATGAGGATCAATCTGCATACAGGATGTTAGATTTCGGAAATACAATGTGAGAGAAAAATAGGGACTAATTTGTAGCATGCCACCTGAGTAGAAGTGACTAGATTAAATTTATATTTATGTAGTCTAACAAGAGGACCAGCAGAGTAGTAAGGTGCTTGAATATATGAAGCAATTACATGTTCAATGTGGAAAACGCAAGTTTAAGTTGTTTTTTACGACAAATTGAAAATTGCTTTCAAGAGTATTTAACTTTGCTGCGAAAAGAACAAGGTTTTAATTCATAGAATATTTGAAGGTAAATTTAGTAGTAGGATATGAAGTTGTTTTAAAAATATTCGCACCCATCCTTTCTTCGAAACATCATACATTTATACTCATTACACCCGGTACAGGTATATGAAAAATAAAATTAATAATAGATAATAGCGCCTTTCTTTTAAAAATAAAATAACTAATCTCTATATTATTATCTAGTTAAACTATTAAAATTACTGCCCTATAAAAAAGGAAATATCAATGCATTCTTTACAAAATAAAATGTGGAAATTGGAAAAGGTCAATCCTTTTTATAACCCACTGACGAAAATAAAATCGACCAAAATAGTCTACTTAATTGCTCTTCACCCGCAGATGTCCTGGATAAGAGCTGTCTCAAATAAATTTGGTGGAACAAAGTATTGTAATTAGATAAGAGTTTAGAAAAAGAACACGAGCTTCGATGTAACGAAGGACCCCAATATAGTATGTCGACTGAAACAAATGTATTAAAGTATTTAAAATGTAATGACTATTTTACGATGTTCCGCTTCTTGACGTATTGAATCTGATTTATTACAGCGCGGTTCCTCTAATGAAGTCAGCTGAATTAAATTGAATTACATAAGAGTTGCAATAGCCCCAAAGGAATACCGAAAAATATTCTTGCTTTACGAATGATGGATCGTTTATAGGAGTTCTTTACTTGAAGTAAGACAATATATTAATTTAAAAAAAAAATTAGTTTTTAGGCCTATTTCGTTATTATATCCATCTTATTAACATTTCTATATTGCCAATATACCATATTTTATTAACAAATATTAAATTTTATTTCAAAAATAATGGTTTCTAAGTTATGAGTAATACGAACATTTATTTTAGGTTATATCATTTTTAAGTATAGTAATGCAGACAAACGACAATATCCGGTTAGACAAAAATTTGAGAAAATAGAAAATACGATATTTAATATTAAATGAACATGTTTTACGAAAGTCGCTCTTCCAAAAAAATCGGAGTAACTCTATGTGACTTTCGCCGATTCGAATGTTACGAGTTAAATTTCGCAAACGGAAAAAAGTAAGGGAAAAATCGGCCTTGTCTCATAAAGTCGGCAGTTGTCGGCCGCCGACTACCTGCAAAAGTTGTCAACGTTGCGAGTCCGAATAGTAAACACACTATTTCATGGAACTGCGATACGAAATAAATCGCCACGTGATCACCAAATTCAGAATTTTTTTGGAACCCAGGAATTTTAAATTTTAACCCACAATACAAAGTCGGGTTACACGAACTTGATAAATATTCGAAATTAAATATCTTTTAACAAATAAATTTCGCATACTAAGTATCGGTTTAATGTATTCAACAGTATAAAACCGAATTTTATAGAACAGAATAAAAAAATATGTTTAAGAACAAAATCTACCTGATGTAATGAAAGAATTACAATGAAAACTCCGAAACTAATCTGCGAAATTGCTCTTCGCCTTAAATTCGTTCGAATGGTCCAATAAGTTTTGGTGGAACGAACAGTCGTAATTTAGTACGGGAGTAAAACAAACTGTTCAAGTATTTAAAACTTAATGACTCTTACGATGTTCCGCTCCCGAACGTATTCGGTCTGTTTGATTACGGCGCGATTCCTCTAATGAACTTAGCTGTGTTAAACTGAATTAAATAAGAGTTGAGTTATATAAATCTAGTGCAACTTAATTTCATAGCTGTGCATACAAACATTAAGAATGCAAACATATTGTGTAAAACATAGTGAATTATAAAAATTAATTAGTTAAAAATATTAAAATGCCTTATGGGATGACATATTCGCAGTTATTATTAATAACTCACATTGATTACACGTAAAAAATATATTACAATCAAAAGTTTACCTTCAATAGTAGCATAAACCCTCACTTACTTGGTGCAGCAGTAATATTTTAATTAAAATATTACCATAGAGTTAGAAAAATAAAATTTCTAATTGAGGAACTTAATCAAAATTATTTTAAGGTTTTCTGAAGTAATTGTGAAGAAAGTAAGAAGGAGGAAATAAAAAGCTCAGTCGATTAAATAATTTATAACGTTACGAAGTAAGCACATATATGTATGGAAAATGCTATCTAAATGTTCACTTTATATTACATTTATACAATTTATATAACACAGTGTAATTTGTAATACTCATTTTGTGATAATTAAACAAACTTAAAACTATTACTTTATGATACATAATTCCTTAAAAGTCTAAAGGTCTATAGAATAATATTTATAATACCTATTTTCCCAATTTGCTGTAGTTTGAAGATATAATTTTTACAACTAATAGTTCTCAAATAAATTGTTAAATTCTCCACAGCATATTGTCTGTGAAATAAAGTTTCACGAATACACATTTAGACATAATTGTGAATAAAAGGGGGCAAGCCGACAAAAAGGTCTGCATTTGTTTATTAGGTGCAATTAAACAATTGATGGTATCATGTAGCACAACACGCTTCATGTGTTAACCACAATACATATAGAAAAAGTGTAACCGATAGGAATTTAGAATCTAAGAAAGCTAGGTACAAATGACTCTAGCTTACAGGTAACTGTTAGCTAAAATCATTTATAAAAATGTATTCTGTCACCAAAACTCAAGATGACAACTTCGAGTATCAATAAACATTAAATGTAACTTAAATTCTATTAAATATGTTAATCACGAATCGGTGGGACTCATTGATTTAAGTGACCGGCTGTATTTAGGTCTAGTGGTAACTAGATTTTAATATCTTGCCTATATATTATAATAGATAATATAAATTAATCGCACATTTTTTTGTCACCCATCTGTGCCTTTGGTTTCCTAATGGCTTTCATATAGGAAGTTTCACTAATTTCCAATATCAATTAAGTCTCTGGCGACGCGATGCATATACCAAAGGCAAATGTAGTTCTGTTGAATATATCTCCACAGCTGGCCCCCAAATAATAGGTCTCAAATTAGACAAACATTCTACTGTACTACGATTTATGCAAGTAAGGCTAGAAAAACTATTTTACTATTAGTATGAGTAAGACCGGAGAGCCAAAGGAGAATACTACCATAATCTATCACCAACATGGCAGTTACAGGTCTTGTGCTGAGACACGATATGAAATGAGTTATCATAGCACAGTACTTTCTTATCATTTAATTTGACTCTTGAAACAATAGCGTTGTCCAAATATTGTTCATTCTCCGAACTTTGCACATTCCTCTAAACATATTTGAATTAAAATTATTACTTGACCAAAATGGAAAAAGTTAAACTTTAAAGAATTGTATCTGGTAAAACATAATGACTTCAGTCACGATTGCATATTCTATATCTAAAACCACTTTTGAAATAATTTATGATCAGAAACATTTGAATATTTCCATACCTATTTCCAAATATATCAAATTAATAATCTTCAAGTCTTTAAGTTCATATGTACTTGTATTTGCTCCACATTTAAATCGTATTCGAATCAGTATGTGCGAGGTTCCCTCTTATACATACAGAGGAATTTTGATAAGCAAATATTGGCCTCTTGATACGAATGTTGGAGAACTTATGTTTTCCATTCATTTGGTTAACCAGATCTGTCTGGTATTATAACTTACAGTCTAGTCAAATGGTACATTAACCAACCATTGTGGATAAAGTGGATTTTTTTCAAGGTAAAGTGGGTCCATGGAAAGCATAAAACTCAATTTTCGGGTTAATGGGCGTTGTAGTTCGGCCGCAATTTTTAAAAGTATGCTGCATATGTTTTTTTTTAATATACCGTGGTAACCGTGACCCATATAGATTTTTGTTAAAAATACTTTGTAGATTATTATAAGCAATGTTTTCCGTTTTTTTTGTTATAATATTAATAAAAAAAGGTGAGCAAAAAATAAAATACGCTCATTTATGAAATACTTTCTTATGTAAAATTGTATGTAGTTGTTTTTCTTATTTTGTAATTTTATTTTTATTAATTTTACAATGCGGTAAACAGAATAAATCTAAAGCAAGCAATACAATACATATATGTAATACATAACCATAATATAATATTTTATATTATATATAACGATATTTTGCATATATATTTCAAGTTATATGTGTTTTATAATAATTACTTTTACATAGAACTCATATCCATATCATTAGTTATCACTATCCTCGTTAGGAGAAATCTTGTCGACTATTCAGCCAACATTGATGGATATTCATAATGAATTTCTCCTCGTTAAATAACTTCGATTCTTGAACAACATTCTCGTACGGTTTATCATTTTAATGACAAAAGATTATAAAACATTTTAAACTAGATTTCCTGAACTCTCATGCTGCACCGCTAGTTAGTATTTCATCTGCAATTTACTCCATAATTTGTTGCGTGCGTGCGTGCGTGTATACATCCGTCCATGCGTGCGTACGTACGTGCGTGAGGACATGCGTGTGTGTGCGTGCGTGCGTGCGTGCCTGCTAGTGTGTAAATGTAAATATAAGAATACACACTGCATCTTCACGGGAACATTGAGTGATTAAAATTGGTTTTCACAATATATTGTTCTGCTATGTAAAGCGATAAAAAAGTTCACTCATATTTTGTAAAGCTAACTACTTATTAAAAAAACACAAGGTAACGTAGAATATCAATATATATATATATATATATATATATATATATATATAAATATATATATATATATATATATATATGTATATATATATATATATATATATATATATATATATATATATATATATATATGTATATATATATTAATATAAAACAGTTTATATTACTTTATATTCCAAAAACGAAGCATCTACACATTTTTTATACTTTTGTATCTCACTTATTTTCAACTTAACTCCGTTTGCAACACTGTAAAATTAATAAAAATAATAATAAAAATAATGGAAACTATACCATTATTTTGTAAGAAAATTCCCTAGATATATCTTAGATTTTTTTTTGTAGAGTTACAAACAAACTTTTACTTTATTTCGTGTAAAGCTCAACGCAATAATTTTGATAATTTTCTGCATATATTTTACTTTATTATTAATATGACTGTCTAAAATTAAAAAAGATTATCAATAAAAAAAATTATCGAGAAAAAATTTGTTATATATCTAAATACACTAGAATTTTAAAAAAATCGAATAATTTTTGAACAGCATCTAAACAGACGTAAATATGTGGGGACAAATTCATATATTAAGATATGAAGAAGCTATGTATTTAGACAATTATTTATGATAAAGCCAAAAATATACATAAAATTAGATATTGTTTCAAGAATTACGTTGCAATAAAAATACAGTCGAGAATAAAACATCTTGAATTATATTATCGAGATCCAAAAAGTGGCACTAATTAACCAATTATACGAGAATATATAAACGAGATATAACAATAAACCAAAATTAAACTAAACTATAAATAATTTAATTTTAGGTTAAATGGGACACTAGCGAAACTATCTTAGAATCGTAAATATTTACTATCTCTGTAAAATTACCACGAAGAAAATAAACGCGCACGTAAATTCTACATTTTTAGTATTACGTATCTAAAAGGTGTAACTTTTACCTAACTGAATACCTTTAGCGTGATTTTTACATCTGTCTCTCCGTATTCAATAACATAATTTTTTTTTAAATATTGCAATTTGTTCCCAAACTTCATCGCTAAAGTACGGGCAAAAAACTTTATATGGTGTTTTTCCCCCAACACGCTCTTCACCATTTAGAACCTAAGCTGTTTCTTCACTGACAGGTATCTTTTATTAAGTCGGATGCTTTCGTTTCCATTTCTTTTTCAATGTGTTTCTTGACTATCCATGGAGCGGGTTAATTGTATATATTTTGTACAGGTAAATCTGTATAGATTTCGTAGGTCTCAGAAATATCAAGAAACATATTAACGTCTTAAGCACTAAGTGCATTGTCATCAATATCTTCTTCGTCTGTGAGGTCGTCAACTGTCGGTGGAGTATATACTGGATCATTTACGTGGTGTAAGTCATCCTCTTCTAATATGCTCATAACCTCTTGACTAGTATATCCATAATGTTATGCATTACAGTCAAATAATGAAAAGTAGTACACAATGTGCTGTATGATGTTCAAGAAGTGACTAACAATTATATATTTTGAATTAACAGAAACAAACAAACCTTCTATTGCAATAGGTATATCTTCTTTTGCAATAGATTTTATTATATACTACTCCCAATGTTGTGTACACGCAACAGTTCGCGAAAATCCAGAATAAAGGAAAATTGTTTGTTTGTATTTTATACAATCACCTTTTTATTGCAAAGAAAGTATCAGTAAATGTTTCCCCAGAGCGAGGGAAACATTTATGTTTAACTTATAATGATTATAAAAATGTAAAACGGACCAATTCAAATCTGTTTTAGATAGTAATTTTTTTTTGGAATCTAATAATAAATACAATTTATTTAAAAGGAGAAGCAAAAATATGTTAAACAATAAAATATACTTCCTTCTAAACCATGTTACATTTTATCCAATTAATTTGTACTTTAAATAAACAAAAAAATAAATATTAAATGTTGCGTTCACTCAACGTTGGGTACAAATGGGTTAAACGCATTTTCGAGTCAGAAGTTTTGTTACAGGTACAAGCATCGAATGTTATATATGTGAATTAAAACTTTATATACCCGTTTTGCATCCATGCTTGCTTATATTTTTATACCCTTTTCAATTGACCTCAATAATTTCAACATTCGGTCACATTCAAATTTCATTCAAACGTGATACTCGTATATTCTAATAAGTAGAAATGCCTTCAAAAACCAAAAACTCAAGCCAAATCAATAATCTTTTAATACAGTATGCAAAATCCATCGAAATTCTTTATGATACATCCATTTAATTTCAAAATATCATAAAATATAGCGCAACGATATATATATATATATATATATATATATATATATATATATATATATATATATATATAATTTTGAAGAAAATGAAATATTAACAACGAAGCATAAATTAATATAAAAGTAATGCCATCTATTGTGCAAATGCCGCAGGTGACTAAAAAAGACTTCAGTGCTGAAATAATTTTAAAGAATATATCTACTTTAGCGGAATTTCTTTTAACCCTATCCATATCTTACTACGACTTTTCCTACTCAGAGTGACAAAGCAACCAGTATTGTAATGACCAATATTTTTGATAAAAATACTGAAAATGCAGTATTTTATAAGTCATCTTAATTACCTTGTTATAATCGATATGAAAACAAAAGTGCTTTCATTAATTTAGCACAAATTTGAATTTGTTGTTTACCACAGATAACCTATTGCACTTTTTGCGAGTGGTCTCGCTTATTCTGTTTTTAAATAGGGATAGAATCGTCTTTGCTTAACATACTATACGTATAATATACGTATTGCTTAATATACTTGTATGATATACTCTATTAGACACATTCGGAGTTTTGAGTGCGTTAACAATTTTGCGGATATTGTTGGTCAAAATAGTCCCCATTTTTTATTATGAACCTATTAGGGATTTTATTTTACAATTGCGGTGTCATTTGTATATTTTTTGACACTTTAATGTGATTTTAATATTAGTCAAAAACAAAATGCGTCCAAGAGGAGTATCATAAAAAATAAAAACCAAACTTCAAAGCGTGTGGAAATTCGTTTACCAGATCTTTTATTACCGGATGGGTGCAATATCATATTTCATTTTGAAATACGTCCTGATGACTGCGGAGCTTCTCTCCTTCATCTTTATCTATTTACAATTTCAATTCTTCTGGGTACATATGACACTTTTAGAATCTTACAAGTCTTTATTCGTATGCTGGCTAAAATCTGGTCATCTGAATCTGACGAGCATTATACTTGGTGAAAATCCATAACGATTTCATCAGGTTTGGCATCTGACTCCACATTTCTATTTGACATCTGACTCCACAAACCCACCGTTATCAGGACCATACTCGAGAGAATACTTTGTTTTTCTTATGCACTTTTCTGCATAAAAATATTAACATACTTAGTACTTACCATGCACCAGTCTGGTGCCAGAGCAGTAGATTATATATATATATATATATATATATATATATATATATATATATATATATATATATATTATTTCAACATTTATCCTGATTTTGGGTGCTTAGATATCCTACGTTTGCTTAACTTACTTATTTAAATTTTGTGCCTAATTATGTTAATTACTTTTTAATTAAAGGTTTTAACAGTTAAGTTTTAAAAATAATAATTGACCGGATTCAACTGCTTAATTATACTTCTTGTGAAGTTCTTGATGAAAAATATTTCTGGATTCTCAGCTTAGGGTATTATCTTTAATGATTGTAAACCATTTCTTCCCCATTCGTTTTAAGGCCAAACATCTATATAATATTCCAGATCATGTAATTATTTACGTGCAAGATAGATCTTACGTTTTGTACATAATAAGGAAGAGTAGGATAGCACGACATTCACAAAACGAATGAATTTCTTTTAATGAAACGAGCATTTCACATAGATTTGACTACGACAAATAGTGCAGCTCCTTTATACATCTAAATATATTTCAAATTCCGTATTCATATTTGCTTCATTTAATAATATAATAGTTTGTTAAGATGCTTGTTTTGTGAAGATGCCTATTTGATTATCGTATTTTTGTAGCGTGTGCGGCCCTCTATTCAATTCCTTGAATCCGTCGATATATCTATTGCACTCTGTAATCACATAATTCCAGAAATACTTAAATATTACAATTGCGTTCAGAACAAGTGAAAGACGGTTTCCTTTTTGATATCACTCGATTATCGTTTTACAGCCATTCTTCTCATAATCGGTTCGATATACAAATTTGGAATTTAGCATGGTTATACATTATATTTTCAATGGTTAATACTTTTGAATATCTGCAAGGAAATATTATGGGGCTCAAACTTAGTGTTCGGATTTTTTTAAAATTTGTGTTTTGGATTGGAAAAGCGAGTCACAATAATTAAAAAATCATTTATTTTCAGCTTTTACGTAGTATGTTTTTTGGAATTTTATTCAATATATTCTGGAAAATACGCACAATTTCATATATTTTACTTCACGAGTTTCATATTAATAGCCCGCTTCGTAGCATATTAAAAAAACTTAAGACTAGTTGCCCAAAGAGATTGCCCAAAATTTTAAATTGGAGTTTTTTATCTACACATGGATAAAATTTAGTATGTTCTTGACAATAATTACATAAAATTTTAGTTTTTTTACATTAATGGATATCTCAAAAAAGATCGTGGTAGCCAAATGGATGCCATAAAAGTAGAATGCATTTATTTCAGAGTAAAAATTTTGGTTAAATGAAAATTAAAAGAAGCAAAACTTTGTTCATTAACATTGTTTTATTATTTACCGTAATAAATTGTAATTGTAATATGAATAAAATATAAACGAAAATAATTAGGCTGCCGAGCACAAAACGTAATTTTAATAAGCGATGATCAAATGCGTAACAAACTACCCACGAAAATTAGGAAAATGTCATGAATATTACCCAACTACGTAAAATGTTAGTTTGATGTTGAAGCGTTGTAATTAATAACGAAACCTCTTTAAAACTCTCTAAAAAGCTCTTTAAATTCTACAGAAATCAACTGAGCTTTTGCAGGATACTTCACTACAGAATTTATTTAATATGTACTTCTGCTAAAGCGGAAACCGAGTTACAAGTATGCGTATTAATCGCATTCACTGCGGGTGCGCCCGTCGGAATAGTTATTTTCATGTTATAAATATCTTTAGTCTTATGCAGCGTAAAAAGCACTCGAATTTATTTTAAGTCATGTTAGAAAAATTTTCTGAAATGCAATAGAAATTACTTCGAATAACTAAATTAAAAAGAGGCGGATTTTAAGTCGTACTACAGTGATAAATATCCAAGTCAGTATAATTTAATTTTTTAAGTCGTACCACAGTGATAAATATCCAAGTCAGTATAATTTAATTTTTTAAGTCGTACCACAGTGATAAATATCCAAGTCAGTATAATTTAATTTTTTAAGTCGTACTACAGTGATAAATATCCAAGTCAGTATAATTTAATTTTTTAAGTGGTACTACAGTGATAAATATCCAAGTCAGTATAATTTAATTTTTTAAGTCGTACCACAGTGATAAATATCCAAGTCAGTAAATTTAATTTTCGGGTGTATGATTTTATTGAAATAGTTAGATCTGCTTGCTTATTGTTCTAAACAAAGTTCTTATTTTACGTCTTGAGTATCTAATAGTATTTTTGATTCTAATAAATAATTGAAATTAAAGACGTTCTCTATTGACCATTATTTATAAGGAAAGTTGGTCTTTATATACATTTATTTTCCAACGACATAAAAATAAGAAATAGGGGAAACTAATAAAAACTGGAAATAAAATAGAACCTATTTCAGATCTTGATTAAACTTAAAAAAATAACCCAAAATTTTTCATAAAAATGATTTTTAATCGATCATAAAAGGAGAAGACTTTTTAATCCGACTTGTAGGTATTCCTTCGAATAAATACGTACGTATTTATTCAGACTGCCATTTTGCGCAGTTGCAGAAATTTATATAATACATCTTGAATTTCGTAGACAATAACACTGCGGTGAAATTGATTGAATGTATAGTTACGCCAAGGTAAATATAAAATGAAGGTAAAAGGAAACCAAATTATTTGTTTAATTATTTTTCCAATTTCGAAGAAGACTAACTTTTACCACATCCGTTAATACTTAGAAATTATTCTGGAAAATTTTTACCTTCCTAATGCTTCCATTTTATACTTCAGTGAAAATAAAATATATTACATATATATGTATATATATATATATATATATATATATACATATATATATATATATATATATATACACACACCCATACACACATACATACTGGTATAAATTCAGCCAATTGGTTCCATAAAATAATACATTATAACTTTAAATTATTATGTTATAAAAATGGGCTTAGTTTGGGCTCGTTTGTATAAACAAATTTTATTATCTTATCAGATAACCACATTACCTTTCAAAGTTTTTAAATATTTTTTTATCTCTTAATAAATACATTAGCTTTAACCCGAGGCTTCGCACACCTGGCAAAGATGAAAATGCTGATAAAAATTATTTCTTGTGAAAATAATGATTCTTAACATTGCTAAATAGTTTGCGATGCGTGGAAAACAAAAAGCGTGAAAAAAGAATAATTTGTTTTACAATGGAAAAAATTTAAAAAAATATATTTCTCTTTTTTAAATTGTCTAATAGGAATATAATTTGTTTAAATCATATAAGTATCTCCGTGGCAAAAGTTACACGTAAAAGAAATTCATAGAGATTTTGAGGGGTTTAGATAAATAAATAGAAATTTATTCACTTTCTCATTTATAAAACATTATATTTAAAATATATCCATAATATTTCATCTAGGTGATAGGGGAAAATTCGTTTGCACTAAAAACAAAAATACTCACGTTGTAGGACTGACGTGCAATTTTTATAGTTACTAAGGTATAAAAAATTTTTAAAAATTAAAAAAAACCGGCACGAAGGGATTCGTAACACCAAACAATATTAAACTGATATCGTATATTTTAAGAGTTTTTAGAAGCGCATGTCTCATCAACTATTGAATTTAAAAAAAAGTTATTTTGGAACTTATATATAATTTTAAGTTCTAATCTGTAACGATACCCCACACGCCTATGTGCACTGGTTTTGTTGCATCCCTTCAGTTACAGTTACGTATATGGAGTGCCTCGCCTAAAAATATTTTTTTTCATAATTCCACTATACAATTGTATGGTGGTTCATAGAAGACACCTACCATTCAAATTTCATGTGTATAATGCCCATATTATCCGAAAGAAATAGATGTGATGCTCGGAAAGACAGACAGAGAAACGGTCAGGACGAAATTTTAAAGATTCCATTTTTGCCATTCGTCTGCGGAAACTTAAAAAGTCTTAAAGGAATAAAGTCATATTTCTTGTTTGGCAGGGAATTTTGTTTATTACCTTATCTTTCACATAAACGTAGAAAAAATATATGTGCGTATATATATATATATATGTGTACATATATATATATATATATATGTATATATATATATATATATATATATATCTGTACATATATATAGTATTTGCTATTATTGGATATACTACTCTTGCTTTGTTATTTGTCCCATATCTAATGATCACATATATTTCCAAACGTTCATGAACCAAACTTACATAGAATTAACTATGACTGGAAAGAAGCGTCGAAATCTTTCGATTTATCACTTCTAACATTAAATGGATTTCTTTGGCCCCCAGAACCAAGGTAAAAAATATTCGTTTCTTAATATACTTGTTTTGTTTAAACAAAATTTAAAATAATAATCGCTGACAAAATCATTATTTAAAAAATTATATCTTTATATTATGACATAACATATCATAACATAACGATATATAATATAAAATTATATTTATGTGATTAAATGTGGGATAAAAGTGTAACAATTATTCTTTTAAAAAAGTAATTTATTCATGTGCTAAAATTATAACGTAATTCTTTAAAGCTAATGTCATATTTTTTTATAATTACTGTAAATAAGAAAGAAAATTACGTATAAAATCCCGAACAAGAGAGATACCCCTTTAATTACATTGTCAATTTCAATTATAACATAAACTTTCGTAGTTAAATAAAAATAAAGCGATGCACTTAATTAAATATGAAAACCATTTCACCGCTTTATCTCAATAAAATCGAGAAAATCATAATATATTATATTATCCTCAATTCTTATTTACAAAGTATAATACAAATTTTTAATAATCTTGAAAATACGTAACTGATGAAATTCTAAAAGTGTATATAATTTCCAAATAAGTCAAATGATAAAAAACCCTAAGAACCAAAGGTAACGCTTCAAAAATCAAAACTGCAGTTGAGTTGAAGTTGATTTGAATGAATTAATTTTTTTAATTTATATATTTTAATTTTTTGATTAGGTATGTTTCCAAGTAAGTACGGTGAACGGGAAATTTTGCCTAAAAACAACAGTAAAAATTAAATTTCCATCTCCAACATCATGTTATTGCTTATGTTGAAATTCGATTTCATAATTATGATTGTTTTTTTTTTATTTCTGTGCAAATTATGTAACATTTATATTCCAAAATCACATTTCGGTATTACTACTTCGATACGCGGAAGGACGATGAACGGAATGCAAAATTTATTCACGGTCACATTGTAAAGTTGCATGCTGGTAAAACGTGCAGCGCATTTTGTAGCAAATATTCAGATCGAACACAATGCAATGCGGATGCTCTGAATTCACTTCCATTTACAATTTCAATTTCAAAACAGTTTAACAGAGTGAAATCGGGTTCATCTATTTATATTCTGATCAATTTATAAACTCCAACATACGCAGATATAGGGAAACTTCATTATTTCAAGAACATCCTTAATTTAACTAAATTTATTTTAAATGAGTAGTAACATGTCAAAATGCACCACTGTGGTGAATACTTTTAATTGTTTAATGAAATGATGAAACCACAATGTAGTTATAATTGTAGACAAAGCAACTTCTTTCATGATAATTTTTATGTATCTTATATGCAAAAAATTAAAGCTTGGGACTGATTTTAAAATCAACACAAAATTTTATCTGGTGCTGGAAAAATATAGATACTTTATTTTGTTCCAACATAAAAATATAAAAATTATTTTTTTCTATAACTTGGAAAATACTCGTTCAATATTAATTAAAAATATATGAATGTAGATAAATATGGTTTTACTGACTAAGTAAAGAGTTGCTCCGTACGTACGTTACTTCGTAAATTCATAATAAGTACATTCTCTGAAACCAATAACTCTTTTTAGACTAAGTTTTACAAGTGAGAGTCTCTTGTCAACTTACACCTTATTACCAAACTCAAATGTAACTGGTACAATGAATTTTAAAAAAAACACACCTCGATATTTATTTAGTAAATTTAAATTTAATCTAAATACGTACATACATTTTTCCAGGTTCGGTCAAATGAATTGGGACAGATTATTAATTAAAATCTTCGAAATTTCTTACACACATTGATGTTTCTAAAAAACTTACCAAAATTATGCTCTACTTATACCGCCTTATGTAAATATAAGAAGTGACCGGACTCTTTTATGTGTTTTGAATTTTTAAATTAAATTAGTTACCATTCCTGAATATAAACTTTGTATCACAAATAGATAAAACGAACAAAATTATTTTGCTGAATAATTACCTTACTCATCTTTTTCTTTACACTTCATTTCTGAGAAAAAATTCTTTGAGTAACCTCTAAAAATACGTTTGTAAGAATAATTTTCTTTCTTCAAAGGAAACCCCGGAAAATAAACATTGCATTAAATATTGACAGAGATGATGTTTCTTTGATCACAAAAGCGTACAAACGATGATATAAGTCAAGGTTTTCTTAACTATATGTAACTGATGAAATTTTCTTACCTATGCTAGGGAAAGATAATATTATGAATATATTAGAGTACAAAATTCGAAGTAATCATTTATAGTAACACTGCTGGCATTTGCGCAAAGTAAATTCCAAAAAATATCCATACTTAACCCAATTAATGTTTGATGTTCTATACAATGTAAATTACAAGGTGGGGTAATAATTACCATTATATGTTTCTTCCCTAATATAGAATCATATAATCATATTTGGTTTCTTATGAACAATCGATAACAAGAAACAAAATTACAACAGCAATATGAGGTAAAAGGGTGAAATATTAACAGAAGCGTTAAAAAGAAAAAGAAAATGCGGGTACACTTGACACGTATTAGTTTTTGAGAGAATATTTATAGACGTTTAGAAGAGAATACTATATAGATAAAGGTCCCATTTCCCCAATCTAGAAACGTATATTGCAAAGTGTGCTTGCACAAAATGAGCACACTTTAGAAATGACGACTCATTTTATGAAGTCGAAGATAAAACAGACACACAAATGTTAAATACAGAGAATATATTTAAATTCCATCAAAAAGAGTTATGTGACAGAAGGTACCCAGTTCTTATCGTAAACTATAAAAATATTTGACTCCAAAACTTTGTCAAGTTCATATTCTGTATGAAACTTTTAGTTAAAATCATAAAAGGACGAAGTAAAACGTATTTTCAATTTAATATCGAGGTTTGAGCTTTGCAAGTTTTCATACTTTGTAGGTGCTTCAAAGTTCCAGATTACTAAAAATATGACTGCGACTCAATTAAGTCCCACGGTTTTTCGCGATTCCCACTGACCCTGGTCATCAAGTTTCCTTTAAGTTTAAGTCTTGTCGATATTCCCAAATTCTGCCAGCATAGTCTGCCGCTAAGCTTAATTAATGGAGAGTTATCCGCACCGTTTTACCATTTCTTCTTCAGACATGTTTATGGACCAGAATACTGCAAGAATCACGCGCACGGAATTATACTAAGGTTATTCTAGACTTGGTAATCCATGAAGCAATGTCCTTTTAAATTCTCCCGTTTCGAGTATGATACTCTTGAGATACGTAAATTAGTCCCCAATATCTGATATGTACCTTGCAGCGATGGTATTGTGGTATTCGTTCCAAATCTCACTTTTAAAGCCTTTGACGTTATAATTTTATACCCAGAATTCTCCTCCACTTTCCATATGCTTATGAATGTAATCCATATGCTTATAGCTTAGCAAGCAGAGACGATCGGAAATTTTGCTAAGTTTTTTTTTATTTTTTAAATTGAATTAAATCGATTTTAGAAATAAACACTATATTTTAAAAAAATACACTAAATCAGAACTGCTTTTAAATTAATGTTTAGACATAAATTTGCATCATTCCTTAATGACGTACTAAAAATTGGCTTATTTGTAAATATTTTTCAAATAAACTTGACTTGATAAACATGAGTGATGTTCCATAAATTTCTATAGAATTTTTTCAATAAGATGTTCTTAGATAGGCGTAACTGAGAAAATATTATGGAAAATTAAAAAAATATTTACAATATCAGAAAATAAACACTTTCAAAATGTTCAACGGTTCATAAATGTTTTATCATTTTTTGAAACATAATGAACAGATAAGATAACACACACATTTAGAAGCATATTCATACTAAATGAATCCCAAGACGAATATTTTGCATATTCCTTTATCTGAGAGTTAATCATATATAATTATTTTAATTGGACTCAAATATATTATATAAATTCGGAACACAATTATACATACGACTGTTAGATGTATTTCCATTCAGAAATGCAAATTTCACGTTTTTTTTAAATATTTCTTGAGGAATTGAAATATAGAAAACATTCAAATGATAAATAAATCCAAGATATTGTAATATAAAATGGTACATTTCGAATCGTTCTGTATGGAACTAGATCTATCAAATTTGGAAGATAATTTTAAGATGAAGATAAATCCTCACTTAGCGAAGACATAATAAATCTTAAAAAGTATTCAAGAACTTTAGACGAAATAATTAGGCTAAATTATGAAACGTCATGTATCTAGCGGACGGCAGGTTTTCCAGAAATATATTTAATAAGTATTCATTAAATTCATGTGAGTAAAAAAATTCTACAGTTTCCACAAAATACAAATAGCCAATTTCTTTTTATTAGTTTAAATAACCTTCAAATACTACACGTGTAAGCATCAAATTTTAATGATAGTGACATACGCGTGTTGATATTTATTATATTGTATTCCATAACCAAATTTAATTATTCAAACACTCGGATAATAGTTGCGGAAAACGAAGCACAGTAACATAGGTAAAAAGATATGCACCAGTTTTATATATTAATTAACAGTGGACGCTAATATAAAATATAACATGCAATAGAGTATCTCCAGTACGCATAAGTAAATGTGTCTCTTAATTAGGACATTAAATATAAAAATATTAGTTGGTATATTTGACGCACTGAGATATTTATGAAAATATATTTAAGAGATAACACAATTTCTTTAAAACGATTGAATAAAATTATTATTTAAAAATTTTAACTTAATTTCTTTTAATATTCCAAATAAGCATAACATTCTTTTAAAGATTATTACAATCATATATTTGCGTACATACCTCATATACGATGTATGCTTGTAAACCCACTTTTAAATGCACAACTTTGCTTTCGTGACAGAAATATTCTCCGAAATTGCTAAACAGCTTAAAATACATGACCGTCTAAGAACCTGACATTTAAATTTTGAACAAAAAAAAAGTTGTATTTTCTGTTTGGAAATAAAAATTATTTATGGATACAAATTTTAGATCAGCTGATTTTGCTGAGTTAATGTTTTGCCCCACTATAAAATGGTTCTAAATATTAACACTATGGTCGTTTGATTTAATTCAGCTCTTTAATATTCAGATATTAAAACATATTCATATAAACCTTTACCATTATTATGTTTATATACTTTATCATTATTATGTTTAGAAAATATATTGATTCTTGAAATCTCTTAAAACAAAATGACTATAAAAAAGGACGGTCGACAAGTCACAGATTCGTGGAATAAAATGGACCGGTGATATTAATACTGATATTTTTTTATCTTGCTGAATTTATTTGGCATGAAAATTTTTACTTCGGTTGAATATTTTTAATTTCACATGACGCAACTCAAAATTCATGGTCAAATGAATGAATGGAAGATACTCAGAATTTTAAGCTATATTTTAGCGTCAACCTTTATTTCACAAGTGTTTTTCTTCAAATTTTGGCAAATTTGGCCAGTATAATCATTTTTACGGACGTATTTTTTCCTTTTTAATAATTTACATTTGTACTGAAATACCTTTACTTTATTTCGGGCGAACTTATTGTATATTCAAAAGTAAAAAAATAACTAATCAGGCAAATAAAACTTCGAGCCAAATGCATACCGATCAATTTTTAGCGATCAACTTTTGATATATGCTTCCAAAATACCTTATATATATATATATATATATATATATATATATATGTGTGTGTGTGTGTGTGTGTATGTATATATATATATATATATATATATATATATATATATATATATATATTAATAAATGGGGACATAAGCTGAAGTTAATTCTTATTATTAGACAAAAAAGCCATTCGATATAGATGAAATTAGCTTATGGTTGAGTTAAGGAAACAAAAATAATTTAGTACAAAATCTAGACAAACTAATTTTTATGAACACTTTTAAAATGGTAGCGGTTTTATTTTTAATTTAGTATAAATAAAATTTTATACATTAAGTACGAATAACAGAAATTGCCTATCTCATAATTATGCCTTAATCTTCAACAGTATATATGTTTACCACTGAAATTCAAATAAGACGAAGGACATAGGGGAAGTGAATCTTTTAATATATCTCTTTTTTTAGATATCCAAAAACACCTTAATATCATAAAGTTTCAATAAGTTTCTATATACTCAAATTTACATAAAAAGCCATTAACATAAAAATTATTTCAATAGAAGGAAGAATAAATCGATACTTTACATTATTAAAACATAACTAATTCATAACCATAAAATAAAAGTTAAGAATATACATAAACAATTACGCCGTCCATGACATTTAAACATTAAGTTGGAACTCTAAAATGGAAGCAATTATATTTTAAATAAGCAAGTTAACGTCTAATAACATTGCGCATATATTTTTTCATCAAATAATAAGCTTCTACTGAATAATTATTTGCATGTTAATCATATTTTACTGTATTTAAAAAGTAGTTTGCAATATGAAATAATAAATAAAATCGAAAAATAGTAAACTGCCTTAAGCCAAACGTTATAAAAAGTAATTCCCTCTATTCGAGACTAAATATGTAAATAAGCTATATTTTCTTGTTACATTCATATAAAAAATAAATTTAATTTTAAAAATACAACTTCTATTGTATTCTAAATATAATAAAATATACATTCCATAATCAAATCCGCGTACACAGATAAAGGTATTTAGGAGAAGGAGCAAAGAGCTTAATAAACAACTTTCCCGCCACAACTCGACGAAATAGAGATCCTATTGTTTTATGGAGTGAAGAATAATCCCAAATTTGTTGTTTTAAATAAAATGTCGTCAAAATATAACGTAACTGAAAACGAGTAGAAATAAAAATTTAACATTTATTAAAAGATATGCTAGTTGTGGGCTTCTAAATTTATTAGTAGGTATAGAGTCTCATCGGTTATCTTCATGTTTCATCCGCTATCGTAAATCATAACTCAATGCATCTGCCATCTTTGTTTGTCATCAACAAAGTACTTCAATCTCCTGTTTTAACTGTAAGTATTAGAGTATCAGAGTAAATTTTTGATATCTGTAAAAAAATTTCACTCTCCTCGTCAGCTTGTACCTTATAGGTACATTTACAAAACAATGTGTAGAAGGATGTACGTACATTATTGAAAATTCTGTTCGCCTTATCATCACACCGGGAAATAAGGTCGTGTATTTGATTTGCGTATAAGATACATCTCATGTCTTCAATGTAATAATGATGAAGAGGACAGTATAAACGAAAAACGAACACAAAAATAATCTGTCAATGAAATGAAAAATTCATATGGTTTTCGACTATGTCAAATAGAGTAACTCCTTTATAAATCCAAATATTTTACAAATACCTTATCGATATTTGCTTCATATAAAAATACCATAAACACTAACATATCCCTATCGATATCCCAAATATATTTATATTCCACAATAAGATTTACTTATTCCAATATCAGTACGCCAGGGCGCTGCGTGTGGAATACGAAGCTTAGTGATGACGGCAAAAATGTATGAGTTAGTTTTGTGAAGATGTCTATTGGAAAAACGTGCTCTCGTGCGGCGTGCGACTCTCCTTTCAATTTTATGAATCTGTGGATATATGTCTTGTGTGCTATAGTGAAGTCATGCGAATAATATTTAAATATTATGGTTCCATATCTCAATATTAAAAGACGGTATCTTTTTTAAACCACTCAAGTCCATCCGTATTTACAATCCTTTTTCTCAAAATCGGCGATGTACAAAATTTAGAATTTAGCATAGTAATAAAGTATATTTTCAATTGTTAACACTCTAACATATTGATATGCAAATATTATGCGAACCAAATTCAGTGCTTAGATTTTTTTCTAAATATCATAGATGAGTTGTAAGTGCGAGTCATAAAGATTCCAAAACTATTTACTTTACATGTTTTTACGTTAACATTTTTCGAGGTATTTGTAAATGTTTTGCAGAAAAATACATTAATTTTTAAATGTTTTACCTCTGAAGTTTCATTTTGATAGCTCGCTCCAAAGCGTTTATATATCCTCACTCCGATATAAGTTAGTATGTTCTTAACAATAACTAAATCAAATGTCAGTTCTTTAAGTTAATAGGTGTCTGAGAGAAGGGCTGTTATATTCAAACAGCAAAAATGCGTAGATAGATATCAAATTGATTCCAAAAGTTAGAAAGCATTTGTTTCAGAACAGAAATTCGATTTAATAAAAGTTATAAAAAACAAGACTTTTTTTATTACCGTTATTTTGTAACTTTTTAAAATTATTTTAATATAAATAAAACATAAACAAAAGTAAATAAACTCGTGAGTATAAAACGCAATTTTAATGAGAAATATTCAAATCCAGATCATAAATACGATCAACGAAAAATAGAAGAGTGCCATGGCTAGGCAAAATGTTATTTTGACATCGTGCCAAGCATCAAGATGAATAATGAAATATAAAAGCTCTTTAAATTCCACGGAAGTCAAAAGAGCTTTGTTGGATATTTCACCACAGAATTTATTTAGTACGTACTCCTGCAAAAGCGGACAATGAACCACAAGTATGCGTATTATCGCACTCACTGCGGGGGCGCCCGTCGGAATGCAGTTATTTTTATGCACGTAATAAATATCTTTAGTTTTATGCAGCGTAAAAGCACATGTTTACTCAAATTTATTTTAAGTCATATAAGAAAAATTTTCTAAAAGGAAACAGGAAACGCGGAATTGCTCCAAATAAAAGAAGCGGATTTTAAGTCGCATCACAGTGATAAAAATTCAAGTCGATAAATTTAATTTTCTCGCGTATTGGAATAAATAAATATGCTTGCATGCTATGCTAAAGAAAATATCTATATCATGCCCTGAGTATCTAATGGTATTTTAGATTCCAATAAAGAATGGTAATTAGGGTGATATCCATGGACTCTTATTTTCCACGAAATTTAAAGAGGGTGTCTATCAACTCTTATTTTCCAATTATATGGAAAATAAGAAATTAGGGAAACTATTCAAAACTGAAAACGATATCTAACTGAGTTCAGATCCTCATTAAATTAATAAAAAAATAATGTTCCTTTAATTATTCATGTAAATGATTTTTAATCAACCACAAAGGGAGAAAATCTTTTAATCCGATCTGTTAGTCTTGAAATAAACCCGTACGTATATATTCACAGTGCCATTTTGCTTAGGTGCACCAAAATTGTATGATACCTCTTGAATTTCATATATAATAAAACTGCGGCTAAATTGACTGCATATCAAATATGGTTCCGCCAAGGTAAACATGAAAAGAAAATAATGAAGAAACGAAATTGTTTACTTCATTATTTTTACTATTTCAAAAAGGACTGACTTTTACCACGTCCGTTTATACTTAAATATTTTTCCTGCAAAATACTTAAGTTTCTAAAGTTTCCATTTTTTATTTAAGTGAACGTAAAATTTGCTGTATACAGATGTGACAGTATATTGATTTTTCACTAGCAAAGCAGAAAAGCATATTAAAAGAATATTAAAAGAATATTAAAAGAATATTAAAAGAATATTAAAATGATTCGACGGTATAACACGTCTAAATTTATTTTACTCATCATATATTTACTTAAAATAGTATACCAGATTATTAAAAAATGAGTTATTAATCTTAAATGATTTATTACTAAGTAGATTATTATCAGACAAGAAGGAAAACGACACCGAAATTATCATAAGTTATATCTAGGTAGTAAAATAGTTCCCTATCCTTATACATTTTGCAAATGTGTTGAAACATGTTCCAGACAATATATATATATATATATATATATATATATATATATATATGTATATATATATATATATATATATATATATAGATATATACACTGATGCAGATTCATCGCTATGGTTCTATAAAATCATATTTCAAAACTTTCAATTATTATCTGTATAAATGGGCTTAGATCAGGCTCGTTTGCCCAAAAAGATTTTATTATCAAATCAGTTTAACATCATAACTTTTAAAATTTTCTATTAGTTATTTTTCTTTTTATGATTATACTAGCTGTAACCCGGAGCTTCGCTCTCCAGGAAATAGAAAAACGTTAATGAAAACGATTTCTTCTTAAAATAATGATTTTTAAATTGAACGTAGCTAAATAGTTTGTGACGTATAGAAAAAAAGTATAAAAAGGGATAATTTACTTTACGGTAGATAGCCCCAAAATAAAAAATAAATATATTCCAGTTCAAAAAATTTTTTTAACAGGAATATAATTAGTTTAAATCCTACATGTATTTCCATGACCCAAGTTAGGCGTATACAAAATTCATAGAGATTTGGGAGGTTGAAGTAGACAAGAACACAAAGTCATTTTCACATTTCTAATATTAAAATATTTTCTTAATATCAGTTCTAGGTTATAAGGCGAAATTCGTTTCCATAAGAAATGAAAATACTCACATTGAAGATATCACTTAAAATTTTTATAGTTATTAAGGTTGAAAATAAAAAAAAATTTAAAAAAAGCAGTCAAGCCCGAACGACGACAGGCGCACAATGGGATCTGTAACTAAATAATGTTAAACTAATTTGCTATAAGGTACATTTTGTCTTTTGTAGTTAGAGTTTGAAATTTGGAGCGGTTAAAGGCTGACGACTTTAGAAGGATATATTTAATATTATCAAACTTTGGAAGTACATATATTAAAAGTACATATTTGAGAAGAACATATCTTAGAAGTACATATCTTGTCTTAAGAAATGTATTGCTTCGATAGGTACCGAAAACGTCCCAAAGCTCAAAAACTACACAACATAACTTATTTAAACCAATTATACCTGAAAATTTATTTTGAGTTCTACTGCTTTATTTATCACAACGTTAGTTGAAAAGTTAGAAGGGGAACACACTTTTAAAGACTTTAGAAGGGTATATCTTGTAAACTACTGATTTAAATAAAAAGTTAGTTTGGAACATCCATATTATTTTCAATAGCCCACGCGCCTATGTGCACTAGATTTTTTTTCATCTCTCAGGTACATATGTGGAGTGCCACCCCTAATATTATTTTTTTTCATAATTCCACAATTTCATTCTAGAACGGTTCACAGAAAACACCTACTCTCCAAATTTCATCTTTACAGTACCAATAGTGGCTGAGTAAAATGGCTGTGACAAACATAAAGAAACAGAGAAGAACAAGACGAAATTATAAAGATTCTGCTTTTACTATTTGGCTACGGAACCCTAAAAACCTCTTAAAGAAGTAAAGTGATATTTCTTGTTTGGCAGGGAATAATTTTTATTCCTTTTTCTTTGATATAAAACATAAAAGGAAATGTAAATGTATATATATGTATATTTATATATATATATATATATATATATATATATATATATATATATGTATATGTATATGTATATAAATATATATATATATATATATATATATATGTGTGTGTGTGTGTGTATATGTATATATTTCCACCATAAACTTTCATTGATAAATAAAACAAACGCTATACACTAAACTAAATATGAAAACAATATTACCGCTTTCTAAATAAATTTGAAGAACACATTATTTTTTTTTATTTTGAGTTATAGAGCGTAATACACATTTTAGCAAATTTTAAAGTATATATTTAATGGAATTCTAATATTTGTATGTAATTTCCAAATAAGTCAAATGGCAAATTGCGCCAAGAAACAAAATGTAACGCTTTAAAAATCAAAACCAAACTTAGTTTATTTTTTGATATATTTTAAAAATGAATATGCATACTTTTCTATTTTTATATAACAAATGGATATTTACATTTTACGATTTGGTATATTTAAAAATACAATATATTAGAAATTGCGCCTATAAATTGCGCATAAAAGTAGCAGGGTAAATTAAATTTGCATCTCAAATGTCATGTTATTGCATACATAGATATTTGATTTTTGAATTATAACTTTTTTTTTATATTTCTATGCAAAATATAGATATATTCCAAAATTACATTTCTATATTACTATTTTGATACGTGTGAGTGCGATGAACAAAATACAAACTTTACTCACGATTACATTGTAAAGTTGCATGCTGGCGAAACGCACGGTTTATTTTGTAGCAAATATTCACATCGAACACGATGCAACACCGAATTCACTTCTATTTACAATTTCAATTTCAAAATAATGATAGACAAAATATTCATCTCCGCCATTGGTTTTTAGTTTATCATTTCAACATAAACCCAGGCTGAGACTTTTTTAAAAATATTCCCCATGTTAATATGTGAAAACTAATATCAACTAACAATTTATCAGTTTGAATATTGCTAGCAAACGAAGGTTAAAGTTGCCATGCATATTAAATAAAACGAATCCCATAGAAAACATAAATTTGAAAAATGGGCTTAAATTCTCTTCCATGTGTTACACCCAAGACAGAAAAAGATTCAAAAAGATATCAAATCTTATTCCAAATGCAAAATTTAAATATATTTGAAACACACTGTTCATCTCTATGTTTTTTGTTGTTCGAGGTGGAACAAACTTTAAAAAGATAATGAATTACGTCAAAACATAGAAATATATACTGTACAATGTAACAAATTTGAGAAAATCGTTTGCAATTAAAACGTCAATAGCGCCAAAGGAAAATACACTATTTTCCGCGTAAAGTTTTATTTCTCCACATATACATGAAAAATGAACAGCAATATTTCAAGACTTAAAGGCATTACGACGAGCGGTGAAATATAAATATCCTTTAGTACTTTGTGGCTAGAGTTATAAACGCCCTACAGGAAATTCACTAATAACGGTTTTACAACATACCTTTTCGGAAAGGATTAAGAATTTAATTGCAAACATATAATCATCATTTATTAGGTTTACCTCTCTATGACACACATTTACCTCTATATGTCACACTTTTACCTCCATATGTCACAGTTAATTTGCAAAGTCGTAAGATAATTACTTTGAGCGGATAAACCTATTAACCGGTATATTTCAATGATTTCGTCTTTCTTTTTTTTCTATATTAAGTTAAAGGCCTATTAGAAATATATAGAGAAATTATCATCTTTATATCCATACTTAAGTACTTTCTATAACAGTTGTCAAAGACACTCTCAATGAGGACCTCGCTACCAATTAAATCCCAAGATACCATTATAGATTAGTCAAATATTATTGTAAGAAATGAGGGTCGAATTTTTCGTATCTAGTGCTAAATACCACACCGATATATTTGATATGAAACATCTAATGGTACGTTTGGATGGTAGTTAAAATGTTCTTATGGTACGTCGCCTCCTTCTTTTCGGTCAGCTTCGTGTATTGTCGGTTTTTTCCAGCTTAATTTGGCCAAATTCACAACTTGTATGCCAATATGCCAGCCTCGCGTCTTGTCGGCTCTTTCCTTTTCACGGTTCCCTTTCTACTGCACTACACACACGTTACCTTAGGTGTATGTTAGTGTATCAGCATTGTTTCTTATTAAGTAAGGTCTACTTCTTTTTTATCGGGGTATTGCATTAAACTATTTTAAAACACTAAAAGCAGTTATTAATTTAAAATATTAGTTACAGTTATAGTAAAAGATATAACGAAAAAAAAAATATATTTTACATCCGGCAGGCGTCTTATATCGGCTCGAAAATTATTTTACTTTCCCTACCCAAAACAATATTGTATTAAGAATTATTTTCTATGTTACAGTATTGAAAAGACAAAAGTTGTAAAAACTCCTGCATATCCCAATGGAGCTGCTGACATATTTACAGTAAAATGTCGAATAATTTTTTTATTTATTACTAATATTATGTAATTGAAAATATCTTAAGTCAAAAATAGAGTAACGACCATTTCTATAACTTTTCATACTGCAGGATCTGTTGTAACTTTCATAAGAAATATTCACTAAGAGCTAAATTTAAATATATTTTTAATTTTTTTTTTTGCAAATTTTCTGAAAAAGTTGATATGATGTCTTGTTGATGACCTTAAGCGCAAACATCTTGAGACAGAAGTAATAAGTTGATTTTATTTTAGAAATATTTTATGTCATTTTCAGTCTCTCTAATGTAATCCTACTCGATTGGATAGGTAAAAGTTCTTTATCCACCTCCATTTTCGTTTTGTAGGAAGAATATCCGAAGAAGAAACTTTTTTTAATTCATTTATGTTTATTATTACCTGTATTCATGCCAAATTTAAAAATTTTATTTCAATATATGTTGAATATATTTGGCGTTAATTTTGTAGAAATCCATTATTCACAATTAAATGAAACTACGTGATGTAGTATAAGATCTTTGATAATAGATCAAAGAATCTTTGCTAATAGCCCACCTGAAGATGTTGTAATACAACGAAATCTAGGTCGTGGTAAAGAACTTAAAGAAAGTTAATAAATAATACTACATCACGTAGTTTCATTTAATTGTCTCAATATATGTAATAATCTGCAACTAAAATGGTTGTAACATACAGGGAGATGGATGGATAGATGGACATGGCGAAGCCAGAAAGGTTCCTGGTTAACAATGGAATAAGTTTTTGGACAAAATGTTGTTTCTAATATATCTTTCTCCCTGCAAAGTTAATGAAATATTTTGCAATGACACCATATTTTTCCATAAGCGGCAAGTTTTTATAGCATTCTTGATTTTCCTGCTACGTTTCCATGAACCCTTTGACGTGAATTAAATATAGAATTGAAATCATCTGAAATTAAATGTATTGAAGTGTTGAGATTAGATTTTTTTCGTATCATTATCTAAAATACGATGAAATATTACGAATTTCCTAGCACCCACAAACATCATAGATTTATCAAATAATAAAATAAAAATAAACATGATGACTCATGACTATTCTGTAAGCTGGCACTACGTAAACTATTGTCTTCCATGGTAAAAATGGACATATAGTTTATTACGAAAAATATTAAAATTTATATTGACAATTTAATTTGTAGTGTAATAAAACAACTTACACAAAATGTTAAGCGGCCGTATGAGCATTGACATTGTTGGTATCAGGCTGAACTATATTTGCCTTACTTATAAAACAAATACGTCATTATTATTTAAATATGTTACACCGCTAATAAACATTGCTGAAAAAATATGATAAATTTTTTTTTGGGTAGTATATTTAGCAATTTTTTGGTTCGAAATTGTTAAGTTATAACTTATATATTTTTCGCAACCAAAAAAACCAAGGTTTTATTGGAAAATAAGTGAGATAGGTACATGAGAAAATAGTCGGTTTCAGTGTTCGAAAACTTTCTTCACAAAGCTTTCTTGACCTTGTTTGGAATGGACTATAGTTTAGGCAAGAAAATTATACCATAGTTGGAACCGTGCCTCGACGTAATATGCTCGAACCACCTTTAGTAACACACTTTTACTTGTTATCGAAATGAATTGAACACATTTACTGCTTTTAGTTGATTTGAATCAGAAGAAAATCATGCATTAAGGAAAAGTATAGTTTTGTTGTAATTAATACCCAGGAAATTATATTAAATTTTTATTCATTATTATTCTCCACGATAATTCTAGTGTTAGAATATAAATCATATAATTAATAACACGGGAATATGAATGTAAGAAAACAACAAATTTTCGGGAAAAAATTATTTAAATGCGGGTAACATTTTCATATAATAGCATTTGTATAAAATTACGGTTTCTAGGCTTCTTTATGCTAAAAGTATTTTCTATGTAATTTTGTACATACATAATATATACACATATATATATATATATATATATATATATATATATATATATATATATATAATTCTATTGTATAATAAAGTAACATGTTCAGTTGCTGGCATGCACAGGTGTGGTGAGCCACATATGGAACTTGTACCAGCGTAGCATAATTCAGAATACAGGTTTTGCGAAGTTGTCTGTTAGTTTAATTCGCTTCCATCGACTTATTCCGTAGTGAATAAAGTTTTCGAGAAGAGTAAATGTGAAAGTTTTAAAACTCAGTACTATTTTGTAAACGTATCTAGTACTAATTATATAATAAGTCTCGAAGGATTCTAAATAAGGCCCACCCTGCTTCATATTACTTTGGTTCTCAAAACCACTTGCTATTTTTTTCAAATTAGTCACCAGAAAAGTAAACCATGTATAATTTCTTACAAACGTGGTTCTATTCAGATTCATCGTGTACTTTGTGAAGTAATCGACTATAAATGAGTATAAATCGCGAAAATCTCGGATAAACTTGAAATTTCTCTACTAAACATACTTTACTTTTTTTCATTTACCTCAAAAAAAATAATTTTTCACAATTATTCTGAAAATTTAAATCCACTGACATTTCTGTGTCACAGGAATGGAATAAAAAACTTGTTAAATAAATAAAAAAACTTAAGGAATAAAAAACTTGTTAAGTACGGGAAACACATAGTATTGCTGCATAATTTTATACAAATACTAATTGTTTTTGTCATTATGAAAATATATTTCGTATTATATCTTTCACAGGTATAAAAATATTACGATTCCCAAAAAATATGCAATTAAGAACCATTGCAACATTATTCTAATATATTTTGGGTAGTATCGTTGATTTTCTTATAATTTTGATTTAAACAGTTTCGGGAATAGATGGGGTGCTATATTTTTTTTTTATATTTTCAAACAAAATTATACAATATTCTGCGAAAAAATAATTTTGGAATTTTATCCCATATCTTACATGTAGAAAAATGAAATTTGATTATTTTGCAAACTCCTAAAATCCATTTATTAATTCTTTGCTGCAATATGCTGAAAATTTGTATAAATAAATGCATCGTAGTATTTTAATCCAAACCTCACCCATTAGTACAGCATTTTCTCAAACAAAAAAAAATATTTGAGTTATAAATGTAAAGAACTGTTTCGTACAAATTGTTGCGATAATTTCGTAATTTTGAAAATATTTACGTAAAATAATGACCGTTTCAAATAATGAATAACTTTATATAAAATTAAATAATCAATTCCCATGGAAACTGGAATCGATTCTTATCAAATATTATCATTATACGTTATTTCAAACATATCACATCATATCTAATTAACATTATTAATAATACTTAGCTACCCCCAGATAATTTAAAAATACAATTTTACAGTGGCTTGCAGTTCAGTTTTAAGCATATTTGCTATTTACGCCTATAAAATAATCATTAAACGAAAGATAAAATTTTAACAGTTTCCCATTCTATTGTTTCTCTGCTGTTCGTGTTTTTTTATCTTATGTTTGAATGTTTTAATGAAACGAAAGATTATACAAAAATCTATTCTTTAGGACTTAATAGAATAATTGAAATTTAATATGAGGTTTGGGCAGATATCTGTATTGTTATGATCAAAGTTATATTACCCAAATCATAGGCTATTGCCTATTATACTGTCAGTCAACTAAAAGAGTATCAAATTTCCCTTCTAATTAAACTTTACATGAATTTGCGGGGCATTGTCAGATTATCAAAGTTAATTGAAATAAAGTGATACCAGATATGCAAAATTAATATCTAAAGTTAAAGAATGAAATACATCTTCTTTATATATAATCATTTCTAGTTTCATTAAACATGTGATTATATTTCATTTGAACTTCTTTTATATAAATTTGGTATTTAAAATAATTCTCATTTTGGTTTTAAAAAAATGTACAGAAAGTTGTTCAAATTCGATTGCAGCTTAACAGTTATCCACCCTTGAATTATTTATAAATTCTTTCAGTTTTGGTTGCTGTTTACATAATGTTACATGTGTACTTAAATTTAAATGATTTCTAGGTTACATAAATATTTTTTTATAAAAAATGAGCCCTTTTTAGGGTTCAATAGCCAAATGGTAAAATCGGAACTCTTATAATTTCGTCCTGTCCGTCTGCCCGTATGTAACAGCCATTGTACTCCGAAATTATTGGCACAATATAGATAAAATTTGGATGGTGGATGTCTCCTATAAACCGCTATACAATGAAATTGGAATTTAAAAAATAATATTAGGGTGGCACTCCATAAATGTAACTAAGGGATAAAACAACCCAATGCACCGTGGGGTGTCATTAGATAGGTCTTAAAAATGGTATTGGGGTTCCAAAGCAGCTTTTTTATTTAAGTCAATAGTTGGTGAGGTGTGCATTTCCAAATTCTTAAAAAGTTTGTCCCTTACCCCCCCCCCCCAATTCTAAAAAAATTAGGGTAGTAGAACTTAAAATAAAATTTCAGCGAAAATTGGTTTGCATAATATATGTTGTGCAGTTTTTGAAATATGGATATTTTCGCTATCTTTGAGAAATTCAAACTTTAAAATTTAATATTTTTAATGCTAAAGAACTGTTTGTACGCGAATCTGACTCACACTGGTGACGATGGTACATCAGGAACTTAGAATGACCTCAAGACAACGGATTCTTTTATATACAGCACGCAAGCTCCCAAAGTGATCGTGTCAACAGACTAATAGATTACATATTGACTGTATTAAATTTGCATACGGTTAGTGAATGCTTCACATATATGATTTTATTGTAATTACTTTACGAAACTAATTGATAATTAATAACATACAATTACGAATTTAATACAACATAATGTCTATTTTTAGCCACATTTCAATTCTCCGAGTCGGATTTGTGCTAACTTAATTTATAGTCATATTTTGGCCCGTCGAGTCGGAAATAAATTTAATGTTATACATTTTATGTACGATATTTTACAATTAGTTGAATAATTAATTAATATATTTATATCGTTAATCTTAATTCTTCTTTAAATATTCAAACTTCTTAGGCTAAATCATTTGAGTTTGGTATAAGCTATTTACACGCCTGGCCACCATCCTTCTGTTTTACACTATCTTTTATGAGAAATCCGAAAGTTTGCAGTTCAATAAACTTTAAAATAACTCAACCCTATAATTAATTCACCCTCCAATTACTTGTGTCGGAGTATATATAATTATCAAATTACTATATATCAACCTCGAAGTACTTATCTAGCTCACTCGCGCGCGCGTCGCTCATAAACCACGCTTGCTCTTGGGCCGTTAAAACCTGTATGTTTCCATTAAAATTATAAAGACAATTATATGTTATCGGAAAGATAATAAAGTAACGAAATAAATGATAATACAGTTATGTATGGATTGCAGTTATTTTTGCCGCTATGATTTTTACCAGACAAGATGTCTATCGTAAAATGTTTGGTTTACCAAAAGTTTAGTTTAAAGAGTAATTTTTTAATAGAATAAACAATTTATTTACACACGTTTACATTTAATTACTTTAGAGACTTTTTGAGAATATTAACAAAAATTGCAATTTAAAAATATGTTTCCTTTATATGCCTTTTTTTACAAAAACGAGAATTTTGTTCGTCTTGTTCAATATTATGTACCCTCATAAATACGCACGTAAAGCACAATTGCTTTGATTATATTGTAGCTGCATTCCTTATTTGTTTACGTAAATATAATTACAATAAAATCAATAACACTTTGGAATTTATACATTTTGTGTCGTTATGGCACGTGCGCCGGTGTGACGTGAAGTCACCTGTGCGTTCGAGGATCTAGTCCTTTGTTAATAAATAGGGACTCGATAGATATTCTATGCACTAAGTCATATAAATTAAGTGTTGCGGGCAATCTATATGCTGCAGTCGGATTTTAAAATCCCTCCACTTAGATGTTTTAAAAAATATCTCCGATTTCTAAAATGAAAGTTTGTTTTCACTGAGTAGCACTCGTCAATACGGTTGTTAATATTTCGTCGAAATATTAAGTATTAAAGAGTTGATATTTGGTTTTGTCACATTTTGGAACTATCAATTTGTCAACTACTTTATTATAGTACAAATCTTTAGACTGCTTTTTAATTAACAATTCAAAAATGTTTATACGAGATCAAAATCATTCGAATCAAAAATCATTCGAATATCGACACTTTTACTCAAGTTTATGTATTGGCAGTAGAACTGCAATTATGTATTATTATTTTTAATAGGATGCTTTTGAGTCATGCAACCATAATCTTTGTTTTAGTTATTTAACTATGACTTACCAAGACAGGAGCTTAATTTTCTAGACCTTTTATGACGTTTCCAAGTTAGACAAATCCACAGAATAAAATTCAGCAATAACCCAATTTATTTCTCTCTGTATTTATAAAGCAACTCCGTTTCGACGTCAAAATCAATGCCGTCAATTCACTTTAATCCCTTTAGGAACTCGCGTTAACCATTCTCCTCTCTACTGAATGTTGAAATGTTCAATTGAAATGATTTATTGAGAGAACGCTCTAAATTTTTATGGATGAGTACGTTGACCTATTAAAAGTTTTTGGACTGAAAAAAGTTTGAAGGGACATTATCAATTTGAATAAGCAGTTTTTATTGACGGAAATGTTTTTATTTTTTTTAATTTAAAATGCGCTTGCTTCCAATTTAAATTTTGTGCGTTTTAATAATAGTCAACTCTGTTTCTCTATATTTAAATTGCTTATAATTTATTACAAAACATTTCTTATTGTTATTTACATAATAGCATAAATTTCAAACAATCATAAATGTGAAGATTTTAGATAAAATTTTAATTTTTTATTTACTTGTTTTTTTAGCAATTTCAAGTCATGTGTCCTTTTTCTATTATCCTTGATATGTTATACTAAAACGTACGTTCATTCTATGCAGCGGTAACATTCCCATACGCGGTTTGCCAAAGCGCAATTGCGGTTGTTTTTAATGTTGCGTCTGTTATAACTTTGTTGAAAAGAAGTTCGCATTATTTATATAATAATAATAATAATAATATAGCCCTTTTATTCGGATCTATTATACAGTTCTTCATATAATCAAACTTAAAATTAAAGAAAATATAACATAAAATAATCCTATCTTATTAATTTAATATTTCCTGTTTCTTTATCTCCTGTGGATACGTTTGCCAGTCGGCAAAGGCCTCTTCCAACCTTTCTTATGATTGAGGTACAGTTTATCTTTGTCTTCTTCTTTTGTTTAAATGCATCTGCAAAGCCAGATAACCTTTTGAATATCGCTGGATAAAGAGTTTGTTGCTTTTTTGACTGGCTAGTGCCACCAGTGGGTGAAGTCTCTCTCATCCTTTTCTCTTGTTGGTTAATGGTCTGTTTCACTATAAGTCTATCGTATTTCAATATTTCGCTAGGCCAGCCGCTATTTTGCAACTTTGCATGTCGTGTTAGTGGCGCAGCGGATAGTGCACAGAGCCGCGGCAGAGGCGCATCGGGTTCGAAATCAGGACACTCATACATACCCTTTCCTGTCTTTTTTTCTTAAATCATTAATATCTGACGTAAACACAACTGACATTGGTTGACATTACTGTCAGTGTTGCCAACAAAGAAAAATATTTCTACCTAATACGTATTCGTTGCTATTATTATACGTTACGTTTCGCTACACACAAAAACTTTACAAGATGGATGGAAAATTTCAATTTTTGTTCGAAAAGATGAAAATCGAGATGGAAGTCCAATCTAACACTATAATGGCAAAAAATGACGAGAAACTAGTTCCTTTAGTGGAGGAGAACAGAAATCTAAGGGCAAAGGTAGAAAAATTGGAGATTAGTTGGAGTACCTTAAAAGAGGACAGCGACAAAATAATATTATTATATTTGGCTTAGAGGAGATAGAAACATCTAAACTAGACTTAATACAAAAATTAAACGAACATTTCAAACAAGACCTTGAAATAAAGTAATAAAACTCAGAAGTCAACAAAATATATCGTTTAGGGCACAAAAAACTAGAAGGTAATAAGTCGACGCCGATCGTATGCTCGTTTGTAAACAATTGGAAGAAGACTGAAATTATTAAAAACAGGAAGAATTTAAAGAAAATTTACATCACCGAGGCCTACCCAAAGGAAGTGCTGCAAAAGAGAAAACAGTTACAATCAGAGTTAGTAGAAGAGAGGAATAAGGGAAATATTATTTATATAATTTCACTAAAAATATTTTTCAATTCCACTTTAGCAAATTTTTCAACATTTTTACTTTGGAATGATACATCAGTTATATTTAACTTTTTTACAAATCATATATATAGATTGACATTTTAATTATGTTATCTTATATATAGATTGACATATGAAGATTGACATTTTAATTTCGTCGCAGAAAAATATTAAGCTTAGTTTAGATGTTTTAGAAATGTTATTAATCCTTTAAAATATAAACATACTATTTTAATATTTTGAGAAAATAAATTATTATTGATTTGTATTCTCTTTATCGTTTAAAAAAATCTGTGAAAATTTTATATGAGAAAAACTTCTGGTTTATTTGGTTCAATTATATGTTTGCAGGGAATATACCGATTATAAATATGTAAAAAATAAACATTATTTGATACCATTAGCATTAATAATTACAAGTGAACTATTATTGAAATATAATACTTACAGTTTTAGAGGCTTGTGATCATTGAAGCTATTCCATTTAATTAAGGCCCACATTAAGTCATTATTAATTTTCGTTATTGTATACAAAACTTAGAGTACTTCTTATATTGACATTATAAACTCTTTTTACCCTAATTAAAGAAAATAAAACTGTTAATGTAATTTATAACTGTTGATATATTAAATTCTCAATATCCACACGACTATCTCGTTCATAAATTAATTGTAATAGTTTTAGTGACATACTCACATCTATTTATTGAAAATATTTTTGACCAACCAAGATGTTATCACAAACTGTACTTCAAATAATATAGCATTTTAAACGAAATTCATTTAACAAGATTATTTTTATTTCTACTTTAATATTTTTAGAATTTATTTAATATTATTCTGACACAATCGATCATGAGGAACAGCTCTAGAGTTTTCTATTTGAAGTTGAATGAGGACGAAAAAAGTTGAGTGACTTTGTTCAACATACTTATATACGCGATGTTACCAACTCCTTTCAATACGTCACTTCAGAGTTTCGATTAAATATTTAAAATAAAACCTTTACGAGGGACGTTCGATGTAAAACTTTAACGGAATATGGATCGTGGGTAGGAAGTGGGTAACGAGGCGAGTACAAGACGCGTGTGCGGTCTCTTCCGCCCTGCTATTATGTTATTGAGTGCAGGCAACCGGATTAACGCCCTAGAACTTGTTCCATCTTACGCATTAGGTGTTTCACTAATTTGGTCGACGAATGTTTTCCTGCGTTCTGCTTAACGTGCTAACATGTATGGTTGGAGGGTGCAAATGGAGGGAGAAGGATATATCGTTTTGCAATAGAAGATGTTTATAGAGTACGTGTTAAGATATTCTATTAAGAGGAATATAGACTTTGAAGGTTTTGTATAAGATTACAGTATACAAACACTTGGTAAATAATTTTGTTTCAGTATTGAATTTTAAATTAATGATATACGTACTATGATTAAGATTACGATCATATTATGCTAAAAATCACACCCAGAATAGTTTTATCTGCGACAAAAGATTTTGTATTTTTATCATATAGTTTTTATTTATTTATCGTCTCTAATTTATAGCACACCCTATTTTATACCAAATTATAAAATTAATTGCGATTTGTTATATTTTAAATTGATGCATAAATTATCCAGTTTTCAGCTTAAGATATTTTGAAGATTTTTTATGAGGATTCAAATAAAATACAAACAGCAAAAGCTTAGGGCTGAAAGTAAATGATGTCATACTGTGTAAATATCAGAATATAGTTTCTTTAAATCGAGTAAGTCGTAGGAATAGCCAAGATTTTTCGACAAAAGACATGTATACGTAACATCAGTGGGTATACAGATAAAATAAATAATAGGACTTACGTAGAAGCTAATCCTTACCTATATTGAAGACATTTAATTAAAAATACAATTTTTGAAGAAACAAAGACCTAAAACTCAAAAGGGATAAAAAGAAAAAGACGGAGAGAGGAAGGGAGGAAGAGAGAGAGGGTGTAGAGGGAGAGAAGGATAGAAACGGAAGGAACGACGTTGAGAGGGAAAAAGGGAATGATGAAGAATTTCAAAATGCAAAATAGGAGAGCGATTTTATGATATAATTGCACGAAGCAATGAACCTAGTATGACCCTGCAATGTAGCAAGCGTACCTTCAAACAATTTAAATTTATTTTTAAAGAAATCTATACGTGACCTATAAAAATAGACTTCCCATATCGACGTTTAGGATATCGACGTATAGGCGTAAACTGTGCAAGGAACGGGAACACAGAAAATTAAATGTGCTCGCGTTCACATGAATATTTCGGAAATGTTATTAACTATATAATTGATACACTTAACATCATCTGTTATAATAGTTATTACAGTATATTTTTAACTGTAGTTAGCTTTGCATCTTAATGTCAAATTCTCGTATATTTTTTGAACGTTGGGGTGAAATATAGCTTAGCTAACAATTTGTTGTACCAATATGTATCCAAAAAATCCACCAATGAAAACTTCATAGACATCCCTTCAGTTATTCTTGAATGATGAGTGAGCCATTAAATGTATTAACAAACTGATGGCACTTGGAAAAAAGGGAAATTTTAGGATTCTATTCCATTTATTATTTTTCCCTATAGCATTTCTTCGTAATACATTTAGTGTGCAGACAAGATAATTCTGCAGTTTTTTCAGTATATGTATAGGCACTAAAATAGGTCATTACCAAATTTATAGAGCCTAACATTAAAGCTGTCAAAGTAAACAAATGACAAACATTGACCGAACCGATCGAAATTTTGTACAATTTTGGGAAAAAAGTAAGATGATATAGATTACATACATCATCGAAAAATGTCATGTGCGGAAGACATCCAATAACGACAACCGGCAGGTGTCTGCCCGCATTATGGTGGTTTACTCCAGCACCTACTCCTTCTTCACTAAATGGTCATGTCCATTACGCAAATGAATTTCTAGATGGAAAATTTCATTATACGATTTAAAACCCATGTGGCGTCGTTATATATTTTTCTTATCTAAATTTAAATTAGGTAAAATAAACTTGCAAACAGACAAACAAAAATTCTTGAAACGAACTTAAGGCATTCTATTACCTAACCTTCTCCAACAATATTTTCCATGTAATGGGATGCAAGGTTTACAGGTTTAATATATATATATATATATATATATATATATATATATATATATATATATATATATGTGTATATATGTATGTATATATGTATATATATATATATATATATATATATATATATATATATGTATACATATATATATATATATATATATACATACGAGTGCATAAGGCCAACAGTATTGATGATGCTGTTATTGACTTATTAAAAAAGTATGACCATAAAGAAACAATAACTCCACATGATAATTTGAATACTAATGATATACGATGACGATAATATAATCTAAAATTATAGCTAATTAAATGATATAAACTTTACAATATTTCTTAATACTTCTAGAAAAAGCACAATGTAGTATTTAAAAACGTCTTAAAATGTGATTATGATGATAAAGAAAGAAATATTGTGATAGTATGGACATGTGGATTTAGTAGCGGTACAATAAATATTCGGCCACGTTTTTTTGAAATGAATACAGAATTCATACAATTTATTTGAAGTTTGTTCAATGTGATTTTCAATTTTTAATAGTTTTATAGTTTATTTAAAAGGTACGACTTTATTGTTCTTATTATTACTTTTATAATGAAAGCATCATGTGGCCTGTTTATCTGACGATATATTGGTTACAATACTTAAAAATCATAGGTTGTACAATCCTATAGATTGTAAAGCAGATATAGTATTTTTCTGCTTCAGTAAAAAATATATTATTTACTCCTTACAAGATGCCAGAATAGAAAGTATATATGTCCAGTTTTTGGACACAGTTTAATTAACACTGCTTCCGGGCTTTTCGTCAAGTTTTAGCAGACTTTGTGGAAAGGCATTTTCATTATTTTTATGAAAGTTTAAATTAAATATCAAGTTCAATCTTAATAATTTTCTTCACACCAGCATATTTGTTTCATCGTTTGTTCTTATTTCATTCACTATCTATTCACAACAAAGTGAAAAAATGTACGAGATCTCAACACTCTCCAGTCGAACTTTGTTTAATAATTTAATAAGCTTTCATTTTTGATACATCTTGTTTTATTGCTTGAAGTAATAATCCACTATATTATACGTGTGTCTTTACGCATATCCTAGTCAAGTATTGAAAACCTTGCTTTAATTCCTTTATTACCATAAATTTAAACTGCACATAAGATTTAATGGATTTAATTTTTTTTCATTTATTTATTTATATTTTAACGTAAATATAATACGTACATTTTGTAAATTTATTGCTCCAAGAGCAATATATTTTAGTCAACCACATTGATTAACTATAAAAATTTTGTGATTTAGATATAAAGTATATTTATACAATATAAAATTTATTATAAAAAATATATTTATAAAAAAATACTTAATCCATAACAAACAACAAAAAATGCAATAACATATAAAGAAGAAAAACTAATCTACATATGCATAATACAAAACAAAAAAAATAGTTAATTGCAAATCTTGACATGGTTGGGAACAAGGAAAATGGAGAACAAAATGGAATTAGGAACGGTAGGACAGAGCGAGTTTCTAGTATCCGGATCTAGTCGATTCCAAAGTCTTATAGCTTGGACAGCGCAGGACTTTTCATAAAAGGTGGTTGTATGTTTGGAAAAAGGAGACTGAGCTGGGTTTCAGACCGTAGCCGTGTACCAAGTGCAGACAAGTAACTAAATATGTTTCCAAGATAAGGTGGATAAGTAGCATTATTCAAAATATTATATAGACGTTTAAGAATGTGGAAATTACGCCGATTACGGACTTCCATATATTTAAGTTGCGCTCTGAATTGAGGTATATGTTCATATTTTTGCAACCAAAGACAAAACGGATGCACAAATTTTGTTGGCATTCTAATTTTTTAAGGCGATACTCAGCAAGATCTGGTTATATACATGTCCGTAGTCAAGCAGTGGCAGTAAGAGTATTTAACAGAGGTGAGCTTTGGATTGAACGTCTAGAAAATTTTGAAGAAGCTTGAGGGAGTGCATTCTGCTGAAGATACGGCGACTAATGTCATTTACTTGAGGCTATAAGCTAAGATTTTGATCGATCAGTAAAGCTAACTCTTTAACAATTGACGTAAATGGAATTGATGTGTCGTTTAATGTTAGATACGGCAGATCTGATAGACTAATTTTAGAAAGTAGTCTTTGGCTACCAATTATAATAGCTTGACACATAATTAGATTAGCTAACAGACCCATTTTTTGATCCCAATGACGGATTGGGAAGAAGTCTTCAGTGAGGGCATTGATAACGGTTTCTATGGAGTTTGCATCAGCATGAGCATACATTTGTAAATCATCAGCGTAAAGATGATAAATACTATGTACATTCCCAACAAACCCATCAATGAACATTGAAAATAAAAGTGGCGAAAGTAAACAACAAAAGCAACAACAGTAAAAGGAATACTTTCATGCATATAAACTCCTAATCTGACCGAACAAATTTTCTAAATATTCTGCTATTCAGCTATTTTCAATTTGAGGCCAGATATAATATGCATTATGATTACAACTCTAATATACATCAGTAATATACATTTCATTACAATAAATATCTCTAGTATGTAATATAACAATTCTCATATGCATTACAACTTTAACAGGCAGTGAAAAGTTAATTGTTCGTACATATATTGGCAATATGGACAAAAAATTGTTATATAGATTTTCATATTTTTTAATTCTGCCTCCAACAGTATTGGTTTTATTGGTAATATTTGTTGGTAAAAACAAAATGTATCTTTGAATTTCCCGATATATTGTCATCCAGATAGGGAAATAAACCTTTGAGAGTATTATTTAGTTTAAATACATTTGGACAACTAGCTTTAACAATATTTCTAGTTTGGACAATAAATTCACTTCATATACAATTTCCTAATTTTATTAAAATTAAAAACTTTATGAATCTATAATTACACTTTTATATGGAAGTTAATGATAATAAAATTGACCAATAAGATTGATAATTTTTGTCACTACAAGAGAAATAATGTATCGAGAAGTGGATGTTCTTAAAATACATAAAAATATAGATACCCAAAAAGTTGAAGTAAACAAAACCAATCGAATAAGCTAGCTTGAAACTATTTTCATGTATAATGACGTAGCTCTATTCGAAGATATAACTTTTCACAAAGTTAGGAGAAACAGAAACGGATGCGTAGAAAGAAAACTAAAATTGCTGCGTTCCATGCGATGGATTCGTTACGTTTAATAAATTCAGATGAGAAATTAATAATTTTAGATTACTAATTGAGACATCTTGACCTACTTCTTGTCGTGGTGGAAAAACAAAAAAGAAGCAAGACTAATTGTAGTAACTGATTGTGATGAGATATAAAACAAAAGGGCGTACATATATTTGTATGAAAGCTTTGTGAGTGAGTGATATGAAAAAAATTCTCTTAAAATAGAGAAGTGTTGTTTACATTTCATTTGCTTTTTAAATAGCTTGAATGTGTGAGTATATGTAATCGAATAATCCATCATCACTTTACCTCTACTCTAGGGCAAGATATTTCTGATGGATGATTCATTGCTTACCAAGTAGTTCATTCAGTATCGCGAATTATTATTTTTGTTTGAAAAGACCCTTTTGTATATATCATCACGAGTTGCTAAGAAGCATTTCGTGTTTATGAAATTTCATTTGAAAGAAGTGAAGGTAAAACCTTCACTAATTTGACATCATGATATTTTTTCCCTATCATAATGTATCTTTCTTTAGCATATAATATTAACTACTACATACTATATTTAATTTATCTAAAGTAGTATACTAATTAAGTATCACATCCTTGCGGCCTATTAACTGTAGGTGGTACTAGTCCACCAAATTTTAAGGTAATAAAGAGGTAGATATGAATAGTCATACATGCATTTATTTGTTTTCATATAAGCATTTATATATATATATATATATATATATATATATATATATATATATATACATATATATATACAATATCCAAAATATTATGTATTAAATTTTTTTGTGTAAGTACTTTATGTACTTTTATTATTTTATTATATGACCATCATACGTTTGATTACTGAACCTTTACTTTGATTTCTTTTTCATTAGTTTTATCATGTAGATCAGATAGACATGTAGATCCCTCAAAAATTAGGAGGTAGCGGTACCTAGGCGGGTCACTCATTCATAAACCAGCAATGGACACTTGTCAGGTAGGATGACAAAATTCATACACGTTGTGTCTCATTCAATAAACATTTACGATTCAAATACTTATATTTATCTGGCACTTAGGTTTGTTATATATTTATTTTCTTTTACGAATAAGTTTGAGAAACAAATTAAAGGTATTCGGAAAGCAATTTTATGGTACCTTGACTGATATTATGAAACCTTTTGGAGATGTCATTATTATTTGATTATTATATAGGACTCTACACCCTAATTTATTTTCTACTTGAGAAAGGTAATTACCTTTGTTTATTTATTTTTCAATTATTTAAATAAAAATCTGATTATTCTGCACGACTTATCTCGAAACCTTGTCCTACTGAGGGATGATGGAGGAATATAGAAGAAATGACAAATATAGACAAAAAGGAAATATACATAATCAATTTTATACAAAACTACTTCAACACAGAAGTCCATTTAATTCACAACGAGCATTGGAGTGAGGCTAAATCCATTTCAACTTACTCAACGTAAACGACGTGAAAAGCATTAAGGGCAAAACAACGAAAATATTGTAAAAGTGGAGAATGAGACCTACCTAATTTCGTGATCTCCTTGTGTTGACGACATTAGCTCTCATCACTATAACCAACTCATAACCCAAATTCAAACTGAACCTATGGGACAAAGAGATGGAGAAGCGGACGACTCCATTCATCATAACCATTTTGAAGCCTATGAAAGTATCGACTTAACTATTTACTCAACTGCTAATCTCCGATTTCTCAATCCACTTTGGTAATTGCTTAAGTTCTTTTGACATAAAAAATAACCTGACAGATTAATCCTCTATCTAGTGGTTAAAATACCAATTTTTTTCATTAAACAATTATTCCTTTCAATACATGAAGTTGCACCCTTAATATTATATATTTATTGAATATATTTGGCATTAATTTTGTACAAATTCACTATTCACAATTAAATGAAACTACGTTATGTAGTATTATTTCTACTTTCTTTATGTTCTTTACCACGACCTAGGTTTTGTTGCATTACAACATCTTCAGGTGGGCTATTAGCTACCTTTGCTAATAGCCTGCCTGAAGATGTAATACAACGAAACGTAGGTCATTGATAAAGAACGTAAAGAAAGTAGAAGTAATACTACATCACGTAGTTTCATTTAATTGTGAATAATGATTTAATTTAATGTATGCTATTGATACATATGGCAGACTTATTGCACACCATGGTGACGTATATCTATAAAGCTTAGCAAGAAAAGGTAATTGTATTAGAGAAACCTGAACTTTTTCCAAATTTTCAAAGTCCAGATGGCGTCATAGAATTGAGAGATGTGACAATTGGTTTCGTTACCACTATTTTTTATTAAACATGATAGCAAATTGTTTATTATGATGGTAATTGTAAATTTTCTGTTTCAACATTATTTCCCTTACTTACCGAGAGTGACAAAATATGCGAATACAGTTGCTTTCGTGACAGTGAGAGATTTACATGCTTATCATGAATGAACGGTCTTGAATAGTAACTAATTAACTTAGATACTCAAAATATCAACTAATGGCAACCACTGGATAGGGATGAACAATTCTACGTCATCCTTTTTTGAAATAATAGAAAATATAGGACGTTGGATTTCTATGAAGCATTTATACCTATACACCATATCTAAGAGACGTTAGGTACTATAACTTAGAAAGAGATAGAGATAAACTTCTCAGTATCAAAAATACCTAAAATATACTTATGTAACCTTACTATTAAATATTCTATGAGAATCATGTATCACATATACAAATGATTTAAAAAATTGTCTACTAGTAAAAGATGTAAAAGAAAAACAAACTGCTAAACGACCGAGGATTGCAAGTGTTGCAATATAAACGCGATGTACCTGTGAGCTTTAAATTGGCTGCTTTAAATGTTTATCAGTGAAGACTAATATTGTGACAAATATTTAAAATAATTTCCTTAAAATGTTGGACAAAGATTAATTGAAAATCTAAAATGCGATTTCTAACACCTATTCTCTTTTGAATGATTTATTCTGCGTGGTCGAATTGCTCGTATCTTGGCGTTTTATTGCAAATTTTTCATAATCTGCTTTCGATTTCCTATATATTAACTATATTAATCAAATTTTCCCCAGATTACTTTTCCATATTTTTGAGTCTACCTCTTGGCTTAACAGGCTGAAAGAGTAGCTTAAAAACTTTCACGGTTTTTTAGCTTCTAAATAGATGACCGATCTATCCTTAATTTTATAATTCTGATCTTGTCTTCATTATCAAGAAAAAAGATATTAAAAAAATTTAATGCTTTACCAACAACTATTACCAACAACAAAAAATAAATATTTTAATTCCAAAGGTGGTAAGGATTTATTTTCCTCAGTTTTCCATATCTCCAAGACGTATGTAAAACTTAACTTGATGAATGTATTAAGAAGCAACATTTTTTTCCTATCTTACATTTTTAATTGGGTGTGATCTAGAGTTTCTTAATTTTTCGAATTACAGGCCGCATTATACTTAAATCAAATCATAAATACATACGTAAACAACAGAAAAATAGTATAAAACACACTAAATGTATATAAAATAGAGTTTTACATAACAAAAATATAGTCTCATAAAACTACTGAACGGAGTCATTAACCTTAAAATTTTCGTCTACAAAAACTTTTCGTCCTTATCGGAAATTGTCAAGCAAGCTTAGCTTTCTATACAAATGAGAATTTTCTTTCGAGGACGCTCTTCTTTCTTACTTTTCGATGTCGAACACCCAAGGGACTATTAAAGTCAATATTGATCGATTAAGCTTAATAATGTAGTTTTCGTTTTCAAATTTTTCCTCAGTGGCGTTTATATAAAGTGTAATGGATCATCTATAGATCCATACATGTATGGTTAAAAATGTGAAAATTCAAAAAATATGTTCTAATAAAATATTGTTTTTTATTTTTTTTCTGTTTGTCTATTTGTCTCTTTATCTGTTTACCTGTTTGCGTGTTTACTTAAAAGGACTGTTTACATACTGATTACATATAAGCAACTCAACAAAATTAATTCAGATAAAGTTCCTTTGAAGGCTTAACTAGACTAGAAGTAACACTTAGTTTTTATCGGATAACATGCAAATTTAAATATTTTCAAAAATGTATTTACATTTCATAAGCACAATGACATTAGAAAAGTGCCGAGTTACTCGACGCAATGATTATACTGTATTTACCAACATCAATAGTATTTAAAATCGCATAATGAAATTCTCTGGCATGGCCAGAGATTAAGCGTAGAGTAATGCGAGAGGAGTAGGGCTAAATAAACAATCTGAATTCAGGCAGACGTATGAGGGTAGATGTCGTTTTTTGTCGTCTTTCGTAAAAAAAATTAGTTCTTACGTAGTTTGTTGTCTATATGTAATAGCCTGTATACTATGGAAAAAAATATTTGGAAAGAAAACGAAAGTATTAAAACACAAAATATTATTTCTGCATTTTTTATCGGTTTATCCGTTGTTTCATTTATCTGTTTCTTTTTGTATCGTGTCACTATTTGTAAAATAATTTTAATGAAGTTTTCATTATCTGATTCTGGTGATTTAGGACAATTAATAGCCCATATTTTATGGCAGTCGACCAAATAAAAAGAAGATATGATAACTTAATAATTCAACGCAAAGCACACTTACTTAAGAAAATTTTTCTTTTGTAATTACCATAATAGATGGTGTTACATGTATGTATTTTAAAGTTAACTTAATAATATTTTCTAAAATTTAATACCTTAACAAAGTCGCCAACATAGGTGGTATTTTACTAAAAATATATAAATAAATTATGACAAAAACGAGATAAATTTTATTTAACAACTCGCTATCAATTTGAAAATTGCTCTAAAGGAGTATTATATAACTTAATATTGTATTTAATTTGCTTTAGTATTTTGTTATTTATTTAATGCCCTATGAATATTAAGCTAAAATACACAATACATTAGTTTCTCCAGCGTTCATTCTATTCTTTTTATGCAAACATATAAGTCTGTTTTAAGTCGCTTTATGCCAGATCCATTAAAGATAAATAATTTACTAATTTATATAAAAAACAAATTATTTTCATAGAAATGAGAATGGCGGATTTGAAATTTGTTATCATTATTTAAAACTTCATATTTTTACTAATTCAAAGCAATAGTATGATATTTCTAAAAAACACAAACCTGTTTTTCGTTCAAAACAAAATCATTAAAAAACATTAAGTTATCGTTATAAATGATTTTTATTATAAGTAACTATATTTATTAAGATATTACTAGGTTAGCCTCCAAAAATATTTATTTACAGAATCTAGTCTCTTAGATGTTTACTGAAAAATTGATATTTTTTGTTGGTAAGCGGAATATAAAACTTTAAACTTTTCGTTTTTTCTCTCAATTTTGCTATTGATTAGCTCTTTTAATGTAGTAAATTATATGCGAAATTAGCAAATAATCGTATTTCCCCTATACACTGCAATGCTAGTAACAAATTTGTAACATTACTAAAATTTGTATACATTGTAACATGCGATTACTAATTAACTAAATACTATAGATATTTGTTGTTAGAAACAAACACCTGTTGAATACTGAATTTATTTCAAAATTTTTTTTTACCCTTTATGTATAAAATATGTAAGAAACCACGATAAATGCCGTCTTCTCCTTTTCGCCTCTTTTCAATTAACCATAAAATGAAATTAGAAATTTGTTTTTTTTATATCTCTAATAATACAAGAACCTACTTGTGATCTTTACGTTTTTTTTAAGTTCCTTTTTATTCCCAGTAGATTTATTTGATTTATCACAGTCACAGTTTCCACTATGCTACGACTTGTCAGTTACTTTTACAATTGTTTGAATACAAAATCTTCCAACGCTTTAACCGACAACCGGGTTTTATTAAAGATGTCAAAAATAAACTGAATAATTTTTTTTTGGTTTTTAATGTAACATAAAATATATTTGGTTTTTCATTACATAAATAGTTAATGTCATTGTTTGCACGCAACTTTTATTTAATTATTTTAAAATGAAATTAACGGTTTTAGTCTTTAGGCAATGTCTTTGTATAACTAGATTTATCAAAAACGGATTGATTTACTAAATGATTCATCTACACTATTATAATAAGAATAAACTTTAATCACCATTTTTAATCATTTATAATACCAACAAAACAAATATTCTAATGAGGTTTTTCAACATGGAAGCGAGTATAATTGATTGAAAATAGAAAATATTTAATTCTATTTATGAGATTTCACCATCAATCGGTCGTAAAAGGATAGAAAACTTTTTCTTATTTAATAGCATGACAAATAGCTTAGTTTTGAATAATTAAGGCAAACATGACAAAATAATGTCCAGAAAGTAATTATACATGACTGAAAGAAAGCAAAAAAATATGAAGGATGTTAGGCAAAATTAATTAAACAGAAGTATAAATTAAAATCTTTCTCTGAAATAGGCACATCATTTTCAATCTAACTTATAAAAGGAAATTTTTCTAAATATAGTTTAATTGAAGTACCTATTAGTATCGTGTTCAGTATTTAAATTAATTAATTTCAACCTTCATCAAAATGGAATTTAGTCACGTTTTAAATATAAATTAAAAATAAATTCAGACTCCGTTAAAAAAAATTAATCGACTATTTTTAAGTTTTAATTTTTTATGACTATGTTGATTCAAACTCGCAATGACTTGTAAAAATTCTTCAGCAATAACTGGCGAGCAATAAATTTAGTTCTTTGCTTTATCTCCGGAAATAGATTTCTGATTACAAAAAAAAATTAACCAATATTCGAAGTTCCGCAATTTTCGAAGTTTAGTTTTTGTTAAATATTTCTTTAAAATTCTTGTTATGTAACTCAGTGATGAGGTATGGAAATCTGCCCCACTTTATCGTTTCTTTCACTGGCCACTATCAGTTAAAAAACCTACACTTAATCGGATAAGTTTACATTTTATTAAAGAATTAAGATTACGTATGCCATGGAAGACGCACATACATACAATTCGTCGCTAATTTGTGTATATAGACTCTAATGTGATTAATTCTTACATACTAACATTGACTTTCAAAATTGCCTTTTCCTTTAACTTTCATTGTTAATTTCCTGGTTGATAAGGCGATACTTTCATCAATTTGATGCTGGTATAAATCTAACTGTAGGAATAGATGCATGATTGATCGATGAAGAAAAAAAATATTAGACTTAATTCAGTAATATACTACTACTACCCATAAATAATAATTTCTTGTAAAAGAGATATTAATTAATTTTGTATCACTAACTGAAATACATTAAATAATTTCGGCTGAGTTAAATTCAACAGGTGCACCTAAAACCTAAATTTTCCTTACAAAAGAGTTATAATAAGTATTTAATGATAAAAGTCACAGATAACTGAATTTATTAACAAAATATTCAGTGATAATTGCAACTTAAGATGCAATGACGACTCAGATCATATTTAATTATCTTGCCAGTCTTTCAGTATAGCTTTAAATAAGTTTGTTCATTACAAGTCACTACTATCATATTTAATTTTTTTTAAATATACAGGGAAATTATATTATGCATTACAACTTCTGTATATATTGATTAAATAACTAATATATGAAGAAATCGATATGTTTTAACAAAGCTAATTACATTGTTTAAAACTAGGTACGGTTATTGAATTGGGATGAAATTTCATTTTCATTAAAGACTTCTATGATTTCATTTGTAATGAAAAACGTTTATTGAAAAAGTAAAGATTACAAAATATCCCCAAAAAAATCAGTTTTGCATATTAATGCAATTCATATCGTATACTAATTAAAAGTTGTGTAAAACAATTGCATACAAAAATATAATCAAATGATTAAATGAATTTGTTTTTTTCAAAACTTGATTAATTACGGTAACTGTTTAAAAAATAAAAAGTTTATTATTCTATTCTTTCTAATGCATATTTTGTTTAGATTCATTCTGTTGACATATGGTAAGCAAGAAAGTCATTATCATAGAGGCCTCTCTCGCTTTAGACCTTTACTACGCTATACAAAATGCGATTTTTAAAAATAACAGGAACTTTATAAAAAAAAATTTGAGAAATAATAAGTTAATTTTTCTTTTTAATTTACTGCAAATTCCATTTTTTTTTGGTATGAGTACTGTTGTCAATAAATTGTTGCTAATCCAATACTATAGCAATACTTAAAAAAACAATATTTTACGCAGAGGAAGTTAAATAGCCATGTCCAATACCATGGAAATACTTAAAAACCCAATATTTTATAAAAAGGAAAAGTAATTAACAAAATATTCCAATCAAATATATATTTTTATTGTAATTTATAAATAAATAATATTTACTTAAAATGTTTATGCTAAAGATAAAGGACGTTTTATGAAATTACCATTGTAGCGCATAAAGCTACAATAGGTCACACCTGGGTCTACGTTCTACGTGGTCTTAAGTTAAAATATATTTAAAACATTAAGATCAAATAATATAGCTGATCGAGACTATAACTTCCTTCTATAGTTGAGACGTAATTCTTACCTCTTTTAGAGTTTCCTACCTCAAAGAGAAAAACGGACACTTGATGGGATGTCTGCCTGTTTGTCTGTCACAGCCGGTTTTCGCAAAAACTATGTGAAGTAGAAACTTGGCATAGTAATACATCGTGTTAACATACATATTTTGCTCGAATTTTTTCTAAATATTTAAGTGAGAATTAAATAAAACTCAGTATTTTTACACAATTTTGTATGTCATGTGGGTTATAATTTGAAAGATCTCGTTACAAAATATAAAAAAATATTTTTTCAAATAATTTATTTAATTAAATATTTAAAAAAAATTACAAAAATGGGGAAGACTCCACTTCCCCTTTTTCCGAACATATTGAACTGAAAATCAGCAAATCAAGGTTAGAAAAATCTTACGAAAAGAGTACGGGAAAACTATACCCATTTTCCTAGATCTCGTGATTTCTTAACCATGATTTTATGTCTGTCAAACATGTAGTAGGCAATATATTTTGAAAAATATTTGCAAATATTAATATTTGTCAACAGATAATTTAGTTATTTTATTATTTATTTGCAAAAATTAATATTTATCAATTGCCATGTAGTTATTTTTTTATATCATGTGGGTTATAATTGTAAGATCTTGATGCAAAGATTAAAAAAATATTCTTCATAATCTTAAATAGCATATTTATTAAGACATTCTCACAAATTTGCAAAAATGTTCTACATAGTTTAATAGAAATTTTATAAACACTTAAAACTTTATAAAAGCCTAGATGTGTAATGAATCCTTGTAGTACAAGTTCTTTTCGCGCTTCAAAGATTTTTGAAACATGATATAAAGTTATTTACGTTATATAGCTGTGAGACATTACTCAAGATTAAATGAAACTAAAGAACTTAAAGAAAGTAGAAATAATACTACATCACGTAATTTCATTTAATTGTGAATAACGAATTTCTACAAAATTAACGCCAAATATGTTAAAATTACTCAAGCATATTACCGATGTAATTATTTTAAAATTAATTATATATTTAATTAAAATTAAGCTGCGCTTAAGGTCAAAACTTGCGTAGTCATACAAAAATAAATTTTGATCCGGACAAAGGAAAAGTACTTTTGCAATATTTTACATATTGATGAAAATATAAAGATTTCACTACCATAACAAATTCTACTACTATGTCAAGTTTTACTACCATCCTTAAAAAGCAGCGAAGTATGGGTCGTGGAAAAAATGATTCTGATATTTGTTGTTTATTTCTCATTTTTACGGTTCCGTACCTCAATAGGAAATAAGGAACCCATAAAATCACTTCGTTGTCCGTCTGTCGGTATGTGAATACCCCTTTTCTACGGGATCGCATGCATTTACACGCGTCCTATCATGAAGTTGAAATTATCATTTACTTTGGCCTTGGAACTGTTAAAAAATCAAGCTTCTAAGTCAACGCAATCAAGAAGAAACCTAAAAATATCGCCATTTATCCCGAACATTTGGCACTCATAAATAAATCAAAACCTATAGGGTACTTCCCGGTGACCTGAATTTGTTACATTTTTGTTATGTAAAATGTTTAATTATTATAAACAACGACATGACGACTACTCATAACATTTTATCATGTAAGTGTGGCTTTACAAATATAGATCAAGGTACGTCGTTCACAGTCTTAAAACATCGTAACCAATATTAAATAAACGAAAATAATGATAGCAAATCCTAATATAATATGAATAATTATGACAATATATAGAAAGAAAACTTTATTTCTCTCCATGGAAACGATGAACTGAAATTAAAGAGAATTTTGAAACAAAATAAAGCGGTTAACACCATATGAGCAGTTTGAATTTCAGACAGCTATATTTATCTATGACTGCTCCATAGCAAAAGCAATTTGCCATTTATAAACATAATAACTTACATGTAAATTATTAGGTATCTCTAAAATTTTCATAATACAATTTAACAGCAAACAAAATTCAATGAACAGCAAACAGTTCTTCGGTAGATTTGTTAACTTTGACAAAGTAAATCCAAAGCGAGCGAGGTCAATAGACTTCAGAGATTGACCAAATTGAATTCACAAACGAATTTCGTAACTCAAAGGGGCAAATTAATAATTACGACGACTATATTTGACAAACAGTATTAGCGTACGATTAAAGTTCACTTTTATACTAATGTTTACAAACTTGAATTTTGTTCGAAGCGTATTCAATATTGTGAAAAGATCGAGGAAGTTTTTTTCTTATTTAGAATCGAAAACATTCTATTTTAGCCCATTTGAAAGAAAGGCCACACAGAAGATATAGGTACAAAATTTTTCTTTAATAATTAATCAATAAAAATGGCATGTAAAACAAAAAAAAGAAAGGACGAAAATATCACATATATTATACATTAAGTTTCTATTATTTGTATTTTTACACGTGGGTGTACATATACGTGCGAGTTTGCATATTATGTTCTATCAATTCGTCAATGTTCACTGACTAATCACAAAAGGTTATTTTAAATATATATATATATATATATATATAAATATATATATATATATATATATATATATATATATATATATATATACATACATATGAATACATTTCATAAAACTAGGCAACTACTTTTATTAAAAAAATTGTTTCCTGTCGCTGTAGTTATAATGAAAGACGAAAATTCATAATAATTTAATTATGTTAGTGCATAGTATAAAAATTTAAAAAATATTATCTATTTCTCGATATTATTTTGAAATCTTGTGAAAGATAATTTGTAACGATAATTTTCAAAGTACATAATTATGGGAAAATGTATCAAAAATATTAAACAATTAGATCACAAATAAGATACATTTAGATACAAATAAATATTAAGCCGCTGACAACATCAAATGATCCTGAAGGATCTGTCTTTCCGTTGTGGCTCAAAGAAAGACAAACAAGCACACTTCCAAATTTTTAATATCAGTTAGGATTATTATATTAGTTATGACAAGATTTTCCAGGTTGAAAAATAACCTGTCCTAATCCACGGTGAAAAAAGGACAAACACACTTCCGAATTTTTTATGTTAGTTGGCATTGGTATTATTATTATGATGAGATTTTTCAGGCTGTAAAATAATCTGTGCCATTTTCTAGCCCACCAATTATTTTTTTGCAGAAAACCACTTTGACCTCTTGTTTTATTGCTACGTGAAAGAATAACAAACACGCTTTTGGATTTTGTAATATTTGTTGGGATTGTTCTATTAGTTAACATGAGATTTCTCGGGTTAGAAAGTAGCCTATATAATTTCCCAGACTGCCAAATATCTTTGTGAAGAAAATCTTGTCGATATGTTGCTCTATTAGAATATGAAAGAAGCGCAAATTAATATACTGGGGTAATTTTTAATTGATTTGGTTGCTGTTTAGTTAGGATGAGATTAGCCGAGTTGCAATGTAGCCTATGTTACTTTTTAACCCACTAACTATCCATTGCGACGTGAAAAAAGACAAACTAATATATTTTTGAATTTTAAATTGTTGCTGTTGCTATATTAATTAGGATGAAATCTCCGGAAAGCAAATATTATTTCCTAGCCCGCCGATCTCTGTGCAGAAAGCCCATCGATATATTGCTCCATTGTAAAGTGAAGAAAGAACAAACAAGCACTCTTTTGAATTTTTAATATTTGTTGGGATTTTTTTTCCAGTTACGATGAAATTTTCCGGAATGGAAAGTGGTCTATATTATTTTCCTTTCTCACCAACCATTTCTATAGTGAAAGTCAAGTAGAATGTTGCTTCGTTGCGACGTGAAATAAGGACAAACAAACAAACTTTAGAATTTTTAATGTTATTTATGATTGTCCTATTAGGTAGGAGAGATTTGTCAAGTTGATAATTAACCTCACTTCTCGCATCCGAAACAACCTGTTAAAATTATGAAAAAACAGCCTTACTTAAGGTCTATTGGAAAAATATATCTGATTATAAATGTAGATAATAACAAAACTAATTTTTTTTTAAATATGCGGCGGTTCTTGGCTGTAAAAAAATATACAGAGCATTATATTTATAAGCTGGATATCTATATATATATATATATATATATATATATATATGTGTGTGTGTGTGTGTGTATGTATATATAAATAAATATATATATATATATATATATATATATATATATATATATATATATATGTATGTATGTTTATACACAGAGACTTCGTAGTGTGAGTTCTAGCAGCGAATATTAAGTAAATTTAAATTAATTCACAAACAAATAATTCATTCAAATAATTGTTCCACTTCGCTTTAAGCACCACAGGTATTTGTTCTTACATGGAATATATATTTAAGTAGATATATTAGAGTATTATTAGCAGTACCAATTTGGAAAATAGTTTAGGAAATGATTTATACATTTTTGGCTTATTTATGGAAATATACCACTTAAATCAATTGTAAAAAAAAATTAGATAGTCTTTATAACTAGCCTTTTTAAACGTTTAATTTAATATAGTATGTGGGATTACCCTAAAATAGATGAAATTCAATTTAAATATTGTAATTTATGTACTTGACCTTTGTTAAATGTAAATTTTCTGCGTCGAACGATTTCCAAGAAAACGGCTGTAAAATATAGACAGTCGGTTGGAGTATGACATTATAAGAGTTTCGATTTTAGAGCTCCGTAGTCAAATGGTAAAACGGAACACCTATAACTTCGTCCTGTCTGTTTGTCTGTCCAAATGTCACAGCCATTTTACTCGGAAGCTATTGGCACTATATAAATAAGATTTGAATAATGAGTGTTTTCTGTCAACCGCTACTCAATGAAATAGTAGAATTATGAAAAAAATAATCCACAATTAAATGAAACTACGTGATGCAGTATTATTTCTTCTATCTTTAATTTCTTTACCACGACCTAGGTTTCGATGTATTACAACATCTTCAGGTGGGATACTAGCAAAGATTCTAAAAATAATATTAGGGGTGGCACTTCATCCATGTTACTGAGGGATGAAAAAAAAGGCAGTGCACATAAGCGAGTAGAGTATTGTTATATCATGATAATAGTTGGTGAGATATGCGCTCCTAGATCTTGAAAAGTATATCCCCTCTCTGACTTTTCAACTAAGGTGTGTAAAATTGTAAAAAAAATAAAGGTAATAGCACTTAAAACAAATTTTCAACAGAAATTGGTTTGAATAAGGTATGTTGTACAGTTTTTGAGGTATGGGATATTTCGGTACCAACCGCGGCAACAACTTTGTTTTTCACAGTATATTTTAGAAATACTAAGTAGTAAGTTTAATATTGTTTGGGGCTACGGAATATGTCGTGCGTGAGTCCGGCACGCACGTGGCCGTTTTTTTTTCATTTTGTTGAAGCTAAATAAAAAATGGAATGGAGGCAAAGCCTGTTATCTAGGATGGACAACTAAAAATATATTTTTATTAGATATTATCCTACGAGGTACCACCCGCATTAATTACACTATTTGTAATGATGTAATTTCCTTAAAAGTAAAACTTTTACAAAAAAAGTTTTACAAAATAAATTATTATTAAGAATAAATCAGGAAATATAAGCTACTCTTTCAATTGAAGCACGAAACACTAAATGAAAAAAAAAACATAAAATGAAATGCATTTTTTCTGGATTGTCAGCAATTCTCTAGAAGTATAAAATTCAAAAAAAATATTTTGAATCTTTATAAGTTGCTCTTTCAATTGATGCACGAAACACTAATTAAAAAAAATTAATATTTCCTTCGCTCTCTCTAAAATTTCTGTAACAATGTTATTGAGAGAAATTTGTGTATAATCCGTGTCAAAATGGTTTTTGAGAAAAACAGCTGTGATGGATGGTCAGACGGATTTATAAGTGGTCTTATAAAAATTGTTTTTTTGCGGTATAGAAATCTGTTAAAAAAAGTATCTTTAAGATATAATTAATTTTCCTTTAATTTGGGCAAACAATTTGTTACTAATTTTTCTTTCCTTACTTAAATGACCAAGAAACTTAAATTATTTCAACTCCAGCTTGGTTAAATCGAGTTACGCTATAAAAAAATGGATGAACAAAAGTTTTCCTTTAATTTGTCTGTATAATAAAAATAAATGTATGTCACTCTGAATTGAAATAAATATACTAAATTAAAAAAATAAATAGAATTGGGGGAATTATGGTTAGTTAAAAAAACAAACCTAAGACTGCAAACACATAAACGGTTTATTTAATAATTTGCATTTTATAGAAGCAATAATCTAAACTTTGTATTGTTATGGCCTATAAATGACTTCTGATTTTTACAATTGCAAGTTTAAGATTTTGATTACGTGCGCGTGTGCGTGTGCTTGCGCGCGTGTGTGTATGTTATATCAATCTTTCAATTCTTAGGTCTTTTTTCTTATGATATTTAATCTTGCACCACCAAAATTTTTAATTTTTCCACATAGAATCCTCAATGTTACCATTTCTACTATACTCACATTTTACCTGCACACAGTGTAGAAATAACTTTCATTAAAAATCTTTAGTTTAAACACAGAAATAACTTTCGTTTTTTATTTAGAATAATTAAATTACGGTCAACAATGGTTTTTCTTAAGGTAATGCGAGTTATTGAAAGTTTTTTTCTATTCTTTGATCTCTTGTAAACAATATTATTATACATGCTCTTGATACCCTAATTAATTTTTTTGTTGTCATTTAGAATAAGTAATTTCGTAAATAAGGATCATAATATCGAAAAAGAAAATATCAAAATTTTCCAATGAATATATTTAATTTTTAGATTTTTCTAATAAATATATTTAATTATTATTTTCATACAATACAGGGTCGAAAGAAAATAAAATAATATATAAAACACCCATACACTGACAATTTCAGCTTAGGAGATAACGTTATATAAATATATACTTAACCACCAACCATTATGTGGGACCACCGGATAGAGATGCTGCTAGAAGAAAAAACCTGTCAAGCACTAGTGGAAATCGCAATACGAGGGTTCCGAACACATTTAGGTAATTATAAACATTTAAAGATACATAATATTCCAATTAAAATATTTGCAAAATTTTAGTCTTTCAGAACAAAAACATATTGCTTACTATATCTTTCACTGGCACAAAAAGAAATTTTATATGATTTAACTACAAATTAAAATTCGGTTAAATTAGAGTTCCATACCTCAAAAGAAAAAAGGAATCCTAAAAACCTAAAAATAGAGACATTTCTGCCGCATTTTTTGACACTCGCAAATATATCAAGACCTGTAGGGTACTTCCCGTTGACCCAGAATCGTGAAATTTGGCAATAATCTCTCAATACAAATAAACGAAAAATCTCAAAATTGTTAAATCATTTTTGATAATTTGAATATACCTTATGTTTTACGGTCGTAAAAGACGTGGTAAGCATATTGCCTTCACGCTATTGTTGCTATCACGTTATACCAAAATTAATATTTGTAATAGAAATAGAATGTATCTTTAAATGTTTATAAGTGCCTATATATGTACGCAATGCTCGTAATGCGAGTTCTACTCGTGCTTGACATATTTATGTTTAATGACTATTAAATTTAATTGATTTCGCGGAAAAAAATATTTTGCGCCTACATTGCATGTATAAAATGCAATTACTTGTTTCTTAATTTTTCTTTTAAGTTTTGCTCCACGTTGTGTGAGATCATATGAAGCATATATGTACAATATTTAATTATTATAATACATAAGCGAATAGCTCTAAAACTGTAATAAATTGTGCGGCCGTGACAAACGCAATAATAGACGAACAAAATGAAAAAATATAAGGTGTCCTTGTCTACGCAAACCTAGAAATGCATAACAAAATTGTTTCAAACTCCCGTGCTGGTTTTGAAAAAAAAACACAAGTCTCAGAACAGTACGCCGCTACTTAAAATAGTAAATTTAATACTGAGTTAAAATAATTCTAAGCACATATTTCCTTTCAATCAACTTTCAACGAAAATTCATAAACAATTTTAGAGGAACTTCAAAAGTCATTTCCGTTTATTTGATATTTGTACTACCATAGGCAACCCAATAAAACCATTTCGGTGGCACAATTGATGGGACCCGTTTACAAATTCTAAAGCGTACCATATCTACAAACATCAGAGACAATTTAATTTAAATTCACAAACGAATAACGTCATTTAAAGCAACAAATTTATTAATTATAATGTTTGAATCAGTTTGTAATTGTTTCGTATGAATTTTTCAGGAATTGTTCGATGTTCGTGGTTTCAAATATGTTTTACAGTTTTTTTTCTAAGACTATTTGTCTGTCTAAACATTCACTAAAACGTAAACGTAATAACCTATTACTGATAAAATGACAAACAATGACAGGGGGGTAACAGCCTTGACCACACTCTATTCTGTTTGTTGTTTAAAAATGGTATTAATTTTGTGTAATTTAAAAAAAAATTTTGGGATAAAAATCCAGCAGTTTTTTTAATAGAAACTTTAATATTTCGCTTTTTACATTCTTTTCTACCTTATTAATAAGAAAATATTGAATTACGCTTTGCCCGAAACAATAAAATATTTGTCCTACAAATTACTTGGTGTCTTAAGTAAAATTTATGTGATTTTTTCTACAATAGTGATTTGTTAATAACTAAGCTGTTAATAAACAAAAATAACATTTAAGAAAAATCAGTTAACGCCTATATTACAAACCTTCATAAAAAATTAATTAGCGTTTACGAAACTATTTTCGAAAAATTTTATAATGTAATGAACATTATAATGGATACTTTGCTGGATTTATACTTTAATGGATAGATTAATTTAAGTTTGTTTTTTCATTTAAATTAATATTTTTTTAGGAATCATCAAAAACATATAAAACTATTTAAAAACGCTAAATTTTATATGCAGTCGTAGCAACTACATGTAGAGTATTAAAATTATGCTACATGACACCCGCAACTGCACATATGAGAGAAATGAACTTACGAAGTTTAGAGCGTTAAAAAAGTATATACAACTGTTAGGTGACCTCTCCGCGTAACATTTCTGCGCGTCTTTATAGTGAGATATCAATATGTTTACTTGGCATTTTCTTATGGCGTAATCGAAATAACGGAGTATAACACACATATTGGGATTTTCTTATGGTGTAAACGTAATGATGGAGTGTGACAAACATAGTTTAATATCATTCGCTTATATCGAGATTTATTCATTAAATGTTTTTAGTGTAAATATTTGGTATCGTCTATCCTACAAAATTAAAAAGTCTCTTTCAATTTTAACATCTTAGTCTGAGGTCACTAAATGTTTTTAATTTTGCTGTATAAATTTGATCTCGTTCATTTGCATTTTACTTGAAAATAAATATTATGTCAGCATTTTTTTATTAAAGAATTTTCCATCTACATTTAATGATATTGATATTTATATTATATACCGTGTTACCTATTTTGTACATTCCAAGAGAATCGAATTAAGGAGTGAACTCCAGTTGCGCGTCGGAGCTAACACGCACAATATTTTTGTATCTTATATAATATATCTAATTTCATCAGTAGAAAAACACAGATTCTGATTTACAAAAGCTTAATTAGACCCATTCTTACATACTCTGCTGAGACCTGGACAATGAAAAAAAAGTTAAACATACCTTATCAGTTTTTGAAAGAAAGATTTTAAGAAGTATTTTTAGTGGTCTAAAATGTAACATTTGGAGAAGACGGACTAACTCTGAACTTTACAAATAATTTAACAGTCCACATATAGTCAAATACATGGCAATTCAGAGAATAAAATGGGCACGGCACTTGAACAGAATGGACGACAGTCGGTCAACAAAAAATATGTTCTCAGCCAGATCATTGGGCTCTAAAAAAAGAGGTAGACCTAAACTTAGGTGGCTTAACCGTCTAGAAAAAGACTTAAAAATCCTAAGCGTAACGAACTGAATGTTTCTGGCCAAGAACAGGAAAGCTTGGGAGTTGGTTCTTTGGAAGGCAGGGGCCTATCCTGGGCTGTCAAACCATTGTAGAAGAAGAGCTAAATTCATCTACAATTTAAATTTTTAAATAATATAAGAATTTATAAAAATTTTGATATAATATCAATTTCATTACATTTCTGTACGTAATTTAAGGACGAAAAGAGTGAAAATCAATATGAATACCCGAATATTCAGTTAAGACTCACCCGTCCCTACTTCGAATAATATTTACTAGCACTAAGTTGTAAAACAAAAATTATAAGATGCTTATAATTTTTGTTTTAAAACTTAGTGCTAGTAAATAGCCTTCAAGGTATAGGCTGTTATAATTAAGCAAACATTCACAGTAATGACGGGTTTACGCCATCTTGCTACAAAAAACAGAACACTTTCGATACGAAACTGAAATTAATAAATTTCCTCTCGTCAATTTTCGACGTTCATATTGCGAACAATTGTCCAATTAGTATATTGCATGGTTGAAATATCTTACCGAGTTTAAAGTAATAACACTGATGTAACCGGTCGAGTGACTAGAACGTTAACTCGCTTGTGGCTGAAAAAGGAAGTATAAAACGTTTCGTTTATATCTAGTTTAGTTGAAAGGATGAAGTTAATTTTGATTTCAAGAAAGCTGTTTTTGTGTTTTTTTTGTTTTAAAATATACCAAACATATTTATAAAACTTTTGAATATATATATATATATATATATATATATATATACATATATATATATATATATATATATATATATATATATATATTAATACGCTTACATAGTCAACAGGCAACAATTAGTCATGTTCCTTTAGTATCAGTAACGCATAAATACACGAATAAAAAAATCACTTAAATTTATCATTAAGCATCTTAAAGGTAAACATAAAATAAACCATTCACCATTTCAATGAAAATAAAATTTAGTATTTTCTTTTTTAACTATACTAATAGATGAAAAATATGAAGAAGATAAAATGTTAATGATTTTTCGCTCAAATGTACGACTCAGACGAAATATGCAGCATGTGGTCATGAAATATGGAGAATTAGAAAAAAGATGATAAAGCCAAAATTATAACATATATATGTCTCATCCACCATATACGTAATATTGTGCGATCAAAATATGGATTGGATAAAATATGGATCTTTTGAAAGACGAAATGTAGATTGGACCTTTTAAAATATAAAATAGGACAGATCATCCTAAAATAAATCATTATTCTCTAAGTTTTTGAAATTAAAAAAAACAGCTCACTTTTCATAAACAGTACATTTATATAAAGGAAAAATTATGTCAATTCTCAAAAATAGTATAAAAATATCATATATTCTTAAATATATAAACTATTATTTTTATTCTAACCATATACGAAATTTCTGTAGCACAAATTAAACATATACTTAATAGGTTTTTTAATAAATCATGCATTGGATGACAGAAGCGGTTTATCGAAGTAGTGTTTCATGAAATTAAATTAAATATTAGGTATTTTTGTCAGCCTATTTACAATTATTTTATTATCTTGAAATGAGAAAAATACATTTAAGGATTTTCTTCTCTTTTTTAATAAAATGAAAAGATATGGTCTGTCATATATTGTATAATTTGATACTGACTTATTTATATACTTCCCCTTGGTTGACTCTTGAAATTTATTACGAAAGAATATATCATAAGTGTAGGGAAAACCCAAATATTGTTAGTTTTTTGTAAATAAAATGTCAAAATATTAAAATGTCATAAATCTTCTGAATAACATTTTAACAAGTATTTCAAAATAAACTACTGGTATTACAGAAATTTTTTTTTTAATTAGTCGATTAATTAATTGTTGATTGGTTGAATAATTGCTGCACACAGATTAAACAATCATTGAATAGTATTAATCAATTGAATAGTATTATTTATATTTTCGTCTTTATGTTAATCACAAAGTATCTGATTTTCTGGAGTTATTTTTTATATGAATCTAGGTTTTGAAAAATAGTAGTGACCACTTCATTGCCCAATTGCTCACATTGTTCATATAAAATAAATTATTATTTTACATATGAAATTGATGTACAAATAGTCATGAATGTCTTTAAATGTCTATTAATGTGCTTTAAAGGGGTTCTCAAACATAAATTTTAGCAAATGGTTTGACGTAAAATCATTTATGTGAGTTGTTACCATTTATATTTTCAGATATTACCTATTCTCTAATTAGAGATTTGTTATTGTTTTCCATATTTTCATAGAAGAAAATTGAGATAAAGGAAATAAATTAAGATAGTGGTTTATATCTTTACATGCACATGTATATATATATATATATATATATATATATATATATATACATATATATACCAAGTTTATGGCTGAGTTAGTTTTATTGATACGTCACAAATATTAATAAAACGAAATATTAATAAATTATTTACACGAGTAAATATCGCATTACCTTGGATAATTGTACAATTATTACAATTTTCACAATTATTACAATTTTCATTTAATATTGTTTTTCCAAAAATTAAAATGTTCACGTTATCACCTTTTGTATAATTATTTTACAAATCCTTTATTATATAATAAATTGGCTTTCACAAATATAAACTGCTTGCAGTGTCACTAAACGGACTACAAGTGATCACAACCAGAATGCATTCAAACCTCATTATTAGAATAAATTTCCGTTATTTTGTTTGTTTTATAAAAAACAAACTCACATTAAATTTTTTTTTGTTTTAACTATTACTTACTTTTAAAAATAATTTTGAATACTTCACATAATACTTAAAAAACAAACAAAATTTAGTATCGACATTCTATAAAACCGTAGTTTAGGTTTTTCTTCGTTCTCATACGTGCAGAATGCATAAACTAACCGGATGGAACGTCTCACCACAAAAAGCGCTTCCGCTGCGCACATAACTAATATGCATCCTCGTATTCCGGCTCCTCTCCCGGAAATGTATCTTAGGCAACATTAAATTTATGTTTACTGTAAAGGCTTAATAGTTTTCGTTGTTTAGTTTTAAGAGCTCCTTTATTTTATTGCTCCTCTTAATGCTTCATGCGAGACAATATAATTTTTTAATATTCCTTGAATTTACACAGAAAAAATATAAGTAAAAACAATACATTACATTTATTGTTATGTTTGTCGTTCAGAATTTGGTGAGATATAGAATGATTGTGCTATAATTTTTAAAGCAATGTACCTTATATTCGAAGTTTCATTTGCTTGTAATTATAAATATTTGGTTTTCATATGGGACTATTTATTAATACATATAATCTTAATTAATTGATTAAAGACCTCTTACTATGCGGTTTTGCTCGTGTGGTCAATAGATTAAATATTTTATTACATACAAGATTTTTTATGTGCAAAAAAATCATTTCATGTTGCTTTTTTTGTAATATTTCTGAATAATTGTATGAAACATATATTGGAATTTGTGTTTTATTAAAAATAAAAAACCTTAAGTTCAAATTTGATTCAATTTTCAACTATTATTCCAAGGTTACTTATTGCTTAGGTAACAATCAGTATAAGGTGTTATTAATAATTTCGAAAATAATGTAGCTGACTCATAACCCTTGAATAATTTTTTTCCAAAAAATATTTAACGTATTTCTTATTTTATTTAAGTCTTTATTACATACAAAGATAAAACTGTTCAATTTATTTATTGAATATTACATACGCGATTAAATAGCCTACATACTACAATATAACACAAAGTTAGCACTAATTCTAAAGATCTTTTTATTCTCACTCACAATTTTAGTAAAATATATTTCGGATCAGAAATCGTTATTATATCGATACTGATTAAACTATTTCAAATTTTAAATATTCATTAATTTTTAAATAACGACTTTGTGTGTTTTTGTCGTACTTAAAAATATGTTAATTTTCTATTATGGCATGATATATTATTGAAAGTATGCATATTTCGGATATGGAGTACAAAACTCTAAAATAATCGTATACTTATCCATCACCAAAAAGTGTCGATTGTAATAAGAAATTGTATCGTCGCCATGATTTTTATTAAACACTAGCCTAACATCTGGCGTTGTTTGCTCTTTTTCAAATTGCCACTACCCAGTGTCCAAAAGTGCATATGCAGTGAAAAAGTAGTTATGAATGATTATCTCAGAATTAGCAATGATGACACAATAATTTTGCCCTCACTTTCAGTTCGACGTTAATTTCAAACCAGCTTCAAATAATATTTATTTCGGTAATTAATTAATCTAAGTTAATTATTAATATTTTAGCCTACTTTATATTCTTTCTGGCCAATATTAATTCCAAAATTTTATATTCACTTATCGTCATTGTTTTTAAAATAACTAACTTTATCCAGCGTTAAAAAATAAACTAGTTCAGACAGCGGAACAGAAACTTCTTACAGGGAAAAGAAGTGGAAGTAGGGATATCTTGTTATGCTACGATTATAACGTTAATGGTTCAATTTCAAGAGAAGTAGTCAATCTTGGAGTTAAATTCCACTGATGCCTAATTTTTGCAGTTATTTAACGGATGCAGCGAAAACCATTCAGAACGTTTCGGTGCCTCTTGCGTAATTCAACTTAAAACAATTTCCAATGTATTCTTGAATTAATTTTTATAATACTTTAGTGCAAATCAAGCTAGAAGCCAACTTTAATATTTTTCTACTTAATCGAACCCTATTCGCCCGTCGAATACTTAAAGAATATATATTTCATATTTTAAGCTCACTGCCTGATTTTTAAACTTGTCCCTTCGATATTTTTTATTACCGCTTTATGTAGAAACGATATGGATATATATATATATATATATATATATATATATATATATATAACACTTTTCAAGGTAATAATTTCACCTAATAAGACTGATAGGTATAAGATTTAGAATGAACGTTTCAATACTAATAATAAATTTATTTTGACATGGTAGCGTGTGTTTTGGCTCTCCATAATCAGATCGGTTCATCCAGTATCATTTTTATCCGGCTACACGCAAGATACTTCACTTGCATACCGACAATCCAGCATACAGACTCTACATTTAAAGACAGAAGCTATCATCTGTCAGAAACACATGGATAATACTAGTTTTAATTTATGTATTATTTTTCTCAGTTATACTTTAAAGTTTTGTTGCAAATTAATATATATATATTTACATGTGAGTTTAGTATATATATATATATATATATATATATATATATATATATATATATATTATATTTATATATATATAATCGATATTTTGGTTATCAAACAGGCAAAAGATTTTTGGTGAACCTAAAAGGGAAAAAAATGATAAAGCATAGGTGCTTTTTCAAAAACATTAAAATACTCTCATTAAGTTAATTAAATTACATAAAAGTAATTATGTTATTGAACACTGTAAAAAATGCCATTTAACACATTACGCATTTGTATATTTCTCGCTGCACTCAAAAGAAGGTTCAACCATCCACGGAATGTGACCTAAAGATATTTCTCCATTCATAAACTTTAGATACTTTTTAGATAAAAGGAGAATTTTAGCTACATTGAAAATAAAACTAACAAAATTTTAAAAGTAATGGCACTAAAGTATTTTTAATACTAACATGACCAATAATCCAACTTTCCTGCTCCAAAGTAATTTTAACGCTAACACTCAATTTAATCAGCCAAACTTTCAACAAAAAAACTGCCCCTAAAATTAAAATAATTAAAAACCACTATTTTCTTAAGTCGACCAATAATTTAGAAAACTTTCCAGTAATATTCATAACAGGTGGCCACAAAGAGCTAATCAACCAAACACCATTAAACCAGAAACCATATGTGATATTTCTTATACAAATCCCAACCTACGCAAATAGAACTTAAAATCGCACCAAGTTTTTCCAAAACCATGAACCATCTCCCAAATACACATTCAAAATACTACACCTAAATGAAACATGATGCACATAATGAAATATACCCTAATCCCTATATATACTATAAGACCAATTAGAATCAGAAAACTACACCTAAATGAAACACGATGCACATAATGACTAAATGAAACATGATGCACATAAAACTACACCTAAATGAAACATGATGCACATAAACTACACCTAAATGAAATATGATGCACATAATGAAGTATACCCTAATCCCCATATCTACTCTAAGATCAATTAGAACCAGAAAACGGTAATCATGATCAGTCCGAGTACAGCAAATTCAATATTTTTTAGATATGTACTGTAGAGAGCTAGATTTTTGAGCAGAAATAAATATTCGTAATAAATATTCAAAATCAAAACCCTCGCTCTTAAACGTGTAATTAATACTATAGTAACCCAATAATTTATTTCATCTATAGTAATAAATAAATATTTTTATAAATTCGAAATTAAATGCGACCAGTTCACGGTAACAAATGTACATATATACCACCACATAAAACATATACTCAATATATTTGCCTACTTTTTAAGAAGTCAACGAACCTGCCTATTGTAAATTCTATATCTATAAATTCCTTAAAGTATTCGAGCGCAAATAGGGTTCGATTTACTAGAAACATTTCAAAGCAGTATAGCCGTGCACAAAAAATTATTATCAATATCAAAATCTACAAGCAAAAACGACATGCTTAAATAAGGTACAACAATTCTATTTAAAGCTCTCGTACAATCGAATAAATCTCGACAATAGAAATTCCATGCAACCATGAAAGAGATGAATTCCGTATCCTTGATATATTTTTAAACAAATACTATCCGTAAAGACTAACGCCCACCAAAGAAATGCTTACATTGAAGTAATAATCCGACCCTAAATGATTTAATAATAGACCCAATGGTACCCCGTAATATTATACCACTAACTGCAAACTTTACATAAATAAATTTTGAAGCCTGTAAAACTAATAAAAATATTTACATTGAATAATATTTGTATTAAGTACCTAATAATATTCATATGGAAAAACAAATTCTTACCCTCAGAGAAACACTTATGATTCTAAATATATTCCATATAGTTCATCGACTACCACTTATGCAAACAGATTTAGATTAATTCAAAATAAATAAAATTAAATTAGTTACGATAGATTTAAAATAGGACTAGCAGATAGTTTCTATAGTATACTAGCAATCTAGATCAAAACGATGTACAACAATTTAACTAATAGTGGATAACTTAACATTAGAGGTCACATTTTATTGCAACGAAACAGGAATCAATTTCCACAATATAAAATAAAAACTCAATGTTCGTATCAAGTAAGCTAAACAAAGTGAAAAAGCAACTAAATGTAATGACGCGGCATGTTCTTCGCCTTGGATGTAGCTTTGTTAATGATATTTTTGGTGGTGGAAACTGTCTTACGTATTGACCACGTGTCCATCAACGTGTATGGAGGTTTCCTTATTAAATTGTTGATAATTTTCTTGTTTTATTAAAGTATTTGTTTTATATTTATCGTTGATTTTATTAACATCATTTCATTTAATAATTCTAACATATTTAGTCTTTGTTTGATTCGTAGCACGACGCTGATTTCTACTTCATAAGATTTACGAAGCAATACTTTACGGAACAAATATTAAAATATTATTGCAACTATTTAAAAACATGTTTTTACATTTTAATTTCTACTTGTTATATTTAAGTCATCTCCTTAGACTAGGAAAAAAAAAGTATTCTTTAAAATAATTAACATAATCTATCCAAATTATAGTTTTATATCCAATGCATTAATTAAGCTAAAGCTACTGGCTTGCCCCCTCAATTTTGTCGTTAGATATTCTTAATTTCATAATAATAGTTACCAAACGGTTAAATTGACATTTTACTGATGATTGACTTAGATTCATAACATAGAAATAAAGGCATTTGCAGACACAAAATTCTTGTTTTTGCGACTAGTTTTCTGGATTTTAATAAATCTGTTAAAGGTATCATCAGAAACTACAAAAGCGTTTACGTCTACGGGTACTTTTTTTATTTTAAGTACTGCGTTGTGCAAAACGACTCTTAACACAAGGTTTTTTTTAGTTACGTAAATTAAAAATAAAATAAAAATGCGAGTTTTTACGAAATACCTAGTTAAATTAGTACGTTTGCTTTATATATATACCTAGTTAAATTATACGTTTGCTATATATATAGCAAAATCAATAAGAACACACGACAGAGGTAAACCTTGACTTCAACAGTGAACAATTATGAAAATGGTTGATAATATTTTTAACAAAATGCAGTCCGCATTTTGCTAAAAATATTACTTAATATATTGATTTATCGATAAACTCAAATTTTAGACAATTGGCGTAATTAAAATTCACCTCTCATTTAGCACTATATGCAAAATCTCCCACTGCAATTTTAAAAAGCAATATTTGATTATGAATTATGATAGCATGGGGCTTAATTGGAAGCGAAGTCCTCGTGAAAGTTTCTTTGAATTTTTTTTGGCAGGTATGCAGGTAAAGATGATAATTACGATTTATATCCTTAAAATTTTATTCATTAATGTTTAACTCGCGTACGCTTGACTGTATTAGTGCCAATAATTTAACTTTGAATTCATAGCAAATATTCAGTCAGAACAAGAGGTAGCCTAGGTTTTAATCTGAATATCAAATATTCGAACTAGTTTATTACTTTTTAATAATGGTCTAGCAAACAGGTGAACTATCTATTACTCTATTCTACTGCACTTTTTACATTAACACACACACATATATATTTTTGTATGTGTATGTATGTATCTCTACTAATACGTGTTGTAAAACTTTATACACAAAACCTTATCGTTGTTACACTTTCAATTAACTTAATCTTACGACTTAAAACAAAAAGTCAAAATTGACGCAACTCACCTCATTTTGCTGTCCTTGGACGGAGAAAATGCCCACAGCAGAAAATTAAAAATACTCGCTGTCAGATTAGGCGAACGCAACCAAATGAAAATAATGCAGTTGTCGGTTTAAACTATTAGACAATTTATATTTATCGCGCTTTTTATGGTCCTAGGCTTTAAGTGAATTTGTTATTTGAGTTGTTTTTACTAAGATGCCCATTTAGATGTAGGTTGCTTCCATTAATAACGAAATTCTGCCAAGAACATCACGTAAATTATTTCTAGAAATTGTACTAATAGGGAAAGACTATCAATTTAAAAAAAAATATAATCATAAATGTTTATCATTCATTCGTCTTAATAAGCTATAAATTATATTACCAGTTTAGACTTATTGTTCTAAAACAATTTCAATTATCACGGAAACTAAAAACTTTTCAAGCCATCTTCAAAACTATAAGCGGAAATACAATCGTTGTACGTATAAGTCATAAATATATTTTCTTCCCGTCGTTTCTCATTTCCTTTGCAAATATGATAGATCAATAATTAAAATAGACTTGATTTTTTTCGCGAAATCCCACTAATTCTTGTAGATAAACTTTTTAAAACTTTCACATGTCATGGTATTTAAATTTTATCAAATTATGGTTTCATTTTCGGTTTTAATGTCGTGGAAAGATTATGATTATATTTTTCAAAGTGTCACTGCTTAATATGAATGCTTAATGGTAAGGAACTAATTTTGTCATCTAATTTATATTAAAAAAGGAAACTACAAATCAATTGAAAAGCTTTGGTTACTTAACTTATGTAAAATAAGCTTAGTTTTTGAGCTCACTTGGTTTTACATATCGGAAGAATTTACTTGGAGTGATAAAAATAATTTCAAATATTATAGCAAATCAATGCAAGATAATCGCTTTGGAATGAAAAAACTAAACTTTCTTTTCCATTTTTCTCTCTATCGATCTGCAAAGACACTTCTTCTCGGAAACGACCAGAGATATCAAATTGAAATTAACGTCAAATGCTATCATAGACCTTTTAATGCCCCTACACCTAAATTGCTATTCATAGACCTTCTCTGATCATATAGTCCTTTAAAATGTTCAAGATTCTGACGTAATGAAATATGAAGAAACGGTCTTTCAAATGCCAGATCACTTTGATGCTTACTCACCCATCAATATTGCTAAGGGTACTCCTCTATGACCCAGAACCTTAAAAATTCGGTACCAAGATTATTCATTTGTAACTTTATTAGGGATTATTATGCGGCAAATTAAATTTGTTGATTTTGGTGAACGATTCTGAATTGCGAAAACTAGTTGGGTTACGCTTGTCCTTAACTGTAATATTTGAAAAGAAATCCATTCTAGGCCAATAGTGAATCTCTAATTAAATTAAAATTTTTTTTTGTTCAAATATTAAGTTAAGACTATCAATGTTCATTATTAAAACGGATAATAGCTGTGTGTTCCCAATTAATATTTTGTATAAATATTATGCATTATTTCTTTGAATAGTGCTTTTAATATATTTTATAGTAATTATACGCTTCTTTCCACATTTATTAACTTTAGGTAAATCAAAATTTACGGATTAAAAAAGCTTGAATTATCAAAATATATCTTTTAATAATTATAGAAACCTGAAAGAAATATATTACAAATTTGTGCCATAATTTATCCAAAAACAAGTTACAATTCCCAAATTTACGATTTTGAGGTTACTTTTTGAATTTTGAAATCGGTTTGCAAATGGTAAAATAAGGTAATACTTACCATTCTTTACTTGCGTCATACTTAAGATTACTACCCGAGAATAGTATATTTTGGAAATTTTTAAGAAAAAAAAAGATTGATTTGCGTTATATATTTTCAAATATAAAAACGGGCATCTAACAATTTATTTGGAATACAATAAATTTCTAAATATATAAATTTTCACATTATCATCCTTCTTAGGAACGCTAGAATAGGATGACAAATGTTTATTACGTAAAAGATTTAGAAACAAACAATTTCGCTTTATGTTCAAAGTTAATATTTTCCCATACGTCACGCTATTTTAAAGTTTCATATTCCGCTTTACCTTCTTATTGCTTAAGAATTGTATTTTGGATTACTATTATACAAATTCATGTTAGTATTTGAATATTCGATGCTTAATATTAATAAAAATGATCATTAATTCAAAAGAATGTTAACAATCAATTTATAGCAAATAAATTTTTTGTTGTAAAATAATCGCGAGCGAAAATGATTTTTGTTAAATATTTCGTTCTTACTTTATATCCCTTTATATAATAAAAAAACAGTGAAATTTCCGTTAGCGTTAAACTAGCATATGTTTTCCTTCAAGCAATTTGACAAATTCTGATAAATACGAGTAGTATTATAGCCGGTCATTTAGAAATATAGATGAAAATATGGTAATGCAAAGCGTGAATATAATTATCCTCAATGTGCTTGTTTGATTCGCAATTTAACATCTTTGCATTAATATACGTACTCATGGGATTTTCTTTTTGGCCGTTAATCTTTGAATACGCTGAATTTTGAGGAAGTGAAGAAAGAAGTATAAAATTGGAAGGTTGGTAAAAACTTCAACAGAAAGACCTTTTGGTAACAATAAAATAAAAATATATTTTATATATCACATATACATACACACGCATACTCATACATACAAAGATATATATATATATATATATACACGCTTTTTAATTTGTGTGCCTTCTTTTAGGTTGGTGTAACCAAAAAGCTCTGCACGTCACCGATCAATACGTATCAATTTTATGAAGTGTTACCGCAAAACCTTCCAAAATTGCATAAAACTTAATTTGTGTGCCTTCTTTTAGGTTGGTGTACCCAAAAAGCTCTGCACGTCACCGATCAATACGTATCAATTTTATGAAGTGTTACCGCAAAACCTTCCGAAATTTGATAAAACTTTTCTCTTGTTTACACTTCCGTAGCGAAACAACAAACCTTCCTAATTGTGTTACTTTTGTTCGTTTGTCCGTCCGTCACAGTCTTATTTTCTTTTCCATCGCAGCGTGGAATGTGTGTTTCATAAATAAATTGAGAAACCATTTTTAATTTTTAAAAATAAATATTTATTAAACAGTATATTGTACAAAATGTGCATAAAATGCTTATAAACAAATTCCAGCAACTATTTATTTATATTGTTATTTTTTATTGTAATAGTCAAACACAGTATTTGATATAACTCTAATTAAATTTACGTTTGAATTATCAACTAGTTAATGTTATTTTGCTTATATTTACTCAAATTTTGAAATGCCAGTGAAAAGTTACACCAAATAAATTTCACAATTAAATGAAACTACGTGATGTAGTATTATTTCTACTTTCTTTGAGTTCTTTACCACGACCTAGGTGTCGTTGTATTACAATATATTTAGGTGGACTATTAGCAAAAATTCTTTGCTAATAGCCCACCTAAACTTCTACAAAATTGACGCCAAATATATTCAACAAGTTAATTTCTATAATACAATAAGGGATTTTTATATACAAACCATAAATCAAGTTTTGAAATGCCAATGAAAAGTTAAACCAAATAAATTTCTATAATACGCAAACCATATACACATTGCCATGGTAAAGCTCATCGATAATGACAGAAAAATTATTTATAAAATATAAGACTATATCGTTATACCGAATATGCAGAAACTATCAGGTTATTGTGAGTTAAAACAAAATAGAAATTGATTGAAATATTTCTTTTCATGTATACTGATTTTTATATATTTTATTCTAATTAAGGAATATTTCTTAAAATGGTTTTGCAAATATAGGTCAGATTTACGCAGGTTTACATAAACGCATTCATTATATTGAATATTCCCTTTGTATATTTGACAAAATTATATTCTTATGAAATTGAGGCCAGGTTTCTAGTTTTCGTAAACAGGCTATATTTTGTTTATAAAACAACCCAGCAAACATACAAGTTAATCAAGTCTGCTTGTAAATATCAATTGGCAAAAATTAAAATGCGTATATGGCAAAATGCTAATTAAGATATTTTTTTTATTATAATAGTTAATTTTTGGATGTCGACATTTTACTCATTGACACATAATTTGTATTTCTAAAATTTACGAAGTCACTAACAAAGAGAATTTATTGTAAATTTTAAATATATCTCATCATATTCTCGGTCATAAAATTTCAAGTTCATATAAAGCTGTAAATTGAAGGTTACTTATTTTTTAAATTAAATTAAGTATTATTTGAATTAATAATATCGCTTTAATTTATTATAGATTAACACTTTTAATGATGTAAATCATTATATTTTCATCAGAACGACATGATCTATCTTTTTTATTCTATAAATAATTCTTCGATCATCAGCTTTTGCCGCTATTTTATTAATGCATGATTCGTAGAGGTGCCCCTCTCTCGTGCTATGTGAAACATATCGTGAATAGAATTCATAAAGCATAAAGTTGCAAAGAAATTTGAACACTGCGGTCGATATCGATATTCGCTACAGAATACGTAATGTGGAAAGGTCTTTTTACCGAAACTTCACAAAACTGACAACAACGAAGCAAAACATTCCGCTCGCCATGTCCACACGTAGGAATATGTAAATCTGATTGCTGATTAAAAATATATTCTAAAAAAATAGTAAAATATTTCTGTTTGAGGATGTGACTTACAAAGATGCGTGGTCTTGAACTTTGAGAATTCTATCTTAACACAGTTTCTTTATTATCTTATGTGGCCTATCATAAAGATATAATTTTTGTAATCCATTTTGATGTACACAAATTTGTTAATAATATGTCTCTAGCTTGTTTTCTGAAATTTAAACAGAAACTAAGGAAACTTTATTTACTTTCTTTGTAAACTTTATTCAAAACTTCGCTCACATTATATACGTATTTAATTTGTTACATAATGTTCGATTGCTTTTTGAAAGTTTACAAAACAACTGCAATTAATATAGATAGTACAAAAATATCCATTTTTAATAAATTTATAATTAAATTCTAATATTGGTCGTATGCAAAATATGTAACCAAAATCATTTTGATCCTATTTTATTTATTACTACTTTCAGATATTTTAAATGGACATTTCATGTCTTTCCTTGTAATATAAATCATTGTTTTTAAAAAAAGTTGAGAATGGTAAGGCACGTCTAGTTAAATTTTACGTTTAATCTGCTTTTGGAAATTTTTCCATGGTAATATTTTTTTAGATCTGTAACTGGAGTAACAATTTAAGTCATGGGCATTTTGAAGTAACTTTTATTCTATGTTTTTGGCTGCGAGTTTTGTTTATTTTGATTATTGTTATGACGGCATTAGCGTAAAATTTGATAAGTTGGTAAAGTTCTATTTGATCTTAGAATTAAATAATCAAATTTGTTAGCTACATATTTGATTTGTTAAGATAGAGCAATTGTTTTTATTTGAAACTTATTTTTCCATCCATGATTATTTAGTTACTTTAGCTTTACTGCCTTTTGTAATGTTTAAAAAAAGTTGAAAATAAAAATTGTATTATGTGATAACGAACATTTAAATTACTTTATTAAGCATGGCAAAAGTACCTAGTTGATTTAAAATTTAAAATTAACTTTCTGATTTTGAGAAACTAAAACTTAATATAAATAAAATAATGAACACAAAAATTTAGGTAAATATATGGCAAATATCTACATTTTTCTGTATTCAAAATGTCTTAAAGAAATGCTGACGTAAAGTTTTCCACGGACATATAGTAGTTTTCGCAGAGGAGTGTTTCAGAAATTCTATTTCTTTTCATACCATCTGGTGTTTGTTAATGAAATACATTATATATATACACACACACACACACACATATATGTATATATATATATATATATATATATATATATATATATATATATATGTTTGTGTGAAGTGTTCGGGAACTCGATTTCTTTAATATTGCTAAGGAAGATAAAACTGCAAAATAATATTTGAATATTGACTTGCTATTTAACATAAAAATGCATTTTAACTTTAACCTCCTTATTTTAAACTGTAGGTAACAAACGTATGCCCTAGGGTTCCTACTAAATTCTTTAATGTTATGTACTTCTTAATCATAATTTCATTTTATTTTTCTTTATTTCTTTCTTAATCATAATTTCATTTTATTTTCCGCATTTATTTATAAATCTATATTAATATTTTGCTTTATTGTAATAATTTTAAGTTCATCTATTGTCAGGTAATTTTAAGCTTGTGGAAATTGTAAGCAATTTTTTGTTTTTTTTACTGTTTAAAAAAAGTTAATAGAATCTTCTCGTTATATGTTCTTCATAGTTCAGTAACGGGAGATAAATATGAATCACAGCAGTAGTCCAAAATTCCTTGAAACAAAAAAAATTGACTATTCGTGTTGCTCACACTTATTGTGTTAAATAATTATTTATACATAACTACAAAAAAACAACTTCATTTTGGAACTATCTTTCACATTACAAAGCAATAAATAAAAAAAGATGTTATTGTTTTTTGAGTATAATCATAATTTGAAATTCAGAACCTGTATATGCCCACGTTAAAAGTTGTTAAACTCGCTAAGTGTCGATTGGTGTTTAATTGGTTCAAATTGATATATGTCCGTTAATTTATTTTTCTTTTTCTATTTCATTCAGATATGTTTTGATCGTGTAAATTCTGAAAACTTATTTTCACATATTATTTAAAAAGAACGCCGAGGAAAACAAATACATATTTTGCCAGCAACATTTGATATTTTACTATTAAAAATATAACCTTCATAAATAAAGATTGACGGTAAAATATTGTTTAAAATGTTGAATTCCAACTACTCGTTCATACGGACCGATTTTCTCACCATACTGCGATACAATAACCGGATGTGACGCAATCCACCCTGTTCTGTTATCGAGTGACAAAAGGGTTTTTAGTGACGGGATGTGAAATTAAAAATATCCAGCGTCACTTTTCATGCCAAATAAATTCAACAGAAAAAAAATATTACCCGTTTTGTCCTACGAATCTGTCATTTGTACCCACATTTATTTGTCAGATTTCAAGATTAACCCTCTCCATCAATGAAGGAATTAAGTTCTATGTATACGTCTACATAGAAAATCGAATAACTAGATTTTTTGTATATCTGTAACATAGCTTTAATTTTGAAGAATATTTTACAAAGGTCCAAAATAGTAATTCGACACCCAATTTAAATACAGCAATCCATCAAATTTATATCTTCAAATTATTTTAAGTTCGAATGGGAAATGGAGATATTTTCCAATCATGTCGTAAAAGAATTAGTGTTATAAACAGTTAATAAGTGACGTGAAATTTTGATTACGTAGATTTAGCAAAGAATGGTGTTGGCAAAATTAAAGAGTGTCACCGAGTGAAATGAAACACGATGCTAAAAATTAATGGCATACTGAAATACCGTATTAATTAATTTGAACAATAAGTTATGTTTAGGAATTTGGAATTTCAAAATAATTATTAAATGTAAACATTTTGCCACAGTAAAATGTTTGCATTAAATTAAAAAAATTACTTTGATTTTGCAATTTCTTTTTTCAAACTTAGCACGGAATAAGAGAAGAAAATTACATTTGAAATAATTTTTTTCTTTCTCATAAATATTTAGGTAAAATTTTAAAATGTTGTTGGTATTAAAAATGTTTGTATCTTTCATATCCTTTGCTTCTTAAAATATATACTAATTTCTGATCATAGCCCGAGGCTCAACTGACTAGCGCAATTTCTAAATATGTTTCACTAAAATAATGTGTAAATGTTACTGACGATTCATAACTTAGTTCTAGATTCTCACTTGACTTAGTATAGAATATTCCCGCGCTAGTTTTTATCTTTTGAACGCCACACCTTCTATTTTTTTGCCATTATTATATTTCTTCTCGATAAGGATCAATCATTAGAAAATAAACTATATATAAGGGAGGAGAGGTGCACATACTATTACTTCTCTACCTCCAACATCAAGCTGTTTAATTTTGTAGTCTTGAGATTTATGAATCCGTTACCAGTTACTGAGCAAAACGGAACATAATAATGTATATTTATCCAATTCTGTCCCTTGTTAAACACTACATGATTGACAACCTGCATGCAATGTGAAACCATTGTTTCAATGCGAGTGGTAAATTGAAATCTACTTTCTATTGAACGTCAAATCTTAATCAGATTCAGTAGGAATATTTTTTGGAATATACTTTGTGTAATCTTTTACTGTGTTACCTTAAAAGATTACTTCTAATCTTGTACTATATTATACCTATGCTATTATATTTGTTAGAATATTTGAAATGCACTGTTAACATTCAAATCTTTTTTTCTCAAACAACCTGGACTCATACCAACATTTGTACGCTTTAGTGATCAAAGAAAGATCGGTTCTTCAAATATATAATGCGATATTTATTTTGAAGTTTTATCTTAGAGAGAAAACATTTTTCTGTTAAACGTATCATTGGAGACCTCTCAAATAAATGCCTCTTCTTGGAAATAAGGTAGGTCTAAAGACCATGACTAATGTAATTAGACGGAAAATCATTTTGTAGATATTCTCTTTTCATGTAAGTCTTACAAGTATTATCTATTCAAATAATAAGAGATCAAATATAAATATTTTACTAGAAATTGAAATTATGGAATTACTTCTGTCTTGACATTGAAATTAAACGACGCTGCGCTTAGTGCATTTAGCATTTTAGCAAAGATGAATTTTTTACTATTTTCATTTATTTCAGTGGAAGAAATATAATACCAAATCTTGACCTAACTAGTTAAAGACCGCTCACAGTTATCTTTATAAAAAAATGAAGAAAAAAAATTGAACATAGATTTACACAATTTAGATTGACGAATGGTATATAATTCAACTTAAAAAGCTAAAATATATTAGGAGATCCGTTTACTACCCATATGTTTATAACGCAGATTAAGTAAAGTATAATTTTGGAAAATTGATTACAGATATGAAGACATGTGAATATTTTCAAGAATATTAAGTTATAATATTTCCTGATTTGGATCACTAATGGAGGAAAGAAATATGATATTTATTGAAATTGAATTTAAATTTTAGAAATAAGTATCGCAATTTATATTTTTTCAATAATTTCTGTATCCTAGTATATAATCAATTTACGAACATTCTCGAAATTTGAGTTTTGTAATAAAAGTTCATAGGAGATTCTCACTTGTGGGTTTTATTTTGAAAATAATTTTGAAATTCATAAGATAACATACTATTTATTTATAAGGTAATACACATATGGCCTTACTTAGCCAATGAAGCCATATTCAACGATTTTCGTGTCTTGTTATAAATATTGAAAGAATCTACTACAAATCATATTTAAATACTAAGACGAATCTAAGATTAAAAAAAAATTGTGATTTTGTTAATTCTTTGTTTTTTCTGAAAATAATCAATGTATAAGACATATTTTTGTTGCTTCCATATATCGATTAAATGTTTTTTACTGACTTTAAAAATCAATCCAAAACATGATATTAATTTGTCGCATATAGGATACTTAGAAATATATTATAGAAGAAATTGGGTTTGTCCGTCACTTTAGCTACATTATGAGTCTTCCTTTCGATTAAAAAAAATGTTTTCCAAGTATTAACCACAGAGCTGATGGTAATTCACTTAATCACCACGTATATAAATTAATGTTAGAATACATGTAAAGGGTAGCTCTTGAAGAGGTAAATTCCTATGGAGTATAGTTTACGGTGTAGTCTATAAATTAAGTACGTTAAATAGTTTTCAGTAAGCAGTAGTAAAATAGGTTTCATTCCTTGAATAATACAGGGAAATGTAACCCATTCCACTCCGTTGAACTGCTAACGTTTATGAAATCGAAATTATAAAGAAAAACGAATTCCAAGGTACTCACGTCGCGTAGCTCTCTACAGGAATATTCGCTACAGAATACGTGGCTCATTTTCCCAGCATATAATTGCGTATAGGAATTCGCGATAAATTAATGTTATATTTTTGATTGATTTTTAGAGTTAGTACATAAACATTTGTTCGATATAAGAAAGCAACAAAAAATTTCACTTTCATTGGTAATGTTAAGAAAAACAAAGAACTAGCAAAATCACAATTTGTTTTATTGTATATTTGTCTTAATATTTAAACATGACCTATAATGTACTCGTTCAATATCAATTAAAAAGATATAAAAATTGGAGAGAATAGCTTTACTGTCTAACTAAAGCCATTTGCATATTACCTCATAAATTCATGGTAAGACAATTCTCTAAAATCGTCAATTATTTTTAGACTAAAATCCTCAAATGAGAGTCTTTTATCAAAAAACTTAAATTTTGTAAATGTTTCTACATGGATATTAGGTTACAGAAATCGTACATTGAATTAAAAAGAAATGTTCTCCGATATCTATTAATCAGATTTGTATTGAATTTCAATAAACGCCATATTTTTTTCCTGCATTTGTAATCCAAATCAGGAAATATTGCAATTAAATGTCCTCAAAAATCCTCATTCACCTTCTTACCTATAATGAACTTGCCAAAATTGTCCTCTACTCAACCTGTATTGTAAACATATGAGAAGTGAACAGATCTCCTAATTCATTTTAGCTTTTTAAGTTGAATTATTTACCTTTCCTCAATCTAAATTATGTAAGTGTATGAGCCAAATTGCTCACGCACTTACGTAATTTTTTTATAAAGGTAAACTGTAAGCGATCTTTTAACTATTCACAACGCAATTTGATATCGTTTTCTTCCAATTAAATAAATGAAAATAGTGAATATTTCATTTTTGCTAAAATGCACTCGTAAGTTGTGTGGTTTAATTCAAGAATGTTTAGAACACTACATTGGTTATTGTCGACATACGAATTTAAAAAATTCCATTTCTGATCAACAAGTAACATTATTTCACAGCAATTTTTCGTTTTTAGTGAAGTATTTATATTCATTCTCTCATTGTTTTAATAAATGATGTTTATATGGGCTACGTGAAAAAAACATGTCTACAGAATTACTTTTCCACAAATTACATTACTTATCGTTTTCCGTTATAACTTATTTCCAAGAAAAGGAGCTTATATTTAAAAGGTCTTCAATAATACTTTTATGAAAATAATTTTTTCCCTCAAAGGGAAAATTTCGAAAATAACATGGCATTAAACATTGGTAGAGACGATGTTTTTTTGATCACTGAAGCATACAAAAGTTGAAGCGAGTCTAAGCTATTTGAAGAAAAATATTTGAATAGTAACATGGCATTGAAAATATTCTAATAAATATAATAGCATAGGTATACTATAGTTGAGGACTAGAATTAATCCTTTATGAGAATACTGTAAAAGATTACCCGAAATAAATTCCAAAAAATGCTCCACTAAATTCGATTAAGGTTTGACGTCCGATAGAAGGTCGATTTCAATCTATCACTCGCACTGAAACGACAGTTACACATTGCGCGCCGGTTATCAATCACATAGTATTTAACAAGTGACAGGGCTCAATAAATATGCATTATTATGTTCCCGTTTTGCTCAGTAACTGGTAACGGATTCATAAATCTCAAAACTACATCATCAAACAACTTCATATTGGAGGTACAGAATTAATTGTATGTGCACCTTTCTTCCCTCGAATATAGTTAAATTTAGTTTCTAATGACTGATCCTTGTCTAGAAGAAATATAATAATAGCAATATAGAGTAAAATGGTAAAATATAAAGAGTGGAGTTCAAAAGATAAGGACTTGCGCAGAAATACTAGAAATGTACCACGTTTTGAGATGATATTAAAACCCATATGTCGAGAGAATACTTATTATACTAAGGTCCAACTTGTTCCAAAACCGAACAAAAGTTTTCTTAAAGAACATTTATTTGTAAATAAAAATGTGCAATGTGTATGAATCTAGAACTAAGTAATAAACCGTCGATATCATTCTGGTGATAAAAATTTAGAGATTGTGCTAGTCGGTTGAGCTTCGGCCTATGCTCAGAAATAAGTACATATTTTATGAAGTAAATGATATAAAAGAAGATGTTTGTATTTTTAAGATGAACAACATATTAAAGTTTGACCTAAATATTTATGTGTAAGAGTGTACCAAGGTGTTATTGCAAACAATAAAAATATTTCAAACGTAAAATTACCATTTTAAAAAAAAATGTTATAAGATTAAAGTAATTTTTTAACATAATGCTCAAATTTGACTGAAGATTTTTACATTTAATAAGTATTTCAAAATTCCAAATTCCTAAACATGAGTGTGTATCTAAATTAATTAGTACGGTACTTCAGCATGCCACTAACTCTTAGCATCGTGCGAAACTCTTTAATTTTGCCAGATTCAGATCAGATGTTAGAACTACTTAACCAAAATTTCTCGTTGCTGATTTACTGTTTCTTTCTGAGACGAGAAATTGGACGAGAATATTTAAAGAATATACCAAGGCAGCGGTTGACAAAGACTAGGGGTTGCGCATGAGGATTTACGTGGGCTTTATTACAAATATTCGGCCTGAGTAAATAGGTTATATATACATATATGTATATATATATATATATATATATATACATATATTTGAATTAAAATGTTTTCTTCTTTTGTGATCTCTTTAAAATAATCGTTATGAAACATTTAAAGTGTCATATTGTTATTATTAATTATTGGTGCGGTTTCGGTTCTTCTTTTAATCAGTTCTCATGCATGTCTTATTTTCCATGTTATTTCTTGTACAAGAAATAATATTTTATGAAAAACGATGATCAATATAGAGTCTTTAAATTTATATTGTTTATTAAAATCTCAATATCAAAAAAATTATACTCGCAACATAAAATAAAAACTCGTTGTAAGCAAATCTATTTTTACGTCAAATTAAAATTTACCTACGCGTATACTTATAATTTTGGACATGAGATGATCTACATTTTTAACTCTTAAATAACATGGTGACTTTTTATTGTATAAACAACATTGCGGGGTAAAAATCCATCCCAATTCCACAGTTATATATATTACAAAATAGTATTCATATCATTGCTTGATAACTTTTTATATTTAATTTCTTAATTTTTCTATAAATAAATGCAAAATATATGATAATTTAATTAAACGAAATGTACTCTATAGAAATGAAACTTATGAAAAAAAATCAAATATACAATAACTTCATGTTGTAATTGACTGTGAACAAGTTTTTAAAATTGTAACAAAAAATGGACTCTTTTCTTAGGATAATTTCACATCGAGTTTGGTTTTAGTCTTATAATGAAGAAAATTATTACTTATTTGCTAGAAAGGCACGTCAAACATTCGATTTTATCTACTAAATGTGATTTACAAACAAATTTCATGCATTTGACACGAGATTTTGTGCACTTTCGATCATCTTTACGCGTACAAAGGTAACAGGGTCCAGCAATCGCTTTCTTTGCTACTGGTTCGCCATGTTATGTCGAAGCTTCATTTCAACATCCAAGGAAATCATAAATTTGTACTCTTAGGTCTTTCGGATATCTGTGGACTTCATGTTTCCTCTTCTCAACTAGAGGTTTAATCAAAGGTACACATCTTTGATGAAGATTCGCTATTTCCTTTTTGATTCAGGGTTGGAAGCTCTAAATATGACAAAACTATGTAGTGTTGCAATATTCATCAGCTCGCCAAACACAACCGTTGGCCATCTTCTTATTCGCCTCATCATAGAATATGTAGCGCATTTTTGATCGGACGCATCCTCGCCATAATTTCTGGCTTGTTTGTGTCTGGATCGGTATTGATTTCATGCTGCATAAATGATATAAAAACTACATTTTTATTGACTTTTGGCACATAAGAAATTAATGGTTTGTCAGGAACAAACCTATAAAGCTACGATGATTCTACTCTTGATCTGTGTGGTGAAATTTTTTTTGGGATTACTCTTTTGTTTTTTCGCATTGTACCAACATAAGTTAGCTTCTTTGTTTTGAGAGTATCCACAAATTCCACAGAGGAAAATCAATTAACGGCAGTTATATTCCGATTGCTGCCAAAAAAGGGTTCGGCTAAGGTAAGCATACCCAAAAGAATTGTATAGATAATAGGTTTTTGAATCACAAAAGCACATTATTTTTATTCCATATTTTGCGGGCTTGCTTTCCAAATAAAGTCTACAAAAACAGTGCCTCTAAATGGTGCCAATATTTTCAATATATCAGTGGTTATGAACTCGTTAGAAATATAATTTACTTGACAATTTTCTAAAAACGATTTTAGTAGCTCTGAAATCAAATAAAGCTTATCTATCTGTTTTCGAACATCTCGTGTATACATATGATTTGCTCCTCAAATAAAATACTAATAATAAAAATTGCTTAATAAATGCCGGAGATATAAAGTATTATACATAAAAATATTTCACGATTACGTTAAGACCAGTTAAATGAGTTCGAACTCGATGAGTTTACCCCTTATCACGAAAAAGTTTCTCCGAGCGATCTCCAGCTACATCAATACACTGTAAGTTTACGAGAGCAGTTTTAGGTTGCTCTTAATACACTTATAAGAACTCGATCACTGCAGATGTGCTATACCTTATTGAAGAATTCTACCACATACCTTTAATTACACAGTAATGTATTCGTCAAAGTTTTCATGAGATCATAACAGGATTGTCCCTTCCAAATAAAAATGAATTATTTAAACTAGTTAAGAAATTCCGTAGATATAAGGTAACATAAAAAAAAGAATACAGAGGAATTTAAAACTTTCTCCTTTTTTGAAGTCGATTAGTAAATTATAAAACATAATTTGACCAATAAAATATTTCCACATTTATATTTCAAAGTACAGCTATTAAAATATGTTAATGTCAACTTAATGTATAACCATACTAATTTACAAATTCCTACATTGAACGGATTCTGAGAAAATGAGCTGGAAACGAAGAAGTACACGTGAGTGATCATGTAAAGATCCGGGGTTCCGTTTTTTACTCGACCCACAGTATTCAAGAATTTCTGGCATTACGTGATTACAGCGTACAATTAATATTTCATGAAACTAAATGGAAACCCGAAAAAACACGTTTTTCCAATAAGCGTCTTTAGGAAACTAAATAGTATCTTCTCATAATCGCCATGGAGCTTCGTATTTCACATGCAGCGCCCTAGTGTACCGATATTGGAATAAGTAAATACGATTATGGAAAATAAATATCTTTAAGTTCTCGATAGTGTTCATATTATTTTTATGTGAATCAGATGCGGATACGGTATTTGGACAATATTTACATTTATAAAGGAGCTACACCATTTAACGTAGTCGGACACTGTATGAAATTTTAATTTCATTGAAATAACATATATTTATTTGCTTTTATAATACCTTTCTGTCCGGTTCTTGTAAGCATAACTCTTTAGCATAAACCCGTATTTTACTGACTATATATATATATATATATATATATATATATATATATATATATATATATATACATATTTATATCTATACAAATAATTTCATTTCAAGTATACTTAAAGGAAGTGCACGAAATTCAGAGGATAGACAAGACTCAAGTGTTACTCGACCTCTGTGGTCATATTTCACAAAGCAAAAATTCGCCGGTGTTATGAAAAAAAAACTTATTAATATAATTATAAACCCAAAAAAATTCGTCGCGACTTCCGTATCTTGCCTGTGCCAAAAATTTTGCAATTTTATCAGTTCGTAACTAATTGAAATTCTCTTAGGGCCGCGAATAGCTTTCCTATGCTACTAAAATGTAATTGACATTCGGAGCGGGAAGAGAAATATCCTTATTTAATTTTTATTATATTTAGATTTTTAAAATAATTATTTTAGGTCCTATTTGGTAATTTGAATCCCTTGTTATAGAACAAATCTATGTGATTAAAAATGTACCTTTAATTAAATTATCGGTTTAGCTGGCTTGGGGAATATTTTGTTGGCAAGATTTTCGGGTCTTTGAGTGAAATCACAATTTGAGGCATGGAAATGTTGAGGCAACTTATTTTGAAGTTTATTTTTGCCTTTAGGTATTATTTAAATTGTTCAGCTCAGATCATGATGATATTTATATAAGACTTAATAAACTAATAAGTTCTATTTAATCTTATGAATTAAATTATCAAACGTATTGGATTAAGCAGAGCCATTTCATTTTCATATTTGATTTTATTTAAAATTTATTTGCTATCGCTGACTATTTGCTAACTTTATTATTGAACTATTCTATAATATTTATAAAACTCAAGAAATACTAATTTTACGATGTGTTAAAAAGACCGATTTTTTAGGATAAAAAATAAATTTCCGGTTTTAGGAAATCCTTTATCGCATAATGTTAGAAAATTGTAAGTACCAAAATTTAAGTACAAAGTATGGTAAATCTATGAATGTCTTCCATATCCGAAACGACTTGTATAGATGCTGATGTAAAGTTTTCCTCGAATCCATCTATACTAGTATCCGCAGACGAGTGTTCTATAAATTCTGTTTTATCATTTCATATAATCACATTTAGCATTTGTTAATAAATGAGCTATTCTTAAATTTTTTAAGACTGTGAAGACGCAACTCAGTATCTTTTTACTTTTTACTTACTGGAAAATGTGATGAATATAATTCGTTCAGCACATTTTTTTTAATCGTTAAATTATCATAATATTTTATTATAAAAACATACATAAACAATAATCAATTATAAAAGCCATTATATGTCTCCTTATTAAACATTTAAATCCCATTTTTAATGTAAATTTTGTGCACCATTATTTCTTCAGATTAAGATCAATATTTACATCTCAGTAACGATTGTTAATGCTTTAATATCAATTAGTATTCTAAGTACTTCTAAGTAAATTGATGTACTCATCTAGATTTATTTATAACATTTGGCTAATTTCTTTTTATTTAATAAATATTACTTTCATAACCGAGTCTGGGAAGAAATGAATATATTTTTAACAAATTGAAAAAAATAACGAAGCTGCAAAAATTTAAACCAAAACTAAGATAATAATGACAATACTTAAATATGACATCATTTTTAGTAATGCTCATTTTATTCAACCAAAACAAGGATTCTAAGCGAGCGCTTGTTTTTTGATGAATTTTAAAATTTTAACATTTTTATTAAGTTATATTTTCATAATTTTTTACTAATACTAACAAACTTAGAAGTACGTTTTACTCCAAAAGTCAACATTATCTTTATTTCGTTCAGTTGCGGTCCCTCAGTTTTATATTCACCTCTTTATTCCAATACATACATACCCTTTTTTTCTGTATGCAAATGTGATTGTGGAGAATTTATTCGATTGCATTGTAAAGGTCGTATTTGAACATAAAAAAAATGGATAATATGTAGGCTTCAAGAGAAGAAATTTGTTTCTATAGCTCTTGGAAACTAGAAAACGGTTTATTATTTTCCGATTTTATTGTTTTGTTTTATTTTCCAAACGGTTCTTTTAATGTTAATATTGATACAGGTCTGCAAAATAGTCATGGAATAAAGATTTACCATTTGATGTAAAAATGTTATTAAACTTCAACGTGATTATTTTAAACTATAAGTAAATATATTTAGACAGAGAGGTATTGTTTGTGTATAATCTTAACTTTCAATTTATCTTTGTCAACAAATTATTTTTTAAATAATACGAGGTATTGAGTGATTCTCTGCTTTTTAGCAAGAATTTTTATTTTCATGTATATTCAAGTAATTATGAACATAAAGAAATTTTAAGCAATTATCTTTAAATTTCTATTGTATTTTACTCTTGGTACTCAAACACTATTTGCTATTCAAAACTCTAAACCCAGCGCCATTTTGAAACTATTTTCCGTATCTCAAAATAAATTTAAAAAGGTATATTAATGCTTTATTAATAACAAGTTTGAACTCATAATTTATCACAATTAAATGAAACTTCGTGATGTAGTATTATTTCTACTTTCTTTAATTTCTTTACCACGACCTAGGTTTCGTTGTATTATCTTTCTACGACCTAGGTTTCGTTGTATCATCTTTGCTAATATCCCACCTGAAGATGTTGTAATACAACGAAACCTAGGTCGTGGTAAAGAAATTAAAGAAAGTAGAAATAATACTACATCACGTAGTTTCATTTAATTGTAAATAATGAATTTCTACAAAATTAACGCCAAATATATTCAATACTCATAATTTATGTTACCATTTATCAATATGTATAGGTATAACTTTGGATGCATACATTAAAATCAGTCGCTAAAGACTGATTTATATTTAATTGGCTTTTGTGTCCGTTTTTTTTTCTTTCCATCCTTCAATCGTATTAAATTATAAACATACATTTTCACGTATTACTAAAAAATAGTACTTGAAAATGTACACTATTTCAAAAGAAAAAATATACTAATAAAAATTATTTCGCCACTAAGATTTGATATTTCACTCTTGGAAATAATTACTTGTGGAACAATGCTTGGCGACAAAATATTGCTTAATATTCGAAATATTAATTACTCGTTCATATGAAATTATTTTACTCCGAGTCCTGCAGCTACAATGACTGGATGTGCTGCAATTAATCCTATTCCATTGTCAAATGGATAAAAGGACTTTGGTGGTGCGATGTGAAATTAAAAATATCCAGGGTCACATTTTATATCAAATAAATTCAACAAAAAAAAATAAAGGTAAAATCAGCAGACCGTTATATCTTAAGAATCTATCACTTTCATCCACCGTATTTTCATTTATCAGATTTCGAGATTCAACATATCTGTTGATGAAAAGATTAATTTTTACATACATATTGATAACGGATGTGAACACAGAATATCTAATAACTATATTTTTTATATCTCTTTAATAAAGAGCTCATTAAATGATAAGATATAGCTTTAATTTCGAAGAGATTTTACAGAGGGTCAAAATAATAATTTAACATGCCTCTTGAATATATTGGCCAGTCAAATTCATATCGTTAAATTATTGTTAAGTTCGAATTTAAAATGCAAAAATTTTCTCGTTCAACATTTAACTGTAAGGCTTTTAGACTTCACTTTATTTTGTAACCTTCAGCAATTCCAAAGAATGTTGCTGTAATGGAAAAAAGTTAGTGTATTCAAATATAAGAATTTACATATGATTTAGAATAAATATGACATAAATAGATAAATGTAATTTTTTATAATAAATTTAATGCTTATTTAAAACATGAAAAAAATAGTTCAAAATTTCTAAACAATAGTTTTGTTTAATTCTTTATTAAAAGAATTTATGTCATATATTTAGTATTCCCTTCACTTTATTGTATAACCTTTAACAATTTCCGAGAATATTACTGTAATGGAAACAAGTTTGTATATTTAAATATGGGAATTTACATATGATATAGAACAAATATGAGATAAATAGATAAAAGTAATATTTTAATAATAAGTTGAATGCTTATTTAAAACATGCAAAGAAATTAGTTGAAAATTTCTAAATATGAGTTTTGTTTATTACTTTCTTAAAGGAATTTATGTCATCTATTCAATATTCAGAGATTTACCGTCGAAGGAAAGTGATATTAAATCGAGACGCAAAGCCATGTTTAGGAATCTGGAATTTAAAAAAAAAACTTGCCATGCTCAAACCCCAGTATTAAATTGAAAATATATTATACTTTGTCCTTATATATTATTGGTTTAATTTTAATATACACTTCATATTCAAAATTTGTGTGCCTTTAATATCAAAGGCCTCATAAAATATATTCCCGTTTGTTAGTGTAAATCCAGGTTAAATTGCTTGGCGCAATCTGTAAATTCTTTATTGGTAAAGTAATGTGTTAAATAATACTAAGGTCATTACTTATTTCCATAATAACCTCTATACATTACCATACGCATAACTGTGTACTTTTAGCACACTTTAGATACGATACCAGATTTTAAAATAAGTTGGAAATTAGTATATTTATCAAGTGTCCTCCGAATATATACGTTTAAATATCACATAAAATAGTGATACGTGTGTAGTATTTTATATAGGTCCTATTGTTCTGAACGCTGCTATATTAATTTTACCAATTTACCGAACAATTTTGTAGTAATCTTCCTTCTTAATAAGAATTAGTCCTCAGAAAACAAACATAACTATATAGTTCTATAAACATAACTACATAATTCAATTACTCTTCTGTCTGAAATAGAGGATTTTGATGCTGTACAGTTTGATGCTGTAGTTTCAAAATTTTGAGCAAAATGACAACATAATAACTTATCCAGTTATGTCGCTCGGTAAACACTAGGTGATTGATGTGGAATGGGGAATCGTCGCTTTCAGTTGAAATATTTGTTGAGGTTTATTTCGTGTAAATTACAAAAGAGTTCTTATAAAAGATTATTTCTAAATCTGCTATAGTAAACGTATGATTTTATATTTCTTAATACATTTTGAAAGCATTGTTAATATGTAAACTTCTTTCTTCAAAGAAAACCTTGACTTACTTCAATGTTTGTGCGCCTTATTGATCAAAAGAACACTGTCTCTATAACCATTTAATGCAATGTTTTATTGAAAGTTTTTCTTTGAGGGTAAAATATATTCTCATAAATGTATTAGCGGAGGCCTTTCAATCATAAGTAAGCCTTTTTCTTGAAAATGAGGTATAAAAATTAACAAGTAGTGCAAATTCAAAAATTGTACATAAATACTATGTGAAAAACGAGAATTGCTGTATAATGTTACCCAATGATTCAACTTAAAAAGCTAAAATATATTAGAAGATGTATTTACTTTCTATATGATCATGACCCAGTTTAAGTAGAATATAATTTTGACATGTCGATTATTTAATATGAAAGTATGTGAGAATTAAAGAGAATATTCGAAAACAATCTTTCCTGATTCGAATCATTGATTCTAGAAAAAAAATATGATAACTGTTGTGATAAAATATAAATTTAATCAATGAATTTCGAAGCATTTTTTTTAAATTCATTTCACGATTGCAATTACCTAATGTATAAATTAATCTACAAAATTCCCGAAAGTTAAGTTTGCTAATCAAACGAAGTTTGGTAAACAAACTCTCACTTGTGAACTTCAGTTTAAAAACAATTTTTGGTTCCAGAAAATGTACATATTATAAGTTTATGAGGTAGCCTTCATATAGTTTTACTTATTTTCAAACTTTTTAATGAGTCTAGAACTAGATTACTACAGGTCATATTTAAATACTCCGATGAATCTGTAGTCACGAAAAGTTGTGCGATTTTTTTAATTATGCTTTTTTTATTTCTGAATATTACCAATGACAATAAAAAATTTTAATATTTCCGTATATACCAAATTGTTCTTACATTAGTTTATTGCATACAGAAGTCCACGTAAAATACAAAATGTAAAATACAAAGAGTCCTAAGATACCTTCTTCCTAGGACTCCTTGTATTTTACATTTTATGTGAAAGAAAAGTTCAATAAAAATAATTCTTTAACAAACAAAAGGGATAACTTCATTTACTTTAAAATATTTTTTTCTGATTATTTTATTCTCTCTGTTTCAGAAACAATTATGATACATATTATTGGCAAGTTGGCCCACTGTAATCGGGCACGTAAGTGTGCACTACACGCGATCGTCACGTTCAGAGGGCGACAAATTTAGATTTTCTTTTAACTCATTGTGAAAAATCAGTATAATACTACAATACCTTTACGCATAGAAAATGATACACACAATCACCCAATGTCTTTTTAAATATCACAATTATTTCTAAATGTTGTATGAGGTTCTCAAAAAAATACGTTATATACGCTACTCAAAAAAATGAAAGGAAAAAATTGAAATGCAAAAGTTTTGCAATTTGTTTAATGATATTCGAAAGGTTGCCTCGTTTTACCTCTGACAAATGGTAAAACGAGGCAACTTCCTGTTTTACCTCTGACAAATAATCGGATCAGGATATGAAAAAATATTTTGAAGATTAAGTTTAACGAGTTTCAACGTTTTGAAACAAATTTTTGAGCTACAATTGCTGAGAAAACATGAGTAATACTGTGAGAAAATAATTTTTAATATTTTATTGTTTTTCATTTGGAAGGACTCAGTAAAATATTTTCAAACTTAATCAATGCAGAGATTACTTTTTAATTTAACTTAAATGTCTATTGTCGTGGAAGGGAATTATCCTAATTATTATATTATAATTACGAAAATGAGTTCGTTGTATTTGATTGCCACAACAACTCGTGGGATTTCCGTGGATTTTATATATTTTAGATGGCATCACGGAAATGAATACAGGATACTTTCTAAAACAAAATACAACTTTTTTCCAAATCTACAGCTACTACAAAATGAATACTTCTTTTTTTTCATGCCTATGCTTCTTTCCTGTATACTTTAAATTATTCAGCCATCTGCAACAATAAGAACCATTATTTCCACGGAAATATTTTTTTTATTAGATCACAATTTCTTCCTTTTCCAAGCAAGTGAAGTCGCGGGGTACCGTTAGTATATTTATAAAAAAAAATAAGTAACTGGCAACTTTATAAGTCATCACGGATTACCGAGTTTATAATAAAACCATTTTAACAAAACATACCACGATCTAAGGCCATTTTTAAAGTATGATAATTGAATGATATGATATATAGTTTTATGGAACCATATATCTGAACCTATGTAAATATGTACAAGTATTTTCCAGAAGATGTCTGAACAATTATAGATGTGCAACATTTAACTAAAATTTATTATTATATTTAAAAAGTATAGGAAGCAATTATGCTTGGTAGATTTTCATATAATCTATACAATTATAGATGTGTAGCAATTAACTAAAATGTATTATTACATTTAAAAAGTATAGGAAGCAATTATGCTTGGTAGATTTTCATATAATCTATACAATTATAGATGTGTAGCATTTAACTAAAATGTATTATTACATTTAAAAAGTATAGGAAACATTTATGCCTGGTAGATTTTCATATAATCGCTGTCGTTTGCTTTCTCATACCATAAATACAATTAATAATAAATAGATCTAGTACCTCGTGTATTACAAATATGAAATAAAGACTTTTTTAGCTTAATAAGTAAGCAGATGTATTTTTTTACTAAAATCATACGAATAAAGTTAAAGTTTACCGACACGTATATTTCTCATCCTGATACAAATGACAACCCTTCTCGCTCAAAGTTCATGTGAAATTCGCCGCCAACGATTTACAATTTTAAAAGAAATTTTACGTTTTCTATTTACTTTCAGACAATTTTTCTTACAGGACTTGAAGTAACTTCGAATGAAGAAGGGATTTTTGCGCTGCATAAAACTGACATACTTTACTATATGCATATAAATTGCTACATTCCGTCGGATGTATCCGCAGTGAGTGCATTTTATATGCATACTTGTGGTTCAGTCTCCGTTCTTGCAGAAATACGTATTAAATAAATTCTGTGGTGAAATAACTTGCAAAGTTTCTCTGAATTCTGTAGCATTTTGAGAGCTTTTACGTTTCATTATTCGTCTTAATACTTGGCGTATTATTAAAGTAATATTTTACATAGTGGAGTAATAACACGATATTTCATTACTTTAGTTTTAATTTTTGTAACTTGGATTTGAATATTTCTTATTAAAATTGCGGTTTATGCTTAACTGAAGATAAAGTTCGTTATAAAGAGTGACTAAAAATGATAATAAATCAAGTATTGTATATTTATTTTTACGTTAAATCATATTTTTCATTTGAATTAAAAAAAATAATGTATTGAATTCATTTGGTATCAATTTATTCATTTTTCTTTCTCTATATCATAGTGATCTTTTTAGACACACATTGACACACAGAGCTGAAATTTTACATAACCATAGTTAAACACAATCAATTAATCATTTTTCTACTTTAATTTATCTAATTGATACGCATGTCTTACTTATTGCTACGAGAGCAATATCTTACAGCCAACCATACTTTTTAGACCTACATTAAGATAAACAAAATTAAATTTAAAATTTGAGAAATGGTTTTATTCATCTCACTTTATGACATTGTTTCAATATAGCAAATTGTCAAACGCAAATTGTGTATAGCAAATTATCAAACGAAATTGCAGAAGTAATAGTTTGAAAAATATACACATTTTTCTGAACATATTCAGCAATGTCCCTAATAATTTGATACGTGAAATTCTAAAAAATCAATTATATTTCGGAACGTCAATCCATGTCGGTCAAATTAAACTATTTAAAAAAAATTTAACCCACTTCAAATAACCACGGATTAAGAAGAGCTTCAAAAAGTATAAATAATGAAATACGAGTACTTACCTGGGACTTTTGCGGTACACTATTGTTTCCGAACACAAAAAATTTGCAAAATACTACTATTTCTAGAGCTTTTTGGAATCGACGCTTCTCTTTCTCTTTCACATACGTCCAAAGTTCCACAACCAGGTGAGTTCTATATTTACTTAACAACAGCTCCAAAAATATCTAGCAACATCATTATTTATATTTGAAAATCTAATCGATTTCTGTAGTAGGTTAAAAATTTAAAACTGAATATAGCCTTACTAAATTTCCATAAAGATATTTTAGAATTTTAACATTAGTTGATTTAAATATTCATAATGAGCAAATTAAAAATGAGCTATTGATTGAAGTGTCAGGATATATCAATACTGTTAGTAAAATTTTCAAAAAATTCGGAGATGCTGATATTCACAGTGACGATAACCATCTGATTGCCGACGGTCAGGATATAGAAAATCTATGTTGTTTCAAGAAAATTAATAAATTTTCTGAAATTCCATTTTAGTTTCCATTATCTCAATATGGATTGTTATTGATGGGAATTAAAATATTCAGGTAAAACAGTAGTTTAAAATCTTTGAAAAAATTATTATTTTCCAAATTCGAATTGAAATCGTTCTTTCTTTACTTTCTTACCTTTAATTTTCCATAAAATTTAATTTTATATAAAATCTTTCAAATGAATATAACGTGCAAAACTTACCTCTTCAAAATTATTTCAGAAATTTTAAATTCATTTTAAGTAAGTTACATGTTTTATATACTTATATTTATTAACAATAATTTTGCATATTTGATTACGAAAATCGTCTGCACTTAAAATAGATTTTTCCTTTTTAAATATTTTATGAACAGATTAAAATATTTTAAATAACACATTAATATTGCATTCGTATCGCAGGTTAACCATTGATGGGAAAGGCATTGATTTATCGATTTAGAAATAAGTTACTAACAGTAATTCAAATACATTATGCTAAAACGGGCTACAATATTTGTGTTTGATTAAATTTTTACGATTCCCTGTGTTTTACATAATGTGTTTGCATTCGTGGGGTTTATGTTCGCAGCTATGAAATTGATTTCATTTCTCTAGATTAATGTAAGTCAACTCCTACGTAATTCAGTTTAGCTTGGCTAAGTTCGTTAGAAGGATTGGACCGTAATAAAACGTATCTAATACTTTCGGGAGCTGAACATCGTAAAATCAGTAAAGTTTTAAATACTTGGGAAGTTTGTTCCAATTTTCAAATTCCAATTTTATTTCTTCTTTGTATCAGGTAGACTTCATTCTTACTGTTCTATTTATCTTGTAATGATAACAATTATAAATGAAATAGAACAGAGTCTTGTCAGGTTCTTTGTTTTGCTATGTATTTAATTTTTTCAAGTCGGTGTATCTCAATTTGTTTTTTTCGGTTAAAATATTGAAATTTTTATATTCCACTAAAAATTATTCTTATCACATGGCGATTTATTATAGAATAGGATGGGTACAATTTGAATTCGGGCTGTTTGTATTATTAACGCACAACGAACGAATTTTGTCGAATTGACGGCCAACAACTACCGATTTTTACAGTTCAAGTTCAGTGGCCGATCCTCCATCTCTCCTACTTATCGTATTAGCAAGTTTTTAGTCATATGTTCTATTTTATTTGCCGTTAGAACTCTTAACTCTTAACATTGGGATTGGCAAGTGTCGGGCAGTCACCCCAATTTTCTTGTGTGATTAATTTTTGTGGGACATTTGTTTTACAGTATTGCAGTTTCTTCGTTTATTTTTGGATCGATTAATGTCGGTCGTCTATAATGCTCGTGGAAGTCACATTCGTTTTGAAAGTATATATATATATATATATATATATATATATATATACTTTTTTTAATTTTTTTAAAATCGTTATTTTTGGAAGTGCATGTTTTATTTATTTGCATTATATTTTGTGGTGACGCCAGGACTGTGATGTGTATGTTTTTATTACTCACCACTTACAAGATATTATAGTTGAAAATAATATTAGTAGCATAATAAACAGGAAATTTTCTTTAAATTTAGAAACAGTAGGGGTGCGAGAGGATAGTATTCGCTTCTAATTGGCTAACGCAGTGTAAATATTTTATCATTAATCAGTGCACCGCCATACTTGTTAAATCATAAATGTCGGGGCTGTGCAAATATCGGTAAACCATTGTTCGATAATATTTATTTACCGAACTACGTACTATCGCAATATCGAAGATGATTTTTTGGTAATGTGTACTTTAGTCTGATGGAGACATTTTATTTAAAGAAAGAATTACTAATTTTAATAATTTATTAATTTTTTAGCAACTTCAATTTTATAATATCGTTACTTATACGAACAATAAAAATTATAAAGCGGAGCACAATATTATTCTATTTGGTATTAAGTGACAAATCTAAAAAAATATTTTGTCATCATAAACCAGCGTGAACTACTTTTGTAGGGTCGATGAAGATAAAATTTGTCCAATTTACAGGCAAAACAAAATCATACAAATCTAAGTATAATTCAAGTGAAAAAATCACCTAATAAATAATGAAAAAAATAAGACAGAAAATGAAATAATTTTGTTTATGAATAAATATTCTGTATTTTAAAAGTATAAATCGTCCTAAGAAATACTTTAAGAATATAAATTTTTTTCTAATGCATTAGTACCTAATACTATCATTACATTTAGTGACTCGATACTATAGTGCGTTTATCTAAAGTAGATAATTGAAAATGTATGTGATTAGCATAATGTAAAATATAAATGTTCTGTTATATATCTGAAAAATACTCTTGGATTCAGCTATTAGAAAAACGAAAGTTTTTATTATTATCCATATTACGGAGTAGGTGACTAATGGATATGCAATATACGGGAACCATATTTTTTTTAAATATGGGTATTTTTAACGTGTTGTCATCAGTCATAGTCATAGTGTTATGCGACACTGATAAACAAAGTATAATGTGACATGTGAAAAGTACATTATATATGACCATGGTATAATGTCACGTATATCTTGTACCTCTTTCTCACTCACGTGTTACACTCACGTGTGAAATTTTATATCAGACATCGAATTCCAAACAATTTTTCAATGCTTTGTATTGTTCAAGCTCTAAATTAAAATACAAATTAAATACATTTCATCGTGTTAATATTTGAAGTAATGATATTTTTTTCTTCTATATTTTCGAACTACTTTTTAAATACAAAAATCGTGAATGCACTTTTCCTTGGCCGAATATTGTTATACGGTGACAGAAAAAAACGTGCGTAAAGGTGAATTATTCTGACATCAAAAGGAAATAAGGTATTAAATATCCAGTGCTTTTTAAGATTCTGGATTACCTTCGTACGACCATGAGCACTTACAATTAAATTTATTTTATCTTATTATAAATGTTTACTCTGCGAAGACATTGCTTTGTCGGAAAATATCTTTACGCATGTCTGCATCGTGCAAGAAAGCTCAGCAAATGGTATCAATGGAGGAGATAGTCAGCCTTGCTTCAAATAAAAAACTTTTAATTTTGTTTTAGAAAAAACAAAAACGGCTCAAAAATAATTTTAAACTATTCTTTGATATTAAATGTTCACCAAATATAAAAATGTCCTTTCGGTATAAAATATCAATCAAGTGGAGGTACCGGAATGGTTTTCCTAATCTTTTTATTTTTTTTTATTTATTAACCAATATAACTGCTCATTCCAAAGACGAAATAAAAAACCCTCCAGTTGACGCTAATTCCACCTTCATCATTAATGCAGGTAAAGTTAGCATCAAACCTGATGCAATTGCTCTAAATATTTATATTATGAAATTAAAAATTAAATATTTTATAATTCTATTTACACCATTTGTTGGACTTTCTATATGAAGATGCAAGCTGATACACGCGATTTTTTCCGCTTGGAATTATGCAAACTAGACTGAACGTAGTTGAGAACTAATATCGTTTCCTAATTTTTTCCATATCCACAGGATTTTTCCAAAATCCTTATAGGTTCTTAGCGATTTCTTGGGTCATAGAGGCTATCTCTGTTTTAAATTTCATCTCGATACGTCCCTCGATATAAGTTATAAACGGTTCAGTGGTGAAACTTTAGTTTTAGTAAATGTATTTTTAATAAATTTCCATAAGAATAGTTCACACTAATTGTATTGACAAATAAGTAATTAAAATAAAATAAATGTAAAATTAGAAAAAAATTAAAACCAAAAAATTAAACAGAATTAAAATTAAAAAAATATGTGTATTTGGTTAAAAATTCTACTTCGACATTAACTGATCTTGAGTGTCAAATTTTGATCAATTAGAAGAAAAACTCTGTGAAAATATTAAATATAAGCAAACTTGTATAACATTTAGTATTCAAATTTTTTATTTTAATGTTATATATGCATGTATGATTTTAATTAATGAAAGTACATATTGAAAAGTATTCCATGTCGTTTTCAAAGATTATTAAATTTTTGCAACACAATGAATCTAGTTATTTAAAATACATAAAATTAATTATTTCTAAGTGCAAGTAGTATTTTTATGAATGGTATTAGAAACTTACCACAATTTATTTATGTGATGGCAAAAATAATATAAGAATTGCAGCTGGGAAAATTCTTCTCCGTTTATTTTTCCTTATATTAAAGCATTTATTGATAAATGCTTTGAGCGGATACAGCTATATTTCGTAAGTATCAAGTTTTTGGATCGCTGAGTAGCTACTATACATTCATATATATATATATATATATATATATATATATATATATATATGAAAATAATAAAACCAGTAATTATTTATATTCTGTAGAGTTATCCAAGCGACAAACTTTTCTCGTTAAAACTATATTTAATTTTAAAATTACTTTTATAGTCCGTTTCCCAATTGAAATGACTAAACTTTTATAGTCAATGTACAAAATTATTGAGACGTTATAATGTAGTTTCAAATTTTTCACATTTTGTTAATAACTACAATAATTTATATCAATAAAACAATGCCACTTAGTTTACACCTCACTAATGTCGTAAAAAATGCATGTAAATTTCTATTATAAGTAATTTATAGATAATATTAGCATTGAAATAAAAGATGTAATTTAAATGTTATTTACTCACAAATGAAATGTTATGCCATCATTTTCTAAATGTGATGTCCTACTATGACTTCTGCATCAATTAATGGTACAATTTGTCATTTTGTAACACAATGCATTTGCTACTGTAACCTATATGAAACTAACATATTCGATTTTTCAAAAATAGCGCGCATGTCTAATTTTATCAAAGTACGGCTAGCAAAGTTGTCAAAGTATGGCACGCCCAATGGTTTTTAGGTCTATAGTTGCAACATAAGTAAACATTTTCATTTGATCATACGAAACTCTAATGATGTATTCGATATCGTTACAGGTGACATAACTTGAATACTGTTACAAACTTGAAAATAAGAATTATTTAGATAGTAGGAGTTTTCCCCTAAAGAATTATCTGCAAAAGTGATGAAATGCTAAAGTGTAAAATAAAAGATGGTCTTCTAATTCTTCGAGCAGATGAATCAGTATGCAACGATATTCTAAAAATAAAAGAATAGTTACAATAAAATATAAAAGCTTGTAAAAGTTTGCCTGTTCTTTGGAAAAAGTCGAAGGAATGCGCTCTCAGATTACCGTTTTCATCACGACAATGTGATGATAAACCTTCATCGCAACAACCCCATTTCACACTCAGCAAGGCTCTATTTGTTTAGAATAATAAAAGATAAAATATGAGGAATACGATTCCTGGATACTGTGGTAACAGTCTTCAAAAGGAAAAGGAAGATGGAAGACATCTGAGGAAGAGTGGATCGACGGGGTTCCGTCGAATGAAACAATGTGTAGAGCGCAAAGAAGACTATTTTGAAAAAGAGGAAAGAAATTGCCAACTTGCTAGTTTAGATATTTTGAAAACTTTATGAGTTACCACTTGTGGATTCTTTTATCGATTTTTAAACTTCCTAGTTGGAGTAAATCTTTATATAAAACGGACGAAAAAAATAATGTCATCATAACAAAGTCTGCGTACGTAATAAATACGCTTGTGGTACGCATTTCAAAACAAGTAATGAAAAATCTAAAAGTGAACTCAGACTACCGACTTATATATATATATATATATATATATATATATATATATATATATATATATATACATATATACATGTTGCCAATTTAGATTACACGCCTATAAAATCATTCGTAATATATTTCACCTAGCTTAACGATTCTTTCAAGTATCAATTTCAAGACCAAAGTAATTGAAAAACCTAATAAATTTTATTTTTAATAGGTTAAGTGATGACTTAAGTTATAAAATTTAAACGGTGTCTTAATTGGCCTTAATATTACTTTAAAAAAATTTTAAATACAAATCTCTGCAATATTTGATTACATAATTTTTAAATAAATTTTTAAAAACATACTCTCGTAAATGAGCAAGCCATATTCTGTGTGATAATGAAATAACAGTACTTTGTTTTTTAATTGTCATTTCAATTAGTGACGTGTCTTTAACTTGAAAATTGGGATAATACGAGTTAAAATGTTTAATTACGTAATTTCTTTCTGTAACATTTTCATGACATTAAGAGAAAACTTGAAATGTTTACACTAACATTTATTTTTCACTAATTCTCGGAGAGAAACTGTGGATAAATTTTGCAAGGTAAAAGATATTTTACCTCAGTAGCACGATTACCAAGTCTTACAGAGCCTAATGGGACGCAAAATTCAGAATTGGAAAAGTAAGCAGCACTTTTATTTGATTTAACCCTTTCTGTGAAAACCGTGGGCTCCCTTAGAAAATTATGCTCAAGATCTTAAAAATTATTACATAATACAATTTTGTTCTGCTGTATGTAGGTTTATGTGACTTAGAAAGTTACAGAGAGTCTACGTCTAATTTCAATATTAAATAACCGGCTACAATCACCGACGTAAGCTATGAACCGCCATTAATGGTCATGCAAAAGAAGTGGCGATGGATTGGACATATATTTTGAAAAAAAATGGAGTTATGGAAAAAGAATACACTGGAATGGAACCTTAGAATAGAGGGAATCAAGGCAAACTCTGACAAACTATTACCGAGAGGTGGAAGTTACTGGTTTCATTTAAAGACAACTCGAGAAGTTGGCCAAAAATTGTGTCCGTTGGCGAAAGCTCACTGAATGTCTTTGCATCCATAGAAAATATAGGATGTATCTAACTATCTAAACTTCTTTTCTTAGTTAAATTGTGTTAGTATCTTTATTTCTTTAATAGGAAAGAAATAATGTACGCACAATATGATAAGAAACGCGTACTTTTCGCAGAATGTTGTAAACATTATTTTCTCATATGTTCCGAAATCTACATGGAAATAAGAATGCGGTTTAGACGAAAAGAAGATATTGTAGTATATAAAGAAACAGATAAATATTTTCAGGTCTGTTTTCAATATTGTATCGCATATAAAAGATAGATTCAAGTAAGGCAGCCTATTTCTTACATGAAGTTACATATATAAAAAATAATATAACGATATCGCACGTATTTGAAATGGTATAAAATATAATGCCCTGATTACTCAGGTCGTATATTTCTACATTAAAACAAGTGATTCACTTTTTCCACATACCACGGCAATGGCGAAATTCAGTTTCGAATGTAAGGTCTAAATATTTTGGATAAAACTAAATATGTTTCGTTTATGCATTAGCAACTTTGTTTTTGGATCGCTCTTCGCTCGTCAAAAATTGTGCTGTATTAAAAATTTCTAAATTTGTAAACTTTCCCTCTCTAAGGTATACCAAAGAAAATACTCTAGAATGTGAAACATAGTAATAATACTCTATATAATTTAAACTCTGTATAATATTTTCTCTTTACAATTTAAATATATTTATTAAAACAAAATAAATGAACTTGTCCAGTGGAGAACCCTACAATTGGACGGGATTATTTGCGGCTTATGAAAGAGATCTCGTAATTAAATAATTGAATGTTACCTAATTGAGGAGTAGTGAAATAAGTAGTAATTTAGAGGATTTCAGTTAATGATGTTGATCTAGCATCTAAGATACAAAACTGCAGTTAAAAAGAGTCCACTGGTTTTCATGAGATACACGCGCAGACACAGTCTTGTATCGGTTTATTGTATGTATGAATGGTTTGATAAAGAATATAAAATAGCAACAGATATTTAATGTACCTCCTGCAACTTAATGTTACATAAGTATCCGTTCAAACTGATATTTGTTTCCATAGAATGTAATGCCACCAATGTTTGTTGACCATATTTGGTTTGACATAGTATAATTTACCAATTATTTTAATTTGGAAGTTAACATCATAATACCAATTTTTACCATCATTTGGAGCACCTAGATTAAATATTTAGTTACATGTACAAAGTCAATGAGACTGGAAAATTTTAAAGGAAGCTTCTATAGATGAGAATAAAAATCACCATTATGCAAACGACACGTTTAAACAATGTTCACTTCATCATTTCCTTTCATATTTTATTTTTTTTTTAAGAAAAATTTAATTACTCATACAGAAAAGTAAATATTGGATAGCGACTACGGGCGCAAGCTATTAATTCCAGTCTGAAAAAAGGTTCAATTAAAATGTAATATTTTTATTTATTACCCGTAGACTAAACTAATATTTGGAAAGGATGAATTTTATCTTTCAGTTTATAAAAATAACATAAGCTTATATCAAAAATTAAAATATAACAAAGTAATTTAAAATTTATTTAGGTAATTATTATTTTAGCCTTAATTCATCCACGTTTATCGAACGAATTAAAAAAAATTAAAATTTAATTAAGCGTGAAGTATATTTCCATAGTTCAAAGCCATTTAATTTTAATTGTCTATAATTTCATTGCATTTTTAAAACGTTAATTTATTTTTCTGTAGGTTACCTGCATTCATTTAAAAATATACACCCGTTTAAAAAAAACCCTCATTTTATATATAATATTGCATACATCCCATTACAATGGGTATCTTAGCCATTTGAAGGCCAGACAGCTCCCAAGGTAAATTTTTATTAGAAAAGTTTTGGAAATTTTTGGGATAAACCTCACATAAGCCACAACATGTGATATAAATTTAATTGAATAAACTTTCAGTCTTGTACCAAGAATAATAGCCTTAAAGATAAAATGATGCGGTTATAAATGGCGCCAGTTATTGGTTGACTTAAAGAGCTCGACTTTGGTTTCGCTGGTGATACGAGTCTAAACGGCAAGGTCGGTTTATAGATATGTTTTGCTAACTATAAATTGTTGTACTGTTATTATGTTGGTAGGAAAAGGTTTCTGAAATATTTATGAATATAACACCAGTTAAATGTGAGTACAACTCGCGTCATAAAGGTTTCTTACACGCTTAGGCATTTAAAGTCACTTTTGTGTACATTCCGTCGTAATATTACTTTTTAAACTGTTTTAAAAAATTATGTTATTCTTCACCATGTATATGTAAATAAATTAATAATTTATATAATATTGTTTCTATTTACAAATTTTATTATGTGAAAAAACAGATAATTTTATTATGTTATGGTACAGTAATATTATAAGTTAAACATAATTGTAACATGGGAAGAGACTTATTTCATATTTTTATGTATGTGTAATTTTTCGCATAATTAATATTGAGTGTACTAAGTGTGTAATATAATTAAAATATATTTAATTTTGAACGTATTTCATAGATATCCATTCTAAATTTTTCAAATATCCGATATTAGTTATACTGGGTAAATTACATTGCAAGACTTAAAATAAAAAATTATTTATATGATATTCATATTAAAAGTAGGTATCTAAAGAGATAAAGAATGAAAAATTAATAATTCTTTGAATACTATTTATTATGGTATGACTATTCAATTTATTTTTACCTATTCCTCGCCGAGACTGACGAAGTAGAATTGATACTACACTGACCGTTTCTGGAAAAAACGAGTTTTTCGCGAATAGTTTAAAGCTTTGAAATTGCTAACAAATCAGGTTTTTCATAAAATTACTCAAATAACGTAATATTCAACAACTCTGACGTTGATTACTAGACAGCTAAACGGACACACTTTTATATTAATATTTCTACATACTAAATAGTCAAATATGTACGTCATTTAATTTGCCTTGCGCTTTTTTATTAGCACTAATTCAGTTTTCAGTACTTTGCTACTATAATTATATACAAATAACGTAATATTCAACAACTCTGACGTTGATTACTAGACAAATAACGTAATATTCAACAACTCTGACGTTGATTACAAATAACGTAATATTCAACAACTCTGACGTTGATTACTAGACAGCTAAACGGACACACTTTTATAGTAATATTTCTACATACTAAATAGTCAAATATGTACGTCATTTAATTTGCCTTGCGCTTTTTTATTAGCACTAATTCAGTTTTCAATACTTTGCTACTATAATTATATCTCTACTAATATAATTTCACGTAATAGCGGTGCGATGATTTGTAACTTAATAGTAGATAAGTTTTATATTTCTCATCTCAATGATTTGCACAAATTAAATAAAAATAAATAATAAGCCATATGTATTTATGTATATTGATTGTGAAAAATATTTAGTCTACTTTCTGCATTTAAACACTCCTGTAATGAGGGGTGATAAAGAAAAGAGTACATATACTATCCCAATTGCTTTAAGTCGTCTATTGATTCTGCTTTTCTACTAATGATCTCGCGTCTAGCGAATTTTCTAAACTCCTTTTAAAGTATATTATTTTAATTATGAAATAATGTATATAGAAGAAAGTCTTCAAAATTTGGAATCAATTAGTTGGAATCAACCCAGTTCCGTTGGAATTAAATGCTGGAATCTGAACTGGTTCCAACCAGTTAGGTTGGTATCAACACAGAAACTCATGAAACTCTTCGAATTATTAAAAATCATGGATTTTTCTATATTTAAAATACTGAATTATTATTTATTCATAGTTTGACAATTTTAAAAATATATAATTGTTAGAATTATCAGAGTATTTATGGTGTAATGATGTGTTAACTTTTAAAACAATTGAAGTTATATTTAAATATATTGCGACGAAATATAGTTTTGAAATTTTTCATTCTTGACTTACAAATATTTCGCAGAAACTTAAAAAAAAATACAAAGAAAAAATATCTTGCAGTGCAGGAAAGATTATATTGGAACATTTATATATATAATTCAGGAATTCAATGTTAATTGACAGAGGATTTATTTCAATTGAAAAGAAACAATTTTTTTCTGCAATTATTTTTTTGCTTCTAGAAAAAGTAACACATTCATTAAATTACATTTTCGAAAATTTCTTGTATAATGTGAAAATTAAGGGAAAAGCTTGACTCGAAGCTCAACTACAATATAAGGTATGAATTTTAAAACAGAGGCCGAACAAGTTTACATTGAGCCGGTGGGGATTATAAAAAAGGGCGAGTCGTGTGGTGGTGATGTCTTTTACTTCCGCATCCGTAGGCCTTGTCCGCAACAAACCGCGTTTCATACGAACCTTCTAATTGAATATTTTGTCGCTTTTATTGGTATGGCTTTTTGTTATAATATTTTTACGTCTATATTATTTTGGTGTCTCTGAAAAGAATTAATGACTATGGTAGAGACCTAAATGTGGGATAATTTTAAAAAAATCATTAGGTCGCAAAAGGTATGCGAAAAGTTATTTTGTATACTTATTGCAATAGTACGCAGCAGATGATTTTGGTTAATATTTTAAACGACCAAAGCCATATTTATTGTTGAAATTTTTGCATCCAAAATTCGCTACCAAAGACTTACGTTTTTAAAAGTATTTATACGTATTCTATTTACTTTCATAAAGTTTTTCTTATATGACTTGAAATAAATTGAAATAAACAATATTCTTTTCAAGCTGCATAAAATTAAAAAGCTTTACTACATAAAATAATTGCTTTCCGAAACGTGAACTCGCAGTAAATGAGACTAATACGCACACTTGTGGTTCGGTCTCTGCACTTACAAAGGTATATATTAAATAAACACTTCTGCAAATTTAAAAAGCTTGTGTGTTTCAGTATTAATCTTAATACTTGGTAAATTATTAAAATAATTTTTACGTAGTGGAATTATGGTATGATATTTTTCTACTCTTCGTGGATCATTTTCATAAATTATTTTCGTTTATGTTTCAGTTATATTAATATTCACTAATATATTCAAAGATACGAACAAAATTTCTTTGAAAACTTTTGCTTTGAAATAAACGCAGTATAATGTTTGGAACTTGTTAGATATGACAGATATCTATTCATTTTTTTTCATTTTGGGTATCATAGTCTTTTTTCTAGATACACCTTAACATACATAACTGACGTTTAAAGAGCTGAGCTAAAAAAAGTCATTCTTTAAATCAGCTAAAATCATTTTGTGCAACTAGCCTTACAACTTTTTTTAATAAGGTAAGACGCTTCGTACCTCCTTCCGTAGTCCGCTGACTATCGAATGAAACTGTTTAATTGTTTCTTTTCATCTCTACCTTCAATTTTCATAATCCAATTCTAATCATGTCCAATCATGTCCAAAGTCCACTTTTCATGCGATCACAATAAGGGTACACCCTTCCAAATAAAATAAAATAATGTGATATCGGTTCATTTATATTGCTTGATAGGAGTAAATATTGGATATATGAGATACAATGTCCAAAAAATTACTTTATGCATTTATATGTATCTATGGTTATCTACCTATTTACTTTATTACTTTCTTGCTTACGTCAAGATAAGTTAAAAATTCGAAGTCAATGGGTTTACCTGTCATCACAAAATATTTTTTGTTACCACTTTCCGGCTTCATCCATGTAATATTATTTTGCTGGAGAGTAGAATTAAACCCCTTAACCATACCAAACAATTAATAACTTTCTTCATTACATCTACATTGTCCAAACTCGATCACTGCATATGTGTTATTCGTTATTGAGGAACTCTACAGGGTACCTTTAAATTATATGGCCAAGTCCTCGCCAAATTTTCATGAGATCATTATAGAGATAGATTCTGCCAAATAAAAAGAGTCATTTAAACTTGAGGACTTCCTCCTTTTTTGATGTCGATTAAGAAAATTCAAAACATAATATTTCCACATTAATATTTCAGTGTGACAACCATTTTAAGAGTGCTAATTCTTTCAATAGATTCTGAGAAAAAACTGCTCGAAAATCGGAGGTACACGTAAGTGATCATATAAACATTCCGAGTTCCGTTTTTTACTATCCCGTAGTATTTAAGAATTTCACACATTACGTGATTGTAGTCTATAAATAATTATAATATATCCACGAATTCATGAAATTTAATGGACAATCACACGTATTATATGCAGCAAAAAAACAATTCTTTTAACAGATTCTGAAAAAACTTCTCGAAAATCGGAGGTAAGCGTAAGTGATCATATAAACATTCCGGGTTCCGTTTTTTACTATCCCGTAGTATTTGAGAATTTCACGCTTAACGTGATTGTAGTTTAAAAATAATTATAATATATCCACGAATTCATGAAATTTAATGGACAATCACACGTATTGTATGCGGCAAAAAAATAATTCTCTGAACAGATTCTGAGAAAAACTGCTCGAAAATCGGAGGTAAGCGTAAGTGATCATATAGACATTCCGGATTCCGTTTTTTACTATCCCGTAGTATTTAAGAATTTCACGTATAACGGGATTGTCGTTCAAAAATAATTTTAATATATCCATGAATTTTTGAAATTTAATCACCCGTATTGTATGCAGCAAAAAATACGTGTAACCAAAAGGCGTCGTCACGAAACTAAGTTGTATCTACTCGTTACCTTAAAACTTCGTATTCCGTACGCAGAGCTACCGGTTTTGAAATAAGTAAATATAATTGAAAAATAAAAATTATTTTGGATTTCGATAAGAATATTTCAGTATTTGTATTATTTGCATACGAGTCAAATATGGACGCAGTATTTGGAAAGTGTTTTCGTTTATAAAGGAATTACGCTATTTAGCGTAGTCGGACACTAGATGAAACTTTCTTTTCATTGAAATAATATTTATTTGCTTTTAAAATAACGTTCTGTCCTATTCGTGATAATTACTACATACAAGATTTGAGTATATCTTTAGCAAAATCCGTACTTTACTGACAATTTAATACTGGGCACGCAAATGAATTACATAATCTTATTATCGAATGTGACAATAAAAATTCGCTTATTTATGTCACCCTATTCTGCAATTATCGCGTCAATTTTATTTTAAATGTAAATTTGATCGTTCAACATTAAGTGAAAATCCAGTCAGTACAAGTGGTAAGAAATACTTTAAAATAGTGAAATAAACAATTACGCCAAGAATCATTTTTGTTTGTCAAACAAATTACATAGCACTTTAATATAAACCAAACGAGTGTTGCATTTTTTTTTTTCATTTGCAATATTTATATTACGCGACATGACAATGGTGACATGGTGTGTTTGTTATTTTTGTCGGCACCGGTAGCAAAGCAGCGCAGCTTGTTGGAAATTACATACATGGTGTTAGAAATTACAAACAACTTAAAAGTATTCTTGGGACTAAACTACTGAATTTCATTAATTAATTTTTGGTTTACGGTTGAGGAACACCACATGATATATGAGGATACATTTAATGTCGAACAGTCAAATCCGCATTATATATACCTCATACATGTTAAAGAATTCCCTTTTTTTCAAAATAATTATTTGATTTAGAATATGTACATCTGGTAACTACTACCACTAGTACATCTGGTACCTTAGATCAATCTAAGAAAAATCAAATCACTCCATCTACTTAACCTCCATAAATGTTTATATAATTTTAATTCAAGTATATTTAAAGAAATATACAAGATCCGGAACATGAACAGAGTCCGGAACATGTAGTCAAATTACATGAAGCAAAAATCCGACGGTATTTTATATTAAATTTAATAATCTTGTATATCTCTTGTATCAACATTTTTTCTTCGTCTTTTATTACATTTTCCTCTTTCGCCCTCTCTCTTTCCCTATTTGTAGTTTTACCCCTTATTATATACTTACAAATAAAGGTTTAGATCTATAAAGAAGTTTCACTTCTGTCACATGTAGTGAGTAACACGCTATCATTTTTTTTTTAAATTCAGTTTAAGAAAACAGTTGAAGATTTTTATTCACCCCTGTTTTTGTGGGTCAAATAAAAGTCTATAGAAGGTTTAAAACAACAATTTTAGAAAACTTCGTCGTCTAAGTGGCTATAGGTTTTGGTGTTAGGAAATTGGTAAATAAATGTAATTAAAAAATGTTGCTTATATTATAGGGCAAATAACAAAAATAGCAGCGGATCTAATAATCTCGAGACTCATTGTTTTTTACATTTTAAGTGAAAGAAAAGGGCAATAAAAAGAATTCCCCGGACTTTCGGGCCAGTTTTCCCAAACAGGCCCCGGTAAACAGGCGCGCAAGTGTGTTCAAGGTCAAGTTCAAGGAGCGACAAATACAGAATTTATTTTTAAACTCATTTTAATAAATCAGTCTAATATTACGAATATGAAAAAAACGTTTTCTTAAATTTTCTAGTTTCGACATCTTTTGTTAAAAAAAAATGAGCTACGATTTCTGAGAAAGCATAAGAAATATTGCGGGAAAATAATTTTCAATATTTTAGTTTTTCTTTTAGAAGGACTCAACAAAATGATTTCAAATTTAATCAATTCAGAGATTATTTAATTTGATTATTCAGCTTTAACTTGTACGTCTATTCTCGTGAAAGAGAAAGCCAGGAAATATCTTAATTAAAAAAAGCAAGTTTATTGTGTGTTTGATTGCCGCAACAACTCAACCGATCACTGTGAATTTTGTATATGTTAATTGCCATAATGGTAATAAGTATAGAATACTTCATAAAGCAAAATATACTTTTTTACATCTTTTCTCGTGGAAGGGAAAGTAAGGAAATATCTTAATTATTTCATTGTGATTGCAAAAGCGAATTCGTTGTATGTTTGATTGCCACAACAACTCAACCGATCTCTGTGAATTTTGTATATTTTAGCTGGCATAATGGAGATAAGTATAGAATACTTCATAAAGCAAAATATACTCCTTTACATCTATTCTCGCGGAAGGAAAAGTAAGGAAATATCTTAATTATTTCATTGTGATTGCAAAAGCGAGTTCGTTGTATGTTTGATTGCCACAACAACTCAATCAATCTCTGTGAATTTTGTGTATGTTAGCTGGCATAATGGAGATTAATATAGAATACTTCATAAAATAAAATTAATTTTATGCGTCTATTCTCGTGAAAGGGAAAGTAAGGAAATATCTTAATTATTTCATTGTGATTGCTAAAGTGTGATTGCGTGTTTGATTGCCACAGCAACTCAACCGATCTCTGTGAATTTAAGATAAGAACCATTATTCTCCAATGATAAGATCCATTATTTTCACGAAAATAATTTTTTAAATTATATCACAATTTTTTCCTTTTCCAAGCGAGTGAAGCCGCGGGGTATAGCTTGTATATTTATAGAGAAAAAATGACCAACTAACAACTTTAAAAAGTCAACGTGGATAACTGATTATTTAAAAAAACCTTTTTAACAACGCGAACCGCGATCCAAGTACATTTAAATTGCGATAATTCAAAGTTATGATATATCGTTTTATAGAACAATATATCTGAATCGAAATCAATATGTATATATATATTGTCCGAAAGATATCTAAACAATTATAGATTTGCAACATTTTACTCTAATATACCACTATATTCACAAAGTATACAAAACAATTATACATGGTAGAGTTTAATATAATCTCACTCTCATTTACTTTCTTGTACGGTATCTTTCCCACACATTAATGATAAATCGATCTTGTACGTTGTATTAGTTTTCGGACATTTCTTACTTTCCATGTTATTTCTTAAACCAAAAATAAGAATATATGGAAAATAAGAGTCGTTAGAGACATTATTTAAATTTTCCTAGTTTATTAAAATCCTGAAAACTAATAAATTGTACTCAGAAATATGAAATAAAAACGCTTTTTAGGTTAAAAAGTAAGCAGATGTATTTTTTTTTTAATATGATCATATTAATAAAATTAAAGTTCACCGACATGTATATTTGTCATTGTGATGCTAAATTATGTTAATATAAAGATACAAAAAATGAAATATAAAATTTAAGAAATGGTTTTGTTCATCTCACCTTAGACTTTGTTTTAATGCGGTACGAAGCATGTTATCGAATGAAAGTATGAGTATTTTTACATGAGTATTATATACAAAGAATATAGCAATTTTACATGAGTATTGTATGGGTATTATATACCAAGAATGTATTATTTTAAAAAATTTATATATTTTTCTGGATATTTCCAAAAATATCTCCAAGAATATCATAGACAAAATTCTAAAAAAGCAAATTTATTTTAGTAATAACAATCCATGTTGGTTAAATTAATAGAATTATTTACAAAAAAACCGAACCGATTTCAAAATAACTACCAAATAAGAAGGACATTGAAAAGTATAAAATAATGAAAATACGAGTACATACGAAGGAATTTTGCGGTACAATATCGTTTCCGAATACAAATAATTTGCAAAAGACTGCGATTTTGGGAATCTATTCAAGTTGACGCTTCACTTTCTCTTACGTACACACAGGTGAATGCCACATTTAACCTAGCAGCAGCTCCAAACATTTCTAGCAATTGTATTATTTCTGTTTGAAAACGCTATTGTACCGTAAAGATTCCAACTTAGTACATGTATTTTCATTGTTATGTACTTCTCAGTCCTTTTCTTATTCGGTGGTTATTTAAAGTATTTAAAGTTACTCAAAATATCGAGGATTTATGAAGAACGCATTAATATCACATCTATTTAACGAAGATGTATATGGCGTTTAATGAACCTAAATACATTCGTATATACCTACATACATATGTACTGAAATATAAATCACATTCGCTCTTTCGGCTTCACCCTAGCCAGTAGTTCATACCTGTGTATTTATGTCCATACTACCTATCTTCCTCCTATTATAACATCCTAGTTATTTAACATCTTTCGATGTACCTCTACATACTCACCTTCAAACGTACATACTTACTAATATTTTAGTTATTTCACTTATTAATTAATTTATTTATACCTGTGTTTGCTTCTCTAAGTACTTACCAATTTATCGGTTACCTCATATCCCACGGAACTATTCATTACTGAGGAAGTATAGGATATACCTTCAAATTCTATAATCACATTTAAACCAAATCATACTATCATCAGATCATACTGAGTATAGACCCTTCCAAATAAAAAAGAAACATCCAGATTGGGTTATAAATGCCAGATACATACTCATACACAAAAAATGCACAGAACCTCATCCTTCAGTGAAGTTGTTTAAAAAAAATTCAAAACTTAATCATACAATATTTCCATGAATATATTTTAGAGTTTCAACATTAATTGATTTAAATATATGTGCGTCAATTTAATTTACAACTATGCTAATTCAAAATGTTTACATTGAAAATATTCCGAGAAAAACGGACACGTCAATGATCTTATAAAGGTTGCGGGTATCATTTTTTTCTACTTTAGTAATACGAACCGATAGTATTAAAGAATTTCTCGCATCACGGAATATAGCATACAAATAATGTATCCACGAATTCATGAAATTGAATGGAAAGCCACAAGTATCATACGTGTTAAGGACCACGTTTTGCTAACAGGTATTTTCATAAAACTAATACATACCTTCTCGTCGCGCCACTAAGCTTCCAATTCCGCACCTAGTACCCTGGAGAATAGAGATAAGAATCTATTAGTGTTTATATTATTTCATAACAAGCAAATACCGACACGGTATTGGAAAAATGTGAACTTTCCCAAATGTAAATACATTTGGGAAAGTTTACAATTAAATGAAACTACGTGATGCAGTATTATTTCTACTTTCTTTAATTTCTTTACCGCGACCTAAGTTTCGTTGTATTACATCTTCAGGTCAGCTATTAGCAAAGGTACTTCTCAAAGAATCTTTGCTACTAGCCTACCAGAAGATATTGTAATACAACGAAACCGACCTTGGTTTTCTAATATCCCACCTGAAGATGTTGTAATACAACGAAACCTAGGTCGTGGTAAAGAAATTAAAGAAAGTAGAAACAATACTACCTCACATAATTTCATTTAATTGTGAACAATGAATTTCTACAAAATTAACGCTAAATATATTCAATATTTGGGAAAGTGCTGCAATATTTGGTGTGGTAGGAAAGTGATAAAAGATTCATGTCATTTAAATTTATAAGAATATTTACGTATTTAATTTTGTAATGTCATGCTATCCTGTTTGTGAAAATTATTAAATACAAGATATGAGACCTATTCTTAACCTTTATAATAAATATACATTTTACCGACAATCACTACTGAGTACGCAAATCATTTATATAATGTTATTTTGTTGTGTTAGAAATCGAACGGTATTTCCGATAGTGTACATCCTCTTGTGCAAATATATATATTCGGTGGTGTAACAGAACTCACACTTTATAACATGTTATAGAGGCGGTATATTTTTCACTATATATATATATATATATATATATATATATACATATATATATGTGTGTGTGTGTGTGTGTCATGTGTTAAAAAAATATTTTCTCCATTTTCCAAAATTAAAAATCAATTTGAAATATTTAAAATAGGTATGGTCGATTGTTGAGTTTAAACTAACTTAACGCCCCATCTAAGAAAAAAACTCTATGTGATAAATTTCCAACAATATAGATTTAGTTGTACTTCAAGTTTATTTAATGGAATGTATAAACTTTGCAGCGTGAAGAAGACAATGCTGCTCTATCTATAATCAAATTATGTGAAACAAAGATTCAAGGTTATTATAATAAACCATCTCATTGGATTTGTGTTACGATACAAACGTTAGGACCAAAAAGTATTAATTTTGCCGTTGGATTATGGTAGTGCTATCCATAAGATCTTTGGCTTCCGTCGCTTAAGTGATTAAGGGACACAATATTTATCTACTTTGGGACCAATTATTTAAAGATCATCCTAGGGATATATACAACAGGGCTACGTTTTTCTTCATGATGTACCATTGATCGTCAGGGGCTGAATAGTATTATAAATTAGTGTAGCATATTTATATGGAAATCATTAGCGATCAAAAGTAATAAAGGTTGATTTCCATCATATGGTTGTAAAGATCAGTATATCATAATTTATTTTATTAATTAATTAATTCTTTATGAACAAAAACAGTTACTTCCCGATTTCATTATGAGCTATTAACTGTTGTACCAGGAATAATTTATGTTAGTAAAAATTTCCGAAAATCATTAAACAAATTCGGAAATTCAGAGAGACAAAAACCATTCTGTTGTAGACGGTCCGGCTATAGAAAATTCATATTCTTTTTAGAAAAATTAATAAATTTTCTGGAACTTCTTTCAGAATCTTTATTCAGACCTTATATTATTTAATAAATAACATTAAATTATTTCACTTTATCAAAATAAATAATTATACTTGTGCTACTAAGTAATATTCATAATAACAGTATAATAATAAAAGATAATAACTTAAAAAATAAATATAAGTTAAAAATAATAATGATAAAAACTGACACAAAAATAGACAATAATAATAATAATAATGTATGGGATACCTATTTGAGGGTGAAGGCCTCTCCATCTTTCACCCCTGACTCCTGTCAGCAACTATTCTCGTCCATGTGGTTCCTGCAGTCTCTCCAGCGGCGATGCGGCCTGCCCGGCCGACGGCTCGTGTCTCTCGGGTACCAGTGGAAAATGCACTCACTCCATCGACTGTCTTTTTGTCGTACTACATGAACCGCCATCTCTGTTTTAATTTGCAAGCTAATGTAACAGCGTAGTTCAGCTAGGTTCTTTCCCTGATATTATTATTACGGTGGCGATTTTGCAGCGTAATATTATGGGTGCTGCGTTCCGCAACTCTTTGAAAAATTTCTACTTTGGATATTGTCTTTTTTGTTACAGCGCAATCTTGGCATCTATATAATAGAGTTGGTAGCACTGCTATGTCCCATGCCTTTTTGTTTAATGCGAAGAGATGCTTTGAAGATGTGTTTTAACGACCAGTATTTATTCCGTGCTTTTTTTATTCTTTTCTCAACTTCTCTATTTGTCTGGTCATTGAAAGACATGTTGCATCCTAGATATGTGTGTGTATATTTATATATATATATATATATACACACATATATATATATATATATATATATATATATATATATATATTTACATATATATATATATTTTTTTTAATTTTTTTTTCTTCTCTTTTTCTCTATATTTGGTTTCCTTTTACCATTATATATGTTTTATAGGATTTAACTCTATTAGGTCACACTACCAACTCTCCTCATCTGGGACTAACAACAAATAGGACTTACAGCAAAATTTAAGTGATTTGGGCTTTCGCCATTTATGTTTAAACCTTTATTAACAAAATTAAAAAGAAACACACAAAATTAAACAAAGCTTTTGAAAAAATGTGTTGCAGTAGAGCTGTAAACAATTTGCGTGAAATGGGGTCGCCTTGTATTATTTCCCTTTTAAGCGGAAGAAAGAGACTACACTTTTGGTTCACTTTGACGGTTGCTTTACTTTTCTTAGATATTTCTTACAATATGATTCATTTTATTTTATACAATTTAGCAATTTCAGAGAATTTTTCTGTAATTTTGTCATACAACGAAACCTAATTCGTGGTAAAGAATTGAAATAAAATAAAAATAATACTGCATCACGTAGTTTCATTTAGTTAAGTTCTATATTTCTCACGAACGTAAAATATGGGTTTTCAGATTAAAACATGTCTATTAGTTACATGTACAAATATATTACCAATTGTTCGAGTAAATATAAAAATAGTACCTCCAACCTATATTTGACCCGTTAATAAAGCAATTTTAACATTTTTGCCTTGTATAAGATATAATTTATGAGAGTGTTTTTAAGTACAATAATATTTTTCAATTGATTTGCCTATGAATATGAATGTGATTTATCATACCAATTTATTACGCTTAAAAAGTGACAAAACGTTTCTAATAAACGATACCTTCAAAACAGTCTACTTGCTTATATTCGGAATTTTATTTAATTTCCTCCATATTTGCTTAGTAGTCTTAGAAAGATCTACTCTAATGACACCATATTCACTAGAATCTGTAAAAAAATATGGCACGTCGCTTTTGTTTATCAAGTCAAATTTACACATAATTTTTAAAATGGATTTAATTTAATTTATCAAACAAAGACAACAACCAACATTTTTGATAGTCTCTATCTGCGGATAAATAAGCACCTGGATTTATGAAAGAAGGTGGAGAATACTGGGCATAACAGCGTAGCGCAGAAAACTTAACAGGTAAGATTTGAGGTAAATAATAAAATTATAAAGAATTAACTGAAAAAAGTTTGGAACTACCATACGTATCTCGATACTATTTTGTCCGAAACGGTGGGAACCTAATAGGACATTATATCATTGATTGCCATGTCTAGGGTGACATTTGTTCAATTCCAACCTAGTGGTAGTCAAGGAAATTACCAAGGAGTTCGTAGAGTAAGACATCTGACGCAAAACTATATCTGGATTATTCTGGAGCACAACTACATATCACGAAGAAGCAGTAAATCAACGAAGAAAAAGTTTGATTACGTAGATTCAGCAACGGACTGTCCTGGCGGAATTTAAGAAGTATCACCAAAATTTAAAGTGAAACGAAACCTTCGATCCTAAGAATCATATCTAGAATCGATGACATGACGAAGGATTTAATTGCGACGCAAACCCATGTTTATGAATTTGGAATTTCATAACACCTACTAAGTGTAAAAAACATGCCAAGTTCAAATCTCAGTATTAAATTGAAAATATGTTATATTTTGTCCTTATATATTATTAGTTGAGTTTTAAAATACTCTTCATATTCCAAATTTGTGTATCTTTTGTATCAACGGTCTCATAAAATATGTTCTCGTTTGTTAGTGTAAGTCCAGGCTCAATTGCTTAGCGCAATCTATAAATTCTTTATTGCTAAAATAAAGTGTTAAATGCTTTGCTTAGTGCATTACTTAGTTACAGATGCATTACTTAGTTTCAGATTCTTAAACTTTCTTTATTACCATGCACCGAACTATGTACTTTCAATATACTTTAGATACGGTACAATATTACGAAACAAGTTCGGCTTTAGCAAATCAAGTTTTCTCTGAATATACGAGTTTAAATATAATTTCAAAAAGTGATACGTATGTACTGTTCTTGAATCTGTCCTTACCTTTTGGACGCTACTATTTATATTTTACCATTTTATTATTATGCACCGAACTATATACTTTCAGTATACTTTAGATACGGTAACCTAACCTAACCTAACCTAACCTTACCTAACCTAACTATATACTTTCAGTATACTTTAGATACGGTACTAGATTACGAAACAAGTTCGACTTTAGCAAATCAAGTTTTCTCGGAATATACGAGTTTAAATATCATTTCAAAAAGTGATACGTATATACTGTTCTTGAATCTGTCCTTATCTTTTTACCTTTTGGACGCTACTATTTATATTTTACCATTCTACCTTACATTTTTTTTGTAATTTCCCTTCTTGGTAAATATGAGTCCTCAGAAACGAAATGTAACTGTATAATTATATATCAGGAAGAAGAGGCGCACGAACAATTACTCCTCTACCTGAAGGTTGATGCTGTTGATGCTGGAAGTTTGATGCTGTAGTCTTGAGATTTTGAGCAAAATATGAACATAACTTATTCAATCATCTCTCACTTGTCTCTTGTTAAACACTACGTTATTGATGACCGACGCAAAATGTGGAACCGGTGCTTTCAGTGCAAATGATAAATTGAAACCTAACTTCTATCGCAAGTCACATTTTAATCGTGTTAGGTAGAAATTATTATTGGAGTTTATTTCATGTAAACTCCAAAAGAGTTCTTCTAAAGGATTACTTCTAATCTTGTACTATAGTAAACGTATGCTTTTATATTTCTTAGTATATTTTCAAAACATTGTTAACATGTAAACCTCTTTCTTCGAATAAAAAACTACTTACAGCAATGTTTGTGCGCTTTATTGACCAAATAAACATCGTCACTATGACCGTGTAATGCAACGTTTATTTTAAAATTTCTCTGAGGAAAAAAAATATTCTCATAAATGTTATCGGAGATTTCTCAATCATAAGCCTTTTTTCTTGAGATGATATAGAGATCTCCGATTCTATTCATCGGTTTTATAAAAAAATATGATATTTATTGTGATTAAATATAAATTTAATAAATAAATATCGAAATACGTTTTTCTTTAATTCGTTTTACGATTACTATTACCTAATGTATAAATCCATCTATACAATTTCTAAAATTTGAGTGTGATAATAAAAGTTAATAACCAACTCCACTTGTGGACTTCAGTCTGAAAAAAAATTGGGTTCTAGAGCTTACATACTTACTACTTACTATAAATTTTAGAGGTAACGTGCACATAGCTCTACTTATTTTCAATCTTTTTATTGAATGTAGAACGAGGATATTACAGATTATATTCAAATACTAAGGTGATTCGAATTTTTTTTTCTTAATTTTAGGTTTAATATTTTTGGAAATAAAGGAGGGATAGAAAAGATATATTTTTTGGGTATTTTTCAGTATATTACCGGGAATATAATATCTAAAATTAGGAAAAAAAAGTTTTGAGCCACTTTTAACAAATCATTTCAAACATTAACTTATACTCGGCTCACTATTGAGACATACGCGGATTAATTTGCTTTATTACTATGCCTTAAAAAATTCCCCCTTTCTACATATTATCAGCAAATGGTTTACAAGAAAAAATCTTGTGTCAAATGGAACGACACATTGGCGAGTGATACTGCAAGGCTTTCGTTTTTTAATCCTATATATACAAAAAAAACATGTTCAACGAACCCGTGGTTATAGTTTTTGAGGCGGAAAAAAACGAAAATGCCTCTTGGCACAATTTACATATAATACCAGATACATACTTTTTACTCTATTAAAAGTGTATTTTGCTCATCTGTAAGTATAAATTGAGAATAAGTTTATATATCATGAGTTCCTCGAATTTACTAACGGAGCGGTGATATTGTTTTCATATTTAATCGGGTGTATGGCCTTGGTATATTTATCTATGAAAGTTGTTTATAACTTATATAGACAGTTTGAATAAAAGGGTAACTCTGTTGTACAGGATTTTAAATGGAATTCTTTTGCTTGCTGTCCGTTCATCTGCGCACGATTCCTTTAAGCGGACGCGCAAGCGTGCGCCACACGCGGACGGCATGTTCAGAATAATTTAGAATTTTTTAAACCCATTGTCATTAAGTCGATAACAAAGCATACGACCTTTGATGGCGCGGCGTACCGCAGGAACCCATGTTCGATTTCCGGCCGCTCGCCGAGCGGGTCTGGACTGATATCGGGTTAGCTGTAAGAAATTGATCTCTTATCAATAGGCCATATTCAGTTATGTACATTCAAGTATGTAAATAAAAGTGAAGAAAATAAATTGTGAAGAACACACGTTTTCTATCAATTTACAAACGCATACATCACCAATATAAAAAAGTTTATTTTGGAAACTCGATATCATTTTAAGACCTATTTATCAATATCTCAATGTGCACTGGATTTTTTTCATTTCTCATTTACATGTATAGAGTGCCCCAATACTTTTCTCATAATTCTACTATTTCATTGTCTAGTTGTTCATAGAAGACACCTACATAGTGCGAATAGATGCTTATTTTATCTACATAGTGCCAATAGATACCCAATTTTATCTACATAGTGCCAATAAATGCCTATTTTATCTACATAGTGCCAATAGATACCCATTTTACCTACATAGTGCCAATAAATGCCTGTTTTATCTACATAGTGCCAATGGATGCCTATTTTATCTACATAGTGCCAATGGATACCTACTTTATCTACATAGTGCCAATGGATACCTACTTTATCTACATAGTGCCAATAGATGTCTATTTTATCTACACAGTGCCAATAGATGGCTATTTTATCTACATAGTGCCAATAGTTTCCGATCAAAATGGTTATAACACAGGGCAGATAGACGGACCGACAGACAGGCGGACAGACGGACAGGAAAAAATTACAAGGGGTCCGTTCGTACCACTGGGCTACGGAATCATAAAAAGCAAACGTCTCCACAACTAATGTTTATTATAAATTATTAACTAACAAAGATCGTCAAATAAATTTTATATCATCCGTAAGCTCATAGGGTAAGGCTCACACACTTTTATTATAATTTTAAATAGCCTATCTTAATAAATGTACTTAAAATATGGAAACATATCGCCCACCCCCAGCTCCATTTCTAGGACTACTGAAGTAAAAATCATGAAAATAATAGGCTTTCTATAAGCGTATTAATAAAACTATATAGGAAAATTATAATGGTGAGTCTAAATCTCAAATTTTTCGAGAAATTCACAGTATTTCGGACTCTATAAAAGATGTACCAGGCAATTTAATTACATTGAAAAGCATAATATTATTATTTGTTAATGCTTTAAAAAAATACTAGGTTTCCTTAAACGTTTGATCGTTTAAGCGAAGCTAAGTAGGTGCGCAAATTTTATAGCATGACTACCACTTCCGTTCATAGTAACATAAACTTAAGTTCCATAATTTTTTATAAACACATTTACAAATGTTTCAAATATCAAATATTACAAGGTAAGTACCGTATCCTAAGAAAAATTGATCAGATTAGATAAATTGCTTGTTTCCAACTATATAACAAATTTTAGAATTATTTGCCAATATTTCACTTCTATAATTATATAAACTTTGAATGTTTACTAATGTCAAATATATGTAACCACTCTGCCCGTCATAAACACAAATACCTCAATAAATTTCAACATCCGTGTTGAACTCAACACCCATGAAGAACAACCTATCTAAATGGAATAAGCATAAGACTAAACCAACTGGAAAGCTTCACTATCGCCTTCATTAATAGAATTGCGAAGCTTACCTCTGTTATTAAAAACAATATTAATTTCACCATAACTATAAAACTAAAGAAATTTGCCTATATTTCCATAAAACTGAGAACCCTTGAGACTAAAAATGCATACACGAAGATTTTTACAATTAAAGGTAAAACGACCTTAAACAATCCCAACAAAGAAATAAAATTTGTATATTGTTATGGAAATACTGAAAATTATTTGTCTAGCAAGGTGTTCATTTTTAGAAAATGTATTATTATTGCGAGTTTTCAATAAATATCGATGCAATCTGAGCCTGTAATTTAGAAATTATAATATATTAAGTGTAAATTTAACAGGCGTAAAAAAAATATTAGTTATTAAAAAGGACAATCTCGAAAATATATTTGTTTGCAAACTAACACCGGTATAACTGAACGACCGAATTTTTTTTTAAATATGATCACAAACTTTCATATTGAACTTTTCAGAAAAACAAAACTAAATTTGTAAGTTTTTCTTTCGGCAATATTAGAATTGTTTACTATTCGCTCAATATATCAGGAAAATTAAAAATTTATCTAAACGCATACCATTTCTCTTAAAATCATTAAAAGAAAAACAATGAGTAACACCAGTCAAAAGGAATTCAAGATATACCGGACATAATATAATATAATTTACTCTTAAATATTTTATATCGTTTTGATAATACCTAATAAGAAACACAACTTTTACTATAGTCTCCAGTATCGATCATAGCTTTCAAAGATAATTTTCTCAAAATTTGTTCCTCACTGAGCTTTAGGAAATATAAAACGGATACAATCTTGATGCTCAAATAATACGAATTTGTTTTTTCTTCATACTCTCCAATGGAAGGAAAAGTGAAATTTTCCTCCAATTTGCACACACTTTGAAGGCTTACGCCGCGAATGCTTGCTCAATTTCCTGTGAGGCAATCGAGCGAGTATTCGCAGTCTCATGCATAATAGATGACGGCCCTCATTTGTTTCGTCTCAAATCATAGCTTAATGTTAATTCGTTCCATTGCGCTTATATTATGCTACTTGGGCACTTGAGTGATTGTATCTATGTCGATTTATTTTTAATTAAACTTAAATAAATGAAATATAAAATGGAAATAAAAAATAGAAATAAATATCTTTAAAATAAATTTGGGCAGTCAATTTTATAATCCGAATTTGAAATACGTATATCTTTTCAAGTGATTTCTGAATATTTTTTAGTTTAAATAAGTAAACATAATGAAAATAATTCTAATAAAATTTTCTATAATGACCAAATCTTAAGCTCTTTATTCATGAATCGTCGGATGAAAATAAATAAAGCAAAATTCGAAAGAACTAATGATTAAACATTACTAAATGTTTTCAAACAAACATCCTTTTGTTACTTTACACGAATTACGAAAATAACAAATAATTAATAAATGTAATATTTACACAGAAATTTGTTATAAATTACGAAATAACGCAAAATAAACATAGTTATTTGAGTAACAAAGTAAAAGTTAAACATAATACTCGTAATATATCAGTAATTAATGATGTTAGACGTATAGATTATTTGGAATGCGACCAGGTAAATAGTAGGAAGATTAAGAAGATAATGTGTTCTTGCTATATAAATGTACAAACGATGTAAAAAAATGTAATTCTATTCCAAAATAAAATGTATTCCATGACACGCAATGTATGCGAAACTTCATATAAATCGATTGAGTAAACGAGAGGTAAAATGAAACAAAACGAACTCACTTCATAATATATTAATGAAGGACTGTATGTATAATATTATTTTTCTATTAGATATTTATTATATTTTTGTATGAACCAAAAATCCCATTACATTTTTAAACTTTTCTTATTAATTTTAATGTATGTTTGGTCAAATTAAGTTGAAAAGATAGGTCAACTTCTAAACATGTCATACTCTAATCTAAACTGTAATAATCTCAAGGCTGTATCTACAGATTGTTAGATAGCTATAATCTAAAGAGAAATCGTACTGAGAGTTTACTGTTACCAATATACAATAATAATGCCAAAATGTATGATATATTTACATACAAACGAACATATGTATATATTTCAATAACATTTTCCATAATTACATTCCTTGCAAAATATTAACTTGGCGTAAGAGGAAAATGTAATAGAAAATCAGAATTTGACATATTCCTGTAATGAAGATTTTCGTCTCCATCGATAAAAGCTTTCCTAAAAAGTTTACTTCCTTTTTCCGGCTTTGTATTTAACGTGATTCAAGGGAAATGTTTGGTTTTGCGGTGTTTTATACATTTTGATCACATATAAGTCAGTAATTTGAGAAAAATATTTTTACTTGGCATGTTTGCTGATAAATTTTGAATTTTTAATGGTTTATTTATATCTGGGGGATTTACTTTAATATTACTGTTTCATATTGCAGTCATTTTGTATTGTTTAAGCACTGCATAATCCACTTCTAATTGAATGTGTTGATTACATAATACAATAATGTATTTTCGTTATTTCAGGATTATTTATATATTTTTGTTATAATATTTTGCAGACTCCGAAAGAAAAAAATTATCAAAAATTTGTTTAATATCTGGGAATTCTAAACATAATCTTTGCATCAATCTTTACATAGCGGTGTATACACTTCATGGCTGATCTTTCTCAAACTACTTTTGTGCCGCTGTAAATTTCAGTCAACATTTAAATAATTTTGTATCACTTTTAAATACAAAATTATTCCTACTTGTTTTATTTTATTTATATACTTACTTATTTATACATATATATATATATATATATATATATATGTATATGTATATGTATATGTATATGTATATGTATATGTATATACATATATATATATGTATATATATATATATATATATATATATATATATATATATCATTGATGAAATGTACTTGATTTTTTTTTCAAGTAAGTTGTGTGCAGGTTTACTGTACAAAATTCTACCCATATAAATTAAGTTTATTCATAAAGTCAATTCATAAGGTTTAATACGTTTTAGCCTTCTCATATCATGAGTAATATCTAAAAATCGAATAGCTTTCACATCGGTATAGTTGAGGAGTTATTTTTCGGGTTTAATAGCACATTCTTCGATAACTTCGTTAATCCATCTTATGCCTAAGTCGTGAATTTCTTGATTAGATACTTAATAATATGCATTGGTAATCACATGCAAGAACTTGTTTTGGCCTTGTTGGATTACATTACGCATTGATTGCTTGGTACAGGCCCACAACTAGATACCATACATTCAAATAGGTGTGACGACAGAAAGGTAAATTAGTCGCTTATAGTGGAGGTTAAGCTTGGAATAATGTACAATCAACCCCAGCATTTGTCATTGTTTCAACCTGAATTGCTCAGCTCTACTTTAACGTGGTGTCTCCAATTAAGCCTACTATCGGATGGAGTCTAAGATATACTTTGCTGCATCTGCATGCAGGACTTGAATTCTGTTTATCGCCATTTAAATGTGACACGAATGGATTTTGACTCACTGAGTAAAACAATCAACAGCTGTTGATTTTGACAAGTATTTTTTGTAAATTTACCTTATACTACCGTTTCATCAATATAGGTGGCTGTAAAGGTTTTTCTCTGTGGTGGGAATATTAGCGGTATACAGACGATAGATATCCTGAGATATTTCCTTGCGGTACACTTGCCCGGACTGGATAGAAACCTGAATACGCAACACTCTGAATCGTCTATCAGATAGATAGGGTTTAAGCAATTGACAATAATTCACAGGTAGCAATTTAAAGCCTGTGATGCGTCCAGGAATACTGCAGGGCAATATTTTCTTTCCTCGAGTGCCTTTTGATTATGGTTATTACTTCACGGACTTGGTCGATGGTTGAATGTTTATTTCTAAATTTAAACTGAAAATCTGGGACATTCACGAGTGGTTCAAATCATTTCAGCAATAATTTCTCAAACAATTTGGATATTGAGAGTAACAGCGATATTGGTCCATGGTAGCGATGTTATCTGTTTCGCTGGTTTATCAGATTTTTGTAACATAATTATTTGCACTCTTCAAAGAATATTCGAACAACGTTTAAGCCAATACAAGCATTATGTAAGTATCTTGGGATGATAATAGCTTTACACGAATATTCCCAACACAGGCCAGGAGATATTTTATCAATGCCAGGTCATTTTTAGGGTTAGACCTCCATCTATTTCTTATGCTACTTCTATTAGAGTAATTATTTTGGTCGTTGTCACTAATTGATACACTGGAGTTGGATCAATACTGGACTGAATATCACGGGGTTGGAACATTGATGACAAATGGAATAATGGTGCCGGGTGTTGAACAAAGACTTCAGCTTTCTTTTCATTTATTCTTATCCACTGACTGCGTGCATTCTTGAGAGGTGGCACTTAAACAAGGGGTTGTTTAAATTGCTTTACTTATGTTCATCACCTTATGTTCAATGTAATTTCTCCTAAAAATAGTTTTGAGTTATCAGGTTTGGCTACTACTTTATCAGTGGGTGGCGTGATTGGTAATTGGTAGATGTATATATCATATTATATTGATGAATTTTATAAAGTATCAAAGTGTAATGAATCGATATTCAATATTGATATTCGCTGCAGAATGAGTTATACAAAAACACCTTTTACCGACAAACAACGTCACAATACCGACTACATCAAAGTGAATACTTTGTATATTCCGCTCGACGCGCCCGCACGTAGAGGTATGTAAATGTTATTGCAGAATATAAATACATTCCAAATAAAAGTGGAAAAATCATATTTCTGGTTGAGAATTTCATTCCGAAGGATGCTTGGTCTTGATCTTGGGGAAATATTTCTTGACACAATGTTTAATTGTCTCATTTGGCTTAAAATATAGATCAAACAAATTTATGAATACGTCGATATATACACGTTTGTTAATAACGCGTTTCTAATTTGTTTCATCGTCACACATAATATACATTTGTCACTTGTTACATATTTTTCGATTAATTCGTGACTGTTTATGGGGCAACTGTTATGTAAAGACGTTTAAAAATGAAATAGGTATATAATATTATAGAATAAGTATAGAGTTTTAAAATATCTGTCTTTAATTCTGTTAACGAGTTTTATGATTACAATTAAATATTCATTGTATATTAAAAAGGTCACCATAACTAGTCTGTCGTTATTTAATTCTTCTCTCTTCAGATATTCAAAATGGCAATACAATAGCTATGTCTATTTTGGTAATTTCAATCCTTTGTTTTTTTTAAGATAAACATGAATAATATAATAGGTCTATTTTAACTTTGCATTTAACTTGATTCATAGGAATATTACCAAAAAAATATTCAATGGAAGGCTTAAGAATGTTGAAATAACCTGTTTTTTAAGCTATATTTTTGGCTTTGAGTTTTGTTTATTTTTATTGACTTAAGTTATGACGACATTTATGTAAGATTTTGTAAACTAGTGAAGTTCAATTTGATCTAATGAAATGAATTACCGAATTTACTAGTAACACTTGATTAAGCAAAGCCATTTTTTATTTTATTCACAAATTATTTTGTTATGATTTACTTACTTCATATCTATTGCATTCAATAACATTTATAAATACTTAAAAACGCGATTTTTTATATATTAAAAAAACATGTTTTTAGGTCTAAATTAAGTTTCTTTTTTAGGAAAATCCTCATTTACATAATATTAGTAAAGTAACAAACACCAAAACTTAAGTGCAATATGAGGTAAACATCTAAATGTTTTCTATATCCGAAATGTTTTAATTAGGTGCTGATGTAAAGTTTTTCATAAACTCATTAATATTACTTTCCGCAAAACGGATGTCTTAGAATTTCTATTTCCTCATTTCATTTCATCCCGTCTAACGTTTCTTTATAAATTTATTTTTGTTTATTTTTTCTTTAACGGTGAGGACGTAAGAGAGAACCATTTGATTATTTGAAAGTCAAAGAATCAGTAAATTACTGCGATGTGTTGTTATAAGAATGTATAAAAATGTTTATTAATTTAATGAATATAACCACACGTATGTGGCTCATTATTAAAAAATTATGTTCCGTTTTTATCCTTCAAAGTAAATTACATGTATCTCAGTAATGATTATATTTCCCGAAATTTCTTCAAACACCCATTAGTATTACATTGTTACATTAAAATAAATAATTATATTTCGGTGAGGATTATATTTCCCCCATATTAATCATTAATCGTTACATTAAAATAAATAATTACATCTCAGTGATGATCATATTTCCAGAAATTTCTTCAAATATCAATTGGTTACGTCTATTAAAATTGACTTACTGTTTAAAATGAAATTTGCTTACCTCTGAGCATTCGAACGATAAATCTTTACTGCATTTTTCTATATGCATGCCAACAAAATTATTGGCACTAATTTTGTATTATTAAAGGTTTTTGAAAACCTCATTCAGGACCAATTTCCCTTTTGAAAATATGTCACCAACATAGAGACAAAGCTATATGATACCATTGACTTGTCCTATATAAACACATTAATCAGCTAAACTTCTGGTAAAGCAACTAGTACAATAGTATTAATGAGTTTATGAAAAACTTTACATCAGCATCTAATTAGAACGTTACGGATATGGAAAACATTTAGTTATTTATCTCATATTGCATTTAAGTTTTGGTGTTTGTTACTTTACTAATATCGTGTAAATGAGGATTTTCCTGACCAAGAAAGTTAATTTAGACTTAAAAAGATTTTTTTTTAATGTATAAAAATCGCGTTTTTAATTATTTATGAATTTTATAGAATGCAATAGGGATGAAGTAAGTAAATCATCATAGATAAGAAAATAATTACTAAATAAAATAAAGAATGGCTCTGCTTAATCAAATATGTTACTAGTAAATTCTAAATGTCGTCATAACTTAAGTCAATAAAAATAAACATTACTCAAAGCAAAAAACATAGCTTAAAAACAGGTTATTTCAACATTCTTATGTTTTCTGTCCCCATTAATCAAATTTTATTAAGACTAAATAAAACTTAATTTCGCAACATCTAAGTGTATATTATAATTTACGTAGCGTTTTATCCAACTAACATACCATATCTGGTTCCATTTCAGTCACTCACTTAGTATTATGTACCTCTTTTTAAGTCAAATAAGGACACTGTGGTGATATTAAATTGCTGAGCAGCTATGAACAAAAGCAAGTGTATAGATAACTAACTCTAAGTAAAACTATTCCGATGTGATCTAAGTCTTCAGTTTGTGCATGTCTTTTTGTTGAGATTCGAAATTTATGATGTAGACCTATTAGCTCGACCCTAACGAGAAATACCCGTGTATATGCTACTGGTTTAATGTTCTAAATCTTCTTGACCAACGTCCATGTTTTATTTCGATGCTGGGATTCCATTTCTCTTTCCATTGTTATTTCCTACCCGAGGAAGCTGTCGAGAAGCAATAAAGTCTCCGAGTTTGCTGATTTTATTGCTTCTTAATAGTTTAACGGCATGAAGCTGAATGAACCCTCATTGTAGCACAGATAGTAATTTCAGTTGTTTCGTAAAATCTTTCCTTGTTTTTGGTCTAATGTTATATGTCAAGATGCCGGAGTTTCTACACTTATATTTCGTGAAAATTGCTTTTGACTCTACAAGGATTCATTTTTAAGCGTATTTTCCGTATTAGACTCACAGACCATGGTAACTTTTGCAGGCTCTGAAATATTACGGGAGCTTTCGGAAGTGTGAGGTATAGTCGACTCACACTTAGACGCTATCAGGGTCATTAGGACACAGTTTCTCCTGGCGGTAGATTACAGAAAGACTGAATAGTTGTTTTTTATCACGTTCTTGAATAGGATATATATATATATATATATATAAATATATATATATATATATGTTTTTACGGCATCTGATAATGATCATTCCAGTTGACCTAGGATCACATTTTTTTGTCTTTTCTTTAGTAGATGAACCATCGCCCGAAATCTTTTTTCATCGAAATAAAAAAATTAAGATGACCGATACTTGTTTTTTTCCGATCACATTTCTTCTAGAACTTTGTATTCTAATGCTCGTGTTAGGGGTATATGGGCTATGTAGGTAGCTGTAAATTCTGTATCTGTCCTATTTTGTTTCAATGGATTGACATCAATTGGCAAAAGTTCACTACACGATGTAGTTTTCGTTGAATCACAAAAAAAACGATACAGAAAGCCAAATTCAAAAGGTATATTATTAAAATTTGCTTGTGTCTTCACATCGCTGCTATTATGTAAAAGAAGAGGAAACGATAATTTATAAAATACCAAATCTAAAATAAATCTTATATGAATGTGCTTTTAAAGGTTAATAAGATTCTTCAATTAACTGACCTCTGAATTTGGCTATTATTTATCGTATTTGTTAATTAGGTTCCGATTGTGATAAAAAGTTTATGAAACGATAAAAGTGACAAAAGATACCTTTCAAAATATTTTATATACTGACACTGATTCATTTTCTTTATTATGATGAATAAATAGATTCTACATGACAATACACACACATTCACATACAACAATACATGAATAATATATACAATTATAACATCATTTTCACGAAAATCTGGGTAAAATTTTGACATATTACTCCTGTTTATCAAGTTCATGTCTTAAAAGGATAACTGAATAAACGTAAGTGTGATCTTATTAGGATTAAGTGTCTGTCTGTTTATCACAGCCATTTTTACACACAGTCACAGTTTCACAGTTATGAAACATTTTAATCCGATAATATCTCAATAGCAAACACTCAAAAATATTTATATTCAAGTTTGAGGAGGAGATAAATTAAGTACATGAAAAACATTACTTAACTTCATAAATAGTGTGGAGCATAGCGTCAAAAATATTTTTTGTCATAATTTAGTGATAAAATATCTTCAAAAATATAATAAAAATATGCAAAGAGATATATTCTCCCCGTTATTTCCTAAACTACTCATTATAAAATTATAAAAAATAGGGATGTTTTAAAACCTACGCAAAGGTTGCAGGAAAATTGCAAAATTTTTTTTGAATAATACAATTGTTTAAATAAGTACCAAGCTTTTACGAATAAGAAAGATATTTTGGTCAGATGTTTTTACGACTAAGGAAAATATTTTGATGAGAAAGATACATTGTTTAAAATGAATATTTATAAATAGTTTAATAGAAATATTATGTACCCTTAAATGTTTATAAGTGCCTAAATATATAAGGATTCCTCGTAGTGCGAGTTTTGCTCGAGCTTCACAGATCTTTTAGTTTCTTATTGAGGAATAAAATATTTTTATGTGGAAACATCCAGTTTTAAACAATCGAATTATGCTTAAAAATGGATGTGGTAGTAAAGGAAAGTGGCACGGAGAGTGAAACCCAATATTCTGGCCCCAAGTCAAAACTGTACTTTTTAGCATGTATAAGACTTATAGAAAGAAAAGAGCCTCAAACGGCAACTTCAAGTCTATGTCGCCGCTGCCTTAAATTTATTCTTCAAATATATTGATGCGTTACCACTTCTCCATCAGATATACTGAGGAAGAAGTGGTAAAACGATGCAGAGGAATTTTGATTATTTGAACCTAACGGCAAACTATGCTTACAGAATTTTGGTGTATTGGTAAGATTTCAAAATAAAACATATTATACCCAGCACAGGTGGGCATGGCAAAACATTGTGGTAATTATTAAAGGCACGAACTTTATTTAGTACCTGCTAAATTTTAAAAACTTGCTCCAAGTTCAAAGTTCGACAATACATTGAAATACAAAATGTTTGCTTTCTTTTTTTTTAAACTTGAACCAGAAATGAAACATAGCAAAATTTTAAATTTCAAGCCTTTTATTGTTGAAAACAGTCGGAAGAAAACTTAACACTTTTTTTGCCAAGAGTGTTTTTGGATGAATTTAAATATCGCCCTAAAAATGTTTGGATGTATTATAGTTTTAGCTTCTAAAAATGTGTTCCTGATTCTGAATATAGATCGAGGCTCAGCCGAATACCAATTTTTGACATTCTATAGAAGGTAGATTTTAAGATTGAAGGTAGATTATGATAGAAGGTAGATTTTAAGATTTTAATAAGAATTTAAAGATTGTGCTAATTACACGACTAGCACAATCTTTAAATTCTTTATAACTAAAATTATGTTTATATGATACTAACAGTCAATTACTTAGTTACAAACTCATAAACTTCCACCTTTCTTTGAGTCTTGATATTTAAATTTACAGGTTTTTGAGTAAAACGGGAACACAATAACATATTTATCCAATTCCATCAATTGTTAAACAATACATGATTGACGAATGGGGTGCGATAACTTTCAATGCGAGGGATAAACTGAAATCTACCTTCTATCGAACGTCAAATCTTGATAGGATCAAGTAAATATATTTGTTGGAGTTTACTTTGTGTAAACTCCAACAGTGTTTTAGGAAGGATTACTTTTAATCTTGCACTGTATATACGTATATTATTATTTTTTTCTTAGTATGGCCTCAAAACATTGTTAATACTTAAATCTATTTCTTTGAAAAAAACCTTGACTTACGTCAACATTTGTAAGCTTTAGTGATCAAAGTAGCGTCGTCTCTATAAATGTTTAATACAATATCTATCTTCAAAGCCTCTCTTTGCGGAAAGAAAATCATTGTCATAAACATATTTTTGGAGGATTCTCAGTCATAAGTATTTTCTCTTAGAAATATGGTAAAACGAAAGAAAACATGTAATTTACTTATTCATAAAAGTAATTTTGTAGACTTTGTCTATTCGTGTAACTCATACATATTTTAATAGACAATAACCTATTGAAACAGTAAGAGATCGAATATAAATACTTTGTTAAAGATACGAATTCGTATAACATCATATTACTCAATGCTATATAACACAAAGTTTTAGAAATTCGTACATTAACAATTAGTGAAATAGTGTTTTCATTAGTGGAAATAAACCACTTAACTCTTTATTTCCAACGTCGACAAGTGATTTTTTCACCGTTTTCATTTATTTATTTAAAAGAAAACTCATGCTACATCTTTTTTTCAATAGTTTATTTTTATAACGGTTTATTTTTATAAAAAAAATACAAACCCAAGAATTTACAATTAGACAGAATTTAGATCCAGGAATGGTATATAATTCAACTTAAAATGCTAAAAGGTATTAAGGTGAATACCTTCACTATATTCAAAAGACAGTTTAAATGGAGTAAAATTTTTGAAAGTACATTAGATTACAGATATGAATTCGTGCAAAAATTTGTCGACTTCTATTTGAAAATTTTTTGTTTGCAGAGAATGTACCAGAATTTCCCAGGTTGCGTGCATGTGGCTTAACTTGGTTACTCAAGCCGTATTCCCTATTTTTATATGTTTTATTAAAAATATAGAGAGTTTATTACAAGTTATATTTAAATACTAATATTAATATATAATGAACAAAAACTTTCACGATTTTATAAATTATGTATTTTTATATCTCTTATTTTTTAATACTGTATTTTCGTATTCCTGTATTTAAAACTAATGGTTAATCCATTATACATGTATTATAAATAAATCACTTCATGTATTTTTTCCTCTTCAGACATCGGATAAATTTTTATATTGATGTTTAAAATCAGCCAGAAGCATGACTCTTTAGCCCATTGATAAATATAGGAACGCTCAGCTTAAAAATATTATAGACGAAATTTATTTTAAATTTATTTATTCTACGAAAACAAAACTATTTTCAAATAATAACGACAGAACTGATGGCAGTTTACCATATCACTACGAATAAAAATTAAAAGTAGTTTCGTTGACTGTAATAGCTTGTTCTTGAAGTGATAGTCTCATAAATATCCGTGTATGCTTTAGCTTACAAAATTGTTTAGTTTATAAATAGACCAAAACTATTTCAATATGTTAAACCGTTTGAGTTTGTGAGATCAAAATTGTAAAGGAAAGCGAATTCCAAGACACCCACGTCGCGTCGCGCCTCTCGGTATTGATATTCGCTACAGAATGCGCGGCTCTTTCATCAGAATCCAACTTTATAATACAATCATGAATAAAGTTTATATTCCGTTCATCGCATACACACGTATCCACATAGTAATATTGATATCTGACTGAGGAATTTAAATATATTCGGGATAAAAATGAAAAAAATAAATATTTCTATGTATGTGTATATGTATATGTATGTGTATATGTATATGTATGTGGATATGTATGTGTATGTGTATGTGTATGTGTATGTGTATGTGTATGTGTATGTGTATGTGCATGTGCATGTGTATGTGTATGTGCGTGTGTGTGCGTGTGTGTGCGTGTGTGCGTGTGTGTGTGCGTATGTGTATGTGTGTGGGCGTGTGTGTGTGCATGTGTGTGCGTGTGTGTGTGCGTGTGTGTGTGCGTGTGTGTGTGCGTGTGTGTGTGCGTGTGTGTGTGTGCATGTGTGTGTGCATGTGTGTGTGAATGTGTGTGTGTGCATATGTGTGTGCATGTGTGTGTGTGCATGTGTGTGTGCATGTGTGTGTGTGCATGTGCATGTGCATATGCATGTGCATGTGCATGTGCATGTGCATGTGCATGTGCATGTGCATGTGCATGTGCATGTGCATGTGCATGTGCATGTGTATGTGTATGTGTATGTGTATGTATAGGTGTATGTATATGTATATGTATATGTATATGTATATGTATATGTATAGGTGTATGTATAGGTGTATGTATATGTATATGTATATGTATATGTATATGTATATGTATATGTATATGTATATGTATATGTATATGTATATGTATATGTATATGTATATGTATATGTATATGTATATGTATATGTATATGTATATGTATATGTATATGTATATGTATATGTATATGTATATGTATATGTATATGTATATGTATATGTATATGTATATGTATATGTATATGTATATGTATATGTATATGTATATGTATAGGTGTATGTATAGGTGTATGTATATGTATATGTATATGTATATGTATATGTATATGTATATGTATATGTATATGTATATGTATATGTATATGTATATGTATATGTATATGTATATGTATATGTATATGTATATGTATATGTATATGTATATGTATATGTATATGTATATGTATATGTATATGTATATGTATATGTATATGTATATGTATATGTATATGTATATGTATATGTATATGTATATGTATATGTATATGTATATGTATATGTATAGGTGTATGTATAGGTGTATGTATATGTATATGTATATGTATAGGTGTATGTATAGGTGTATGTATATGTACATGTATATGTATATGTATAGGTGTATGTATAGGTGTATGTATAGGTGTATGTATAGGTGTATGTATATGTATATGTATATGTATATGTATATGTATATGTATATGTATATGTATATGTATATGTATATGTATATGTATATGTATATGTATATGTATATGTATATGTATATGTATATGTATATGTATATGTATATGTATATGTATATGTATATGTATATGTATATGTATATGTATATGTATATGTATATGTATATGTATATGTATATGTATATGTATATGTATATGTATATGTATATGTATATGTATATGTATATGTATATGTATATGTATATGTATATGTATATGTATATGTATATGTATATGTATATGTATATGTATATGTATATGTATATGTATATGTATATGTATATGTATATGTATATGTATATGTATATGTATATGTATATGTATATGTATATGTATATGTATATGTATATGTATATGTATATGTATATGTATATGTATATGTATATGTATATGTATATGTATATGTATATGTATATGTATATGTATATGTATATGTATATGTATATGTATATGTATATGTATATGTATATGTATATGTATATGTATATGTATATGTATATGTATATGTATATGTATATGTATATGTATATGTATATGTATATGTATATGTATATGTATATGTATATGTATATGTATATGTATATGTATATGTATATGTATATGTATATGTATATGTATATGTATATGTATATGTATATGTATATGTATATGTATATGTATATGTATATGTATATGTATATGTATATGTATATGTATATGTATATGTATATGTATATGTATATGTATATGTATATGTATATGTATATGTATATGTATATGTATATGTATATGTATATGTATATGTATATGTATATGTATATGTATATGTATATGTATATGTATATGTATATGTATATGTATATGTATATGTATATGTATATGTATATGTATATGTATATGTATATGTATATGTATATGTATATGTATATGTATATGTATATGTATATGTATATGTATATGTATATGTATATGTATATGTATATGTATATGTATATGTATATGTATATGTATATGTATATGTATATGTATATGTATATGTATATGTATATGTATATGTATATGTATATGTATATGTATATGTATATGTATATGTATAGGTATAGGTATATGTATATGTATATGTATATGTATATGTATATGTATATGTATATGTATATGTATATGTATATGTATATGTATATGTATATGTATATGTATATGTATATGTATATGTATATGTATATGTATATGTATATGTATATGTATATGTATATGTATATGTATATGTATATGTATATGTATATGTATATGTATATGTATATGTATATGTATATGTATATGTATATGTATATGTATATGTATATGTATATGTATATGTATATGTATATGTATATGTATATGTATATGTATATGTATATGTATATGTATATGTATATGTATATGTATATGTATATGTATATGTATATGTATATGTATATGTATATGTATATGTATATGTATATGTATATGTATATGTATATGTATATGTATATGTATATGTATATGTATATGTATATGTATATGTATATGTATATGTATATGTATATGTATATGTATATGTATATGTATATGTATATGTATATGTATATGTATATGTATATGTATATGTATATGTATATGTATATGTATATGTATATGTATATGTATATGTATATGTATATGTATATGTATATGTATATGTATATGTATATGTATATGTATATGTATATGTATATGTATATGTATATGTATATGTATATGTATATGTATATGTATATGTATATGTATATGTATATGTATATGTATATGTATATGTATATGTATATGTATATGTATATGTATATGTATATGTATATGTATATGTATATGTATATGTATATGTATATGTATATGTATATGTATATGTATATGTATATGTATGTGTTTATATATATATATATATATATATATATATTTACATATACATATTTTTGTATACCGTGGCAAAATTTCCCAAAACCGTGCCGATCCGTCCGTTTGTCAAAGTAAAAACAGTAAAACGTAATAGTATAAAGTAAAACGTAAAAATGTTAAATTTAGCTCGAACATAGAATACAATGGCCCAATTACACATGTAAAGGAAATTTATGAACGTCGTTCTATAATTTTGCTTCAAAAAAAATTAATTTCGATAATGAGGGTTTATTTTAGGAGGTAAATTGGAAAATTTAAAAAAAACTCTTTCACAGTTATCATGTAGGATTTCAAAAGAAAACTTATCGAAGCTTGAATTCAACCAAAGATATGTTATATTTTTTTAATAAATTTTATTATACGTTTATCGGTAAAAGTGCCTATAAATTACTGTTACCTACCCTTATCACCAGAAGGATCGTTCAGAAAAATCAGAAAAATATCATGAATATTAGAAATTAGATAAAAATTACCAGAATGAAAAAATTCTAACTGCGATTTTTTTACAAAGAATTTGATTGTTTATTCGGTTAAGACAAAATGTTTTCAGACAAAAAAGTGTGTCTTTCAATATAAGAAACAAATTTCACAATATAAGAAACATTTTACAGTTATGTTTTACAAAATGTTTAATTTTATTGAGTCGGAACGCTCTCAACTCGGAACCTGATAAGATCAGCATTGGGCATTACGGTATATGGATTCCTTTTAGACATAAATTCGGACCACTTTACTGTTAATGTTTAAGAGGAGAGCTAATGGCATGGGATATGTACAGAAATTTAAAAAAGGGATATTTTAGCACACAAAAAAGAAACAAAAAAATTAACGAGAGGTGTCGTGTGACACACGATTGTAAGGAGGTTCCTTTCGTTATATATAATGTATTAAATATGTATTATCTACATGAATAAAAATATATCAATATAATACAGCATTGTTAGTTGTTAGATACAAAAAAATAATGGCAATTAAGCAATCCGAACCACAGATTTTAATTAAACAAAATTTGCATAATAAGTCTACAGTAATGCATGATTTAAATTTGGTATCAGTTAATATATGTTATTTAAATTAATTTTAAAATTAAATGTTATTATCTTATAAATCTAGATGAATAGTCAGCATTAAATTTCATATAAACACGAATATATAAAAACGATCTGGCAGATCCTTCGTTTACAATGGAAAACCAACAGAAAAATATAGTAGTGGACCACTTATCTGTGAAATTTTAATTATTATTATGCTCTTAATATTATTGTTATCATTATTAATTACTATTTTTTTAATAAATTAATTAATCTAATTTCTAAACTTAATTTTAGTTCATTTTAATATTGAAATGAATATAATGTTTTGTCACATTTACTCAAACAATGTAAATAAAATATAATTAATAATGAAAATACAGGTAAATGTATGACAATTTATTGTAATTTATTAATTGTAAGTATTTATTAAATGATAAAGTAATAATTTATAATTTATAATACAAATAAATAATATTGAATTGGAAACGGTCTAGCAGATGCTTGGCTTACAATAGAAAGCCAGTAAAAAATAATTTAACATACGCTTGTAAACACACAAAATCTTGAAAAACTGTCGGTCGAAATCTTACTCTTTTATACTGTAGCAAATGTAGCAGTCGAAATCTTACACTTTTTTCGGGCTAGCTCTCATTCGCCAAGTTTGTGACGAGCCATGATGAACTTTGTTCCAACATAAGGAACTTAATTTTCATTTTTCTATTCCAGAATGCCATTTTTTATTTTGTCTGGGCTCAACACTACATGAAAATTTGCCATCTCCTTATTATTATAATTGAAATGAAATTATGGTTAAAAAGGTAGTTTTCCTGTTTAACATTTTAAACACTAGTGTTTTGCTTCTTACCAAATTATCTCTCTACAATTCTTTCACTTATGTGCAAAATTGAGTTTGTCACTTTTCTTTCTATGCTTAATGTTAACATCGAGTTACAATCTTGTTCTAAATTCACGTTGTTCTTTTCCAGTTTCTTCTGAACGAAGCAAGTGTAAAAAAAAGGATATTTTTTATTTGCTCTAGAGTTTGAGGGTCAAAAAAATCTACTGAAATTTGAAGTAACAATTTTAAAAGACTTCATCGTTCACCTCGAGCCTTAGTATTTTCTATATTGGATTGATTTTAGAGAAGGTTGTGAAGATAAGGTTTGATGCGTGAAGAAAAAAGCAACAATAGGTCAAATAAAATAAGACTCTGTTTCTCATGCATTTTATGTGAAAGAAAAGTGGATTAAGAAATCCCCTACCAAACAAGAAGTATGACTTTATTCCTTTACCATTTCTTACAATTTTTTCACTCTTTCTATCTTAGTGATAATTGAAATTATAAGTTAGTCCCCGTTCAGTGAGCTCATTTTTTATTTCTTGTACAAATAAATGTTGAGAAAAATTAAGAAAATGCTAAAGATAAATTTCTAGAGAGTTCCTGAGTCCTAAAAGATAAACTAAAAAATATTATGGGAACATCATAATTAAAATATTATAAATGCGAAAATAAATTCATTTGTATGTTTGTCCACCTCAACAGCTCACCATTCTTCGTGAATTTCGTGTTTGTTTAGCTTGTATCATGCAGATAAGTGTAGGATATTTTTAAATCGGCATGGGATTTAATTTCTCATCTTTAGGGTTCTGTACTTCAAATGGAAAAAGGAACCTTTAAAATATTACATCTTTGTCCATCTATCTGTCTTTCTATTTGTCTAAGACCCTTTTCTCAGGAACGCGAAGGGGTATCAAGTTGAAATTAATATCAATTACTCTGTGTATTCCTTGGAGCTGTAAAAATCAAGCCGATTGCAAGTAATTTTTATTGCAAGTCATTAAAATAAAAAAAACCCCAAAAATACTATACCATTTATGTCGTATTTTTTGACGCTCGCAAATAAATCAAATCCTATAGGGTAAAAAATTCGAAAATCGTTAATTTGTAGTTATATCATATAAAAACTTTTTTTTAATATGTGTCTTTGAAAGATGTAGTAGACAATATATTTTCGTCCTGAAAAATAAAAATTTTGTAAATAATATATATTTAAGTTTAATAGGAATATTATGTATCATTAAATGTTTATAAACGCCTAAATATGTACGAAACCCCCGTATTACGAGTGCTTCTCGTGCTTGACAGGTTTTTTATTTCTACTAACACGAGCAGTGATCTGAACCCATTTTTAAAGTATGATAATTTAAAGTTATAATATATAGTTTTATGGAACCATATAGTTAAGTCTATATCAACACGTATGTGTATTGCGCGGAAGATACTTGAACGCAAGAAGTTAAAATATAACTGTGCTTGAACATATATGCGAAGTATAGGAAACTGTTATACAAGGTAGAACTTAAAATACTCTCGATATCGTTTTCCTTTTGGCCCCATAATGATCTATATAATAATAAATTATTCAAATTTAATATTTTTATTTGCTTATAGTCTGGCATACTACCTTAAGTAAAGATGTACTTAAGAAAGATAAAATCCGTATCGTCGAAACATTTTATTGCTTCTGTAGAATAAATATTGCTCTGTTTCCTTACAATTGATAAATCAATTAACTATCGCCTTCGTATCCAGGCAATTTGATGCGTACCGAAATATTATATACATTATTAAAAGTTTGTGACTTTAAAAACGTACATATTTTCCGCGAAAGTTATATAAATGTGCAAATTAACACGGCAAAACTATATATTTGTATGGAAACATAAGAATGAAATAAATAAATTCAGTCTTTTGTATTTTTGTTTTATTTCTACCTTGACTGTACTCCATTTTCTTCATTGTATATTGAGTCTATGATATTTTCTATTAAATATATTTCATGATTTAAAAGAAAATATCAGCGTTATTTCCTACGAAATTCGAGAAATACAATACAAATTGCTTCACAAATCCGAAAGCGCAGCCTAAATAAATATTTTTCTAAGAAATGCATGCAGATCGAATTAAAATGTTTTGTTTTTCGTGGTTTGTTAGAAACGGTACGAAAACTTTAAAGTGACATTATTTCTAATAATTCAATTTGAATCTGAAATCACTTCTTTTTTGATAAGGGTTTTTGTTCTTTACCGCTATTTTCATTTTCTATTTACTTTTACATTCTTTGTTATACATAGGAAATAAAAATAAATGAGACATGAGAGCCGAAACAGTCTTTAAATTTCAATTATTGACAAGAAATTGAAATACTGGCAGATAATACTCACGATATGAAATAAAAACTTTTTTCACTTCAATAAGCAAGTTTTTAATTTTTTGCATAAGCAAGAATTTATACATGCAGAATTAAATTTTATTGATTCGTTTTGATACGATTGGTAATCCAACTCGTTCGTAATTTGTGCACTATAAGCTACCGATGATTTACATTTTTCCAAATAATTTTACGTTTTATTCTTAGATAATATTTGTTATACGGATTACAATAAATTGGAATAAATAAGTGCTTTACTACAAAAGGGCTTTACTACATTTATAAAAATAAATGAATGGAAGCATCTCATTTCGAAGGACGCATGCCTAATGAATGCGATTAATATGCATACTTGAAGTTCGATCTCTTCTCTTGCATAAGTATATATTAAATAAATTCTGGGGTGAAAAACCTTCCAAAGCTTTTTAACTTTTTTAGAATTTTGGGAGCTTTTATATTTCATTATCCATCTTAATACTTGACACATTATCAGAATAACATTTTAGGTAGTAAAGTAATACACGTGATATTTTTTTCCTTTTCGATCCATTACCTTTTTATAATCTTGATTTCAGTGAAAATTTAAATAGCTTATTTGATTTTGTTTATTTTCAACTATACTACGTATAAGAATTAATATACAAAGTTTCGCATCATTTAATTAAATCGAATGTTTACTCTTAAATACAGTCCGAGTTCTTAGAATATATTTAAAAATAATTTACAATTGATATACTTTTGTGGAAAAGTATCCGGATCTGGATATGAGTTCAAATTCTTTTACTAAAACATGCACGGATTTACTTGGAATCTGTCTATATTTTTTCCATTTTTAAATCACAATCTCTTTTCCAGACTTCTTTTTTCCATTATGATACAAAACGGAAATTTTATATAATTATTGTTAAAAATATCTATACATATAAAGAAACTGTAAAATTAGTTATCTAGACATTGAAAATATTTAGAAAAAAAATATTTAGGGGCACATATAAACATTACATAACACAAAAAATATTTATTTCGCATTTTTCTGTTTGTTTAAACACGCATAACATAAAAACTGCCGACTTAAATCAAATATAGGTTTTAGAATAATATAAAGAACATAGAGAAAAATTATTTAGTTTTTAATTCATGGCATTTGTTTCACACTATCATAAAAAATCATTTACATTACCGTAATTAGTTAATAGCCTAATTCTAGCTATCCGAAACCTATTAATTACACAAACGTGTAGTGAATCTATTTACATGAATAGATGGCGCTAGGTATATCTTAAATCGCGCAACAAAGTTTTCCATCCGCAGATATATAGTAAAAATGAGCGTGACAAGGTCTGAAATATAGTGGTGAGGAAACCGACCCAAATGTGTTATCGATATTTATAATTTGATTAGTTTTCTAACATAAATATTGAATTATAACAATTTTATTGCTACGTCTATACTTAAATATTGTTTATTGTTACATGTAATAAAATTATAGAATTAACGTATCTATCCCTTGCATTTTCCAAAGAATAATTTAGACGACCAACACATTAGTGACATAACACAAAAATATTATATTTGGAAGAATTTACCGATTGTCTGTGAGCCTGTTTATTTCACGCATCACTTTTGAGCAGTATGAACAATTCCAATGAAATATTTAATTTTGGATTTTATTACATGTTGAATAATATATTGACTATGTTTTAATACAATTCACTATTAACAAAAAAAGACATGCAATTTGGCATTTTAATAAAATATACAGCTACTTGAAAAAATATGGGGTTTATGTATATGGTTATGTATATTATTCTTAAAATTGACTTAATAATATCTAAAAATCCATATGTGAATGAAGTAACTCTCAAAAAAGTAACTCTCTAAAAATAACGAAAGAAAATTTAACTCAAAATATTGGGTAATCATTTTGAAAAGTTTACCATACGAATTTTTCTTCTCAATACGCTACGGAATGGGATATCAAATAAAACATAAGAAATAAAATATCGTACGTAAAATTTATAAAAAAATGCTCTGGGAATATTTATGACACGGCCTTTTAGTCTATTTCCTACATGGTACATGAAATTTGAAGATTAATAACGAAAATTTAATTTGGTCCCTACAACACATCTGCACAAACATTTTGGAGTGATATATGTATATATATTTATATATATATGGATATATATATATATATATATATATATATATATATATATATATATATATATATATACTGAGATATGTGAGGATAAATAAACTTAAGTAAGAAACACTTCAGTGCAGAAATTTGGAATGTAGCATACTTACGCTACATTTAAAATTTCTGCACTGAAGTGTTTCAAAGAAGAAATTGTGAAAAACTGATGGATGTACACACGAGTGATCTTGGGTGAGTAAAAGAGAAACCCTCATAAGTTTTGAGCCTTGACTTTTCCTTTATAAGTTTTGAGTTTTCTCCCATTAACAAATTAATAATAGTGTTTATATTATTTTTATGTTAATCAAGTGTGAATTTGTTGTTTAAAAAATATATATATTTATAAAGGAACTACACTATTTGGTGTAGATGGAAACTATATGAAATTTTCGCTTTGTAGAAAAAATATTTTACATAATTACTTTTGAGAAAATATGTTGTTCTGTTGATGATATATTATAAATACAATGCATGAAATATATTCTTAAACTTAAGCAAAATCTAATTTTTGCAGACAATTTACTACTGAGCATAGAACTAATTTAAATAACCTTATTTCCCGGTGTGACAATAAAGAGAAAGTAATTTTCAATAGTTTAAATTCTTTTTTTGTATAATGTGTCTTTTCAATGGTGTAACCGCATTTTCTTCCACACTTTACAACATTTTTACAATATGGATTACGATGTAATGGTATTTATTTTTATTTCTTTTCATAATGTTTGCGTACTTTATTCTTTATTCCTTATCAGCATACTATCTATAAGACACTACATCTGTTTGATTTCCATCAATATGCAGGTTTATTATGTCTTCAAAATATATGTATTTTAATTCAAATGCATGCATATATAAATTTATTCGTTATAAAAGTGGCTTCCACCTTTAAGCATTCGTATATTTTAGATGTATATAGCTATATTTTCTAATTGTTATATACAGCATGTTTTGCCCCTTCTTTCGCAGTTTTCTCGATATTTATTTTTGTTCCTTTAATGAAGCCTTTCTCTAAAGAATCTTTCAGTCTTTTTTGGTTTGTCTCTCAGTCAGTGTAGGCCAAAGAAAAGGCATTGAAATCTTGTGAGATATCCTGTTTAGATTCATCTTTATGCATAATTTATTCATTTCTTTCTACTGACTATTATGAATTTAATCATATATTTTGGGTCCAAAATTTAATAACTCTTGCACGTTAACAATTATATATATTTGGGAATGAATAGGTTTCTATAAGAAATTTAATTGTGCATTTTGCTATCTGTATTTTAGCACATAAATTATTTATTTGAATATATCTTGAAATATTATCATAAAATTTTAAAGTTTGTTTTTCTTCAGCGTTCTGGAAATAAAAATGTTTGTCTTATGTGTTTTTATTCACTGAATTACGACTAGAATATAAGGAGGAAAGTTTTTATAAAATTTTACGTATTTGTGTTTTAGACTAACTTTATTACTGAACTTCTCAACTAAACTCAGCTAAATATTTCTTAACTTCACGTTATAAAAATAAGACCGTGGGAAAAAAATTGTTTCAAAACTTTACCGTGTTCATAAATATTAAATAAAACAAAAAATATCCAGAGAAAACCAATAAAAATTCACCTCAAACGTATACAATATCTTACATTTTATACAAGGATTTGGAAATTTTTTGTGATAACGTTAATATAATTTTTGAGAATAAAATGAAATTGTTTTTTTTTAATGTATCATTAATAGAAATCAGATTTAAATCAGTTACTTATGTAGAAAAATAACATTGAATTTTGCACAAATTTTAATGTTTGGAAAATCTGATACGACATACTTCAAAAAAGAATGGGTAAAGATTTCTTTTAAGAATATTGCAATAGACTGGATATAGCGCTGCGGTTTCATATTGATATTGCATGACAGCTAATGGCATGGTTAAAATAACACATTTTAAAAACCAGTTAAATAATTGTTAAATAGTCGTTAAGAGTTAAACAATTTTCAATTGACAGAAAATAAATATAAATTCTATATACATTCTTGATATTGGATTGCTCGAATAATGGTCTTCCAAATGAGTTAAGTTAAATATGTAACGAAGATTTCTGTGCACAATATTTTGTAAAATTTGTTCAAAATAATACCGCATATGATTTGAACAATAGCTTACCATGTAATATGTGACTCTGCGAAGCAAAGCGTATAATAAGAAAGTTAAAAATTTCAAATCAAATCTAAAACTTACAAGCTTATAACAGAGATGGTACTACTGGTATAAAATTGAAACTCATTTCTTTAAACTTTGAACACAAATGTATTACGCGGTAGTACAAAAAAATTAAATTTCTCTCTTAACTTTTTCCACTTACCAGATATAATATAGCAACTTGGATTGTAGTATATGAGAACACTGCATAAAATAAAATTTAAAGGACAATCCACAGAGAGAATTAAAGGATATAATTAACATTTCAATTTCGGGAGCAACATTTACAAAGAAATGGCCCAATTATTTAAACCAATAGTGTAACAAAATATCAATAAAAGTAATCAAGAAAAAGTAATTTTAAATAGATTTGCTGTTTTATATCAAATAAATTGATAGTAGAAATACTTATGAAGTGTCTAATAATATGGTCGCAATATCTCCGTCTAATTCGGGACCTGAACCTCAGTAGGATAAAAACGGAACATTCATTCATTTAAACCAAATCTAAATCAAATATCAATAAAAGTAATCGTAAAAATGTTATTTATATGCGTTTGCTATTTTAAATCAAATAAATTGGTAGTGAAAATAGTTATGATGTGTGTAATAGTATTAGTCGTAGCTATCTTGGTCGTAACATCTTTGGCTAGTTAGGAACTAGCACCGTAAAATGAAAAAAACGTAACCCTTATAATATCATTCATTTAAACCAAAGATAGTCTAACAAAATGACAATAAAAGTAATCATAAAAATGTTATTTATGTACATTTGCTGTTTTAAATCAAATAAATTGGTAGTGAAAATAGTTACAAAGTGTATAATAGTATTGGTCGTGGCTATCGTGGTCGTAACATCTTTGGCTAGTTAGGAACTAGCACCGTAAAAAGAAAAAAACGTAACCCTTATAATATCATTCATTTAAACCAAAGATAGTCTAACAAAATGACAATAAAAGTAATCATAAAAATGTTATTTATATACATTTGCTGTTTTAAATCAAATAAATTGGTAGTGGAAATAGTTACAAAGCGTATAATAGTATTGGTCGTGGCTATCGTGGTCGTAACATCTTTGGCTAGTTAGGAACTAGTACCGTAAAAAGAAAAAAACGTAACTCTTATAATATCATTCATTTAAACCAAAGATAGTCTAACAAAATATCAATAAAAGTAGTCATAAAAATGGTATTTAAATACGTTTGCTGTTTTAAATAAAATAAATCAACAATAAAAATATTTATAAAGTGTCTAATAATATTGGTCCTAGTTATAGTAGTCGTAATATTTCCGTATATTTAGGGACTCGTACCCCCAACAAAAGGATACGGAACCTTTATAATATAATTCACATGTCCGTTGGGTATAGACAATCGCAGTCTTTCATCTCATTTCGTTCACCTTTGACGCAAAAATATGGAATTTACTATAATAATAAAGCATACTAATCGCAAATGTTAAATTTTAAAAAATGCATGAAAATGTTAGAAAGGGAACAGATAAAGTTATCTATTTTCTTTGAATACTTATGTTATATAGGTCATCAACAGAGATAGCAATATATAAAATAACTTATAAGGATTTCAAAACGATTTATTAAATAAGTGTATGTAAAACTACCATATTGCTAACAATACAAACAAAAATTTTCCCAGAAACCATTTGACGTCGAAATTTTAATTTTGGCATAACGACAAAGTATATTAATCTACAAATATGTCGATAGCTAACATGCAAATATATAGCGAACAATAATATTAATATTTGTAAGTAATTCAATAGAGACATTATTTATCCTTAAATTATTGCCCTATAAGGAAATTTCTTAATAAAAATTCTATTTCTACTCAGCATATTTGTTTTTATAGCTAGTTTCAGATTATATTACGACTAAATACGTCTTTTGCTGTATGTAGCCAAATATAAAAGTAAATAAAAAGCTCTCTAGTAAAGCTATTTCTAGCAAATTCATACCGATTTCAGTAATTTACAGAGGAGAGGTAATTACAATTTCTCTATCAAATTTCCTCAATTCTCAGCGATCATACGCACATAATGTTATTTAAACGAACCATTTCAAATCTTTTTTACAGTCCTTTTTTGATATCACAGCTTAGAGTTATTAAAACTTTACGAATCCAAGGAAATTATAAATTTTACATTAAAAAATTAAAAATATATCTTATACTTCTCGAGATATTGATCCCCGAAATTTGCTCCTTTTCTGACTAGCTCAGTAACAATTCAAAATTACTGGCATATTTCATACCAATCTCCATAAAACCTTGAAATCTGGTACGGAACTATATTAACTTTCAAGGTTCTAAATAAAATATACTGGGGTTTTTCTTATACATGAATGAAAATATTAGAAATTTGTCAAATATGGGTCAGATTTTTGAACGATACGATTAAGTATATACATTTTGTATGAAATTTGCTTGATAGAAAAAATATTTCCATTATTTTCTTATGAACTTACATGTATAATCACGCTTATCTCTGTAATGTATGTTGCGTAATTAAAACTGATAAACACTGACTTTTATTTTGCTGTACAACTATAATATACATAAAATCCACCATTCCTAGCGAATAAATATATTTGCTTCTACTAAAAATTTGACGTCAATGGGTATGTGCTATAAAACATACTTCAGTATTAATCATATCAAATTACCACACCCTTGCTCAATAGATGACGATACTTGTGTTTTAAAACGCGGTAAAAATATTCTACATTCATGAAATCTACAATAAAATTAAGCATATCGCCGCGCATTATTGCGTGATTTAATGATATTTTTACATCACAAATAACATCGACAAATTTTTGAAGGTATTTCTATATACTAGAAATTGTTACATTTTGGTATTTACTAGAATGCCTTTCATAATTTATAAATTCTAAACAAAATTTTTGAATCATGTTAAAAACATAAATATTTTTCACGTTAGTGTTTTTGATAGAGTTAAATATCACAACGCAAGAAACATGGATTTATAGAATATAAGTAAAATTACATGTAGAGAAATAAATCTGTAGGCCAATATAAATTGCATGGATGCAAAATAAGTATGAAAAGTTTAAAGGAAAAATATAAGAAAGCACGAATGAAGAATGAGTGCGCAAAGTTTACACACCACAGTTGAAGCTTGTATCTGTAACAAAACATCCGTCGCGGAAATGCATTTAACCCCAACAGGCATCTTTACAAAACCGCTTCGTGCTTCTGCGCCCCCCGCGGCTGTTTTCCATATTCCGCTCACCGCATCTGCACATATCAACATCAGAATTCAAAAAGCTGACTGTGAAATAGAGGTAATACAAACCGCGAACCTTACAAAACTGACTGTACTTATCTACTCATCATGTGAGTACAGTGTTCTACAAAACTCAGTGTATTACCTATTCAACGTGTACGTTCTGAAACAGAGATAATTTTCGTGTAAAAATTATGGTAAATTAAAATTTTCAATTTCTTATTTAAGTTAGAAGTTTTAAGTGGAAAATTGAGTTGTCTCATTTAAATTTTCCTTATTCATCCCGATAATTCAGTAGTTAGGATGAGTGTATGAAAAGCTTCTTATGCTTTGCAAAATATCGATGGCTGGAGTCATTCTGATGTTTTAGTCACGACGTATAGTCTTCGTAAAAATTTAGATTTTCATATATGGAATATGATTTGTACTGAGAATTAAATATGCGTATTTATTTAATAAAAAAATTCCATCGTTTCTTTGATTTGGAAATTGAAATTAATTTACAAATAGGTTTATTTTCTTGTATGATTTTTAAAACATAAAGTGTAGTAAAAAACATAATAAAACGGAAAATATTCTTATCAAAAAACCACTTTACTTTTACTTGTTAAACCTGTTTCTACTTTTATTAATTCTCTTAATGTAAAACTAACTATAAGGAATACCATAAAATGTGTGCACATCTGTGGAGAAACGAGAAAGTTAGAAAATATTTAGTTAAATACTGTAAATTTTTTATTTAAAATGTTTAACCATTAAGTCACAAAATGTTTTTTTATTGTTCTAGTGTTATAAACTGACTGATACGCAAGACTGTAAATACTAATCAATAGACAGATGTAAATAGTAGAAACTAAGAGATACCGTAACGATTTTCTAGTTGTAACTTTCGTGGCTATATATATATATATATATATATATATATATATATATATACATATATATATATATACATACATATATATATATATATATATATATATATATATATATATATATATATATATATAAGTTGTAGTTAGGGTAATTTTGTAACCAAGTTTTAATGTAATATCACTTTTAGTAAATAATTATTTTGTTATATGTAAACAAATATTTTTTCTCTTAAACGTAACATTTTTCAATATTTTTTTTAATAAATATAGAATCTAACGAATAAACTTATCGATGTAATGGCTAAAGATTTATTTGAAGTTGTTACACTGAGTTTTATTTGGATTGGAGACATGTGATTTAAAACCATTATTAAATATTATTATTTTATTAGCAGGGTAATATAAGTAGCCCGCTAAATTACCCATCAAAATTTATAAATATATAGTATACTTCTCGAGATATTGATCTCCGAAATTTGCTCCTTTTCCGACTGACTCACTAATAATTCAAAATCAGTGGCATACTTTCAGTCTACATAAAACCTTGAAACCTGGTACGGAACTATATTACTTTTCAAGGATCTAAATAAAATATAGTGGTGTTTTTCATATACATAAATGAAGGTAACTATATGGAATACCATAAAATATGTATTATCACAGCATTTCATTAAGCGCTTTTCGTTAGAATAAATTCCAACCTGAAGAATATTTTCAACATTCTTTTAGCGTTTATATCCCAACAATCTGTTAAATAATTGAAAACAGTTAAATAAATCGAAATTGAACAGTAAATATAATTTAACATAGAAAATTTATAATTGACAAAAGTTTCTTTATTTTGAGAAAACTCTTTCGAGGTTTAAAAGAGTTGCTTCATTGCTTTGTGAGTTCTTTACCCTTAAATCATTTTAGTGATTGGTTCGCATTATTTTACGAAAACAAATTAAGTTTGTATGTATTAACTTCTGTTTATATATATTTTTGTTTATTTAAGTATTTTAAATATAAAAGAATCTAGCTTTTATTCATAATGAAAATAAGATGTTTAATCACTTTATAAATAAATTAGTTTTAATGAAACCAAGAACAGATATTTTCTGCAAAACTAGAGTATTTATTTGCCTATTTATTAAAGTTCAGCTTTGTGTTATTTCGATAAGAAACATTTTACATCAGATATAGGCTTTGTAAATCCATAAAAAGCCTTATTTGAAAAACATGATTTGGTTAGTAACTCATATACGTAAAGTGAAACTAACGTTTGTGAAATGCAGTTTTGTTTACTTAACTAAAAACACTTCAATATTAAAATGGTACATAATATTCCTATCAAACTAGACACAAAAACTAAATGTATACGAACAAAATATATTGCCTACTACATTTTTCACAGGCGCATATTGCAAAATATTTTTATGTGATATAACTTCAAATTAATGATTTTCAGATGTTTTTCTTTACTTGCACTCTAAGACCTTGCTTTTATCCAAATTACGAAACTCTAGGTAAACGGAAGGTATCCTATAGGTTTGGATTTATTTACGAGTATCAAAATATGCAGCATAAATAGCCGAACGGAAATATATCAAAGGCGCACATTAAAAAACATGTTTCTGATATAACTACATATTAACGATTTTTGGATTTTTTGCTTTACTTGTACTGTAAGATCTTGCGTCTTGCCAAATTTTATGATTCTAGGTCAACCGGAAATATCCTGTGAGTTTTAATTTATTTGCGAGTATTTATTTGCGAGAATATGCAGTATAAATAGGGTAGATAGGGGGGATAAATAGTAAAAATATAAAAAGGTCAAAAAAACATTTTTTTAAATATGATTTCTAATAGCGATAATTAGTTTTCATTTGATGCTGGTATGACATGTATAAAACATTATTGCAATCGGTGTAGTAAAACTGCCTCCGGATCAGGTTTAGAGTTTCTATATTTTGAATACAAAAGCTGATGTTTCAAAGAAATCGTAATAATAAATATACACCTTTCATACTCTCAAAATTAGTTTTGTTAATATTATAATGATTTTTACTATTATAAATGACACCGAAAACGTAAAAATTTGTGGGTACTTACACTTAAAACCGCAAAGTAATTCGTTTAGTTATTCAGTTGAACTGTGTTTTGCTACAAAAAAGGTTTATTTCTGTGCTTGAAAAACTTTTATATGTCCTATATTTGGTGGGACATGTGACTTAAAAGATAATATGCTTCCGACTTACGAAGAAGTAATGAAGTGCTACGAGTGGACGATATTTGAAATTAAAATCACCAAAATCATTAAAAAGGAACCAAATTTTCAAGAAGTTGCCCACATTATCACCGAAAAAATGGAAAAGTTATGGAAGAAAGTATCACTGCCAATTTGATTACATGTAAGAGTGCAACAAATGCAATATCACCTAAAATTCAAAAATATTTTAAAATCTCATTTAGATTTAGAGTTTCTTGCTTCTAGTAAAGTTTTATTTGATATTTCTTCGTGCAAGTCCTCAGATTTTATAAAATGTACTCGCTCTAAAGAAAAGAAAGTTCCATTTTGTGAGCAAAGTTTCCTCATTCACCACAAATCTGCAAGAAACATGATAATAGGAAACACAGACGTTGCAACAACAAGAAACAATCAAAAACGTCTAAAAAGAAAACTGAAAGAGGAAATTAAAGAAAAAACCCGCAAAAATCCCAGTACCAAAGCCGTAACAACCATTGCTCATGAAGAAGTTAGTAACACATCATCTTCTGTATCTGACACATCCAGCGAGAGCAAAGATTTTTCAACTAGCAAAAATAAGAAAACTGAAGGTAGAAACTCCTGTCTGTATGAACTATTCCACATTGACCCAAACCTCAGAATCTTCGCCTAATACCTGTGCTTTACTTTGACGCTAGAAAAGGTAAAACATTGGTTACCAAGAAAAAAGGTGGAAAACTCTATGAGGAAATCATGATTGAGGAATAGATAGTATATATTTATGCTATATCACTCCTGCAGCTGGAACTGCTAAATTTATAGAAAGAGAAATCTATAATTTTCTTTTGACTGAAAGTGTATTTCTAGACTAATTGATGGCTATTGCAAGTGATGGCATCAATTTGAATAACGGAAAATTCGATAGTACTCGTGTTATTAGATTAATAGAAAAAAGATTACACAAACCTTTGCAGTGGTTGATTTGCTTGCTGCATATGAATGGATTGCCGTTTCGACATTTATTTTCATATGTTGATGGTTCGACATCCAATCCAAAACTTTTGCAGGTGAAATCGAAAAATCTTTAGAAAATTGTGAAGAAAAACCTGTTGCCCGATTTCGAAATATTCTAGGTCAAATGCTACCGATAGATACGAAAGATCTCAGTACTGACCAATTGTATTTGTACAGAATAGTATCCTGGAAAGATATCTCATGCTAGATGGCTGACGCGTGCTAACAGAATTCTTCGTCTCTAAATTGAAACATCAGACCCATCTGATAAACTTGTTAGTTTAGCAACCTATGTTGTCAAAGTATATGCTCCGATTTGGTTTGACATTAAAAGTCATCCAAGTTGTAAGATAGAGGAAGACATTTATGGCAGTTAATCTTGAGGTCTCGTTACTTAACGATAGAGTTAAAGTCGATCATTGATCCGGTAATACAACGCAACAGTTATATCGTTCGTCCTGAAAATCGACTACTAGCAATATTATCAGACAGTAAAAAACGTAAGAAAATTAACACTGCGTCGTATTTTGAAATTACGTAGCGAAAAATTCCAAAAGCAGAGGATATTTCAAGTTCCGGAGGTAAACATGGATACGAAAGTTTATTACGACCTTATTAACTGGCAAAATCAAGTTACAGAACCACTTATCCTGAAATAAATCTCTACCGAAGAACTAGAATCTCTCATTACTCGAGGAGAGGACAACAACAGATTTTTTCGTTTACCTTGCCACACTCAAGCCGCTGGTCAAGGTTAGTAAAAACTGTAAATGAAGCTTCAGGAAATCTGTGCTCAAAATCAACTCGTGAGGCTTTCATCAAAACCAAGATTGAGTCTTATAAACTCGTCCCAAAATTTGACAGTAAAAAGGATTTTGTGTAAAGTAAAAAATAATTCATAACTGGAAAAAAACTTATTTAATTATTCTTATATTTTAATAATTAATTAAAAAATCAAATCACATCTATCCTACAAAAAAACGATAAATATTGTTAAAAATTTAAAAAAACGTAAATTTTATAAAATTATTCAAAATGTTGAGGTCAATCGGGAAACAGAAGGTGTTATCCGATTGTCACAAAATTTTCTGTATAAGTTCTTACAACCATACGACATATTTTTATTGCTATTATATGCCAAAACAGAAACATTTTTTTTCTCCATACAAAAGTGACCCACAGGCGTGCTGCAAAAAAATATTTTTTTTATGACATAACTACATACTAACAATTTAGGTTTTGATTTATTTGCGAGTGCCAAAAATGTTACATAAATGGCTATATTTTTGGTTTTTTTTTTATTGCATTGAAGTCAACACAATAAAAAAAACCCATACCCAGAAGTTTGATTTTACAGCTCCAAGGAATCGTGGACCCAAGTATTTGATATTAATTTCAGCTTAATACCTCCACGCGTTCCTGAGAAAAACGGTCTTGATGACATACAGACATACTACGAAGTTATCTTATTTGAGTTCCTCTTTTCTTTTTGGGGTACGTAATACAAAGAATATATTGAATTATGTAAGTCCACAGTCAAGACATAAGCGAAATTTTTCTGCACTTTCGAAAATGAAATATGTCAAACATTAGATTGATAACTAATAAATTCGTTAGCTCAATCTTTTTACATCGGCTCAATTCTTTTATATGATATAATCTTCACTTGTATAAGCATCATCCTTATCTATCATTTGATTTTAAAATCCTTTGCGCTTTGGATTTAAAAATTTAAGAAAATCCACCATATAGCTTTCGTAACTTTTAATTTTTCTTACCAGGCAAATAATATAGTAACGTAGTATAACGTAGTGAAAGTATTCTTCACTCGCCATGTTATAATATGGTATCATGCAAGTTGATTGGTTGTTACCTTCGTATGGTATCGAAAAAAAAAATAGAAAAGTATAATCTTAATCACCGTTATGCACATATTTATAACAGAAAAAAGATGTATATTTTGAACGCATTCTGTTATTAGATTGTACGTAGTTTCGACTTGTTTCGAAATGATAGAGCTTTTAACTTATTTCGCTAATTTTATTCACTGGACTTTTCTTTGTATAATAGTTTACTGACGAATGCTGCTACGACTGTTTCAAAACATAATCCACTTATTTCGTAGTACAGTTCTTTTTATTAACAAAATTAAAATTGGCTTTCAAAAGTTGTCACGATGATAACATGTTTTCGACTGAGTAGATAAAATAAGCAGAACGCACCAAGTGGAGTCGTTTAAAAATGTTACTAAATTTGAAATAAAGGCTGAAAACTTACATAAAATAGAATGAAGTTGTTTGAAAACGACAGAGCTGAGCATATTCCATATTAAATTATCATTTTAAAAGTTCGTCAAACTTTTGTCTGAATCTAGTTTTCTATATAAAATCTGTCGGAAATATTGTGAGACTTGGATTGATCATGACATTTTTAGTTACTTTATCGGTATTTGAAAACCATTTTTTTCGGATTTCAAGTGCGCTATTATCCTAATTAATATTATAAACATGATAGTAAGTTTTTTGGAATTTTATACGTTTATTTATTTACTATAATTCTGCGACCAAGAATCGTTAACAAATTCGGCTTCACTCATGTGGAATATGAAAGGTATGTTTGTATGTTTGTTACTAATAACAAGAGATATTTTAATCAAACTTGGTATAAAATAGTCTAAACTTAGTTTTATTTTTTAGGTAATTTTTTGATGTGAGAAATAGCATAAGTCATATGAGATCAAAATCTATGTGTTTTTAAAATTATAAATATCCTACAACAATGCGCCAAAATTAAATTAACCGATATATTACACATCAATGTAAAATATATTTTAGAACATGAATAATAAAACCCCTCGCGGGTCTGAGAAGCGCAAAATATGCCTATTTTTATTAGATATAGCAACATATTCAACATTATTTCTAGAGAAGTGTTAGGATAGTGTTCATAGGGTTAGGAATAAATCTCGCTGCCTTAATATCAAATCTGCGCTGGCGAAAAGGAAAAAAAATATTTCAGTACCCTTAACAAAATTGGCACTTTTATTGTCTTCCTTTCTATTAATTAAATACCGGTATAGACAAATCCATATATAATAAACAAATCTTACCTATTCAAAATCTTTTCAGAAATTTTTAGTTGTTTTTGATCAGGTTTCATCTTTCTTGGCATTGTAGGTTATCTTTCTTGTCATCTTTCTTGGCAGTTATTGATGAAAATTAGACTTCTAGAAAATGATATACATGTATAAATAAAATGTTTACATGTGACTGAAATATTTTAATTAAAACTTTGTAACTATGAGTTGACAGTTTTAAGCTACTTTTAATCATTTTTGTTTTATCGACTCAGTAGTTTTCAAGTTTAAAAATATTTTTCATCATAAAAGAAATGAGTTATTAATAATTCAGTTTAATATACCATGTAAACATATCTTCAATATTTGTGCATATTCCATTTTTACGATGTTCTTTGTTTTGCATATTATATAGTTTTTGTATCAGCAACTATGACGTTGATTTCATTGCGCTAGATTTACATAAGTAAACTTTTATATAATTCAATTCTCAATCTCAGCTGAATTCACTAGAGGGATCGCGCCGTAATAAAGCAGATCCAAATAGTACGGGAGCAGAACATTGTCAAAGAGTCATTAAGTTTTAAATACGTGAATAATTTGTTTCAGTCGCGTACTAAATTACGACCGTTCACACCACCAAAGCTTATTGGATCATTCGAATGGATTCAATGCGAAGAGCAATTTCGTTAGAATAGTTTCGTAAATTCCACTTTTATTCCTTCTTCATGTCAGGTAGGTTTTGTTCTTACACAAGCTGTTCTTGTTTTTAAATTATTACAATTACACATGAAATTGAATCTCATTATGAAAAATGTAGTTTATGATGTAAAATATTTAATTCTGAATTTTTGTCCAATTTGCGTAACCCGACTTTGCATTGCCGAATAAAAAGTTAATTTTTTTTGTATTTCGCAAATAAATTCTGAATTGAGTATTCAAGTGGTGATTTTATTTTCATATCATAGTTTTCATAAACACAGTAAGTTCAAATTGGATACAATAACTTATTTCGTTTGGGTAAATTAATAACTTATTTCGTTTAGGAGATTGAAGCCTCTGACGGACAGCTGTGTAAACATGGTTGTCACAATAGAAAAGTTTACATATATAGATTTACATAAGAGTATAATAGAGCCAGATTTAAAATTATTAAACATTTTATAGTAGATGCTGCATGCTTACATATATTACTGCTTCCCCGGAAGAAAGAAGAAAGTTACGGGGAGTCTCACCCACATAAATTAAACGTTCATTGGTCGATGTCTGCGATCATTACACGAGCAGCAATAATCGCCAGTAGCATTACCAAAGAAAGTTTGACCAGTGAGCAGGTCTTGCAATAGAAGTGAGAGACGTATAGGTCATACACTAAGGAAAAGTAATGGACCCACCGAGAAGAGTAATGGAATGTTGGAATTGGAATTGTTGGAATGGAACAATCAAGGCATCCTTAAAAAGTATATTAAGGTATAACTTTCGTTCCACCGTGGGACATTGCCAAAGAATCTCAAAATCTGAAATTGTACTAAGGTTGATAGAAATTGCTTAATGCTGAGTTCTTGGACTGCCATCTGTCCGAGATTTCAATCGTACCAAACATACAAACATACCTTTCATATTCCACATGAGTGAAGCCAAATTCATTAACGAAATAAATTATTGATTTAAATTTTACCCATGTCATGTAAGTTTTTTACCTAAATCTTATACCCTATTTGAACTCAATATTTTGATGAAAACTATGATATCAAAATGAAATCGCCACTTGATCACTCAAGCCAGGATATATTTGCGAAATACAACAGAAATTAACTTTGTATTCGCAATGCAATGTCGGGTTATATAAATTTAACAAAAATGAGAATGAAAGTACATTTTTTATACCAAAATTTAATTTTAGTCATAACTGTAATAAACAAAGACCAGAACAGCTTGTGTAAGGATAAAACCTGTCTGACACGAAGAAGGAATAAAATTGAAATCTACGAAACTATTCTAACCAAATTGCTTTTCACCTTGAATCCATTCGAATGGTCCAATGGGCTTTAGTGGATCGAACGGTCGTGATTTAGTACGTGACCGAAACAAATTATTCACGTATTTAAAATTTAATGACTCTTTGAAACTTAATTTCTTTTAAATGTTCCACTCCCATGCGAATTAAACTGAATTATATAAAAGTTTACTTATATAAATGTAGAGTAATTAAATCAACTTCATAGATGCTAATACAAGCGCTACAAATACAAACATGCAAAATATGGAACACCAAAAATTAAATAAACACAAATATTTAAGCAATCTATTACACGGTATTTTATTTCCACTTTTTTTACGTACAAAAATATTTCTGAACTTGAGAACCACTGAATTGATAAACTAAAAATTATTAGTAGTTTAAAACTGCCAACTGATAGTTGTAAAGTTTTAATTCAAATATTTCAGTCATGTGTAAATATTTTATTTACACATGCAGCTAATTTTCTTAAAATACTTTGTCAAATTATTATTAATAAATACGACGTTACGAAAGCTGAAACTTAATCAAAAAGAAGTCAAAAATTTTCGAATAAATTTTGAAACGCTAAGTTTGCTTGTTACATATAGATTTGCCCACAACAGTATTTAATTAATAGAAAGGAAGACAATAAAAGGGTAAAAGGTTATTTGTATGCCAATTTCATTAAGGGCACTGAAATATTCTCTCCCCTTATTGCCAATGCAAATTTGTTACAAAGGCGGTGAGATTTATTCCTATCCAGTTATCGTAACACTTCTCTAGAAATAGTATTAAATATATTCATATGTGTCTAAAAACGGGTAGATTTTAGGCTCATTTGTTCAGAATCCAGTTAGGCATATTACCAGTAGTCTTCTCCATTACATCTTCAAGGCATTTATCTTCTTCTTCTCGGTTTTTCAAAGTCTCTGTTTGCGGATTCAAACAATTCAGATTTTAATGATTTTGATGATATTCCGTTTCCTTTATATTTAGTTTGACTTTTACATTGCAGCTCCAGTTGTTACCATACACCGTTTCATTTTGTCTATGAAACCGCCGTTTTTTGATATCAACTCTCCAAAATATACGTAGGATTGGACCACGTCATATTTCGTTATCCGATATATTTTGCTATAGCTGCTGTCTTATTGCAATTAATACTTAATCCAAACTGAAGCCTCACGTACTCTATTTTGAGAAGTACTTTCTCTATATGATGGGAAGTAGTCGCAAATAAGATGGTATCATCGGTATAGTGCAAGTTTGCGAACATATTTTCACCAATCTTAGCATTATCTGTGTACTGTTCTAGAGTGATCCGTATTATCATTTTGGTATAACACAGTATTGTTGAACAGGAAGAGTAATGTTATGCAACCTTATCGAATGCCTGCACTGGGATGACATTTGTTCATACTGACTTCTTCATAGAGACTTTTAAGTACTAAATATTCTAATATGCCTGTTTCCAGTAAAGTGTTCCACAGTGTTGTTTATTTTACTGAATAGAATATTTCTAAAAATTGCCAAAGCAAATATAAGAGGGCTCGTTGAGTTCCTCGGTCCTCTTGATGATCTGATGGAATATGAGAATTTTTTCACCGGGGTGACAAAACCAGCTCGCTCAATAGCGATGTACTCGGATAGCTAGGTTTTTAGTGTCTCGTTTAGGATATGCAATAAAATTTCACTTGCATAAGTTACTAGACATATGAGTCAGTAATTTCTATATTCCTTCGTGAAGCCAATCTTATGAAAGGTAATAATGACAAGCCAACGAGTCCGTTGTACCGGCTCTCTACCCTTTCTTATTACGTATACTGTGGAATATATGGATGCCTCGGTCTTCCAAGAGTCCTATGGTTTTTATGTGGAAAATCCTGATTTGTGCTAGAGATGTTTTATTTATACAATAACAACTTTTCGTTTGCCATGCCCGCTAGTTAAAAGTTGTCTTGTATCAAACATATCAAATTATTTTTAAATTCGTCCCTCTAAGTTTCACTAAGAAGAAAATCTTAGAGTCTACTAAATAGTGATGATACTGTAGTTACTGATATGTAAATTCATTGTCAAATTAAAAATGAAATAAATACCCCCCTCTAGTGAGGAATTATAAAATTGGATATGAATGATTGTCGCTCATGAGAGAAATGGAAATCCTCTAAGTAAATAGTAATAGGTTGACTAATTAAGCAGTAGTGGAAAAAAATAATACTTTGACCAATTTCATTATAGATATTGCCGGACCTGATGTATGGCACTGCAAAATATCATTAAATTCACTCGAATCCCTTTTTCATTTTATTAATGTAAAATAATATTTTTCATTTAGGCATATTACCAGTAGTCTTCTCCAACATTACATCTTCAAGGTATTTATCTTCTTCTTCTCGGTTTTTCTTAATTCTTTTTCATTTTATTAATATAAAAGAATACAAAATAGTAGCTAGCTCTAAATTTAGTTTGTAGTTTACTAGTGATATTCGAATACTCATTCAAAGTGACAATCGTTTGTGAAGAAATAACCTCAATAATCAAAACTCAAAATAACTCATTATCATCTTATATACTTTACCATCATTGGGGGTGTCTTTTGTAAAAAATTTACTTACAGTGTAATAATGATGCAAGCCAATTAAAAGGTTCCTAATTATATCGATATCAGTGATATAATTATAGAATAAAGTAGCTGACAATTTGCATAATTACTGTTATAATGTTAACATTCAGTGAAGTAGGCATTTAAAGTATCTTATTCTAGAAACAACAAGTGATAAAAAATGTTATATCATTAGCCATTTAATATTATAAAGCCTGTAAAGGTATTTTAAAAGTTTATAGCTAAAAACATTATATTTAATTTGTAGCAAACACACGTCACACTCAATACTGGAAAAAAAATGTTTACGTTTATACTTATTAACAGTCAACAAACAATTAACTAATGTAAAGACTTACATCCCCTTACGATTTTTAATTAGAAATAAATTCCGGCAAAAACGCAAACAAAAAGTTGGGCGTCTTAATATAAATGATATAAATTTCCATTTGAATTAATAAAAGCGGAAAGGAATGAGCTATAAGATTAATATAAAAATATTTTGCTGCTGGCACAAAGTAAATTACTTTGAAAATGTAAAAGGAAGCTTTTATGGGTGACGATAAAAGCCACCATTACGCAAACGTCACGTTTAATCAACGTTCGCACCCATTTCCTTTTGTATTTTATTTTCCTTGCAGGTAAGTATTGCAGTATTGACGCGCCACCATGGTTATTGAATAGATATTACGGACGCACGCTATTGATACCAACTCTGAAAGTTGAATAGAAGACTATTTCTAGATTTGGAATTATGTGTAACTTTTCAATTCGTTTTTAACTCAACTATTTTTAGAAAACATTAACTTAATATTAAATTTAACTTTAACAAAAATATTTCAGTTATGCTTTCTAAATTACATTGCAAGTTAATATAATGAGTTATGATTGTAAAGAAAATATGCGACATTTAATGCGAAATTTTTAACTAGGTTAAAAAACAAATATGTCTTATCGATTAAAAACTTCCAAATTATTAATTTTAAAGTAAAAAGTTTGAACTGTTTTTAGGCGTCTTTTAAAGCACTTTTAAAGTTAAATTGAATGAAAAACGACGTTTATAAACAACTAGATTATTCTCAGCTGAAACTTCACGGACTATGTAAGTTTTTTTACGAAAATGTTCAATCCATAATAAAACACTTTCAATACACCTAGACATCGAACATCGTAAAAGAGTCATTAAATTACCTTTACAATTTGTTTTAGTCGCATACTAACGCATACCTTCTACTCGAACTAATACTCTTTCCGTCAACGTTCAACCTAATTACGACACTTCGTTCCACTAACTCTCTCATCATCGTAGTGTCCGGGCTGCCTGGCAAAAAAAAAATCTATTTTTCCATCTATTAAAGTCGTTTTAAAGCAAGTCTAGTTCTTTCTACAATTACAAAATTTTATTATGTAAAACAGCAATATTATTTTATGTATAAGGCAGGAATTTTAATAGTTTAACTGAAATGTAATACAGAGTTAGACTTATTTCATCGTCGTAATATCCATTTATAATTTTCTGTATTCTCAATATTGGTGTATTGGGTACACTACGTTACTGAATAAATAAAAGGTCCTTACTGGCACCAGACTAAAGGCGACCTCGTAACCAATATTCTGCCAAAGGTGCCGCTGGTTCACTAGTTCTTTCCATCACTTTCTTTCACTTTTCTCCATTTCCTCTGGTTAGAAGCTGCAATTTACACTTCACATAAGTTAATTGTTTGTTTTCTGTCATGTTTTCCTTCATCTCGATGGAATTCTCCATAAAATTTCCATCTATTAGGTCGAATTCTCCCTAAAAGCTGGCAAGGAAGCCGAGTCTTGGTCATGCGACATACTTATTCAAACGAGTTTACATGACGCAGATGAATTGGATCTATGATTGTCGGTTTATTTTGTCACCGAGATCGAATGTTGTTATTTGTGATACAGTTACAGATTAAGATTCTCAAGATCTACTGAAGACAGTTTGAAAAAAGTCGATACTTCTGAGCCGAAGAGAAGGAGTGATGTTATTTTTTCTCCACAAGTACCATTTGAACAAAACACGGCCCATAGTGGCAGATACCTATACGATTTGGTTATGAATATCGGCATAGGATATGATTTACGTCTTTTGGACTAGCGATCTGAGCTATTTAAAGACATGAAATTATTCAAATTATCGTTAAGAAGAACGAAGATTTAGATAGTACCTGAGATTTAGAATTTTTTTTTAGGTTTACGGTTGCTCCACTGTTATTGGAAGTGGCTAGGTTGTCATAAACAAATATAAGGCCCAGCAAGTGACATAGTTCCTGAACTAGACACCGTATTTTCAAAAGTTTTCCTCATATTAGCGTCTATGACAATGCACTGATGATCTGATGACTGATGATTTCTGATGACGAACTCATTGTATGGTTCATGCTGGATCCGTACTCGACTAGTGGACCTGCTATATATTCTTCAAGATGTAATGTGACTTTCCGGAAGATGTATTCTACCTGCAATGCTATCCAGAGCCTGACCAATAAATGGAATCGTATGCAGATTTGAAATCGATGAAGGCTAGGACTGTCTTTGCTCTGTGTCTTATCTGTTCCTCCATAAATTGACGGAGGGAGAATATTTGGTCTGAACAGACGCGTCCTGATTGGAATCCCGCTCCGAATTGCTCCTTTCGGCTTTTCTACTCTCTATATTTTTTAAATTCTTGATTGTATAATTTTTAAAACAATTTTTCTGGCAATTAAGAGCATGCTGATGCTATGGGATGATGACGGATTTCTTCTAAACGAATGAAATTTGCTCCATACCTCAAATTATTATGATAAAAAGATGGAGTCGATTGAGCAACAGAATATAAACTAGACAAGCTGTGTAATTATTACGCATATTAAAGGTACGAATGGTAAGAAAAAATTATTATATGAATACACTTATATTTATTTGCGTATAGTATACGCAATTTTCTCATTTAATCATTTAATTTTATAATAGTAAAGTTCAGATTTGTATATAGGTACTATTATCACATAACATTCAAAACATCTGACCTTTGTTATTAGCTTAAAGTTTACACTTTATATTTTAATATAGTAAAATTTCAACATCTTCAGCAGTCAAATAATAATAATAAAATAAATACCGTTTGCTCTGTCCTACGCTTTTGTCGATGGTACTAATTCAATTTTGAGGCCTCTACAACTACAGATGCATTCTATAAACAAACTTTTGAGTTGTACTAAACTTGTTCAAGACAAGTAGGTTATTACTTATATATTTCTAGATGAATATCCCGAATAAATAATTCCCGCAACTCTTGATGTCACCGAGCAAAAAGAGGAGGAACGAAAACGGAGTCACGGTTTTTATACTCTCTAACATAAACTACAATATTAGTACAGAAAAGAGCTACATTACCATAGTCTAATATTTTAACCCTCCTACCTAATTAGAACCTTCCAGAGAGGTATAGTTTTTCTTTACAAAAGGCAGCAATGCATAAGTCTGAATCATTTAAATATACGTTGATATACGAACATAAATCTAGATGGCTGACAATAATAGTGTTACCTAAATGTATACTTGATAATTTGCTTACAAGACATGTATTGACAGATTGGAAGCACAAGACTATGTTATCTTAACATAAACAATACATACAGACTGAGCAATATTAACTAAGGTTAAACGAGTACCAACAAAGTTTTGGCATTTCTGGAAAAATACTTTAGATATTAACAAATTGTTAACAGTTAACAAAATAAACAGTGTTACTTGAGATCAAACAAATGCATGTTAATAAAATTTTCCTGAAATATATTATACAAATTTTTACTTAATGTCTGCAGCTTTATATATTTTGTAAAATTCAGAATTTTTATTACACTTATAGCAATTTGATTGTCATATTTAAACACACAGCTTTTTATTAAATTCACTTAGACCAGTAAGTAATTGTTCCAACCTCTTTAGCGTCTGCCAAGGTGCAATGAATTTCGTTTAGATGATAAACAAGCCTCACTTTGTAAACCCTATCTGAAACATGTGACGGCAGCTTCGTTCACGAACTGATTGAACTAACGAGCTTATTGAGCATCTGGTTTCGATGTGGTTTTCATAGTCTACGTCACTATTTCTTTACTTTAATATTTTCTTTGCTCTATTCTAGTACGACTCATAATAGTGTAAAAATTAATTTAAATAATTTAATGAGAACATAATGCCAGTTCTTTTTACAATTGCTGCATAGATTAGTTTTATCATTGTTAGGATTGGCGTTGTTACATTGAATATACTTAATAGTTGTTCAATACATTGGTCTAGGGACTTATTACCTCATTTATGTTATTGATTACCTCATTCAGAATATATTTATGTTTTGAAAATAGCAGCCCATTATCGACATAGAGACAAAGATATTTGATTCCGTTTATGATCTCACTTTAACACATTGATCGACCTTAATTCTGGTAAAGTCAAACTTGTTTAAAACTGAATAAAATTTCATTTTCTATCGTTTATGTGATAAAATGATTGAGAACTCTTTTGTGTTACTGCACTTTGTTCTCATATATTGTGAAATATTTGCCTTGGCCGAGCCAAAGTGTATCTTCATACCGGGACTTTCAGTCCCTATTATTATTGGTTTGTATACACCGGTTAAACTTGAAGGAAGTATTGTTCTAAGCCAGTCGCCGTCCACTTTGAATCCACTGTTTTGAAATTAGTACACTGTGGTCACTACGCTGCTAACATATTCTTCTCCAGTTTACCATTCGGACCAGAGTTCTCATACAAACATCTCGAAATAAACCAACTTGACGTATCAGCCCTGAGTCGTCAGAAGCTCTTGCTGAATAATTTCAAACTTCATTTGAAGTTGAAGCTTCTTGCATCCGTACGTAATTTTCGATTACTAATTATTTCGATTATATTCGTTCTGGCATTCAAACCCATGAAGGAACTTTTGGTACAATTTCGTAATTCCTCAGACTTGCTTAAACCCCTACGTGGAATAATTTCAACATCGCGGCGTCGGTTAATTTGACAATTAATGCGAAATAATTATTAAACACCTTAGCCTTTTGGAATCTCGCAAATGTTAGTAGATTGACAAGTGCATGTTGTGGATTTAATTCTTGACAGTTTAATAATTTTAATCGTTACTTTTTTTACTAGACTGAACATATTTTTGGCTAACGTTATAACGATTTCCAATCCACCTGCTTTATAAGTCGCACTGAGTAATCAACGTCGACAACATCGCATCGCTTGCGTGCTTATGTATATTTATATATATATATATATATATATATATATATATATATATATATATATGTGTGTGTGTGTGTGTGTGTGTAGTCGTATACTTCCAATCAAATACTTTTAAATCATTTTATTATTGTTTATAAAAACACTGTGGTTAATATTCTGAAAGAGATTGTAAGCTATAATTATTTATGGTTTTAGTATTTGTACGATGTTATGTACTTGTATTCACAGTATTGTATTTTTTATATGAAAAAAAATTAAACTATTTTTCTACAAAAATAAGATAGAAAAACAAAAATAACAGTGAAAATATAGTTCAGTTTAAAATGATATTGTGAAATTTAGGTTTAATTTTAATTATTTTAGTGTAAAAGTGAAAACTTCGGTGAAAATTTTCTCCCTGGGGAGGAAGATGTAAAGAAACTATATTTCTTTAATTGGTACAGCGTTATTCCATAGGTAAACAGTGACCGTGTACTTATTTATCTTACAGATGGCGCTGTGAGCTCTAGCGGATTACTTGGTCAGCTTAGCAGATTATTTGGATTTTAAAAAAAATTCTATAAAAAGGAATTGACAATTTAAATAATACATTGTAAATGTCGTTTCTTTGTTTTTATAGCAACGCAATTGCTTTTATATATATATATATATATATATATATATATATATATATTATATATATATATATATATATATATATATATATATATATATATATATGTAATTATAGTAAATAGCTCTTTATCGTAATTCTGTCAAATCTTTTTAAATTCATAACAATTTAACTGTGTCCAGTAAGGGAATTTCAATTTCTCAAACCTTATGATTGGTCACGTGAAAATTTAAAATTATTTTCAACAAACTGCACAAACCTGATATATTTTGCAAGTGCGCCTCAAGGCGGTATAGTATTAAAATTCATACTTAACTAATTAAAATACAAAATGGTCAATGCTTGTTCCATAAAGATGTTTAAAAATTGGGCGTGACGTAAATAATTCCTTAAAAATCGGTTTGGAGTGCTTAAACATTATTCCCATTTACTCAGCGATTTAAAGAATTGTGGACAGTGAGAAAATATATCAATTTCCGATGTGTTTAGAAACAAGCCTTTCCAAATTACTCACTAACTATTTCTAATAATGTAAAAGGGGAGCTTTACGGTTGCCCAGCGGTGGTGGAAGGTCTCACCGAAAATACTTTCACAATGGGTTCATCACCAAAATTTCAAACATTATCCACTGCCGAGATCCCAAAACATTTAATGTGTATAATATCAACCTAGCCGTCTCAGAAGAAAAAATTCAAATATTCCTATGTACACAGAGACCATGCGTCTCTAAATCCAAAGGGAACGAATTTCAATGTTAAAAACTACTAGCCCTCATTTTTCGATGTTAAAACTTCCGACAATATCTCTTTGGTCGGATGTTCAAAATTGTCACCGAGCATCGCCCTCTAAAGTAACTTTGTAATCACCAAAATCAAGCAATAAGTTTCAACGTTGGAACCTGCAATTAGAAAAGTATGATTATAAACTTATTTATAATAAAGTTAAATTAAATTTTGTGGCCAACGCTTTTCACGTTATTCGGTAAACCCTATCTAAATAGAGGCCCACGATATAGACGATCAAGACACTCCGATTCCAGTTCTGGATCGTCCCGAATCACTAATAGTTCAACCTCTTTCTAGTTCCGAAAATCTTGACCTTTTTAGCGGAAATATTCTCGATGAGTCGTATTCCAAATTCCTAAAATAATTTACAGAAAACTCATAATATAACATAAAAATAATCGAACATAACAATTGCCTACTGAAAAAATAACAGAAATCGATTATCATTCCCATAACTCTGGACTTAGACGAATCTGTATCTTATATTGAAGAAATCTTGAAAACTTATCAAAATTCTGAAGAATTAGTGAAGTCTGAAAGAGCAGTACACTCTAACCCCTCATTTAAAATAAATAACAAAATCAATAACATATTATTTACTAAAGTCCATCATTTTGATTCCTGTTTATATTCCGACATATTAGATACGCTGAAAAACTTAAGAAATAAGTTTCTAACAAGTTCCAATAAACTTATGAAGAAACTAATCATTTTAGACTTCAAAAATATTTTTAATTTAAATTAAAAAGATCCTTAGAAAGATTAACCTCGCGCCCATGCAGGTAACAAGCACGTCTACCGCCTCCGTTTCAACGTGTCATTCTAGACATTATAGGACCCTTGCCTAAATCCGGAAGTACAAAACACCAATATAATCTCACATTACAATATAACCTAATAATATTTTCAGTAGCCTACCCTGTTCAAAGCACTACCTCTGAAAAATCCAATGAGTGCCTAATACACTTTATATTCCTATTTGACATTCCCGAAACGATTCTGACCCATCAAAGCACTAATTTTATGTCAAATATCTGCAAAAGAACCCTTCAATTCTTAAAAATAAAACAATTATGAGAATCACCATATCATCCCCAAACACAAGGTTCTCTAGAATGGAGCCATTCCACCTTTAAGGAATATTTCAGATGAAACCGTAACGAAAACCAAGATAACTGGTTAAAATATGTCTACACGGTGACAGTGGCATATAATACTTCCGTAAATTCAACAACTCGGTACTTTTCATGAGAGTTTTATTATTCAGTCATAAGCCATTCATTCTAAATTCCACTTACGACTCCACTCTTAACACTAACTAACTCGAATAGAACAATAAGCTTCAGATCGTCTCAAATACTATTGAGAAAAAGCTACTAACAACATACAAGAATAAAAAAAAGTCAAAGACCTGCCACGATTCTCATTCACGTTCCATAGAACACCAAGTCGAAGACTATGTTTTTCTCAAAAATCAAGTAAGGTTACGAAAAGCCCTTTCTCCTAATTGAAAACTTCCTTATTAGATTATCAAAATCAATGAGCCACATTCGCTGAATTTATTACATCATTAGGATGAAGTAAAATTAGCAAAGAAAACAATGACACCGCATCCTGAACTATTTTTTCCTTTTGCTTTCTTTACAAGACTTTATAACGATTAATTTACGATTTTTATTTTAGATTTATCCTACTATCTGCTACCTCCCTCAATTAAATTTTTATAAATTGTAGTACACAACTTTTACAAGGATTTTAGAAGTACTACAATAAACATTATATTCTCAAAATTTATTTTAGGCATTATACAGTGCCGTCATCTAGGCATAAACTGATTTCATTCAACCAACAAAAAGCAATCCAAATATATATTTCGACCCTCTTGGCTCTCTAAAACTTATCAATGATCATACTAGCGTTATTATTCCAACGGACATATTTTATAAAACCTCGTTTGGAAAATGTGAATTCTATTTTCGAAACACTGAAATTTCTTTGCAAACAGCATAATATAGTTGATCACATAAAGTGTTCTCTCAACTATTTTCCCCTATATCATGATATAATTAGTGATAATATCATGATATAATTAGTGATTTTCATTCCATGACCCATTTCATTTCGACAAGATCCAAACACTCAGCTTGGTTAACGGTGTTGGATTATTTTCAAACATTTTTTACAATTTTCTTCTTACTGTCTTCGTACAATGTACGAGTAAGATGCGGTAAAGTACAACGACGTCACTCAAACTTTAGAAAGAGATCAAAAGAAATTAGCAAAATATTTTAAATAAAATATTTCTTTCACGTCATCAATAGTTTTAACTTTCCAAGATTCATTAAACAAAATAAATAGTTTCGAACAAAGTTTGAATAGCGCTCTTAAGAGTACTACATTAACTTTATAAAATATAACTGCTATATCTAATAATTTACTATTTAAACGTAAGTTTATGAAATTGTTAAATATTTTAGAGTATAGTCTGTTGACGTTTTTATAGTACTAGAAGATATAATAATTTTCAAACATGTCTAGTAAATTCCTCTTCAAATCAATGTAACTCTTGAACCTATTTCTGATACCAATAGAGACAATTCTCCAATTCTCCAACCTGAGCCTAACATTAGGACGTCTATGGCATAAACTCACAAGTTTAGTCTTTAATAGAAAAACCAAAAAACCTTTGTCTTGAAAAAAACCCTCGTTTCTGAAAAAAACCCTTGTCTTACCAGCCATAATGGTTATTCAGCATCGTTTCCAGGCACGTCGTATTAACATAATAACACCATCCGGCCTCCAGTGTCACAACATCCTGACATAAGGCTCTACCGGTAGAAGCCTTAACAAGTAACATTCTCAAATGAATCTCAGCAATTCTTCTCTTTATAAACCCCAGATACAAACCCCATAGTACTCAGAAGTCCATAATCCAAGTTTAAGTCAGTCATCGTCGCAGTTCAGTCTTATTCATATATAAAATATAAGAAAATATTCGTAATCCAAAATGTATGGTAGTCAATTGTTATTTTTGTGGGCTTTCACGAAATTGGTCAGTTTGATTACTAAGAAAGTTATTCAAAGTTATTCAGGTAATATTTTTTATTTTCCCTGGGATCCATGAAATAATATTTTCACCAATTCAAAATGAAGACTGTATAGTCGGCAGTGACTTATAATTTCAAGCATAGTTCATATTGAACTAAATATTTGTAACAATCACTGAGGAGAATCATAGTATATTAATTTTAGAGATAAATGAAAAATCACGTTCAATTTACATTTACTTTAAAGGCACAGGACTAAAATTGTTGCTCAACGGCATTATACATAATGAATGACGCTACTTGTTTCTTTTGTTTGAAGTCTCAGATTCGAACCACTCGTTACTACTATTTATTTCAGTAAATACTAAAATAATTGTGCATGTTGTAATTAGTTTAGCAATTATTTAATATTTTTGTCTTGTCAACAACTTTATACATCGAAACACCTAAAACGTTTGAAAAATTATATTTTTATCATTTACATTTTTTAATGCATGCTTATACACCTTTTTTATCTTCCGTGTAAATATTAATGTAAATATTTATTCGTACTTTTCCGCCAATAAAATTCAATTTTTCAATGAAATGTAATTATTTCTCTGAAAGGTTATTAGTAAAAAATTTAGTTGTTGAGTTTTCTCAACAACTAAATTCATAAATTAAGAATAAAACATTATATATTACATTAGGTATCGATAATTGTATCGTTAGACTAATCAATAAAGGTTTAATATATGTCTAGAAGTTATCATATTATATTAACTAAGTTTGGCACAAAATAATTTGAAATTTTTAATAAAAATAGTTTTGAAGTTACAATATGTCTTTATAACGGGAAATTCAAATCTAAAATATAATAAATAGGCTCTTTTAATCACCACACAATAAATTGAAAACAAAATTTTATTGACTATTTTATTTGATTTTTGTGAGAAATAAAAATGAACAGACGGACGGATACGTGAATAACTTTATAAAGATTCTATTTTTTTTAAGTAAAAAATTCAATATACCGTGCATTTATTAACGTCCATCAGCAAAATAATGAATTGTGGATTGAAATCCAAGCTATCGGTTAAACATTTTGGCAATCGTATTGATAACATATATGAGATTCACTTCACACAGCTTATTGTACACTTCTACTTGAAATATTATATTAGTGAAAATGTTTTATTTTCATTTTATTTTTAATTTATTTAAGCATAATGAAAAATAAACCAACGTAAGTACCACCAAGACAATAAACGGATGCCCCTCAAATATGCAAGTAGTATTAAATAGCTACACTGAAGCAAACTACCCTTAAGCTATGATTTGAAACGCAACGAATGAGGCTCGTCATCTATTATGCGTGAGGCTCGAGACAATCTAGCAAGCATTTACGGCGTAAAGTTTTAAAATTTATCCGTTTTATATTTCATAAAGCTTGACGGAGAACACATTTTGAAGAAATAATTTCTTTGAAAGCTGTGAGCGACACGGAAGGCCAGTAAAAGCTAAGTTTGATTTTTAATATTACCAAAACGAAAAATGAGAGAAAATATTTAAAAGTAAATTGTATTACAATATGTCTAGCACATTGTTGAATTTCTTTTTGGTTGACACGGCTAAACTTTTTGTCTTAAAGAGTGACCAAAATTAAATAAAGTGAAAGGTATGCGTTTACATTTATATTTTATTTTCTTGAAATCTTAGTCAAATGCACGAAAGCTGCAATTTTACGGAAGAAAACCGATAGATGAAAAGAGATGAGATTACTGAAAAGCTTAACGTCAATTGGAAAGAACGTATTTCCGTGATTATTGTTTCTAAATACATAATTTTCAATTTTTCAAATTTATTTCGATTTACTTAAAATAATATTGTTTCTACAATATATGCCCAACGTCAAAGGACATTTGCTAAAAACTCGCGTTAACGTTACGCTATGTGGGAATTTCGTAAAGATACTAAATTTTCAGTAATATGAAACGGATATATTTCAAATAGTAAAAAGGTTTTCCATAATATGAAAAGGATACGTTTCATATTACGGAACGGATACTTGTTATATGCTATCATTCACCTTGGGCTTGGTGTTATCAGGGAAATGTAATTTTTTTTAAATTTTATAATTGGCAATTCTTTTTTTAAGAGGACATCATAAATACGTCTTTGCACATTGCATTTTCACAGTTTTTCCTTAAAATGAAGCGAATCTATTTGAAATAACAGAAACATTACGTACTAACTTTAACACGCGCCTTTGCCCATGTTGTATTGTAAAAATGTAACTTAACATATGACATAAGGAAAATATAAAGAACTTATTTGTTCAATTAAATATATATATATATATATATATATATATATATATATACATATATATATATATATATATATATATATATATATATTTCATTTAAGCTAGTTATGTAGTTACGAGGTAATTATTATTATGAACTCAAATGGCCATACCTAATTTTAACAATATTTTATGGAGCATTGCAATTTATGCGATATATGGATTAAAATGTCGAGGAAATAATTAACCCATGAATTGTCCATGTTCTAAGAAAAATATTACTACTTTTATATATTTAACTAATAGCAGCGTATTCAGCTTTACGTGTGCCAGTATAATTTAAAACTTTGTGTTCTAGTGAATATAAGAAATAAAAAATCGCTGTTACGCCAAGTGATAACATAATTATATAAAGCCTATTTTTTAATCTAGGATTTATATCATATTTACAATATCTGACTGTGAATTAAGGTTTAATTTTGACCACAGGGGTCGCCCAGTAGTCGAAATTCAACCGTAATTCCTTAATTTTTTAAGTTTGAAGGTTATTGAATTCCTTTGTCAAATGTATACTATTTTGCGTCTGTTTGATTTTATGTGTACTGTTTCTCTACAAACATTGCACATTATTTTTTTAAATTTTATTCTATAACGTCAACTGAGAATGTATACAAATACGTCATTAGCGTGTGTCGTTTGCCTCAATCCCTGCAATACCTATATAATTTAAAAATTAATGTCAGAGACAGTTAAAAAAAAAACAGAAGTACAGTTTGTATTCGTATTTATTTTTTATACAATCCATTGTCCGTTATATTTTTTTTATTTCATTATTAATTCAAATTAATGCTAATAAAAATGAGACTTGAGATTCATATAGACACAGGATTTACATTAAATAATAAAATATACTTAACTACTAACTTTGTTGAAAACACTAATAGGTAGGCAAGCGTAAGTAAATTCAGATTGCTGACACAAAATTTTCCTTTTTAAACAAACTGTATTTCACTAATATATATATATATATATATATATATATATATATATATATATATATATATATATATAACACAGATATATATTATACAAAATATAAAATAAATGCTTTTAATGACATACACCCACAGACCATTAAAAAAGTAACGTTTCAAATAATACAAAATTCACTGCTCGGAACTCCTTCAGTCAATCTGACTGTTGACCCCAAACTATTATGTGTTTGACATTGAGAGTAAAAACGTAAGCAATGAATCTTTTAATGTATATGTAATATATAATTCAATGTATTTGTAACTCATACTACCAAGTTTGACTGAAAAGTAATGCACACATGCTAGCAGATCGTGAAGACCTGCAAAAAGCGAGCCAGATTGTATTTGGAAGAAACGTTCCCTCTTATTACGTCCTTTGAACTTATTGCATTCGTTCAGTGTATTTTTAGACGCGGAAGTATGGACAGGAACGGAAGTATGGATAGTGCCATGTCACTGCGAGTTAAATAGCGTGCTGTTGTCGAATTTTTAACTGTTGAAAATGGTTGCTGAGGTTCATCGTCGTTTAAAGGCTGTTTATGGCGACAATGCTGTTAACAGGTCCACTGTAAATCTATGGACAATAAAATTTCGAAGTTTTGAGCCTGGAAAAGCCATAATTGTTGACGAAGCATGCGGTGAACGTCCGATCACTTCCATAGAAGACAACCATCGCAAACTCGTCGATGATTTGATTCGAAATGACCGGTGAATCACTCAAAACCGTATCGCAAACCATATTGGAATATTCAAAAAACATGTCAGCTTCATTATTGAACAATTGCAATACCGCAAAATCTGTGCACCAAGTTTGGACCAATTCCACACACTACTTATTCCCCGAATCTTGTTCACCGCGATTTTTATTTGTTTCCTCTAATCAAGAGAGACCTCAAGAGTAATCACTACAACTCAGACGATGAGGTTAAGGTAGCTATCAAGTCCTGAATTCAAGAAAAGTCAAAAGAATTCTTCAGTGACGGAATGAAAAAAAGTTGTTTCATGTTGGGAGAAATCTATTAGCGATATACAATTGTGAAGCTTAAGAATTGTACTTTAATACACTTTTTGCCCAAACTTGATAACTCTCTTCTTGCCCCCTCTCCTAGCATGTGTGTATTACTTGTTAGCCAAACCTCATATATACATATATATATATATATATATATATATATATATATATATATATTTATTTTATGCATCAGGTACTAGAACAAAAAAAACAATGAAATGCGAAATCTCTTTTGGGGAATTCACAAAGACTTTGCATAAAACACAACATTAAGTTTATTCAAGGTGCAATTTGAAGAGAAAAGGGCCGGAACAGCGGGATGTAGTTATCCGTATAACAGAAATGCTCGCTTTCCACGATGAGACTTTCCATCCGGTTAGCATCATATAACCTGGGTTATACGGCATGAATATATTACTGTACAATGTAAATGCTGTGTCTTCGTTTAAGTCAGATTATATTAAATTAGCTCCTTGTTTGCATTTATAAATACTGGCTGGAGCAAAATATTCAGTACTTCTTTTAAATCAATTTGTCTATCATATTGGATGATCATTTCTCTTCCTTGATTAATAAAACATCTAATCTTAACATAAAATATAAAACGATATGGAATATTTATTTACCAGTCTTCCTTTTGGAGTATTTGTTTCAATTATCCCGGATAAACTTCAATATTTTAGGAAATATTTATATATATTATTTGTTCATCTATTTCTCAGCATATTCTTTAAAGTAGTTGTCATGTAAAGTGTACAAATATATGCCAAATTTCGTTGAAGTCCATTTAGCGTAAAAGGAAAAACTAGCAAGCTGATAATATTTCAACGTTTCACTTTTATTACTTTAGTAGGGATGTATTTACTCTGCTTTGTCATTCTTCAATGAATTCCATCTATCTGAATACATCGTCTCGGATCAATGGAAGGTAGTTAGGCAGTAATGTACAGTTTCGTCTTAATAAATCCTAATTACATACATATTAATATACAATTTACGTGTCTCATATATCAAGTCAATTTGTATAATTATAATAATTTCAACTTTATATTTCTTAATTTTCGGAGTTGTGCTTTCTTAAACTCCATAAATCTTCCTCGTACCACAATTTCTTGTTTATTCTATTTAAGATTTTTCAAGAATTCTGCTGGTACTTTGCGACTAATATACTCTACAAATATGTACGCAAGCACTATTAGTTTATGGTTTCAGTTGAATTAATACTCATATTCATAAAAATTCACTAATTACATTGTAAAGTTTTATTACTCGTATAGTCTTACAATTATTAGCTATAAAAATTTTATTGTTTGCGTGTTATATCCTATTTGCGTTTTCATCCCATTTGCGTTTACGATCGGCCGAGTACATATGTGTATTCGGACAGGCAAGGTCACACGTGACATTGATAAATACTTTTAAAGAACTTACATAAAAATGAAAAAGGACTAGTTAAAAATAATTATAATAGAATTCACACTACAAAAGTACTTCACATAAATATTTAAAAGTTTACGGATACTTAGCACTTTCATTATTAATCATACATAACCTAGTATAACTTTCATAGGTTCGGAATTATCATAAATTTCTTGTAAACTATAACTTCTAGAGTCATTAAATATTAATTTAATTAAAGTTTTAGAAACGCCATTATCTTTACAAATTTGGTTCAGTAGAGTCGGTAATCAGACTGGGAGAGAAAAAATATATTTTTTTATATTTTTCAGCAAATGAAATTTAAGAAAATATATATTTCGAATGCTAAATTGACCTACTATAAAATTTCTCTATCAATATTTGTAAGTGATAAATATTGCAATTTGAGGGGTTTAATACATCCAGCGACATGCTAGGTAAATACACCAAATTTTAAATTTCCGCATCAAATAATTTGTGAAACGTCCACGTTTCACGTTCCTGCCTGTGCACGTGTCATATGCCTGTGCACACATTCTAATGTGATCTAAGAAGGGTTCGGTAAATAATGAGATTTTTTGGGTAATTAGTACATGTTTAAGTTTGGTATTAGTTTTAGAAATCATTTTTAATTTTAAATATAAAATCCCTAAATAGAGATCTGAAAAGGCGTTATCAAATATTTTGTAAATTATTTTGATCCAGTGTTGTGAGAACTAGCTTTCAAAATTCTTATAAAACACGAATTTCGACTGAAGGGTAATTATTAAAACATATGAAATCCTAAGTCTGTTTGAAACATGCATGTAAATATATAAGTATATATATATATTATATATATATATATATATATATATATATATATATATATATATATATATATATATATATGTATATATATATATATATATGTATATATATATATATATATATATATAGTATGTGTGTGTTATATTTTATAGAATTCATTGTTCGAGCTGGCGCTTGTCATCAACTTTATTATTTTTAAATAAGGATGATTAGATATTGCACGTTGTAAGAATATTTCATGCGAGAAAATAATTTTTGTTAGGACTTTCCTGAAAACCAATTTGAAGACTATTTATGAGTGGTAATAAACTATTGACCTATATACGACTTGACAACGTGGCAAAACACTTCGAGTGAGTAGAACTAAAACCAAATATTTATACGAATCGACTGGCGTAATGCAGCCTGCATGCATCGATACCATCCCTTTGTAATTAATCAATAATTTAAAGTACCTGGGCTCCGTAATAATAATAGATGAATCGGTCGAAAATAGCATTAAAAAATCGGACAAATGTCAGCTGGTTGAAGTGGAAAATTCTAATAGAAATTATATCCGGTGCAAGAAACTTTGAAACAAATTTTCTTGAAAATCTTTCAGAATAATTTTTTAATAAAAATGAAACTATCAATAAATAAAGTACAATTACGTATGTCGAGATGTACGAAATGTTCATAAATATTCAGTAATTAATGGATATTTTTCAAATTTGCAAAACTAGATAAACATAGGCGTAATGCATAATTATCTTAAAAGAATTAAAATATTGTAAGTCTTAAATCCTTAAAAAAAAGAATGGAGTTAAAAATAATTTTGCAATATTTAACTTTGAATAAGCTTGATGAAAGAATATAAAAATATTTCACATCTCTGGTTTCATTGAAATCACTTATAAGTTGGAAAAGTCTAATTTTCTCTCTGCCTCCTTTTTCGTTATAAGTCGATCTCCAAGCCTCGAGATTGATATCTCAACGGCAAAATGTTCGATGTTTGAGTTCAACGTGCCTTTCCCAATTTTATTCAATAATATTTAATTTTGATTAATAACTGTGACATAAAGAAATATATATTCTATAATAATTGTTTGGATATCGTCATAAACCTGATGTATGCCTGACCTTGGCTTTATGTTGGACTTATGTTTCAGGTAAGTGCTGGAATATTTACACTGTATTAAAATATGGAACTATGACTAAAATTGTGCAATGTGCATTATTCATTCTTATTTTTAAGATTTATACAAATCAGGAGAAAGTTTAGTACAGTATATTTATTTTATAAACATTTTTATTGAATCCGACAGAAAGTTCTGAGACTCTAAAAAAATTTTATTCTCATTTTATATTGTCACTTATTTTCAACTTTATTCTATTCTGTTACATAATCACTACTAGAATCCACGATTCTTCTCCAATGTTCTGAAAAGGAAAACACCTTATTTATAGAAATCACGTGGTTTTTCAACGAAACATTTGAAATCTCAATTTTTAGATTATTTGTCACTGTCAAATATTTTGTCCTTCAAATAATCAGACATTGATCTAAACAGCGATGATAAGTAGACGAAAGGTCCAGGGAGTATGATGGGTGAGCGACTACAGTCCAGCTTAATTCTACAATTTTATTGTCTTTCTTCAAAGTTATGTGTGGTCGAGCATTGTCACGAGGAAAATTAATTTTGCGTTGTTTGTCACAACGTTTTATAGCAATGATATCTGACTCCACATTAATTGGCGCTATTCACTATAGATAAAGTCCATGCAGGCGTTTTCCAATTTCTCAATGGATAACGCCTTCATCGTTCCACTAACAGACTATCGTGATCTTCATTTCGAAGTAGTCAGATTTAGGCGCTAAAACACTTAGGACGATAATTGACGAAGAATATCCACGTCTCGTTGCCAGCCATTAGGTATTTAAGCCATTGTTATTAGCGTGTGATATCAAATGCATCATGTATAGGTCAACATGCAGTTGCTTTTGTATTTCATTCAACTCTTGCGGAAATCACGACCTATATTACCAAGTCTTACCATTTCGTGAAGGTACGGTAAAACGATGTATTTTCAATATTAAAATCGCACTGCTAAACACTGTACCGCCTGCCACAGATCTTCTTCAAGAATAGCCCGAACAGCGTTGACGTCCAATGATCGCAGTAGTCCAGAACGTAGATTATCTTCGAATTTCAGGTTTCCTTTAAAAATAGTTTGAACCACGACAACACGAAAAGAGTTCGAAGTCACGTGGGAAGACAGTGCCTTCTCAAACATTTTTTTCATTTTCGTAGCAGCCCATCGTTCAGAAGTTCCCAAATGGTACTGGCAAAGAAGAAACACTCGCAGTGTTTTACGGTAAATATCTATTTTTTTGTACATATTTACCAAGTCAGCGATTATAATAAACTGCAACTTTTAGAATAATCATCAAAAATTCTCAGAATTTTCTGTCCTCCCTAATAGTAATATATATTAATAATAATTTGGATATTAATAAAATTAACTAAACCAAATATTTTTCTTCAGGACCTAAACTTTATCTGCATTCATAACTAATCAGTTTCTATAAGCTTGCTACTGAAAGTGTAATGTTAGTTAAAGTTTAATTTCATTTATAATCAATATATAATCAATAACTTTATAATCAATAACTAATCAATGTCTTTGTTTAAAAGTTTATTTGATTACTGAAATTAATATCACCCAATTTCTCCTCGTTTATACGTTATAATAAAGTAATAGTTTTGGTTACGATTATACATTTTGAGTGTGTTTTCGTTTTTTATCGACGGCTAGGTTTTTTAAATAAAATAAAAAAATAAAATTTTAATTGAAATGTATACTTCAAATCATAAATATATTCGTAGTTTTGGATGTCATCTGTACACATCTTACAATACACGTCTTGAAGTAAGATTTTATACTCAAAACCTTTTCACTGTTACAATTTCTTCTATTTCAACTTTTCAACCTTTTAATGTTCGTTTCGTTCCGCACGTAATGCACAAAGTTTGCGTATTTACCTTGTCTATTATGTAACAAAAATGAGATCGAGATGTTAGAACGATTAGGAAGACCGATCGTGAAAAAAATAAGCCAAATTGCCAAAAAAATAAACCTTTATGACACTCGGTAAAGATTTATGTTTTAAATAGCAGATATGATCATAACAGGAACATAATATATATATATATATATATATATATATATATATATATATATATATCTATATATATATTTAAAAGAAGATTACCCGCGACAGACACTAGAAAAGAGAAAACAACTACAAAACCAAATATGTAAAAATAGAGAAGAAGGTCATACGTTTGTCATGGCCGCTTAGTAATCAAGGATCGGAGTACGGAAACGAGTTACATGAAAGTAAACAAATCAAATTCCAAGAAAAGAGAGTTAAATGTTCCTACATCCCTATCAATAAGTAAAGTACAATTACTTATGATGTAGAGGACATAATGTCCTCTACATCAACAGGGAGATCAAAATATTTATTCGACTATAAAGTACCAACCTGTCAATAAAAAAAGAAAAAGAGATATATAAAAATTAATGACCAATTATTAGCAAAATTAAACTATTGAAATAAAAAAAAACCATCACAACTATAACTGCATATTATCATAATGAATAACAGCTAAGCCGCCCCTCCAATATCCCACAAACGGTAGAGTCGCCCCGCACAAAACAAATGTATTTATGAGACAGTAGGCTGCCAACGCTATCGAAAAAGACTATCAAAATAATAATTAATATTATATTTCCACATTTAATGTACGATCATTTGCCAATGAAAATAGTATGATACCTGTGAAAAGAGTTATTTTTATAGTCAAGAAACAGACGACTTCATCGCAATATCGGAGAGAGTCACTGTATTGCACGTTGAAATATAAGGAAAAATATACTCTCTCTGATACAAACTTACACACCAACGGCAAAATCCAAATAAATGAAAATTGATAAATTCTACAACGTACTAGATCTAGCCCTGGGATAATTTTGTGTTAATATAATCTGTACGTGTAATATGGACGCAAAAATTGAGAAACCGGGGCCAAATAAATATTTAGTAATGAAAATATTTAAATACGGCAAAAGAAGCTAGAGGGGATTATTTTTTTTCACTTCTGTCACCAATACAAATTAAAAATAGCAAACACACTGTTTAAGAAGCCAGAAAAGGATAGATAGATATAGCTTGCACAATATGGCACCACAAAAAATGAAGGGGACTTTACAGAAACTAATATTTCAAAGAATATAGAAAACTCTGCCATTTTAGGCAGTCTTGTATACACTTAAGTAATCACCGCTTAGCAAGAATAATATTCAATATAAGCGGAAAAAACTATAATAGTCCGCAAATATTTACAGACAACGAATTTCTTGATAAAGAAGTCGCTAAATTACTTTATTGTGAAGATAAATGGGTACAAATTTTTAGAAAAAAAAATGCAAGCTGTTCAGATGAAACGTTTTTAACGTTCAATTGCGTTAAAAGAAGATACAAAGATACAATTATAACGGCGGAAGTTATGGAACTTCACAAGAAAAGACATATACTAAAAAAATAGAAAATATTAAACTATTACTAACTCACTCAACTAAAAACATTTCAAACATAACAGTTTCAAACAGAAAATATTTATTGAAAACAGCCACACAACTTTATAAAAATTTAAACACTTGCACAAAAACCCAACCCAAATCCAAAAAATATCGCTCTCACTTAACATTCCCAGATGAAGTAGCGTTACTCTCTAAAATACCTGAAAACCTGTAATTTATGCTAGAATCTCTCAATAAACATAGTCAAAAAATGAGGTTGTAAATACACGAGGATAAAACAAAAGTTATAACAAATACACCTAAAACGTCCTCACAATCCAGTTAGCTTCTTTGGAATATGTAAATAACTATACTTGGAGATCAGAGAGAAAAAAAAGTACATTAAATAAGTACTGGTCCATGCAGGAAATACATAAAGGCTCCGTACCGACAGAGCTTAGAATAAAATCGATAAATATGCGCTTGATACCATGCTTAGCCTATGCTTGACAAACCTGGTGCCTGACAAAGTTTAATCTGAGCAAAATAAGATCGTTCAAAATGAAATAGAAAGAACAACTTGAATATCAAACTATAAGATCGAGTGAATAGTACGTTGATCAGGAAAAAGTAAAAAGCAGAAGACGTGGATATTTCACATACAAAGAACTAAAGACGAAAGTTAGTCAAAAATTGCAATATACTGGTTCCTACTTAATGGACCGATGATGTAGTAAAAAGAAGGCAAGAAAGAATTCAAGAAAAAAATGTTAACTTAATAATAATGACTGTAATATTTATAAGTAAATTATTGTAAAATTTAGGTAAGGTGCAAAGAAATAAAAACTTTAATAATTATAAATAATAATCATCGGCTATTTCTCGCAAAGTATAAGTGATGCGTGTATTGTTTTTTTATCATTATGTAGTCGAAAACCTGAGGAAAATGGTAGAACTATAAAACGCAATGTCCAAGGGCGATATAAAAAATTGTATTATACAAAACCCAAGCAAGAATCAATATATCTACACATCCAATAAATTTGTAGAAGTAAAGTGTCTGTATATTAAAGTTATTTACAAAAAAATTATTTAGGGGCACATAATAAAAGTAACAGAAGGCAAAGTGTAGTTTTTGTAATAATTGCTTCTGTTTATTTTTTGAACATGCTGTGATTCGTTTTTTCTTAACATGCCGTAAAAACAATTAACCCAAGCCCAAAGGAAAGCCAACTTAACTCGACCCAAAACAAACCCAATACAACAAAACACGAACCAACCCAACCCAAAGCAAAATCCAACCAAAATTAAAGTCAAGCAAGCCCAGTCCATGAGAAACCCAAGCCAACTCAACTTATCCTAGAGCAAACCTAACCCAACCTAATACATTACAACCCAAAGCAAACCCAACCCAATACAAAAAACCCAACACGGGTCGTTTTGGGTTTTTTGGCCAACCCAATTCAACCTAAAGCATAACTGCCAACAATAGAACTGCTCCATTTGCAGAAAGAATTACAAAATTTGTAATAAATCAAAACAAAGTTAGAACATTATGCGTGAATACATCCGTCGCACATAAGTGATCCGGTTCATTTTCTTCCAGTCGTCTGCCTTATTCTCCGGAAGTATATTAATGATTTAATTAATGCAAACTTTTCCGCAGTCTCAATAATTCTTGTACATGGGTATTTAAATATTTTCATATTTTATAGTGCCTAGGTTTTATAAAAATTGTAGTCTTATTTTCCGTTTTCATGTCATGGAAACATTAAGTTGATGCTTTTCAAAATTGCTGGAGTATTACTGATCAATACTAATTTTTAATAGTAAGCCATTAATTGTGTTATCCTATTATTTACAATTTGTATTTGTTATTTGACGTAATTTTTTTTTCTATTCAACATCGATGTTTACATTGAAAATTAAATGGAAATATGACTGCCTTTTGGCTAACTTTTTGACACTGACATCAATTCTTGAAAAGCGTGAATTTTTAAATAAAATTATAGTCCAAACGTAAGGAGAGAAGATATTCAGAGATGTGTCCATCGAAATAGATCGAATAGAGATGTGTCAATCGAATAGCAATGTTCCAAATTTCCCTAATCTCCAATTTTAATTTTTTTTTGAAATCTTGAATTCTAAGAATTTTGACCAATTTTCGAAATTCAATACCGTCATAATAAACTATGCATAAAATACTTTAAATGCGTTTATAATAAGTTTTATGACAAAAATCAGATTCAAATCGCGAAATGAACTGTAATATAAAAGAAATCTATCAAGATAAACTTGAATTGGTAACCCTAGTTCATCCTTTCCATTTTACCTTTTCAGGAAAAATGGAAAGGATGAACTAGGGTTACCAATTCAAGGCTATGATGCATAAATTTTTCTCTTCAACTCTGAGAGGACATAACTCACTTATTTTTTTTGGTTATATGTTCATAATAAATTAAAATTTAAACCCATTAGATGGTTTTAGACTCCCAATCAAACCCAGTTTCTGATGTTTTGTGGAGAACTATAAACAATATTGATAACACTTACATTGACTGATAAAAAGAATCCAAAAATTATACCAAATCAAAAACTTTTTAGAGATTTGGTGATTTTTAGGACTCCATGCTTAAAAATAAAAAGGTAACTTTATTATTCATCTACCTGACTATATGTCTGTCAAGACATTTTTTCTAATTCTTAACTAGCGCTATCAATTTGAAATTAATGTCAAATATTAAGGTTTACGTTCCCAGTCTTTTAAAGAATTACCTGTTAAATAATTGTCAAATTTCTAACTCATTGAAATGAATAGATACGGCCTTTCAAATGTTACATCATTTGATACGCACTCATCCAAAATAATAACTATTAGTTTAGAATCTTGAAATTTGTTATAAATTATTATAATTGCATTACGCAGGTAAAGAAAATCGTCCATTGTGTGTTAAATTAATACGTAAAAAACAAGTTTTTTGTGTTTTTTTAAATACCTACTTATGAAGCTTTGTAATAACTATTATATAATGGTCCTGAAAACAATGGCCCCCAGAGAACGTATTCTAATCACACGATCGTATTTTTATATTAAAATGTGGTAGAAATATTAGATAATTTTTTTTAAATTATCATAGTTGGTGGACTTGCTGAAAATCATGCAGATGACAATGTCTTTCGATAGTTGGAAACAATTTTTAGTATAAAATAATAAAATAAATTGCAATTAGAATTTTTATTACATTTTGAAAAAAATGTCAGTATTACACGTAAATTTGACTAAAATTCATGTGTCAATATTATGCGCGTGTTATCCCATTATTTAACATATATTTTGTATTTCAAATGAGTTTCAAATTACCTTTTTTTATTTATGAGTGCAGTTTGCGAAATATTTAATTTCATGTGACGTACACCCTAATTTTTCAAACTTAAGTTTGAAAACAGGGTGGAAAACTAAATCCCGACTACAGAAAAAATAACAGAAAACCATGAAATACATACATGCATATGTAAAATTCATAATGTTATGTGTCTTGGCATACTCTCTGGGTCATGACTAATCTAAGGACACCTCATTTGTTGAAATCAAATGAGGTGTCCTTAGATTTGTCGTGATATAGAAGATAACCGAAATTCATAACCCTTCCTCTGCTGCAGTCGGATAATTAAAAATACTCTAGGTGCTAACATTTGATGAGAACTTTGATTTCGGTTAACTCGACTTGTTAAGCTGTAGACAACTGCTGAATCCTGCTTTAGTCGTGTTCAGACAACGCTTTTTCTTTATATTTACGCAAATTTTGCTTATTCTTTCTTATTGCGTAATAAAAAAATAAATTGGTGACACATTTTTCAACTAATATTTGGGAAACAATATTTCACTAGCAGTCGACCAAGGATTTTTAATTAATAAATATTTGCTTACATATTTATCGAAATGCTTTGTTGGCAAAAATATAAGTATTTGGTAAATAATGTTTAGATACAACTTTTGTGTAAAATTCAAATAACGAATGTAATTTATTACTCATTTAAATGACCATTTCTTTACCAATCTTAATATAATTGCTACAGCCAAACACCATATTTTGTATCGTATACATTACGCTTCATTCTTATAAAAAAAAAGATATTTGACGGTGCTATGTAAAATTGTCAATGTCGTAATTGGTAATAAATAAATTGAACAAAATTAAAACAAAAAAATAATAACAACCACCTTAAGTTGGACGACAAAATATAACTTAATATTATTAGCTTATAAATCATCGTTTAATTGTGAACGCACTTTATTCGCATAATTAAAATTTTGAAGTACTAAAAAAGGTAACTCGGATAAAATTTTATCACAAAATAAAAGATGATCTTTGAAGGACCATCCTTCGTGTTACCAAAGTAAAGCTCGTGATCGAAAACAATGACAGAAAAACTATTTATGAAACCTTATCGTTATGCTGAAGGTGCAGAAATTGGTTTTATTTTGAACCCACAAAGAAGAAATTTATTCAAATATTGCAGCCACAATTCGCCTAATTTTAATGAATTTAATGATACCAATATATTTTCTATATAATAAAGGAAGTTTGTCAAAATGACTATAAAAATATAGTTTATTAATATGGAATTATAAATTTTACTTAGTTAAAGTCTATTTGTGTATAACAGCTATGGCAATACTAGCAAAGATATAATCCTATATTATTAAATTATGACGAATATGCGGTGGTCCAAAAAACACCAATTTTTCTCTTCAAGTTTTTTTGCCAATTGCCAGATCTTATTTTCATATAGCAACGTGAAGTGTATTTTATGAGAACATTAAGTAAAATGAAAACCTACACATAAAGAATTAAAAGATTATTATACTATATTTATATTTATATTATTATTAAAAGATTCACAGAAAGAATTAAAAGATATAACTAGTATAAAAATTTTTCAAACAGTATATCATATAAATATCATATAAACAGTATATCATATAAGCTTGATTATTTTGACAGCATCAAAGGACCGTAGATCTAAGTATTTGATATTAATTTCAACTTGATACCTCCACACTTCCTGTGGAAATGGACCTTACCCGACCGACCAATGGACGACGAAGTACTCTTACAAGGGTTCCTTTTTTTTCTTTTTATGATACGGAACCCTAAAAATTAATCTCTTATAGTATCTCTCACATATCCGTACGTTTGTCCATCTTTCATAGCCGTTCTCGTCAAAAAATGTTTGAATTAAAAAAATTAAATTTGGTATAGTGATAAAGCATACTACACCCCATACATTTCAATTGTTAATACTGAAAACTATATGCATAGAAGGGACCAACAGAGTAATGTTTTTTTTTTATTTCTTGTATATTTTACGTAACCAATTAAGAGAACGTCAGTTAAAATAACTTATAAGGATTTCACTATTATGTATTTCAGAATTGTATGTAATATAATTCTACAAATATCGTTCAAAATGTCAACAAAAATTTTCACTGAAACGGTTTAACGTGGAAATTTTATATTTGACATAATTATAAAGTATATTAAGCCACATATATCTTAATATACTAAAAAATATTTGTAAATACTTAAAAAGAAATACTGTAAATGTTTACGCTATGACTAAATGTGCGCAGAAGTTTTGTATTGAAATTCTATACTTACTCAACAGGTTTAATATTATATCTGATTACAACTTACGTTATTACTAGATGCATTTTTAGTTTGATACACTCAATATATCTGAATATACAAATAAATAAAAAGATAATTCTATAGAATTTGTAGAGGCTTCAATAAATTGCAGATGAGACGTCAAAATTCCTCGATCTAAGGACACAGCTAGGCTCACCCCATTTCTCAACAACTGTGCGCACCAAACTAATTCAATCTACTTTTGATGCTTCTTTACATTTCACGATGTTAAAACTTTAACTATCCAAGGAGATAATAAAACCTGCATTTCAAATTTCATAGGCAATAGTTTTTATACTTCCTGAGAAATAGACACTAAAAGTTGATACATATTCACACCTCACTAATTCGAAATTTCTGGCCTACTTCCCGTGTACTATAATCATAAAATTGAATACATGTTTATACCAAATTGCAAGGTTCTAAGTGGACTGGAAAAAAGTTTATCCAATACATGAATAAAAATATCACAAATTTTTTAAAGACGAGTTAAATTTTTGAACAGTTCAATATTTATATTGCATGTAATTTGGTTGATAAAAGACCAAATTATTTTAATTATTATCTGAGTTTATATATAAAATTATGCTTGAGCTACATTAAGCTTATTTATATTATATATATATTACGGAATTTTGACTAATAACTGCTGATCTTTCTTCTTCTGTGTATATCCGACAATTCTATTATTCCCAAATAATTATGCTATATCTCTTCGATAATTTCAATGGACTCACTCCTACTATCGATAAGCTTTCAAAAAAATGCTTCACTATTAGTTGTTACAAATCACCATAGATGTCGTTACTGATATTTTACAATATGGTAATATTTTTCTCTTAATATCTAGATGAAATATTAAGTATTTATATCGATAGTACAGTAACTGCACTTTACTATACTATCGATATAAATGACATTTTTATATTGAATGCATAAACAATTTCGGCGAATGGACTTGCTTTACAACGATTATTGATTTTGCTTTCGATTTTCGATTTTTGAAGGCGTTCCCGTACACCAAAAATTATTACATTTTGGTGTTTTTACGATTTATTTCATAATTTATCAATTCCACAAAATCGTGAACACCAAGGAAAAATATAAATATTTTTCACGCACATGTTTATGATGGAAATAAGTCAATGTATTGGAGTGAATCTAATGGGGAAAATAAAGAGATCAAATAAAGATATTATGAAAAATGTAAGCAAACGTGGATACAGAAGAGAATGTAACGTTTAAAGCCACACATATAAACATCACAGTTGAAACTTATATCTGTAATAGAACATCTGCCACGGAAATGCTTTTAACCCCAACAGACATCTTTACAAAACCGCTTCATGCCTGTCCATCTCCGCAGCTATTTTCCATCTGCTTGCCACATCCGCACTTATCAACATTATAATACAAAAAGCTAACTGTGAAACTCTACCATATTCTGAATAAATATTAGTTTATATTATCTCGCGAAATCTAGCTTCTTACAAATAAAATTTACGTAAATGTACTTACCTGCAAGGCGAGTGGTGTTAAGAAAATGGTGGTAAGTTAATTTTCCGGTCTCTTATTTCAACCAGAGGATTTAACTAAGAGTATTTAATTGTCACATTTAAACTTCGTAATTATCCCATACCCATCTTGATAATTCTAATAATTGTGAAAGTGTATTAAAGTTTCTTACACTTTGCAAGGATATTGATCTCTCTGCCAAATAAGTCTCTCGTAGCCAACCACAAGGCAGCAAGCAATAAAAGTTGCAAATTATAAACAAAAATGAATATATCCATACGTAAATAAACGAAAGAGGTAATATATAGTTAATAAACACTTAAATAAAAAAATGAAAACGGCTCATCAGAGATACGAGAGAGATAGGTTGATGGTAAAGAGAGGATGAGGTCTAATAGGAATTTTGACCCGTAGATTATTTTAAGTAGTGTGATTTTACACGATTTTTAAATAAATATTAATTGTACACTGTGTATTAAGTACATTTATATAATTTTATATTTTTGTGACGCACAGTCCGTAGAAAATATTTCTATGGTAAAAAATTAGAATGTTTTATCTTTAGAGCGTAGTTCAAGGAGAGGGGATGAGGTTCAATAGGAATTTTGACTTGTAGTTTATTTTAAGTAGTCTTGTGATTTCATACGATTTTTGACCAAATATTATTTGTTCACTGTGTATTAACTATATTTATATAATTTTACAATTTTGTGACACACAGTCCATCGAAAATATTTCTGTGCTAAAGATTTAGAATATTTTATTTTTAGAGCGTAGTTCAAGGCCCTGAGGTTTTAATTCTTGACATTTAAAGCATAGGCGATTATTAAAGGAAAATTTAAGTTTGAAAAAGAATGTGAATTTTGATTATGGCTTATCTCTAACCATTATATTTGAGCCCGATAGCTACACGATCATGTTTTTAATGTACTAAATTATTTTTATCACTCTATACAATTAAATCAAATGGGGATTTTGGAGAGAATAATTTTTAGTATATATGTTGAAAAGGTATTGCTTGAAATACTTAATTAACGGAACTTTTTCGTTATTGCAATATTAAATGTATTATGATAATAAAATATTTATGAAAAATAATGAAAAATTAAAACCATTTCTTTTCCAAACATATTGATAACATTTTGATAAGAGCAATATTGCAAACAATTTGTAACCAACGAATTTATAAATCACTAATAAGAAAATTACAAGTATGTCTACACGTAAGGAATGCTTGACCCAATATTCACTTATTATAAAAATTTAACCAATTGTAAAAAAAATTATGTCTCAATAATATAAAATCGTATGTAAATATTTTTCGAAGCAAAAATCTTTTAGTATTATTTTAATGGTTATTATAATAAATAGTACAACACAAACATTAAAACTAATTGAGTCGGTGTATAAAAACACTCACTTCGTTTTATTTATAAGCTGTTGGACTGAGCTTAACTACAATTAAAATTCTTCATACAAAATCTTAGTTGTTCATATTTTATAATTATTAAATTTAAATTATTCCGCAAGGATTTTCCAAAATACCACCACAAATTATCACAACATTATAATAAGCACTTTTCTTTTGAAATAATTCCATCTCGAAGAATATTTTCAACATTCTCTGGGCACTTAATATAATTTCCTTCCTTGCAATCCCGACAATCCACTAAATAATTGGAGATAATTTAGTAAGCTGAAACTTTGCAGCTGCATTCATGTGGTTTGTATTCAACGAAACTTAATTTAATGTAGAAATATTTTATCGTTTCGGAACAGTTAATTTATTTTGTAGAAATCACTTTAGGGGCTAAAGAGAGTCAAACAAGTTTGCTTCCCTATTCCTGGGAGTTCTTGCAACTTCAAGAATTTAAACTATTCAGTACTATGATTTTATTGAAGTTAACTAATGTTTTTATATAATTGCGTGAAGTTAAAAATAAAACTAAAATATTTAATACATATAAAAATTTATCAAATTTTCTTATCAAAAATAACATTCTTAATTGAAGAAAACTTTTCATTTTCGACAATTGTTTTCGAAATTACTTGGCTTAAAGATTTATCTAATATTATCAGTAGATTTTATAGTAAATCCATACGTAGAATTTAGTAATGGTTTTAAAATTTTATTTCTCTAGAAAATGCATAGTTTAAATTTTTTTTAAATAAATGATATAGCTGAATAATATTACTGCTCACCAAAGAAAAATTTAAACTCTGATATAACTTTATGATAAAACGATCACTCAAATTTAATTTAACATCATATTTTTTTTACTCCCGATATCGATTACGTAATGTGAAAAAAAAACTCAATTATCACTCAATCAACTAATCACGGTTTCTTATTTCGTGTGATTTGGCAAGTCACATTTATTTAATAGCAGAATAAACTAGAATTGTGCTGAAGTGAATTCAGTGAGACTTTAAACGAAATATTTTAGTAGCAATTTAAATTTGTCAGGAATATAAAAGATAGGAATATAAAACCTTTATTTTCGTCGTCTGGTTAGTCAAGTTGTCAATAAAATTACTTTTTAAAATACGATGCTTTAACAAAAGCGTAGTTTCTTCTTTATTACTCCAATATAGTACGTTTTATAAGAAGATTCTTGATGGCAGAAATTTTCTTAAATTTAACATTCAAATTGAAAAATAATGTATAGGTTGAAAAGTCAAAAAGTTAATAGAATGTTGTGATATCCAAAACGTACAAGCTCATTTCAATTCGTCATTGCTGAATTGTGTCGTCCCATTTTATCTATCTAATAATAGTACTATCGAGTGTAAAGGCGATTGCTACAGATGGAGGTATATTTATTAGCCATGGGCTTCGATAAAGCATCAAGCAGATTTCGATGGATATTGTGATGAATTTATCACAGATTTGAAAAATGAAGTGTGAATTTCGATGTTTATGATAGACATTAGTCACGGTATTTCATTGCAAATATTGTGTTTCAATTCGTCACATATTCGTCAATATTTTTTTCAAACACCATAGTTAACTTTTGGGGAAATAAGAAAATTGCTAAACTGTCATATTAATTGAAAAATCGGCTGAGCTTTTGGTCAAAGCAAAAAACGTCACTGGGAATATCACATTCAGACATATACGGTTTAAAGTCGCAGTCTAGGTCGTAACTGAATTTAAAGCCGTAATGACTTATCAAGTAAGTTATTGAAGCGGTCGAGCTAAGTGTTCAATTATCGTAAACTTCTTATAGAAAATGTGGTCAAATTCATTGACACAGGTACACAGTATTTCGTGATTTTGCTAATGGCTTTTAAACAAACACATTAGAAATTTAAAATCATCATATAGCTAAGAAATAAAATCATGAAATCTCTAAATGTTACGTGCGCTGAAAAAAATTTGTCAACACAGGCAAACTATTACAGTCTCATTTTTCAAAATTACGATGAATATTTTTATTATTATATTTATAAAAAGATGTCATTAAATGTGTAAAAAGCAATGTTATATTTATTAAAATCATAATTATTTAAACAAGCCTGCGATTCAGACATAAATGGATATGAGATTCAGGAGCAGATATTGACACAATGTTTTTCAGCACTTTCAAGAAATTAACGGTATAGTTTGATAACTAATGAACCTGCCATCTCACTCCGTAAAGTTAATTAATTATTTTTAATTATTAAAATCAATATCCATTTACTTAAGCAACACCGTTATTCATCATTTCCGTGGAATATTTGTTTTGAACTTTGACTTAAAATTTGAATATCTTCACCTCTTTACGTTACACATATTTAATTTTCATCACATAATAATATAACAGGGAGCCAAATAGGTGATATTTAGAGGGTAAGAAATATGAAGAGTTCACGCATTACTTTTATGAATTATGGAATTGAAGAAATTCGAAAATATTCGTATCTTTTTTTATAAATTATTCGTTCTTAATCTGCCGCAACTCAGTTTTTAACTAAACCTTCTTATGTGCATTTAATCATCAATCTCTCTATGTACCGTGCCAGAGATGTTCGGAAAGTAATGAAATTAATAGTTACCAACCTTATATTAAGTTAATTTGATAAAATAGAGAGGTTTGGAGATGAAGATATGTCAATAATTTGTCAATTTAGATTATTATGTTCACAGTAAGTCAATCAGGTCAATTTAATTATTTATGTTGAAGAAAAATTAATTGGGTATCGGGATGAGCACAAATTAGTTCCATATTTGGCCTGACTTCTTAGAATTTTTGAAGCAGGTTAATTCAAATAATTTTAAACTTAATTTTTGCCAAAATTAACAATAATAAACATAATATAATTTATAAAATACCTATTCAATTGTACTTTTTTCAAAGGGAATTGCTTCCATTTTATATTTTTATGGAAATGTATATTAAGGTAACTCATAATTAGATAATGAATTATATAATATATACAATATTTATATAATCGGATGTAATATTTTAAATAGTAAGCACAAGAACAGATTAATAAACGACGCTCTGGTGCTCTCTCGATTACGTGATTAACTAAGTGAATAAAATAGAAAAGAATAGTTCTAAATTCCAGTTTTAGAGAAATATTATATAAGATCAGGAAGACTATATATGAACAGAGATTAGTTGTGAAGAACGATACTACTTACCTTGAAATTTATATCGACGATCAATTTATATTTTTCCTGCAAAAGGTGGAAACGCAAGAGAAAGTCGAATATTATAATATTAGAAATTTATAATATATCAAACGTCACACAATAAAGAACAAACGTTACTTATACCGAAAAAAAATTTAAGAGATAGTTCAAAAATATGATTATTAAAAAAATTAATGTAGAAATAATTCAATAGTTATAACATAAGTCACGACATCTTTTATTAACAGATAAAAAAATTATTATATTCAACCCTTCCAAGAAATCTAAAAAAAAAGAAAAAAATCACTATCTTGATTCACAATATTACTTAATTTTTTATGCTAATTAAACAAAAAAACAATGTTTTTACCTATAATTTACTAGTAAAATTATTTTGAACTTTTACTTAAAACTTGGTTGAATTCAGTCTTATGAGCAAAAATATTTTTGTCACGTAAAAAATACGACAGCGAGCCGAACAAATAATATTTTGGAAGCGAAAAAATTTTAAGAGTAAAAGCTAAGTGAGGAAGCACAGATAAAGTTTTTTTACGCGTCGCTACTAAGATCGAGTAAGTTGAAAGTTTGTTAGCTTTAGTAGCCACATGGCGAATGTCGGAGAATAGCATACACTCGTATTATGAACATTTTTATTTATTGGACCTCGTCCACATAATTTTACGTAGACTCAACATTTAAATTATACTTTTCTCCTTTAAGTTAATTTTTGTCAGGAGGAGCCGCATAAAAATATTTGTAAGTTTGAAATAAAAGTGGGACGCTTACACAAAATTACTTCATATAACACTCATAACAATTATGTAAATAATTTTTTTTTGAGTAAGTGTGCTTTGCATTAATATGTCAAATTGCCATTTTTTAGTTTTAGTTGGCTGGTTACAATGAACATAATCTGTGAATTATTTGTGTAATGAACCAACTGAATAAACAAATGATATTTAATTAAAATTCCTGTAGCTGTTCTTGCGCAATACACAAGCAAATAAACAAGCACACAGATAAATATACGTTTATATTTTTTTCATTAAACCTTTAATATATAGACAGACTAATTTTACACTTTTATTATAAATATATAGAACAGATAGATAAAGAAATATATGACAAACAAATTTAGGTGGCCTAATGCTAAACCTAGCAAAGTAATTAAATTAAAAATGTTAACAGGAGATTCAAATTGTAAAGAAATTGAGAAAAAAGAGCAAGCTTATATTGAACACGTAAAACATCGCAAAATTGTATGTGAGGAAGACGACTAACAAATACGTCTGTCCTCATACATTTGCCCACAATCAATTTGATTACTTAAGCATCTACCTTTACCGCACCATTCCACATATGCCATGCCGAATCCGCCAATGTATATCCGGGTGAAAAATTTAAAAGCTCAATTTAAAATACACATAGTGCCATTTATTTATGTATTTATGGACATCAATATACATTTGTGGAATTATTACGCACAGAGTATATTGAAACTTCTTTATGGTTATTGTACTAATATAATATAAATTATTTATTTACAAGGAAAATGTGTACTATGTACAGATTATACATAAGCCTAACATTTACCTTCTTAGATTAGGAATAGTAAAAAATAATGTAAAAACATTTTCATAAAATTTACTAACAATATTTTTAAGAAAAATATTTTCAAAATATTTAGGAAGATCTATTTAGGAGATATATACATAAATTGATCAGACATACAGTAAAATTAAGTGTAACGTATCTTGTGTGGTTCAATGTATTCCGCACTTAGATTTTCTTTTGTAATGAAAAGTGTGTGTTTGGTTAGTATTTTATCAAATTACTTACTCAATTGTTTCAAACATCCTAGTGAACAACATTCAGGAAATTAATTGTTCTCCAATGCACTTATCAAGACAACTGAAACGAGTCGAAACTCGATGAGTCCACTCTTGAGCGTTAAAAAGATGATTCGTTCCCATTCCCTCTCCATCGTCAGATGCTGACCGTATTATCAGTGCCTGATCACCCCTATAAACAAAGAACTTATAAAAACAAATGAAACGAGTAGTAAATTTATCTCGGAGTAGTAAATTTATTTGTTACAATTCAGAGGTAGTCGTAATTAAACACAATAACAAACTTTTCCATTTGCTTGAAAGCCTATTTTAATGAGAACTTAACAGGTTTAGACTACCGTCAATAATATAAAATCTACTAGCAATAAGGTGAAATTCTTTAGGCTACGATTACGCCCAAAGATTCTGATAAACATCCTCTGAAGGAATATTTTTCTGTCACTATGTTTCGCCGCCCATATTGAATAATATTTTATTTCACGACATAGACACGATCGATCATTTCAATGCTGCGTCAAAAGTTAACCATTAATAATATTTTTGTGAAACAAGTGATAATGATACCAATGTTCTCATAATTGAAATAGCTATAAAACAATCCAATGCAAATACAACCTTTATTTTATTTCTGTTGGACCATTCTGCGGACCAGCGCAAATTCTTTCTAAAACAGGTAAAACAAAATTATTTAAATTATTAAAAAAACATTATGATTTAATTAATTGCGCCATAGTTTTTATAAAGATCAACTCTTCTCCATACATCATTCACAGTAATGGAATTCGTATGCTTTTGTCTTTCTGGCTGAAGATTCAAATAAAGTATTGTATATGTATACATATATATATATATATATATATATATATATATATATATATATATATATATATATATATTGTGACTATATTACCAATTCCAAGTATGGATACGTAATAAACTGGGTTCTAAAAATTTGGAATCAGTATTGAGCAACAATGGATTAGAGCCAATTTGAATTTTATTTCCGCCTACCGCAGAAATACTACTGAATGCAATTTTGTGTAATTTCATTAATTATAATTATGAATTAAGAAAGTTTTGTTTATATTGTTCTCCACTGTATAGCAATATCAAAACCCAGTAGTGTTCCAATATTGTAACAAATACGACATATGATGCTTATGATATCAATGAAAATGTTTAAGGTTTTTACTTTGAACAAATAACGGAAATCCAGCAATCTGAGGAAAAAAAAGAAAGCGAACAAGAAGAAGAAATATAAGTCGTGAAAGAGAATTTTATAATGGTTGGTGAAAACACCATAATAAATTACACTATATTTTTAATTCAATAGACATCAATAGAAATATGTTCTTGATTTGTCAAAATATATCCACGATATATTTGAACATATTTGATGGCCTCTAAACAATACCAGATAAATAGTGCACCACGTACTATACTCCAAAAGTGATGCGAAAAACTGCACATGTATTTTTAAAATACTTATATATCACAAATGATCATTCGTAGGAAAAAAGTATTAAATAATTTTTGTAGAAAATTATATGATTTACAAATATTTTTACAACAAAACCATGTATTTGTTCTTTGGCGCTTTTGGGGAGACCTATGGGGATTTTCCAACTTTCCTTAAAAATTGTAATTTCAAGTTCCATACCCAGTTTCATCTCTGGTGCATTCATAAATAATATTTCATCTCTGGTGCATTCATAGGAATTCAAAGAGGTTTGAAGAATTCATATAACTTGATAAAAATACCTATTACCTTGCTTCGATCAATCCATCTATTAATAAACAAAATTACATTAAAAACATCTTTAAATTGATTGTTGAAAAAATAATAATATTTACAGACTTTCTTTCTACTGTAGGCTTAGTAGAATTTTTCCAATTACAATTAGACAAATCCAGTATAATGGTTATTTTCTTGTACTTGTTTTTTTCTTTATTTCAATCTTCTTCTTTACTGGAGATTTAAGAAAATGTTCTTTTATTTGATTCCAATTTGAAAAATTCTCAAAGATAAGAAATTATGGCAGACATCAGTAAGATCTTTTTAAAATATTTATTTCTCAAATTTTTTTACCGGAAAACAAAGGAAAAATAACATTAAGCTGGAAGGCAGAACATTTTTCTCTTAACACATTCGATAAAAGGTTGCATTAAATATTCAAATACCTTTTCCCCGCTTTTGTACTTTGTACGAGTGGCATGTTTATATTAGTCTTACTTTTCTGTTTATATACTGATTTAATAACATAAACGTAATTTTTTTAACTTAACATGACAACTAAATTATATAGATGATAATAGGCCCTCCGGAACTTCGTACATTTTAGGTGTTTGCTATTTCTCCCCTATTTTTTTAGGCAGCTTCTTATTTGATACGTCTAAATAATTATGCATTTTTTATTTACTAATCTTGCTTAATTTTCTAGCTGGAACACCGATATTATACCTATTTTCTATATGGAAGTAGGTTAGGCTTTTCTTTAATTTATCGTGGATTTTACGCCACCGCGTTTTAAGAATCTTTCTCGTACCGACTATTTTCTATTGTATTTATTATTAGGATTCCAAATACTTTTTCATCTTATTTTTTTACTTTTCACCTAAATGTAAAACTAGTGAAATGCTAATAGAACCCGCGCATCGGTTTTCGTCCATGAGCGGAGTAAATTGGGAAATTCATTAAGTTCATTATTTATTTATAAATCTTAGTCATAAGTATTTAAGATGTATGAAAATTATTTGTAAATTTTCTATTTTATTTCAAAAATATTGTCACACAATAATGTACTCCTACAGTCGGTACACTTATTTTAGCAGGCGATCCTCAATATTAACTATTCTTAACATGTATTTCTTAACATCTTTTATTCATACATTTTATTTCTGTACTAATTATATAGCGTTTAGAATTTATTACTTTTCTCTGCATTTAAATTGCGGATATAAAATACAGTGAACATTTAATATGTATTATGAATTCGAGGGAGAACCACATTATTTTTGTAACGCAATAATTTATATGGAGAGTATTTAGATGTGGGGATTTCTATTGATTATATATATGTTTGTATATATATATACATATATATATATATATATAATTTCAATCTACGTTCTTTACTGGAGGTTCAAGAAAATTATCTTTTATTTGATTTCAATATGAAAAATTCTCAAAACTAGGAAGTACTGACAGACCTGATGTATGTTTAAGATATATATAAAATACAATAAACATTTAAAAATAAGTACAAGAAAATAACCGACATACTGAGTTTGTCTTATTTCAATAAGAAGTAGTTTTAATAGACAAAAATTCAGCAAATATCATCATTTTATGAACGATTAACTGAAACACGCATTTAATATAACTATTGTTTATTAAAAGATGGATTGATCGAAGTGACGGTAATAGGTGTGTTGATGAAGTTGTATGAACTCATCGAATCTTTTTGAATTTCTATAGCCCAATCCAGCAGGACATTGAACATAGTTAAAATTCTAAAAAAAATCTCTTTAACGTATATATATATATATATATATATATATATATATAATATATATAATACAAAGTAAAAATATTTTTTTCATAAAACAATGCATATGTTTAAAATGGCATTGAATCTAAGGATCGTCTCAGAAAATTACGCCGCAAACAAATTAAGAGTTTTTTTATTTTCCCTGATACACTCAATTATAGGTGGCATTTTTATTATTAGATCTGACTTGGGGATGATCTGCCTAGGAGCTACATCTTTAAAACACATCAAATTGAAAAAAGAATTCCCATTGAAATACAGGGAGCGCACTTATCGCCAATCGATCGATATGAATAAAGGTGATTTAAGTGTTATCGTATGCTCCGTGCGTAGTAATATAATACATCGTCTTGATAGTACTACATTATCTAGCAGGCATCTAATAAAATGTAAATTGGGTTTAAAATCAACATTGGATCATTTTCGATTTCAGTCAGTATGTGTTTTTCTCTTTTACTCACATTTATAAGTATAGAATGCTTATAAAACCTAATCCTCTCTATTCTGCCTCCTAAGTAGAACAAATATATTTCTATAAAAAAACGGTGGTCAGGAAGTCGTTACGCAAGCTTCTCCTCCATGTTAGTTGGCGTAGTCTGGTATAGTCTCGGTTTTTCGTCATGGCATGTGGAACAGTCCAAATTACTTCACAATAATGTAATTGCCAACCAAGCTGTTATTTTACGTATGCCAATCCAACATATGAGCAAAATAGCAAACTATAGAAATAACTTAAGTTAGTAAGAGGGTGAGACGTAAAGTTTAGCTGAAGAAATGAGTGAGTAAAAATTTAAAATATTTATAGCTTTTAGCACTCAAATCAGTGTTTCTGCCTCTAACATAAAAAAGATTAAACTGTTATTTTACTACGTATCTGTTTATAGCTGTTACTTCCTTTTCTTTAAATCACATTTCTGGCAATAACTGCTATTGCTTTTTTATTCACATGCCCGGTATAAAAAAAATAATTATAATTTACACTATTAATTATACTAAATCACAATAAACGGCTAAACAGGAATAAAGAAATAATAATAATTTATTAATTTTTCGACGATATTGCAAGAAATGTAAATTTTCAATATATTCTCATGCAGATACTTTCCTTCGGTTTTCCCGTATTATGAAGAATTAATCATAGTATTTTTTAAGATAATTTTCATTAATACGTATAATACTTTTTATACACAGTGTATATTGGAAAATTTAACACATTATTTTAGGATTCCACGTTCTGCAAAAATTATTAAAATTTCACAATATCTTCTTAGATTTTGGTACAAAGTAAAAAATTATTTTGTAGACATCCTAATAACCTATGTTTTCGTCAAACTTTATAGCTCTAAGTTACAAAATCTCATAATCTCGATGCAGAATAAATTAATATAAGTTGAGTTATGAAAAATCTAGATATTTTGGAAATAATAAATTAAAATAATGGACTATGCAATTTTGTATTAACAATGTTTTGTTTTAGTTTCATTAGCAGTTCTTCGATTATTTTTGGTTGGATCACTGCTATATATATATGTATATATATATACATATATATATATATATATATATATATATATATATATATATATGTATACATATATATATATATATATATATATATATATATATATATATATATGTATACATATATATATATATATATATATATATATATATATATATATGTATATATATGTCATGTTATTATAAAATGAATTATAATGATCACTTCTTCTTAAATTGAGGTTTTTAAATCAGGATATAAATATAAATACTATATAGTAAGGATAATAAGGTGTAACCATAATATTGCATGCCCGTGGCTTATAATTTTCAAGAAGAGGCTAATTATTGGAAAACTAATTTCAAATTTTCGACCGTCACAGAGACGTCAATGGTCGAACCGTAGACGATTTGTTGTGTACATCGGGACACTTTTTTCCAGAAAACTTGATAAATTTTCTGAAATATCTTTCAGGTTTTCCATTATTGCAAAGCATAATAATATTGATGAAATTTATTAAAGCAAATGGAATCTAAACGATTTATGAAAAAGGATACTTCAGTACTAGTGACGAAATGTATGCTTTAAATTCTAATTTAAATAATATTTTCTTGGTGTTTCTGGCATTGTGTATGGATCTAAGAGGATCTTACATATGTGTGTAATACACAGAGCTGACCTGTTCAAAATTATTTAAAAAACTTTTAAATTGTTTTGATTAAACTGACTATAATTTTAATAACGAAGGTTTTATGTAGTATTTTAATGAAAGTTTGCAAAAAATTTCTGCATTTATTTTTTTTAAAACTTGAAACTTTTGATAAAGACATTACCATTTTCCAAATAACTTGCTATCATTAAAAGGTATCATTCATACGATTCGTTAGTTTTAAAGTTGTGACACATTTTTTTAACTGAACTCTTATGTAATTCAGTTTAGTTCCCTAGAGTTCATTAGAGAAATCTCACCTTAATAAAACAGACCCAATACGTCTGGGAGCGGAACACTGTAAAAGAGTCATTAAGTTTTAAGTACTTCAAGAGTTTGCTTCAGTCGCGTACTAAATTACAACCGTTCGTTCCACCAAAACTCATTGGACCATTCGAACGGATTCAATGCGAAAAGTAACTAAACGACTAGTTTTGTAGGTTCTAATTTTATTGCTTCTTCGTAGCTGGTAGGTTTTCTTTACCCAAACTGTCCCATTTCTTTATCAATTAGGTTAAACAGAAACTTGACTCGAAAGATTTCATTGTTGTAAGAAATATAATTTTGAATTTCTTATTAAATTCGTGTACATCAACCTTATATTGCCAGTAAAAAAGTTATTTTTTTTATATTCATCATAAATATTCTGAATTTAGTGGTCATATGGCGACTTTTTTCATATTGTAGTTTTAATAAATATTGTGGGTAGAAATCGGACTCGAGCTATTCACATTATTTAATGTCGCATACAGTTTAATATATGTATATATATATATATATATATATATATATATATATATATATATATGTATATATATATATATATATGTATATATATGTGTGAGTGTGTGTGTCTATAGTAATATTAACATTACACACAGTAATATTTACATTATATATTACAGTAATATTACACACACTATATATATACACTATACATTACAGTAATATTTACATTACAGTCGCATTCAAAGTCTCCGAAAAATCACTAAAATTGTAAACGGCGTCGAACATTAAAATTAAATATTTCGAATCAAAATACTTTATGCTATATGCTAAATATCCTAACCTAACCTAGTATAGGTTATTATAGAATACAATCTCGGTTTTCTTAGTGACTCGTGCTTCTTATATTTAGTTACTATATTTCTAGTTCTTGTTAGCTCCTGAATCAGTGAGTTAGAACAGATCAACCTGGTCATTCTTAAACTAATTGTGTGACTTTGCTTGCGCGGTCTCATAGTTTGTCTAGAAGTAATTTTAAAAAAATTATATAAAGTCGGAACAAATATCATTAATGAAGGATTTTCTACTACACCACAGGTGGCAATTTATGGAATGTAATCAGAAATGTTATATATAGTTTAAAAATGTGTTAAGTACTGATCAAAATATAAAATATTTGGACACACCGGTAAATTTCTTTATTGCACTGCTAATTAATATATATTTAACCTGCATTAAGTATACATTATGGGCTATGCAATACGTACATGTAAGTAAAACAGCCTCAAAAAGTAAGAATGTATGGACATGCATTATGGAATCCAATATCAACATCATCAAATTTATTTGATATCACGATGAAACAAAAATGAATTTCGTCTATATAAAAAATCAAAACAAGACCTCGACTAGTTTTAGGGTTAAACCTATTTAAAACCGTTTTTAAGCCTGCCAAAAATATGTTAGTTTATCCGCCTGACGAAAAATAATATTAATATCGGTAAATAGTTTAATGGAAATACTGTGCATTCTAAAATGTTTGTGTCCCTAGGGTGTACAGAACCTTCGCAATGCGACTCTACCCCTATTTATCAGATGTCATTTTATTCCAAATTAATAAAATGTGAATCAATGTGCCTTTGAAATGCAATATAAGAAAAGATTAAGGACCAGTCTCTACAATACCTTCTCCAAATATGTCTCTAGATTAACTTAATCATTGTAAAACGTATGAGGAGAATCAGTGATACTGTAATGTGCCAGAGTATAAAAATTATCTAATTCCAAATATTGAAAAATATAAGTAAGCATAACTTAATACATCATTATATAAGCAGTTCAGACAAAATCATGCTTTTTACCATATGTACTAAATATATTTAAAAAAAGCTTACATTCCTCTCTTTTTACTTTCTTTTTTTTTCGTTGTTATGTGTTAGAGTCACAAAGGCTAACTTGGCCACAGTTACTATTTTATATTCGGCTGCATGGAATCTTGAGCCAATTAATGACAAAGCTGTATTATGATTATGTTTATTAATAGTACGGGTGTAAGGAAATAGAGAGATTAAAATTAAATTATCCATTGAATAATGTTTACTATATTATTTCCATTATATTTATTAACATATATCCCTCAATCTAATACCAAACATTTTTAGCGAATATTCCGAAAAATTTTCGAACATTCCAAATTTTTCAGGAATATTTTTAAAGTACTTTCGTGTTATTTTTTCATCTCAAATTAATCAAATAGATGCTTAGATTACGAGAAATTCAATACTTCTTCAGATTAAACAATCTTTGTTTTTGCGACAATTATCTAGAGAGAGTAAAATTTCGTGACGGGCGGAAGAATATGTCTTTGGTTTAACTTCTGCTATTAAGTACTGAGAAGATGAGAAGCGATAAAAAAAGTATGTATTAATATTTTACTATTATAGAGTTATAAAAAAATGTCTATCTATGCTTTGCATTGATTTTGTTACCTTAGCTTAGCTCATAAATTAAAAATGAGAAAAAGCTGATATAAGTTACTTCACGGCGCAAAATATGTGAAGTGAAAGAAGTAAGATTTACGAACCCAATTTGGAAAATATTTATCACACATTGACTATAGATAACAAGAACATTATGTAGAAGAATATCTAAATTTAAACAACCTTTTTAAATTCTTTTCTTTCAGCAAAATCTATTCTACAATACACCTGTGGGCACTTTTAAGCCGAATGTTACTAATCTTTTCACTGAATCATTAAAGTTACATTAGTTAATCACTGCATCGAACAATGTGTCTATTTTTAACAAATTGCAAGATTTTTATATTAAATCTAAATTTAATGAAATAGTAGATCTTATTCTGAACTGGAATGTAACATCAAACAATTCTATATATGACATATTTATGGAAACAAACATACAACAGAGTGCGACATTTATGTATTTGTCACAAATCACTCTAGCAATGAATCATATATCAGAATTAATTTCTAAATTCAATGGCACTGTTATGAGAATATATGACTTCTCGTCAAATACAGAGATTAAGAATTTATTGAAACTCTTTAAAAGAAGGCCATCAGATTTTCTAGAAATTATATATAACATAGTGACAGACGCTATGAGACGCGATACTCAATAGATTTTCATACACTAAAATGACATAGTACATTACTGAGGGAGCAAACAACACTGTGCTTTTCCACTAATGCTCTCACTTTAATTTGGTAATTAGTTTGCTCGTTTCAATTTATCTGAGGTTTGGAAATATTTGTACATCACATTAACAACGAAATAAATTTCCATTTCAATTATTAAAACTGGAAACGAATGACATATAAGACTAGTAACTGAATACAATACTTATTTAATGCACAAAGTAAATAAGTCTGTAAAATGTGTAAAGAAGCTTTTATGGATGGCGATAAAGCCACCATTACACAAACATCACGTTTAATCAATGCTCGCCTCACAATTTCCTTTTACGACATATTTTCTTTTCAGGTAAGTATTGGCGCGGTAAGTAAATGTTGAGAACGACTACAGACGCATGTTATTAATTTCAGCGTTGAAAATCTAATTCAAATAGAATTTTGTAAATATTTTGAAAGGATGAATTAAATTTTGCAACTGATAATAAAGAAATGAATCAACAATTAAAATCAATAGAAATTGATATGTTGGTTTTATCTCATCTGCGTTTATTGACCGCAAAATAAAAAATAAGCTTTTAATTTAATAAATTTCCATTATTTAGACCTATTACAACCATGTTAATTAATCATAATTCTTTTACAATTATAAAGAGTGGATTTTTTTTAGATTGCAAATCATTTTAAAATTTCATATTTTGGAAACGAAGCTTCGAGATGATAAAAGTATTGAAAGATTTGGGTTATAATAATTTATGAATACTCAACCATTTAAGAAAATTCCATTTTCATAGACGCACCCTATTTAAGTGAATTATTAAACCATTTTGTAATAAATTTCCTGTGTAATGATTGAGGCTTCCACTTGAAGCACGTACTTGCATATTTTAATGTCGATACGTTTTAAAGTGCAGAAGCGACTGAGGCTGTGGCGGATGGATAGACGCATATATTTTACGTAATTTTAAGTTAATAAATTGACAATGGAAAACTACCAAAAGATAAATTCCTACATAAAAAAATACTTTCGAGTACTTAATCGATCTTGCCCCAAATTTTCGTATAAATATTATTAATGGTAAGTACCGACCCCTAAATATGTCATATTTCCAGTGATATGGTTTATCAATATATAAAATCGCAAATATGAACATCGAATGGTTTCTAAAAAAACTCTATAACAGCTGGACAGACACTTGAATGTTTTCATAAGGGCTGGACCCTTATAGACCCTTTTCTTTTAAAGTTTGCGGTTTCATGCAAATATAATTTTTTTAGAAAATTATTATACATCAAAGTGTTGGTACTAGTTTTGGTTATCATATATAATTTTAAATATCTAAAGTAATGTTTAGATAAAAAAAGTTTTCAAATGTTTTTCATAATTCCATTTTTTGGCAGTTTCAAAGATTTTCAAGATTACTTGCTCTGAAATATTTCTAGAATTTTTAGTCCGTTATTTTTAATTAACACAAGAAAATAGTAAATTTCATCCAAATATATCTACGTGATATTTATAATTAAAAAATAATTTAATTTTGTGAAGGAACCTTATTTCAGGAAACGTAAATAAAATGGTTTGATACAATGATGGGCCAAAATTCATCACTACCTAAAAATTGCATTTTATCACAGCCTACACCACTGTTGTATTTAAATGTTATTTTTATTTCGGATAAAATATGACGTGCACGAATATAGGTCGCACAGCATACAATTCGCTCTCTGGGTATGAATTTGCCATTGAGAAAACTGCTCCTCAGTAGAACCCTCGGCGTCAAAGGAATCCTCCGCAGGAAAAGGCAGACTCGGAGAAAGCTGACGGAGACCTTTTACCAAGAAAGTGGAGTTTATTGGTCTGGCTTGACGATAGCTCCTAAAAGTGGTCAAGAACCTGGTCTGATAGCGATATTTGTGGAGCCTTTTGCCCCATAGGAGATACAAGGCATAAATAAATAAGTGAACTTATTTCCCTAGATTAAATTCCGATTACTATTAGACTCGTTTTTAAGGTTGCCATTGAATAAGTATATTTGTTTCATAAGGCAGGATTTAAAAACGTACTTTTTGAATAGCAAGATTTTCAATTAGGCGAGCACTTTACTTGCACAGAGTTACAAGTCCGTGAAATAACACAATCACATCGCAGATACTTAAAGCTTTTTACACTGCTCAGGGCATTAAACATGCCGAAATCTTCGTCAAAAGAAAATTTTCAGTCTTTTGGCCTGAATTAACAAATACTTTCAAATATAATCTAGTGAAAGAGTGAAAATATTTTTACAATTTCTTGTATATGAATTCGTTATTTTATAACAGCAAATACACATTGCACCACTTATTCATGGATCCAACTTTTCTTTACCCATAAACATAATGGGGATGATAAAATTGAATTTAGAATATAATACGTAAATATGTTGAATATAGATAAAAATGTTTTATTTATAAGATAGCAATTTTGCTTTTACCTTGCTCCCTCGTCGTTTTGGTATAAATCTATCACGTTAAGATATAATATATTAGACATTTCATAATATTTAAACTTTATTTTCATAAATCACATCAAGAAGAATGCCCTAAATACTGGCAGATATTGATGCGATTTTAATTATTTATATGTAAATATATTATTAAATTTAAAACGTTAATTAAAAATAAAATGAACATCCCTATTTAATGGAAAATTATACACTTAGACATCAATGCCGTCTGTAAAAGAAAAAGATATCTTTTGTGTTCTCGTTTGTTAATAAATGGTAACGTGATAATTAGAACACTAGACATAAATAATAATTTTAATGATTTCTACTGCCAGTGTCGAAAGTGCCTATCGTATCCTTAGTTTAATTAAAATTAGTCCAGTTGTTTTAGCGTCTTGCTTGCACGACCTTATTGTCATTATATATATATATATATATATATATATATATATATATATATATATATATGTGTGTGTGTATGTGTGTGTGTATGTGTGTGTGTGTGTTTTTAGATATTCTGATAGTTGACACAAAATGGAAGCAAATACTTAAAATAATCATTTTAACCTAATTATATACGTTGCAAACGTTTACACATTCAACTGTTGTTTACACCGTTATAAAAACTAAAATTCAAATTTACCAATTATTATATTACAACTTTAAACATGACATTTTGTAAAGATTATATTTATATTATAAAATTGATTGCAAAACATATCAAAGATTGCTGGTTAGACTGGTATCAGTGACGTGAGTACGCAATAGATCAAGTGATAGTCTACGTAATTTCTATTATAATATTTATATTACATGAAATATTAAACATGATAGTGAGATTCATCTGTTGGTCTGTGTCTTAACGTGCTAAACAATTTTCTACCATTAGCCATTTAATTTCATTTATCAGATAAAATGAATGAATCAGTCTTAATTTGCAACAAATATTAGTACAAAAGATTTATCTATATTTATTCTTATTAACTAAAAATGTAATGTATTTAACAAACAATTTTAACTAACATGAAGACGCATTTCCCTTTCCGGCGCTTTTATTATCAAGACAGGATTTCCAGTAAAAACGTCAACAGAATTTGTACATCACAGCGAGAATAAAATAAATTTCCATTTCAATTATTAAAACTGAATAGGAATAAGATATAACAATAGTAACTAAATACAATACTTAGTTACTTATGCAAAGTAAATAAGGCTGGAAAATATAAAGGGAAGCTTTTATAGACGGCGATAAAAGCCACCATTACGCAAATGTCACGTTTAATCAAAGGTCGCCTCACCATTTCCTTTTAAACCGTATTTTCTTTTCAGGTAAGTATTACAGTATTGATGCGATAACTTGAATGTTGAATAGAGACTACGGACGCACGCTATTAATTCCAGCTTTAAAAATCTAATTCAAATAGAACATATCTTACGTAGGTTGTGCGAATATTTTGAAAGGATGAATTTCATTCTGTAACTTATAACAAAGGTAATAAAAAAACCTTTCCAGTGGAACTCGAATTACGAGTGTTATATATATATATATATATATATATATATATATATATATGTATGTATATATATATGTATATGTATGGGCATTTATAAACCTTTAATAGTACCTACTTAATATTCCTAATAATCTACTCACAAATTTAATATTTTAGGAAGGAAATATATTGCCTGCTATGCCTTTCACACGCGCAGAGTTTAAAACAATTTTATAGGATTTAAATACAAATTACCAATCTTCGAATTTTTTCTTTTACTTAGGCTGTGTGACCTTACTTCTTGAAAATTTTCATGATTCTAGGTCAAATGAATGTAACCTATAGGTTTTGACTTATTTGCGAGTGTCAAAATGTACGACATAAATGATCGCTTAACTTAAGTATTTAAATTTAATTTATCAACTCAATACCTCTACCTCTCCTTATTCCTCTCTCTTATCGTTATACCCCTCTTAATATATCTCTTTTTCCAGGAACGTATTTCAACTAACCGTTCCTGAAAAAAAGGATCTTAACAAATCGACAGACGGACAACGAAGTGATCAATTATGAGTTTCTTTTTTCCTTTTGATGTACAGAACCCTAAGAATGTATAAACAATTAAAGAGCGAAATCGAGTGAAAATATTTTGTTAATGGTCGATTGAATATTTGCTTTATCTCAAGTGCGTTTATTGACTGCATTATAAAAATAAAATGAAACCACTATTATCATAGAAATTTCCATAGTTTATAGTTATTACAGCCATATAAGTTATCCGTAATTCTATTAAAATTATAAACGAGGGATTTTTTTATTTTGCAAATCATTTAAAATTTAATGATTCTGAAACGAAGCTTCGAGAAAAGAAAAAATGCTGTAAGATATAAGTTATATTAAGTAAATTATGTTCAAATTGTTTATGAAATAATTGAGACTTTTACTAGGAGGAGCTTACCTACAAAATTTCATGTCGATACGTTTTAAATTGCAAAATCAATGAGGCTGTGACGGGTGAATGAATTTTAGATAACTGTAAGTTGATAATTTGACGAGAGAAACTACAAAAAAAAACAAAACAAATTCCTAGAGATTAGCGTATTTTGCAAAACTCTTATTTAAGTGCTGAGTAAACATTACGGATAATTTGTTAATTCTTCGAGACGAATTTCAAATATAGTTTTAAAATTTGGTTCTAATGAATTGAAAATGATGTGACGTTTTGAATCGGACTCCGTGATTTAAAATAAAAGACACGACAAACGTGTATTAATAACTTGTTAAAAAACTAAATGTATATTAAACTAACAAATCTAACTAAATGTTATTCAGTACCATGATCCTAATGAAACTTTAACACTGAAATAAATATATTAAGCATAACAAACAATAGACACTCAATGAATAAATCCAATTATTTAGCAAATTTTTGTAATATTTGCATTTAAGAAATATATATGCAAAATTTCAGTAAGGTGGATTTTTCTAAATTCTATAAAGAAACAATTTAATGTTATGAATGAACTGTCTAGCAAAAACGGCAGTGCAATTTCTAACTGATCGTAGAAGAAACGAGTCGAAACGAAGAAAGAATTGCAGTGGTGAAAAAAATTTTGAATCTCCTATTGATAGGTACACTATGATGGACTATGACATACTCTGTACTATGATAGACACATAGATTACGCCGTATAAATAAATTAAGTAATAATTAATTTAACTCTGTAATGCGCTGCATATACGTCTCTTTTAGCTCATACAGTGCATTACAGAGTTTTTTATGGAGCAAGTGTCAGAGAAAAGATATTAACACCCGCTATACATTTATTTTTCAGTTTTGTAATTATAATTTACAAAGGATAATAAAAAATAAACTAATTACTTGCCGTACTTAGCAGTAATAATTACTTGGCAGTATTTCAAATTGAAGAAGAACAGATTACTTACCCACGCATTTATTAAAATAATGACTCACTTGGAGTAGCGACGAAATAAACAAATATTTGCTACGTACATTTTCACATGTCCTTCTTTTTGTGGTGATTAGACAAACAGTTGATTATGTATTATACACTAAACAAAATAAAAAAATTACAAACAACTCGGCATATATAACATATATAACTATATGGCATATATAACTCGTGTATTATCCAAATACAACAACTTCAAGTTGTTAATTAACTCTAGTATTAGAAGTTCTCAAATAACATGATTATGTAATCAAATAAAACCCAATCAGTACCAATGAAAGTTTCCAACTTTAAAATATTTGATGATCATTTTTCACATGCCCTTAAGATGATATAATACTAATTTATTCAGTAATATATGTTAACAAACAAAGTGGGAACATTAATAAAATTCAGCAAGTTTTCTTGATATACTCTAGGATGACTTAAAACTCTGGGAATGATTTCACTATGCACCGAATAATATTCTATCGGAACGTTATATGATTAAAAACAATTAAAGGTAGTAGTGTTACCATTTACTAAGTTTTCTTATTATTTTTTTTCGTAAGTGAAATCACTATTGCAAAAGAAATGTTTATTTAACTGAATATTTAAATCTAAACTTGATAAAGGAATATAACGTTATTTTAAAAATAAACCTTTGCTATAAATTTCTGAGTAATTAACTTTCAAAACATTAAACACGAAAGCGTGCAGGAGTTATTGTAGGCCAGATAACTTTCAAGTAACGCAGGTAAATTTTTATTAGAAAAGTTTTGCAAATTTTGGGACAGACCGCACGTAAGCCACAATACGTGATATAAATTTCATTGAATAAAGTTTCAGGGTTCTAAGTCGAGAATAATGGACTTACAGGGGAAAAGTACCTGCTACTTCGTTTACTTCAGCTTAAGTTTGTTCCGCTGATGATATTGATATCTGCTACATTATCTGCATATAGATACGTATTTTTATATGCCAACTGTTGTACTATTGTTATGTAAAATAATAGGTTAACAGGAAAATGGTTCAAAAATAATTATAAATAAAAAGCACATGTTAAACGTGAGAAGAAATATAAAGGTTTCATATGATCTTAGACATACCTAATCATTTAAGAGTTCGTGGCATTGTCACTAAACTCTATAAATAGTAGTATAACAATATTAATATTATTTTTCACTCGTAAATATATTGCATAGTATATTTTCATTCAAAAACTTAAAGATTTCTAATCATAGCCATAGTTTTCCAATTAAATTTAGGTTAACTTTTTAACGGTTAATATGAAAATTATGGGTAAAGCAGTATTATTAAAAATTTACAGAAACTTTAATGGAAAACTAAAGCGACGATATTTTTAAACTTGTTAAAGATATATTTGCTAACAGCCCACCTGAAGATGTTGTATTAAACGAAACCTAGGTCGTGGTAAAGAACTTAAAGACAGTCGAGATAATGCTACATCACGTAGTTTCATTTAATTGTGAAGGATATATTTGGCAAAGCATGTATATGGTAAAAAATAATACTAATACTGGTAAATAATATAATGGACATACTTTTATCACCAAATGTTTGTGCGAATTCTACTCGGCGCATTATAGCGGTAATTATAACGCGAATTCTATGTCCCTGTATTAGTAGGTATTATTTTAAACTTACTAAAAATTGTTATTTTGTTCAGAAATGTTCCATGTACCCATCTTCCGTATGTCTATATGTAGCTCGTTCTGTGTGGATAAATGTGCATGTGAAACGTAAGGTAACAAGAATGCAATAATAAGATAATGCTACGAGATAATTTCTACAATACCATATCTGTACATGTATTTAGACACAATTGATCATTATATGGCATACAAGGAGGACGGGTAACGTTGTAAAGTACCAGAGTGTAACAAATGATCACAAGTCGAATATAAACAATGACGTTAAATTGTCTTTATAAAAACCAAATGTTTTTTCTTCGTATAACATAATCTTGTTATCGCAACATAATACAAAACTATACAATCAAGACGCAAAATCATACTTCTTAGCTTAAAGTAAATTTAAAAGGCCTTTGAATTCATTTTCTTTCTCTTTGTCTTCTTTTTTATCGGTAAAAAAAAACATCACGCAGAAGAGAGCTAAATATATTTCATGAATTTTTTTTTGATGACATAGTTTTTTACATTCTTATGCATTACATATTCGTTAGTCGATTAGTCTATGTATATTAATAAAGTATAAGTTGCCTTCAAACAATGTTGGAATTTTTTATTCTTCTGAAAATATTTCATACTTTCAATATATGAATAGTTGGACGAAAATAAAAGAAAATTTGTAAATTATTAATTAAATTAAAAAAAAATTTATGGTGCATAACGCCAAATTTATAACATATATAAACAAATTACTATAACTCGTCAATAAAATACGTTCATATTGGATATTATAGTTACGTAAATTTTAGACTTTTTAAAGATATTTTTGAGTATTGTTACTCTTTCATAGGTTCGAATTAAAAGACCACTTTTGTAAACAATTTGACTATTCCCAATTGAAACTTTCTGAGCGATGTAAGTCCTTTTATAGTAAATAAGTACAAGCCGTAATAAAACAGATTCAACACAGCCGGAAGCGGAAGATGGTAAAACTGTCATTAAGTTTTAAATACTTTTACACTTTGTTTCTCTCGCACATTATATTACGACACTTAGTTCCGCTAAAGCTGGAGGTCGTTCAAAGATTGACCTAATTGCGACACTTCGTTCCAGCAAATCTTTATTTGAGACAGCTCGCGTCCAGATTGTCTCCAAGTGAAGAGTAATTTAACACTGCTCGATGAGTTCTGTTTTTGTGTCTATTAATTCTAGCTTAAAGTCAGTTTGTTTCTTTTACTACAGAAAGTTTTATCATTAAAACACAATGTCTATTAAAGTTAAACTAATTATCGCATAGCAAAATAATAATTTCCTAAAGTATAATCAGGATAACTCGTGCGGCATTAAAAAGTGTAAAATTAAATTCTTTGAATATTATTTATAACTAACTGTGTCGTCGCCACTTTGATCTCCTGGAATTCGGCATAAAAAAAGTATTAGGAATTTTTGGGTTTTTTTTCTGCCAGAAATTTGAACAAAAAATGAATTAAAAATACCAATAGATGACCTTGTTGATCATTTTGGAACATATCGATGAGCATAAAGTTTACTAAAACGCTAATAGATGGCATTAATACTACGCGGTACCAATATCGCAACATTCACCAAGTCGGATGTTTTATATCCGCAATATCCAATTAAAAAGTTTCCTGTTTATTGATTGGGCATATAAATTATTACCATACTAAATTTTACTAGATCCGTGTAGTAGATTTTGACTGATCGAAGTACAAATTCACACACAGATGGTCAGACAAAAATTCTAAAAACAGGTTTTCTGGCTTCACTATCATTCATTATGCAAAATCTATTACTATTTTTAAAATATTTTCCACGTACCCAATTCACTCTTACAATTTTATTATGGGTGGAGATTATATTTTAGTTATATTTATTTGCATTCATCCCTCACCGATATTAGAGAACTGACGTTATACCAACAATTTTTGGTAAACATAATGAATGAACAAGTATTTTGTCCTCTCAAATTTGTGTCACATAAAATACAACACATTTAATGCAAATAAAATTTCATATTGGGTGGTAAATCGTATATCTGGTGTAGCTTCTACAATTAAATACTCACATGATGAGAAGCTATAATAAGAAGGGTATGTACAATCCCAATTACTTCATATATATATATATATATATATATATATATATATATATATATATATATATATATATGTATATATATATATATACATATATATATATATATATATATATATAAATATATATATATATATATATATATATATATATATTATTGACTGTGCTCTTCTACTTATGCTCTCACCTTAATATGAAAAATAGTTTGCCGATTTTAATTTATCTGCTGGCTTAGCAATATTCTAAATCTATTTATTTACAACATAAAAAAAACTTTTGTTTATAATGAAATGTGTGTAGAGAACCCAGAAACTGATGAAACTCTTTAGATTGTCATTAATCAATTTTTTATCAATAAATAACATTCATTTTTATTATTTACTCGTGCTTTTAAATATTTAACAATTTTATAATTCTTTGAATCGTCTCAACGTATCAATAATCATAAACATTTCATACTCACTTTGGTTGACTTTTATCTCCGGTTCCCGGACACAAGACTTCTAATCAGTTGTTGCAAAAAAAAGGGTCCAACGTATTCTGTAATTTTAAAAAATTATTGTCGAAATCGACTGGAGGATTTTCAGTGGGTAACAACATAGAATATGATATACAACTTATATATTTTGCTCCTGAAACGATTGCATGCCAACTTTGTACATTTGTTATGTATATATATATTGAAGAATTTTTTTTAAAATGAACAAGAAGATAGCACAAAAGAAGCCCGAGACGAAAGACTGAATCAAATATTAGGAAAAGACTGCATCGTGAATATCAGGAGTGAGAAAATAAGTAGTAAAATATGATTATTAGAAGTTTATCCGTTTTATGTTTCTTAAAGCTTGGACAGAAAAATCGCCTTTGAAATCTTTGAGCGATACAGGAAACTATAGAGAGCTATATTCATTATCTAATATTGTGGGAAAGACAAACGATAAATAATATTTAAGAATAAATCGTATTACATTGCTTCTGATATAACGTTGAGTCTCTTTTTGATGACGTTATTGAATATTCTATTTATCCGAATTCAACAAAAGGTGTGAATTATAAAAAAAAATTATTTGAAAAATATTGGGCGTATATTGGAAAATATTGGGCATATATTGAAAAATATTGGGCATATATTGGAAAATGTATATTGGAAAATATAAATATTCTATATTTCTGAATTCAACAAAAGGTGTAAATTATAAAAAAAAAATTAATTGAAAAATATTGGGCGTATATTGGAAAATTATAATTTTACCAAAACGAAAATTAAAAATTTAATTTTACTTTTTTGACGATTTTGAACTTTTTTAGGGTTCCGTATCTCAAAAAGAAGAAAGGAATTATAGGATCACTTTGTTTTCTGCCTATCTTTCAGTCAAAACCGTTTTTCTCAGGAAAGCGTAGAGGTATCAAGTTGAAATTAATATCAAGTATTAAGTCTACTGTCACTCGGAGCTATAAAAAAATCAAGCGCCTAAATTAACGCAACAAAAAAACTAAAAATACGGCCATTTATGTGAGCATACTTGACACTCAAGTAAATCAAAACCTATAGGGTACTTTCCGTTGACTTTTCTGCAAGAAGGCTGGCATTACTGAATATTCTATTTATCTGAATTCAAGAAAAGATGTGAGTTTATAAGAAAAATTAAGTGGAAAGTTATGGACCTGTATTGAAAAATTACAATTTTATCAAAAGGTAAATTAAAAATTTTATTTTATTTTTTTTAAATTTTGAACATTTTTTAGAGTTTCATATCTCAAAAGGAATAATCTCATCGTTTTTTACCTGTCAGTCAAGAGCCTTTTTCTCAGGAAAGCGTGGAGGTATTAAATTTAATTTAATATCAAATATTAAGTCTACGGTCCCTTGGTGCTCTAAAAAAATAAAGCGTCTAAAATAATGCAACGAAAAAAACTAAAAGTACGGCAATTTATGCAACATGTTTTGACACTCAAGTAAATCAAAACCTATAGGGTACATCCCGTTGACCTAGAATCATGAATTTTTCTGCAAGAAGAATATTCTATTTATCTGAATTCAACAAAAGGTGTGAATTTATAAAAAAAATTAATTATAAAATTTTGGACCTATATTCGAAATTTACAATTTTATCAAAAGGCTAATTAAAAATTTCATTTTACTTTTTTTTTTAATTTTGAAAATTTTTTTAGGGTTTCGTATCTCAAAAGGCAGAAGGGAACCCTCATAGGATCCCTTTGCTTTCTGCCTGTCTGTCAGTGAAGACCCATTTTCTTAGTAAAGCATGGAGGTATCAAGTAAGTCAAGGTTAAGTCTACTATCCCTTAGTGCTATAAAAAAATGAAGCGTCTAAATTAACCAATGAAAAAAACTAAAAGTACGGGCTTTTATGCCGCATACTTTGACACTCAAGTAAATTAAAACCTAAGGGTATTTTCTGTTGACCTAGAATCATGTATTTTTTTTCAAAAAGGCAGGTCTTATATCACAAGTAAAGAAAAAAAACCGATATTTTTTTGCGCCTATGAAAGATATGATAGACAATAATTGATAGAAAATATTGCATTGTGTAAAATTAATATTCTCAAATAGTGTGATACGAATAATATGTAGTTTAAATGTTTATCAGTGCTCATATGCATACAGAACCCTTGTGGTGCAAATTCCACACGTGTTTAACAGGTTTTTTCTCCTTCCTCAGAGGATTTTACTAACGATAAAGAGATTATTTCTATCAAAAACGTAAGCTCAATTTGTACATCACAATGCCATTTAATGAAAGCCGAAAAGAATGACTCACAGGAATAATACATGGAATACTTAGTTATTTGTACAAAGTAAATAAGTCTGGAAAATGTACAAGGAAGCTTTTATGGATGGCGGGAAAAACCACAATTACGCAAACGTCACGTTTAATCAATGCCCGCCTCACCATTTCCTTTTATACTGTATTTACTTTTCAGGTAAGTATTGCAGTATTGAGGCGGCAACGTAAACGTTGAATAGCAGTTGCAGACGCACACTTCTTAAGGTAGAGTCATTAAAACTAACTTGGTCACAGTTACAATTTTGTATTCGGCAGCATGGTATCTTGAGCCAATTAAAACAAAGCTTATTATAATTATGTTTATTAAAAGTATGGATGTAAGGAAATATAGAAATTAAGTTTAAATTATCAGTTTAATATGTTTTATTACATTATTTCCATTATGTTTATTACTATATATCCCTCGGCGAGATTGGTGACTTAGCCTGACACCAAGCATTTTCAGTGAACATTACGAAAGAGCGAATTTTTCACGAATATTTTTAAAATACATTTTTAAATAAAATTTTTAAATAGATATTTATATCATAAGAGATTCAACACTTCTTCACATTCAACAATCTTTCTTTTTGCAATAATTATTTAGAGAGAGAAAAATTTCGTGATGGGCGGAAGAATATGTCTTTGGTGTAATTTCTGCTATTAAATATTGAGACGATGAGAATTGATAAAAAAGTTTGTACTATCTTAAATTGCTTTACATGCACTAGATATTGAGATAGCATATTAGTGGAGGGGCACAGTTAACACTGTGCTTTTCCACTAATGCTCATACTTGAATTTGGTAAATAGTTCGCTGATTTTAATTTATCTGAGTTTTGGAAACATTCCAAACCTCGTAATGTACATTAGTGCTAAAATTACAAGATTGTTTTCTTAAATTTTCTAACTTGGAATTAGCTCAGAAACTAATAAAATTCTTCTGACTATTATTCATCAACAGTTTATCCATGTACACATTAACTTTACTGCGAATCAATATTCTTTTGAACTTTTTCCTTAATGATATATAGTTTTCATTTTTTATAGGAGTTAAAAGCGATCACAATGAAAGAAAGACTTTAGAGCGAAGAAGATGGCTTATAAATAAAATTTGGTCGTTGTATTTTGATCCAAGAATAAATTATATATTCTTAAAAAAATCATTTATTTTTTTAATTGAAAACATGATTTTTGTGTTAAATATAATAATTTTTTATTACTTCCAAAAGTAATAAAAAATAAATATAAATTTCTAACAGCAAGGTGATTTGATATGGTTAAAAATCTTTTAGTGGAATTTTAATGTAAAAATTAAGGAAACCACTTTGACGAGTCTATATATAATACCGAGTATGATGACAAAATTTAAGCCTGACGCAATTTAAAACAATGGCTTATCACGTTTGCATTAAATTGTGGGCAGTTTAATAATTATGAAAGAGAGAGCTGCATGAGACAACATCGTTTATTTCCGCACGTAAACCCCATCCGTGGTGAGCCGGATGTCGTATGGGTATTCCAGTTGAATCTTATATTTCTTTTATAGTCACGACAGGTTCGTTGTCATATTTTTTTACATTTACATTACTGTGATATTCCTGAAAACAATTAATGGTTATAGCAAGTTTGTAAACATGGGAAAACTATAAAAAAACTCCAAGTTTGAAAATAAATATTAAACGTCACTATTTGATTTTAATTGCACTAATTATTTTTGACGCATATTTTTATATTAAATATATTTATTTGAAAATGTCATAAAATTATTTAAATTTTTGTCACAGAGGAATTCGAAAATGATCAAGCAGTAAGTATTTATATTACGTAAAATTTGAATCGTGGATTTTATTTAGAAATGCCAAGTATTAGTGTTATTTTTTATTTTTGTTTCCAGTTTGCAAAATAATTTAAAATAACAAAGATAAACTTAGAAAAACAAGCTTACAGCAAGTAACACATAATCACTTACAGATAAGGAAAAATTAGAAAAATATTTCTAATAAAGCTCGAGCAATAATCGAAAAACAATAAAAGGAGAAAGAATTTTTTTTGCATATTTGTGAAAATATACTGATCAAGATTTTAACGAAAATTAGTTATCCTTTTCAAACGATTAAACACACGATATATAAAATTAAAAAAAGGAATTTCGCATACTTAATTTACCTTCCCGCAAATTTTCATATATTTATGAATGGTAAATATTGACCACTTAATGTATTAAATAATAACACGGAGCTAAAGTAACAAATAATTTTCTGTTATTAGCCATTTAATATCTTTTATCTAATCCGTGTACATACTTCATAAAATTAATGAAGGCAAATAAACATTAGTTTTAATTAGCAACATACATTACTTCAAAACATTTATCTACATTTACTCTTATTAGCTAGTTGCTTAATGCAGTTAACAAACAATTAAAGACTCATTTCCTGTTCCACCAATTTTACTAGAAATCAAAACTAGATTTCCCGTTAAAACGTAAATAGAATTTGCTTCACCTTAGCTACGAAATAAATTTTCATCACCTTAGCTACAAAATAAATTTCCATTTCAAAGATTAAAACTAGAAGGGAATGATATATAAGAATAGCAAATGAATACAATACTTAGTTACTTACAGAAAGTAAATAAGTCTGGAAAAAGTAAAAGGAAGCTTTTATGAATGGCGATAAAAGCCGCTGTTAAGCAAACGTCACATTTAATCAATGCTCGCCTCACAATTTCCTTTTACGCCGTATTTTCTTTTCAGGTAAGTATTACAGTATTGACGCGGTAAGTAATTGTTAAATGACGACTACGGATGCATGCTATTAATTTCAATGTTGGAAATCTAATTCCAATAGAGTATTGCAAATATCTTGAAAGGATGAATTCAATTCTGTAATTTATAATAAAAAAATTAATAAAAAATTAAAATCAATATAAATCGATGTTTTGGTTTTATCTCATCTACGTTTATTGACCAAAACATAAAAATAAGGTTTTAATTTAATAAATTTCCATTGTTTAAAACTATTACAAATATATCAATTAACCATAATTCTTCAAAATAAACAATTATAAAGAGCAATTTTTTTTAGGTAGCAAATCATTTATAAATTTCATGTTTCGGTTACGAGGCTTTGAGGTGATAAAAGTACTGTAAGATTTGGGTAATAATAATTTATTAATTTTCCCCCGTTTAATAAAATTTCATTTTCGTAAATGCACCATATTTAAGTAAATTATTAAACCATTTAATGTAATAAATTTTCTGTGCAATAACTGAGGTTTCCACTTGAAGTACGTACTTGCATATTTTAATGTCGATTCGCTTTAAAGTGGAGAAGCGACTGAGGCTGTAGCGGATGGATAGACAAATGGATTTTACGTAATTTTAAGTTAATAAAGTGACGATGGAAAACTACCAAAAGATAAATTCCTACAGAAAAAAATAATTTCGGGTACTTAATCGATCTTGCCTCAAATTTTCGTATAAATATTATTCACGGTACTGAATATGTCATATTTCCAGTGATATGGTTTATCAATATTTAAAATTGCAAATATCAACATCAAATGGTTTCTAAAAAAAACTCTATAACAGCTGGACAGACACTTCAATGATTTCATAAGGGCTGAACCCTTGCACACTGTTTCATTTTAATGTATGAAACCGCAAATACAATATTTTTTTAAAAATTGTTATACATCAAAGTGTTGGTACTAGTTTTAGTTATCATTTATAATTTTAAATATCTAAAAGAATGTTTAAATAAAAAAAGTTTTCAAATGATTTTCATATTCCATTTTTTGGCAATTTCAAAGATTAAATTTTCAAGTTTACCTGCTCTGAAATATTTCTAAAATGTTTAGTTTGTTATTTTTAATGAACACAAGAAAATAGTAAATTTCATCCAAATATATCTACATGATATTTACAATTAAAAAATAATTTAATTTCATGAAGAAACCTTATTTCAGGAAACTTAAATAAAATGATTTGATACAAATATGGTTTGATTGGCCAAAATTCATCGCTACCTAAAAATTGCATTTAATATGGCCTACAGCACTGTTGTATTTAAATGTTATTTTTATTTCGGACGAAATGGCGTGCATGTATACAGGTCGTATACCATACAATTTATATTTGCTTTTTGGGTATGAATTTGCCAGGTAAAAACAATAAATCGTCTCCAACTTCGAAAAGTGGGCGCCGAATTTGTGATATAAATTGAGTTTATCAATATCTTGAAGAAAATAAGGCAAGATAAAATGTAAATGAAGCCATTGAGAAGACTGCTCCTCAGTAGAACCCTCAGCGTCAAAAGAATCGAGGCAGACTTCGAAAAAGCTGACGGAGACCGTTCACCAAGAAAGTGGACCGTATTAGTCTGGCTTGAGCTTAAGCTCCTAAAAGCGGACAAAAACCTGGTCTGATAGCAAAATTAGTGGGCCCTTTGCCCCCATAGGAGATATAGGGCATAAATAAATAAGTGGACTTATTTCCCCAGATTAAATTTTCTTCAACAGGAAAGAAAAGAACATACGCGCTATAATCTTTTACAAGATGCTAAATACCATTAGACTTGTGTTTAAGATTGCCATTGAATGAGTATCTTTGTTTCATAAGGCAGGATTTAAAAACATGTATTTTTTTAATAGCCAGGTTTTAAATAAGGCAGACACATTACTTGCATGGAGTTACATATCCGTTAAATAACACAATCACGTCGTAGATACTTAAAGCTTTTTATACTGCTCAGGGCGTTGAACATGCGGATATCTTCGTCAAAAAAAAATTCTCTGTCTTTTGGCCTGAATACTTTCAAAAAGAATCTATTGAAAGAGTTAAAATATTTTTACAATTCCTTGTATGTGAATTCGTTATTTTATAATAGCAAATACACATTGCACCACTGATTAATGGATTCATCTTTTCTCTACCCATAAACATAATGGGGATGATAAAATTGAATTTAGAATATAATACGTTAATGTTTTGAATATAGATAAGGATGTTTTATTTATAAGACAGCAATTTTGCTTTTGCCTTGCTCCCTCGTCGTTTTGGTATAAAACTATTACGTTAAGATATAATATATTAGACATTTCATAATATTTAAATTTTATTTTCATAAATCACATCAAGAAGAATGCCCTAAATTCTGGCAGATATTGATGCGATTTTAATTATTTATATGTAAATATGTTATTAAATTTAAAACGTTAATTAAAAATAAAATGAACATCCTTATTCAAAGGAAAATTACACACTTGGCACCAATGCCGTCTATAAAAGAAAAAGTTGTCTTTTGTGTTCTGTTTTTTTAATAAATGGTAATGTGATAATTAATTAAAGAACACTATTCATAAATAATAATTTTATTAATTTCTACTGCCAGTGTCGAAAGTGCCTATCGTATCCTTAGTTTAATTAAAATTAGACCACTCGTTTTAGCGTCATGCTTGCATGACCTTACTGCCATTATAAATATATATATAAATATATATATATATATATATATATATATATATATATATATATATATGTATATATATGTGTGTGTATGTGTTTAGATATTCTGATAGTTGACACAAAATGGAAGTAAATACTTAAAATATTCATTTATAAACTGACATTTGTATAGACCGTAATTCCACCAATATTTCTTGACTATTTTTTGATATACGCAACTGAATTTATTTGAAAAATTACTTCCAAAAACTGAAATTCAAATTTACCAATTATTATATTACAACTTTAAACATGGCATTTTGAAAAGATTATATTTATATTACAAAATTGGTTGCAAACCATATCGAAGGTTGCTAGTGTGACTGATATCAGCGACGCGAGTACGCAATAGATCAGATATTAAGCTACGTAGTTACTATTATAATATTAACATGACATGAAGTATTAAACATGATAGTGAAATTCATCTGTTGGTCTGTGTCCTAACGTGCTAAATAATTTTCCACCATTAACCATTTAATTTCATTTATCAGATAAAATTAATGAAAGCAAATAAACATCAGTCTTAATTTACGACACATATTAGTACAATAGATTTATCTACATTTATTCTTATTAACTAGTCATGTAATGTAGTTAACAAACAATTTTAACTAACATAAAGACACATTTCCCTTTCCGGCGCTTTTATTAGAAATCAAAACATGATTTCCAGTAAAAACGTCAACAGAATTTGTACATCACAGCGAGAATAAAATAAATTTCCATTTCAATTATTAAAACTGAATGGGAATAAGATATAACAATAGTAACTGAATACAATACTTAGTTACTTACGCAAAGTAAATAAGGCTGGAAATATAAAGGGAAACTTTTATGGATGACGATAAAAGCCACCATTACGCAAATGTCACGTTTAATCAAAGGTCGCCTCACCATTTTCTTTTCAGGTAAGTATTACAGTATTGATGCGATAACGTGAATATTGAATAGAGACTACGGACGAATGCTATTAATTCCAGCTTTAAAAATCTAATTCAAATAAAATATATCTTACATAGGATGTGCGAAAATTTTGAAAGGATGAATTTCATTCTGTAAATTATAACAAAGGTAATAAAAAACCTTTCCAGTGGAACTCGAACTATGAGTGTTATATATATATATATATATGTATATATATATATATATATATATATATATATATATATATATAAAACCCACCACAAATTTTTAATCTTTTAGAAAGATAAATATATTACCTACTATGCCTTTCACTGGCGCAGAGTTTAAAATGTTTTTATAGGATTTAACTACAAATTAACAATCTTCGGATTTTTTCTTTTACTTAGGCTGTGAAACCTTTCTTCTTGCAAAATTTCATGATTCTAGATCAAATGAATGTAACCTACAGGTTTTGATTTATTTGCGAGTGTCAAAATGTACGACATAAATATTCATATTTTCAGAGTAATTTTTTATTGCATTTACTTAGAAGCCTGACTTTTTACAGCTCTAAAAGACGGTCGCTTAACTTAAGTATTTCAAATTAATTTCAACTTAATACATCTACCTCTCCTTATACCACTCTTAACACCTCTCTCTTATCCTTATACCTTTCTTAATACATCCTTTTTCAGGAACGTATTTCAACTAACCGTTCCTGAAAAAAAAGAATCTTAACAGACCGACAGGTGGACAACGAAGTGATCAATTATGGGTTTCTTTTTTCCTTTTGAATTACAGAACACTAAGAATGTATAAACAATTAAAACGTGTACAGTTACGCGAAATCGATTGAAATTATTTTGTTAATGGTCGATTGAATATTTGCTTTATCTCAAGTGCATTTATTGACTGCGGTATAAAAATAAAATAAAACCACTATTATCATACAAATTTCCACAATTTAAAGCTTTTACAGCCATATAAGTTATCTATTAAAATTATAAATGAAGGATTTTTTATTTCACAAATAATTTTAAAATTTAATAATTCTGAAACAAAGCTTCGAAATAAGAAAAATGCTGTAAGATATAAGTTATATTAAGTAAATTATATATAAATTGTTTATGAAATAATTGAGACTTTTACTAGCAGCAGGTACCCACAAAATTTCATGTCGATACGTTTTAAATTGCAAAATCAATGAGGCTGTGACGGATGAATGAATTTTAGATAACTGTAAATTGATAATTTGACGAGAGAAACTCCAAAAAAAAACAAATTCCTAGAGATTAGCGTATTTTGCAAAACTCTTATATAAGTGCTGAGTAAACTTTAAGGATAATTTGTTAATTCTTCGAGACGAGTTTCAAATATAGTTTTAAAATTTGGTTCTATTAAATTGAAAATGATGTGACGTTGTGAAACGGACTCCATGATTTAAAATAAAAGACACGACAATCGTGTATTAATAACTTGTTAAAAATCTAAATGTATATTAAACTAACAAATCTAACTAAATTTTATTCAGTACCATGATCCTAATGAAACTTTAACACTGAAATAAATATATTAAGCATAACAAACTATAACATAAACACTCAATGAATAAATCCAATTATTTAGCAAATTTTTGTAATATTTGCATTTAAGAAATATATATGCAAAATTTCAGTAAAGTGGATTTTTCAAAATTCTATAAAGAAACAATTTAATGTTATGAATGAACTGTCTAACAAAAACGGCAGTGCAATTTCTAACTGATCGTAGAAAAAACGAATAGAAACGAAGAAAGAATTTAAATGGTCAAAAAAAATTTGAATCTCCTATAAATAGGTACACTATGATGGACTAAGATATACTCTGTACTATGATAGACACATAAATTACGCCCTATAAACAAATTAAGTAATAATTAACTGAACTCTTCAATGCGCTGCATATTCTTTCAGCTCGTACAGTGCATTACAGAGTTTTTTATGCCAGAAGTTTTTGAGAAAAGATATTACCACCCACTATACATTTATTTTTCAGTTTTATAATTATAATTTACAAAGGATAATAAAAAATAAACTAATTACTTGGCAGTACTTAGCGGTACTAATTACATGGCAGTACTTTAAATTGAAGAAGAGCAGACTACTTACCCACGCATTTATAAAAAAAAATTACCTACTTGGAGTAGCGACGAAATAAACAAATATTTTCTACATACATTTTCACATGTCCTTCTTTTTGTGGTGATTAGACGAACATATGATTATGTATTACACACTAAACAAAATAAAAAAATTACAAATAACTCGGCATGTATAACATATATAACTACATGGCATATATAACTCGTGTATTATCCAAATACAACAACTTTAAGTTGTTAATTAACTCAAGTATTAGAAGTTCTCAAATAACATGATTATGTAATCAAATAAAACCCAATCAGTACCAATGAAAGTTTCCAGCTTTAAAATATTTCATGAACATTTTTCACGTGCCCTTAAGATGATATAATACTAATTTATTCAATAATATGTGTTAATAAAAAAGTGGGAAAATTAATAAAATTCAGCAAGTTTTCTCGGTATATTCTAGGATGACTTAAAACTCTGGGAATGATTTCACTGTGCACCGAATAATATTTTATCGGAACGCTATATTATTAAAAACAATTAAAGATAGTAGTATTACCATCTACTAAGTTTTCTTATTTTTTTCGTAAGTGAAATCACTATTGCAAAAGAAATGTTTATTTAACTGAATATTTAAATCTAAACTTGATAAAGGAATATAACGTTATTTTAAAAATAAACCTTTGCTATAAATATCTTAGTAATTAACTTTCGAAACATTAAACACGAAAGCGTGCAAGAGTTATTTGTAGGCCAGATAGCTTTCAAGTAACGCAGGTAAATTTTTATTAGAAAAGTTTTGGAAATTTTGGGACAGACTACACATAAGCCACAATACGTGATATAAATTTCATTGAATAAAGTTTCAGGGTTCTAATTCGAGAATAATGGACTTACAGGGAAAAAGTACCTGCTACTTCGTTTACTTCAGCTTAAGTTTGTTCCGCTGATGATATTGATATCTGCTACATTATCTACATATAGATACATATTTTTATATGCCAACTGTTGTACTATTGTTATTTAAAATAATAGGCTAACAGGAAAATGGTTCAAAAATAATTACGAATAAAAAGCATATGTTAAACGTGAGTTATATAATATAAAGGTTTCATATGAACTTAGACATACCTAATCATTTAAGAGTTCATGGCATTGTCACTAAACTCTATAAATAGTAGTATTACAATATTAATATTATTTTTCACTTGTAAATATTGCATAGTACATTTTCATTCAAAAACTTAAAGATTTCTAATCATAGCCATAGTTTTCCTATTAAATTTAGGTTAACTTTTTAACGGTTAATATGAAAATTATGAGTAAAGCAGTATTATTAGAAATATGCTAACAGCCCACCTGAAGATGTTGTAATACAACGAAACCTAGGTCGTGGTAAAGAACTTAAAGACAGTAGAGATAATGCTACATCACGTAGTTTCATTTAATTGTGAAGGATATATTTGGCAAAGCATGTATATGGTAAAAAATAATACTAATACTGGTAAATAATATAATGGACATACTTTTATCACTAAATGTTTGTGCGAATTCTACTCGGCGCATTATAGCGGTAATTATAACGCGAATTCTATGTCCCTGTATTAGTAGGTATTATTTTAAACTTACTAAAAATTGTTATTTTGTTCAGAAATGTTCCATGTACCCATCTTCCGTATGTCTATATGTAGCTCGTTCTGTGTGGATAAATGTGCATGTGAAACGTAAGGTAACAAGAATGCAATAATAAGATAATGCTACGAGATAATTTCTACAATACCATATCTGTACATGTATTTAGACACAATTGATCATTATATGGCATATAAGGAGGACGGGTAACGTTGTAAAGTACCAGAGTATAACAAATGATCACAAGTCGAATATAAACAATGACGTTAAATTGTCTTTATAAAAACCGAAAGTTTTTTCTTCGTATAACATAATCTTGTTATCGCAACATAACACAAAACTATACAATCGATACGCAAAATCATACTTTTTAGCATATGTAGTAAATAAATTTAAAAGACCTTTGAATTCTTTTTCTTTTTCTTTGTCTTCTTTTTTAACGGTAAAAAAACATCACGCAGAAAGGAGTTAAATATATTTCATGAATTTTTTTTTGATGACATAGTTTTTTACATTCTTACGCATTACATATTCGTTAGTCGATTATGTATATTAATAAAGTACAAGTTGCCTTCAAACAATGTTGGAATTTTTTATTCTTCTGAAAATATTTCATACTTTCAATATATGAATAGTTGGACGAAAATAAAAGAAAATTTGTAAATTATTAATTAAATAAAAAAAAAATTGATAGTACATAACGCCAAATTTATAACATATGTAAAAAAATTACTATAACTCGTCAATAAAATACTTTCATATTGGATATTATAGTTACGTAAATTTTAGACTTTTTAAAGATATTTTTGAGTATTGTTACTCTTTCATAGGTTCGAATTAAAAGACCACTTTTGTAAACAATTTGACTATTCCCAATTGAAACTTTCTGAGCGATGTAAGTCCTTTTATAGTAAATAAGTACAAGCCGTAATAAAACAGATTCAACACAGCCGGAAGCGGAAGATGGTAAAACTGTCATTAAGTTTTAAATACTTTTACACTTTGTTTCTCTCGCACATTATATTACGACACTTAGTTCCGCTAAAGCTGGAGGTCGTTCAAAGATTGACCTAATTGCGACACTTCGTTCCAGCAAATCTTTATTTGAGACAGCTCGCGTCCAGATTGTCTCCAAGTGAAGAGTAATTTAACACTGCTCGATGAGTTCTGTTTTTGTGTCTATTAATTCTAGCTTAAAGTCAGTTTGTTTCTTTTACTACAGAAAATTTTATCATTAAAACACAATGTCTATTAAAGTTAAACTAATTATCGCATAGCAAAATAATAATTTCCTAAAGTATAATCAGGATAACTCGTGCGGCATTAAAAAGTGTAAAATTAAATTCTTTGAATATTATTTATAACTAACTGTGTCGTCGCCACTTTGATCTCCTGGAATTCGGCATAAAAAAAGTATTAGGAATTTTTGGGTTTTTTTTCTGCCAGAAATTTGAACAAAAAGTGAATTAAAAATACCAATAGATGACCTTGTTGACCATTTTGGAAAATATCTATGGGCATAAAGTTTACTAAAACGCTAATAGATGGCGTTAATACTACGCGGTACCAATATCGCAACATTCACCAAGTCGGATGTTTTATATCCGCAATATCCAATTAAAAAGTTTCCTGTTTATTGATTGGGCATATAAATTATTACCATACTAAATTTTACTAGATCCGTGTAGTAGATTTTGACTGATCGAAGAACAAATTCACACACAGACAGTCAGACAAAAATTCTAAAAACAGGTTTTCTGGCTTCACTATCATTCTTTATGCAAAATCTATTACTATTTTCAAAATATTTTCCACGTACCCAATTCACTCTTACAATTTTATTATGGGTGGAGATTATATTTTAGTTATATTTATTTGCATTCATCCCTCGCCAATATTAGAGAACTGACGTTATACCAACAATTTTTGGTAAACATAATGAATGAACAAGTATTTTGTCCTCCCAAATTTGTATCACATAAAATACAACACATTTAATGCAAATAAAATTTCATATTGGGTGGTAAATCATATATCTGGTGTAGCTTCTACAATTAAATACTCAGATGATGAGAAGCGATAATAAGAAGGGTAAGTACAATCCCAATTACTTCATATATATATATATATATATATATATATATATATATATATGTATATAAATATATATATATATATGTGTGTATATATATATATATATATATATATATATATATATATATATTATTGACTGTGCTCTTCTACTTATGCTCTCACCTTAATATGCAAAATAGTTTGCCGATTTTAATTTATCTGCTGGCTTAGCAATATTCTAAATCTATTTATTTACAACATAAAAAAAACTTTTGTTGAAAATGAAATGTGTGTAGACAACCCAGAAACTGATGAAGCTCTTCAGATTGTCATTAATCAATTTTTTATCAATAAATAACATTCATTTTTATTATTTACTCGTGCTTTTAAATATTTAATAATTTTATAATTCTTTGAATCATCTCAACGTATCAATAATCATAATTATTTCATACTCACTTCGGTTGACTTTTATCTCCGGTTCCCGGACACAAGACTTCTAATCAGTTGTTGCAAAAAAAAAGGATCCAACGTATTCTGTAATTTTAAAAAATGATTGTCGAAATCGACTGGAGGATTTTCAGTGGGTAACAACATAGAATATGATATACAACTTATATATTTTGCTCCTGAAACGATTGCACGCCAACTTTGTACATTTGTTATGTATATATATATTGAAGAATTTTTTTTAAAATGAACAAGAAGATAGCACAAAAGAAGCCCGAGACGAAAGATTGAATCAAAGATTAAGAAAAGACTGCATCGTGAATTACAGGAGTGAGAAAATAAGTAGTAAAATATGATTATTAGAAGTTTATCCGTTTTATGTTTCTTAAAGCTTGGACAGAAAAATCGCCTTTGAAATCTTTGAGCGATACAGGAAACTATAGACATAGCTATATTCATTTTCTAATATTGTGGGAAAGACAAACGATAAATAATATTTAAGAATAAATCGTATTACATTACTTCTGATATAACGTTGAGTCTCTTTTTGATGACGTTATTGAATATTCTATTTATCCAAATTCAACAAAAGGTGTGAATTATAAAAAAAAATTAATTGAAAAATATTGGGCGTATATTGGAAAATATTATTAAAAAAATTAATTGAAAAATATTGGGCATATATTGAAAAATATTGGGCATATATTGAAAAATATTGGGCATATATTGGAAAATATATATTGGAAAATATAAATATTCTATATTTCTGAATTCAACAAAAGGTGTAAATTATAAAAAAAAATTAATTGAAAAATATTGGGCGTATATTGGAAAATTATAATTTTACCAAAACGAAAATTAAAAATTTAATTTTACTTTTTTGACGATTTTGAACTTTTTTAGGGTTCCGTATCTCAAAAAGAAGAAAGGAATTATAGGGTCACTTTGTTTTCTGCCTATCTTTCAGTCAAAACCCTTTTTCTCAGGAAAGCGTAGAGGTATCAAGTTGAAATTAATATCAAGTATTAAGTATACTGTCACTCGGAGCTATAAAAAAATCAAGCGCCTAAATTAACGCAATAAAAAAACTAAAAATACGGTTTTTTATGTGCGCATACTTGACACTCAAGTAAATCAAAACCTATTTTCCGTTGACTTTTCTGCAAGAAGGCTGGCATTACTGAATATTCTATTTATCTGAATTCAAGAAAACATGTGAGTTTATAAGAAAAAATAAGTGGAAAGCTATGGACCTGTATTCAAAAATTACAATTTTATCAAAAGGTAAATTAAAAATTTTATTTTATTTTTTTAAAATTTTTACCATTTTTTAGAGTTTCATATCTCAAAAGGAAGAAAGAAACCATCGTAGAATCACATCGTTTTTTGTCTGTCAGTCAAGAGCCTTTTTCTCAGGAAAGCGTGGAGGTATTAAATTTAAATTAATATCAAGTCTACGGTCCCTTGGTGCTCTAAAAAAATAAAGCGTCTAAAATAATGCAACGAAAAAAACTAAAAGTACGGCCATTTATGCAGCATGTTTTGACACTCAAGTAAATCAAAACCTATAGGGTACATCCCGTTGACCTAGAATCATGAATTATTCTGCAAGAAGAAGAATATTCTATTTATTTGAATTCCACAAAAGGTGTGAATTTATAAAAAAATTTAATTATATAATATTATATTCAAAAATTACAATTTTATCAAAAGGCAAATTAAAAATTTCATTTAATTTTTTTTTTAATTTTGAACATTTTTTTAGGGTTTCGTATCTCAAAAGGAAGAGGGGAACCCTCATAGGATTCCTTTGCTTTCTGCCTGTCTGTCAGTGAAGACCCTTTTTCTTAGGAAAGCATGGAGGTATCAAGTTAAAATTAATATCAAATATTAAGTCTACGATCCCTTAATGCTATAAAAAAATTAAGCGTCTAAATTAACCAATGAAAAAAACTAAAAGTACGGGCTTTTATGCCGCATACTTTGACACTCAAGTAAATTAAAACCTAAGGGTTTTTTCTGTTGACCTAGAATCATGTATTTTTTTTCAAGAAGGCAGGTCTTATAGCACAAGTAAAGAAAAAAACTGATATTTTTACGCCTATGAAAGATATGATAGACAATATATTGCATTGTGTAAAATTAATATTCTCAAATAGTGTGATACGAATATTATGTAGTTTAAATGTTTATCAGTGCTCATAAGCATACAGAACAATTGTGGTGCAAATTCTACACATGTTTAACAGGTTTTTTCTCCTTCCTCAGAGGATTTTACTAAAGGTAAAGAGATTATTTCTATCAAAAACGTAAGCTCAATTTGTACATCACAATGCCATTTAATGAAAGCCAAAAAGAATGACTCACAAGAATAATACATGGAATACTTAGTTATTTGTACAAAGTAAATAAGTCTGGAAAATGTACAAGGAAGCTTTTATGGATGGCGATAAAAACCACAATTACGCAAACGTCACGTTTAATCAATGCCCGCCTCACCATTTCCTTTTATACTGTATTTACTTTTCAGGTAAGTATTGCTGTATTGAGGCGGCAACGTAATCGTTGAATAGCAGTTGCAGACGCACACTTTTTAAGGTAGAGTTATTAAAACTAACTTGGTCACAGTTACAATTTTGTATTCGGCAGCATGGTATCTTGAGCCAATTAAAACAAAGCTTATTATAATTATGTTTATTAAAAGTATGGATGTAAGGAAATATAGAAATTAAGTTTAAATTATCAGTTTAATATGTTTTATTACATTATTTCCATTATGTTTATTACTATATATCCCTCGGCGAGATTGGTGACTTAGCCTGACACCAAGCATTTTCAGTGAACATTACGAAAGAGCGAATTTTTCACGAATATTTTTAAAATACATTTTTAAATAAAATTTTTAAATAGATATTTATATCATAAGAGATTCAACACTTCTTCACATTCAACAATCTTTCTTTTTGCAATAATTATTTAGAGAGAGAAAAATTTCGTGATGGGCGGAAGAATATGTCTTTGGTGTAATTTCTGCTATTAAATATTGAGACGATGAGAAGTGATAAAAAAGTTTGTACTATCTTAAATTGCTTTACATGCACTAGATATTGAGATAGCATATTAGTGGAGGGGCACAGTTAACACTGTGCTTTTCCACTAATGCTCATACTTGAATTTGGTAAATAGTTCGCTGATTTTAATTTATCTGAGTTTTGGAAACATTCCAAACCTCGTAATGTACATTAGTGCTAAAATTACAAGATTGTTTTCTTAAATTTTCTAACTTGGAATTAGCTCAGAAACTAATAAAATTCTTCTGACTATTATTCATCAACAGTTTATCCATGTACACATTAACTTTACTGCGAATCAATATTCTTTTGAACTTTTTCCTTAATGATATATAGTTTTCATTTTTTATAGGAGTTAAAAGCGATCACAATGAAAGAAAGACTTTAGAGCGAAGAAGATGGCTTATAAATAAAATTTGGTCGTTGTATTTTGATCCAAGAATAAATTATATATTCTTAAAAAAATCATTTATTTTTTTAATTGAAAACATGATTTTTGTGTTAAATATAATAATTTTTTATTACTTCCAAAAGTAATAAAAAATAAATATAAATTTCTAACAGCAAGGTGATTTGATATGGTTAAAAATCTTTTAGTGGAATTTTAATGTAAAAATTAAGGAAACCACTTTGACGAGTCTATATATAATACCGAGTATGATGACAAAATTTAAGCCTGACGCAATTTAAAACAATGGCTTATCACGTTTGCATTAAATTGTGGGCAGTTTAATAATTATGAAAGAGAGAGCTGCATGAGACAACATCGTTTATTTCCGCACGTAAACCCCATCCGTGGTGAGCCGGATGTCGTATGGGTATTCCAGTTGAATCTTATATTTCTTTTATAGTCACGACAGGTTCGTTGTCATATTTTTTTACATTTACATTACTGTGATATTCCTGAAAACAATTAATGGTTATAGCAAGTTTGTAAACATGGGAAAACTATAAAAAAACTCCAAGTTTGAAAATAAATATTAAACGTCACTATTTGATTTTAATTGCACTAATTATTTTTGACGCATATTTTTATATTAAATATATTTATTTGAAAATGTCATAAAATTATTTAAATTTTTGTCACAGAGGAATTCGAAAATGATCAAGCAGTAAGTATTTATATTACGTAAAATTTGAATCGTGGATTTTATTTAGAAATGCCAAGTATTAGTGTTATTTTTTATTTTTGTTTCCAGTTTGCAAAATAATTTAAAATAACAAAGATAAACTTAGAAAAACAAGCTTACAGCAAGTAACTCATAATCACTTACAGATAAGGAAAAATTAGAAAAATATTTCTAATAAAGCTCGAGCAATAATCGAAAAACAATAAAAGGAGAAAGAATTTTTTTTGCATATTTGTGAAAATATACTGATCAAGATTTTAACGAAAATTAGTTATCCTTTTCAAACGATTAAACACACGATATGTAAAATTAAAAAAAGGAATTTCGCATACTTAATTTACCTTCCCGCAAATTTTCATATATTTATGAATGGTAAATATTGACCACTTAATGTATTAAATAATAACACGGAGCTAAAGTAACAAATAATTTTCTGTTATTAGCCATTTAATATCTTTTATCTAATCCGTGTACATACTTCATAAAATTAATGAAGGCAAATAAACATTAGTTTTAATTAGCAACATACATTACTTCAAAACATTTATCTACATTTACTCTTATTAGCTAGTTACTTAATGCAGTTAACAAACAATTAAAGACTCATTTCCTGTTCCACCAATTTTACTAGAAATCAAAACTAGATTTCCCGTTAAAACGTAAATAGAATTTGCTTCACCTTAGCTACGAAATAAATTTTCATCACCTTAGCTACAAAATAAATTTCCATTTCAAAGATTAAAACTAGAAGGGAATGATATATAAGAATAGCAAATGAATACAATACTTAGTTACTTACAGAAAGTAAATAAGTCTGGAAAAAGTAAAAGGAAGCTTTTATGAATGGCGATAAAAGCCGCTGTTAAGCAAACGTCACATTTAATCAATGCTCGCCTCACAATTTCCTTTTACGCCGTATTTTCTTTTCAGGTAAGTATTACAGTATTGACGCGGTAAGTAATTGTTAAATGACGACTACGGATGCATGCTATTAATTTCAATGTTGGAAATCTAATTCCAATAGAGTATTGCAAATATCTTGAAAGGATGAATTCAATTCTGTAATTTATAATAAAAAAATTAATAAAAAATTAAAATCAATATAAATCGATGTTTTGGTTTTATCTCATCTACGTTTATTGACCAAAACATAAAAATAAGGTTTTAATTTAATAAATTTCCATTGTTTAAAACTATTACAAATATATCAATTAACCATAATTCTTCAAAATAAACAATTATAAAGAGCAATTTTTTTTAGGTAGCAAATCATTTATAAATTTCATGTTTCGGTTACGAGGCTTTGAAGTGATAAAAGTACTGTAAGATTTGGGTAATAATAATTTATTAATTTTCCCCCGTTTAATAAAATTTCATTTTCGTAAATGCACCATATTTAAGTAAATTATTAAACCATTTAATGTAATAAATTTTCTGTGCAATAACTGAGGTTTCCACTTGAAGTACGTTCTTGCATATTTTAATGTCGATTCGCTTTAAAGTGGAGAAGCGACTGAGGCTGTAGCGGATGGATAGACAAATGGATTTTACGTAATTTTAAGTTAATAAAGTGACGATGGAAAACTACCAAAAGATAAATTCCTACAGAAAAAAATAATTTCGGGTACTTAATCGATCTTGCCTCAAATTTTCGTATAAATATTATTCACGGTACTGAATATGTCATATTTCCAGTGATATGGTTTATCAATATTTAAAATTGCAAATATCAACATCAAATGGTTTCTAAAAAAAACTCTATAACAGCTGGACAGACACTTCAATGATTTCATAAGGGCTGAACCCTTGCACACTGTTTCATTTTAATGTATGAAACCGCAAATACAATATTTTTTTAAAAATTGTTATACATCAAAGTGTTGGTACTAGTTTTAGTTATCATTTATAATTTTAAATATCTAAAAGAATGTTTAAATAAAAAAAGTTTTCAAATGATTTTCATATTCCATTTTTTGGCAATTTCAAAGATTAAATTTTCAAGTTTACCTGCTCTGAAATATTTCTAAAATGTTTAGTCTGTTATTTTTAATGAACACAAGAAAATAGTAAATTTCATCCAAATATATCTACATGATATTTACAATTAAAAAATAATTTAATTTCATGAAGAAACCTTATTTCAGGAAACTTAAATAAAATGATTTGATACAAATATGGTTTGATTGGCCAAAATTCATCGCTACCTAAAAATTGCATTTAATATGGCCTACAGCACTGTTGTATTTAAATGTTATTTTTATTTCGGACGAAATGGCGTGCATGTATACAGGTCGTATACCATACAATTTATATTTGCTTTTTGGGTATGAATTTGCCAGGTAAAAACAATAAATCGTCTCCAACTTCGAAAAGTGGGCGCCGAATTTGTGATATAAATTGAGTTTATCAATATCTTGAAGAAAATAAGGCAAGATAAAATGTAAATGAAGCCATTGAGAAGACTGCTCCTCAGTAGAACCCTCAGCGTCAAAAGAATCGAGGCAGACTTCGAAAAAGCTGACGGAGACCGTTCACCAAGAAAGTGGACCGTATTAGTCTGGCTTGAGCTTAAGCTCCTAAAAGCGGACAAAAACCTGGTCTGATAGCAAAATTAGTGGGCCCTTTGCCCCCATAGGAGATATAGGGCATAAATAAATAAGTGGACTTATTTCCCCAGATTAAATTTTCTTCAACAGGAAAGAAAAGAACATACGCGCTATAATCTTTTACAAGATGCTAAATACCATTAGACTTGTGTTTAAGATTGCCATTGAATGAGTATCTTTGTTTCATAAGGCAGGATTTAAAAACATGTATTTTTTTAATAGCCAGGTTTTAAATAAGGCAGACACATTACTTGCATGGAGTTACATATCCGTAAAATAACACAATCACGTCGTAGATACTTAAAGCTTTTTATACTGCTCAGGGCGTTGAACATGCGGATATCTTCGTCAAAAGAAAATTCTCTGTCTTTTGGCCTGAATACTTTCAAAAAGAATCTATTGAAAGAGTTAAAATATTTTTACAATTCATTATATATGAATTCGTTATTTTATAATAGCAAATACACATTGCACCACTGATTCATGGATTCATCTTTTCTCTACCCATAAACATAATGGGGATGATAAAATTGAATTTAGAATATAATACGTTAATATTTTGAATATAGATAAGGATGTTTTATTTATAAGACAGCAATTTTGCTTTTGCCTTGCTTCCTCGTCGTTTTGGTATAAAACTATCACGTTAAGATATAATATATTAGACATTTCATAATATTTAAACTTTATTTTCATAAATCACATCAAGAAGAATCCTCTAAATTCTGGCATATATTGATGCAATTTTAATTATTTATATGTAAATATGTTATTAAATTTAAAACGTTAATTAAAAATAAAATGAACATCCCTATTTAATGGAAAATTATACACTTGGACACTAATGCCGTCTGTAAAAGAAAAATATGTATTTTGTGTTCTAGTTTTTTAATAAATGGTAATTTGATAATTAAAGAACACTAGACATAAATCATAATTTTAATGATTTCTACTGCCAGTGTCGAAAGTGCCTATCATATCCTTAATTTAATTAAAATTAGTACAGTTGATTTAGAGTCATGCTTGCACGACCTTCTTGTCATTATATATGTGTGTGTGTGTATATATATATATATATATGCGTGTGTGTGTGTGTGTGTGTCTTTAGATATTCTGATAGTTGACACAAAATGGAAGCAAATACTTAAAATAATATTTTTAAGCTAATTATATACGTTGTAAACGTGCACACATTCAAACTGACATTTGTTTGAATAGACCATAATTCCACCAATATTACTTGACTATTTTTGGATATACGCAACTGAATTTATTTACTAATAACATTTATTTGAAAAATAGCCACCAAAAACTAAAATTCAAATTTACCAATTATTATATTACAACTTTAAACAGGGCCTTTTTTAAAGATTATGTTTATATTATAAAATTGATGGCGAAACATATCGAAGATTGCTATTTAGATTGATATCAGTAACGTGAGCACGCAATAGATCATGTGATAGTCTACGTATTTACTATTATAATATTAACATTACATGAAGTCACAATTAAATGATACTACGTGGTGTAGTATTATATCTACTTTCTTTAATGTAATACAACGAAACCTAGGTCGTGGTAAAGAAATTAAAGAAAGTAGAAATAATACTACATCACGTAGTTTCATTTAATTGTGAAAACTGAATTTCTACAAAATTAATGCCAAATACATTCAATATTACATGAAGTATTAAACATGATAGTGAGATTCCTGGTTGGTCTGTGTCCTAACGTGCTACATAATTTTCTCCCATTAGCCATTTAATTTCATTTATCAGATAAAATTAGTGGAAGCAAATAAACATTTTATATTACAATTTTTAACATGGCATTTCGTAACGATTATATTTATATTTTAAATTGGTTGCAAACCATATCGAAGGATGCTAGTTAGATTGATATCAGTGACGTGAGTATGCAGTAGATCAGGTGATAGTCTACGTATTTACTATTATAATATTAACATTACATAAAGTATTAAATATGACATTGACTTGTCTCTCGCAAGATTCATCTGTTGGTCTGTGTTCTAACATGCCAAATAATTTTCTAGAATTAGCCATTTAATATCGTTTATCAGATAAAATTAATGGAAGCCAATAAACATCAGTCTTAATTTGCGACACACATTACTACAAAAGATTTATCTACATTTATTCTTATTAACTAACCATGTAATGTAGTTAACAAACAATTTTAACTAACATAAAGACACATTTCCCGTTCCTGCGCTTTTACTAAAAATCAAGACAGGATTTCCAGTAAAAACGTCAACAGAATTGGTTCCTCCCAGCGAGAATAAAATAAATTTCCATTTCAATTATTAAAACTGGATAGGAATAAGCTATAACAATAGTAACTGAATACAATACTTAGTTACTTACGCAAAGTAAATAAGGCTGGAAAATATAAAGGGAAACTTTTATGGATGACGATAAAGCCACCATTACGCAAATGTCACGTGTAATCAAAGGTCGCCTCACCATTACCTTTTATACCGTATTTTCTTTTCAGGTAAGTATTGCAGTATTGATGCGATAACGTAAATGTTGAATAAAGACTACGGACGCATGTTATTAATTCCAGCTTTGAAAATCTAATTCAAATAGAACATGTCTTACGTAGGATGTGCGAATATTTTGAAAGGATGAATTTCATTCTGTAAATTATTACAAAGGTAATAAAAAACCTTTCCAGTGGAACTCGAACTACGAGTGTTATATATATATATATATATATATATATATATATATATATATATACATATATAAATATATATATACATATATATATATATAAATATATATATCCATATATATATATATATATATATATATATATATATATATATATATATTTAACCTACCACAAATTTTTAATCTATTAGAAAGATAAATATATTGCCTACTATGCCTTTCACAGGCGCAGAGTTTAAAATGTTTTTATAGGATTTAACTACAAATTAACAATCTACGGATTTTTTCTTTTACTTGGGCTGTGAGACAGTATGTGTGTAGCAAAATTTCATGATTCTAGATCAAATGAATGTAACCTATAGGTTTTGACTTATTTGCGAGTGTCAAAATGTACGACATAAATATTCATATTTTCAGAGCAATTTTTTATTGCATTTACTTAGAAGCCTGACGTGTTACAGCTCTAAAATACGGTCGCTTTAATATGAATTTTTACTGAATACCTCTACCTCTCCTTATACCACTCTTAACACCTCTCTCTTATCCTTATACCTTTCTTAATACATCTCTTTTTTTCAGGAACGTATTTCAACTAACCGTTTCTGAAAAAAAGAATCTTAACAGACCGACAGATGGACAACGAAGTGATCAATTATGGGTTTCTTTTTTCCTTTTGAGGTACAGAACCCTAAGAATGTATAAACAATTAAAAGTGTACACGTTACGCGAAATCGATTGAAATTATTTTGTTAATGGTCGATTGAATATTTGCATTATCTCAAGTGCGTTTATTGACTGCAGTATAAAAATAAAATGAAACCACTATTATCATACAAATTTGCACAGTTTAAAGCTATTACAGCCATATAAGTTATCCATAATTCTATTAAAATTATAAATGAAGGATTTTTTATTTCACAAATCATTTTAAAATTTAATGAATCTGAAACGAAGTTTCGAGATAAGATATAGGTTATATTAAGTAAATTATATACAAATTGTCTATGATATAATTAAGACTTTTACTAGAAGCAGGTACCCACAAAATTTCATCTCGATACGTTTTAAATTGCAAAATCAGTGAGGCTGTGACGAATGAATGAATTTTAGATAATTGTAAGTTGATAATTTGACGAGAGAAACTACAAAAAAAAACAAATTCCTATAGATTAGCGTATTTTGCAAATATCTTATTTAAGTGCTGAGTAAACTTTGCGGATAATTTATTAATCCTTCGAGACGAGTTTCAAACTCAGTTTGAAAATGATGTGACATTGTGAGAAGGACTCCGTGATTTAAAATAAAAGACACGATAATCGTGTATAATTAACTCGTTAAAAAATTAAATGTATATTAAACTTAATGAAACTTTAACACTGAAATAAATATATTAAGCATAACAAACAATAGACACTCAATGAATAATACAATTACGTAGCAAATGTTTGGTAATATTTGCATTTAAGAAATATATATGCAAAATTTTAGTAAGGTGGATTTTTCGAAATTCTGTAAAGAAACAATTTAATGTTATGAATGAACTGTCTAGCAAAAAAGGCTGTGCAATTTCTAACTGATCGTAGAAAAAACGAATAGAAACGAAGAAATAATTACAAATTTTGAATCTCCTATTGATAGGTACACTATGATGGACTATTATATACTCTGTACTATGATAGATACATAGATTACGCCGTATAAATAAATTAAGTAACAATTAATTTAACTCTGTAATGCGCTACATATACGTCTCTTTCAGCACATACAGTGCATTACAGAATATTTTTATGCCGCAAGTGTTAGAGAAAAGATATTAACAGCCACTATACATTTATTTTTAATTTTTGTAATTATAATTTACAAAAGATAATAAAAAATAAACTAATTACTTGGCAGTACATAGCAGTACTAATTACTTGGCAGTATTTTAAATAGAAGAAGTACGGACTACATACCCACACATTTATTAAAACAATGACCCACTTGGAGTAGCGACGAAATAAATAAATATTTACTACGTACATTTTTACATTTCCTAACTTTTTGTGGTGATTAGATAAACAGTAACTCGTGTATTATTCAAATACAACAACTTCAAGTTGTTAATTAACTCTAGCATTAGAAGTTCTCGAATAACATGATTATGTAATTAAATAAAACCCAATCAGTACCAATGAAAGTTTCTAGCTCTAAAATATTTCATGAACATTTTTCACGTGCCCTTAAGATGATATAATTATATATTATATACTAATTCATTCTTCAAAAGGTCTTTTGAAGTGTGTTACTTTTTCGTAGGTCAATTACTATCAGAGTTAATTCGCATTAAAAAACCACTTTTGTAAACAATTTGACTGTTCCCAATTGAAACTTTCTTAGCGATGAAAGTCCTATTATAGTAAATAAGTACAAGCCGTAATATGAGAGATTCAACACAGCCGGAAGCGGAACATCGTAAAACTGTCATTAAGTTTTAAATGCTTGAACAGTTTGTTTCAGTCGCACACTATATTAGGACACTTTGTTCTGCCAAACCGCGAGTTCTTTCAAAGATTGACCTAATTGCGACACTTCGTTCCACCAAATCTCTATTTGAGACAGCTCGCGTCCATGCTGTCTGAAGGCGAAGAGTAATTTAACACTGTTTGGTGAGTTCTGTTTTTGTGTCTATTAATTTTAGCTTAAAGTCACTTTATTTCTTTTACTACGTAAAATGTTATCATTAAAGCGCAATGGCTATTAAAGTTAAACTTATTATCGCATAGCAACGTAATAATTTCCTTAAAGTATAATCAGGATAACTCGTGTGCCATTAACATGACGACAGTTAACATGGTACATTCGGCTACGCGGAATCATTTTCAGAATATGAAATAATTATGATTATTTATACTAAAGGTCTCGGTGTAAAGAGACAAAAAGTGTCAAATTAAATTATTATTTGAATATTATTAACAAGTAACTGTGCCGTCGCCACTGTTCCACTGTGTCTGTTCGCCTGGACTTCGGCATAAGAAAAATTATTAGGAATTTTTGGGATTTTTTTTCTGCCAGAAATCTGAACAAAAAGTTTATTAAAAATACTAATAGATGGCTTTGGCAGCACCATTTTGTAATATACCTATGAACATAAAGTTTACAAAAACACTAATAGATATCGTTTATATTAGGCAAAACCAATATTGCAATATTCACCAAGTCGTATGTTTTTATATCCGTAATATCCAAATAAAAAGTTTCCTGTAGATTGCTCCTGCATATAAATTATTACCATACTACATTGTACTAAATCCGTGTAGTATATTTTGATTGATTGAAGAACTAATTCACACACAGACAGTCAGACAATTCTATAAACAGGTTTTCTGGCTTCTACTATCATTTTTTACGCAAAATCTAATACTAATTTTAAAATATTTTTCACGTACCCAATTCACTCTTACAATTTTATTATGTGTGGACATTATATTTCAGTTATATTTGTTGGCATACATCCCTCGCCAATATTAGAGAACTGACATTATACCAACAATTTTTGGTAAATATAATGAATGAACAGTATTATGTCCTCCCAAATTTGTATTACATAAAATACAACACATTTAATACAAATAAAATTTCATATTGGGTGGTAAATCGTATATCTGGTGTAGCTTCTACAATTAAATAATCAGATGATGAGAAGCGATAATAAGAAGGGTATGTACAATCCCAATTACTTCATATACATATATATATATATATATATATATATATATGTATGTATGTATTATTGACTGTACTCTTCTACTTATGCTCTCACCTTAATATGCAAAATAGTTTGCCGATTTTAATTTTTCTGCTGGCTTAGCAATATTCTAAATCTATTTATTTACAACATAAAAAAAACTTTTGTTGATAGTGAAATGTTTGTAGTCAACCCAGAAACTGATGAAACTCTGTAGATCGTCATTAATCAATAAATAACATTCATTTTTATTATTTACTCGCGCTTTTAAATATTTAACAATTTTATAATTCTTTGAATCGTCTCAACGTATCAATAATCATAATCAATTCATACTCACTTTGGTTGACTTTTATCTCCGGTTCCGGGACACAAGACTTCCAATCAGTTGTTGCAAAAAAAAGGGTCCAACGTATTCTGTAATTTGAAAAAATTATTGTCGAAATCGACTGGAGGATTTTCAGTGGGTAACAACATAGGTTATGATATACAACTTATATATATTACTATTCAAAACGATTGCACGCCAACTTTGTATATTTCGTATGTATACATCTTATATTAATTTTCAATACTACGCAAGTAGATAGTACAAAAGAAGTAAAAACCGAAAGGATGGATTGTATCAAAGATTAAGAAAAGACTGCATCGTGAATTACAGGAGTGAGAAAATAAGTAGTAAAATATGATTATTAGAAGTTTATCCGTTTTATGTTTCTTAAAGCTTGGGGGGAAATAAATTGGGAGAAAATTATTTTTGAAACCTTTAATCGATACAGGAAACTATATTCACAGCTATATTCATTTTCTAATATTGTGAAAACGACAAACGATAGAAAATATTTAAGAATAAATTTTACTACATTATGTCTGATATATCGTTGAGTCTCTTTTTGCTGACGTTACTCAATATTCTATTTATCTGAATGCAATAAAAGGTGTGAATCATAAAACTCTTATAACTCTTACAGGATCACGTCTGCTATCTTTCAATCGATCTGCTTATCTTTCAGTCAAGACCCCTTTTTTCAGGAAAGTGTAGACGTATCAAATTGAAATGAATATCAAATATTAAATCTACGGACCCTTGGAGCTATAAAATAATCAAGCGTCTAAGTTAGCGCTATAAATAAAACTGAAAGTACGGACATTTATACCGCATATTTTGACACTTTCAAGTAAATCAAAACCTATAGAGTACTCTCTGTTGACCTAGAATCATGAATTTTCCTGCAAGAAAGCTGGCATTACTGAATATTCTATTTATTTGAATTCAACAAAAGGTGTGAATTATAAAAAATAATTTATTGAAAAATATTCGGCGTATATTAGAAAATTATAATTTTATCAAAAGGCAAATTAAAAATTAAATTTTACTTTTTTGACGATTTTGAACTTTTTTAGGGTTCCGGATCTCAAAAGGAAGAAAGGAACCATTGTAGGATCACTTCGTTTTCTGCCTATCTTTCAGTCAAGACCCGTTTTTCAGGAAGCGTAGAGGTATCAAGTGGAAATTAATATCAAATATTGAGTCTACCGTTACTTGGAGTTATAAAAAAATCAAGCGTCTAAGTTAACGAAATAAAAAAAATCTAAAAGTACTGCTATTTATGCCGCATATTTTGATACTCAAGTGAATCTTAACCTATAGGGTACTTTCCGTTGACCTGCAATAATAAATTTTTCTGCAAAAAAAAGGTCTTATAGCACAAGTAAAGAAAAAAACTAATATTCGTAAATAATGTAATAGAAATATTATGTAGTTTAAATGTTTACCAGTGCTCATATGCATACCGAGCACTTGCATTACAAATTCTACTCGTTCTTAGCAGGTTTTTTCTCCTTCATCAGAGGTTTTTACTAAAGATCAAGACATATTTCCAGCAAAAACGTAAGCTCATTTTGTACATGACATAGCCAAAGAAATAAATTTCCATATCATTTAATGAAAGCTGCAAGTAATTACTCACAAGAGTAATATATGGAATACTTAGTTATTTGTCCAAAGTAAATAAGTCTGGAAAATGTACAAGAAAACTTTTATGGATGGCGATAAAAGCCGCCATTACGCAAACGTCACGTTTAATCAATGCTCGCTTCACCAGTTCCTTTTATACTGTATTTTCTTTTCGGGTAAGTATTGCAGTATTGAGGAGGCAACGTAAACGTTGAATAGCAGTTACAGATGCACGCTTCTTAAGGTAGAGTCACAAAAACTAACTTGGTCACAGTTACCATTTTTATATTCGGCAGCATGGAATCTTGAGTCAATTAATGACAAAGATGTATCATAATTATGTTTATTAAAAGTATGGGTGTAAGGAAATAGAGAAAATAAAATTAAATTATGCGTTGAATATCTTTTATTTTATTATTTCCATTATATTTATTAACATATATCACTCGCCGAGATTGGCGAATTAGCGTGATACCAACCATTTTTAGCGAACATTGCAAAAGAGGAAATTTTTCACTAATATTTTTAAAGTACTTTCGTCATATTTTGTCATCTCAAATTTTTAAATAGATGCTAGAAGCATTGGCGAGAAATTCAACAGTTCTTCAGATTCCATAATAGTTATTTTTGCGACAATTATTTAGAGAGAGTAAAGTTTCGTGACGGGCAGAAGAATAGGTTATTGAATACTGAGAAGATGAGAAGTGATAAAAAAGTGTGTCCTATCTCAAAACCTTTACATGCACTAGAAATTGGTATAGTACATTAGTGGAGGAGCATAGTCAACACTGTGCTTTTCCGCTAATACTCTCACTTTAATTTGGTAGTTTCCTGATTTTAATTTATCTGAAATTTTGAAATATTCCAAACCTTATTATGCACATCAGTGCTAAAATTACAAGAAAATTTGTGCATTTTCTATCTTGAAATTAACCCAGAAATTGATGAAACTCTTCAGGCTCTTATTCATCATCAGCTTATCAATGAGTAATATTTCAAATTGTTATTTATTCATATTTTTAATTATTTATCAGTTCAATATTCATCGAAACATCAGATTTGTTTTATTGCCATATGATGTATTTATGTTTAACACATTTAATATATTTATGCTTAACTTTATTGTGAACAATAATATTTTGAACTTTTTCTTCAATTATATATATAGTTTTTATTTTTTATAAAAGTTAAAAGCAATCACAATGAAAGAAAGGCTTTGAAATGAAAGAAAAACAGCAAGGTGATTTCATATGGTTAAAAATCTTTTCGTTGAATTATAATGTAAAAATTAAGGAAACAACTTAGCAAAATGTTAACGGATATATATATATATATATATATATATATATATATATATATACATATATATATATATATATATATATATACATATATAAAAATATATATATATATATACTACTACTGAGTATGATGACAAAATTTAAGCCTGACACAATTTAAATGAAAGGCTGATCACGTTTACATTAAATTGTGGGTGGATTATAATTATAAAAGAGAGAGCTGCGTGAGACAACATAGTTTATTTCCGCACGTAAATCCCATCCGTGATGAGCCAGGTTTCGTATGGGTATTCTAGTTGGACCTTTTTTATCTTTTATAGTTACGACAGGTTTATTGTCATATTTTTTTTACGTTTACATTGCTGTGATGTTCCTGAAAACAGTTACTGGTTATAGTAAGTTCGTAAACATGGGAAAACTATAAAAAAACTTCAAGTATGAAAATAAATATTCAACGTCACTATTTAATTTTAATTGCACTAATTAAAATATTGCACTGATTACTTTTGACGTATCTATTTATATTTACCGTATTTATTTGAAAGTGTCATAAAATTATTTAAATTTGGTACAGAGGCATTCGAAAATGATCAACTAGTAAGTAAGTATGTATATCATGTAAAAATTGAATCAAGGATTGTGTTTATAAATGCCAGGTATTAATGTCATTTTTTATATTTGTTTCACGTTTGTAAAATAATCTGAAATGACAAAGATGAACTTAGAAAAGCAAGCTTACAACGAGTGTGACCAGGCGGTGTTACCGAATACTCAATCATTTACAGATAAGGAAAAATTAGAAAAATATTTCTAATAAAGCTCGAGGAGTAATCGAAAAACAATAAAGGAAGAAAGAGAGGTTAGCAATAAAAAAATTAAATGCCAGAAATGTTTTTTCAATGCAATAGGCAGCGATTTCAATCAGGCTAGTTACATAGTTAGTAGATATGTATTATTTTGAACATAATTTTTCAGACCTAACTTCTGACATTTGTTCTGGTGTTCTGGAAACGCGATTCATGCTATGATAATCTGCTCTAAAATTCCGTGCAAATAATTTATAAAATATTTAATTAAACATGTTCCACTACTTTTAAAAATTATAACAACCCATTCGGTGTTCCATGCGGGGACATAATTTCTTTAGAGTTTATGTTCACTGCTGTGCTCTTGTAAATCTTAAAATTTCTTTAAAATCCATCAAACGCGAAAAAAAAAGAAATAAACAAACAAGGTTTCCTCTTTATTATATTTGTAAAGTAAAAGAAATATAACCAACCCTTTTCATTTGAAATAATAAATCTATCGTCTCCTTCATCTCTACAGCTGATTTCCAGTCTATGCTGTCTGAGCCAATTTCCACCATTTCGACAAATCCGACGCCACGGTTCTCCATCTGTTGGATATTCTTATAGATTAGTACATGACTTATATAATTTAAATATTAACAATTTCAACTTCTCATTTTCAAGTTTAGTCACGTTTTCATCAAACTCAATAATTAAGATGGCGTAATAATTCTAAACCATTCTAAAAACTTTTTCGAAATGTTGTGCTAATACCTCGCGACCAATATACGCTACGTACATTTAGACAAGCTTCATTAGTTTACAGTTTTGCATTAATACTCAATAATTAAATTATGAAGTTTTATTGCACGAATAGCCTTACAGATATTAACTTAAAAAATATTATCGTTCGCGTGTAACAAGTTATCAACGTATTTCCGCTTATGATGTGTCTAGTAGTTACGTACATTCGGATAGCCAAATTCATGTGACATAAAATGTGATATTGGTAAGAACTTCTAAAATCTATCGTAGAATGTAGAGTACAATATTTATCACAATCAACCCTTCTCTTCTTTTCAACTTATGAAGAGTTTCTGAAATCTGTTAAAATCTAAGTTTATTTTACAAATCAATATATGCATAAGGAAAAAAGAATATACTCGCACTAGAATTCGTACTACAGTGGGATCGTGCACGTCATGCTTCACATAAACATTTAAGGGTACGTAGTATTTCTAATAAATAATTTATAAATATTAATATTATATTTCATATTTTTGCTACGAAAAACGCCCTTATTTTTATAAAGGTTCAATATTACTGGGAACAGGGATAAAGAAGAACAATGTATTTTTGGCACGTTTGTGAAAATAGCATATTTAATATAATAGCAAATTTTTTTAGCTATCCTTTTCAAATTATAAAACACACGATATATGAAATTGAAAAAAAAGGAATTTCGGGTACCTTCCCGCAAATTTCCGTATAAGTATTTATTATTTATTAACACGGCGCTAACGTGTTAAATAATTTCCATTGTCATTAGCCATTGAATATCTTTTATCAGATCTGTATACATACTTCATAAAATTAATGAAGGCAAATAAACATCAGTTTTAATTTGCGTCAAACATTACCAGAAAACATTTATCTACATTTACTCTTGATAACTAGTTGCCTAACGCAGTTAACAATTAACTAAAATAAAGTCTCATTTCCTGTGCCCCCTTTCCACTAGAAACCAAGACTGGATTTCTAGTAAAAATGTAAACAGAATTTGTACATAACAATAAGAACGAAATAAATTTCCATTTCAATTATTAAAACTGGAAAAGAATGAGATATGTAATAATAAATATGGAAAATGTAAGTAATAAATTTGGAAAATGTAAAAGGCGATAAAAGCCACCATTACGTATATGTCACGTTTAATCAAATGTCGCCTCACAATTTCCTTTAACGCCGTATTATCTTTTAGGTAAGTATTGCAGTATTGAAGCGGTAGGTAAATGTTGAATAACGATTAGAGACGCATCCTTTTAATTTCAGCGTTGGAAATATAATTGAATATATTGTTTTAAAGCGATGAGTTAAATTCTGCAACAATTGAAATTTATATTTTGATTTTATCTCATGTCCGTTTATTGACCGCAACATTAGAATAAGGTTTTAATTTTCCATTGTTTAAACCTACTACAGACATTTTAATTAACACTACTTCTTTCGCAATTATAAAGAGTGAATTTTATTTAGATTGCAAATCATTTTAAAATTTAATATTTCGGAAACGAGATAAAACTAGTCTAAGATTTAGGTTCTATGGCGGATGGATAGACGAATGGATTTTATGTAATTATAGGTTAATAATTTGATGACTATAAAAAGATAAATTCATATAGAAAAAAATAATTTCGAATACTTAATCGAACTTCCCTCAAATTTCCGTATAAATATTATTAATAGTATGTACAGATCGCTTAATATGTCATATTTTCAGTGATATGCTTTATCAATAGGTAAAATCGCAAATTTCTATATCGAATGATTTCAGAAAAACTCTATAGCAACAGTTGGACAGACACTTAAATGATTTCATAAGGGATGAATTCTTATACACCCTCTTCTTTTAAGGTATGAAATCGCAAATATTAATTTTTTTAGAAAATTAGTCTATGTCAATGTATTAATACTAGTTTTGGATATCATTTGTAATTTTAATAATCTAAAAGAACATTTGAATAAAAAAGATTTCAAATGTTTTTGATATTCTATTGTTTGGTAGTTTCAAATAATAAATTTTTCAAATATTTTCTGAAATATTTCAAGAATTTTTAGTCTGTTATTTTTAATTAACACGAGAAAATAATAAATTTCATTCAAATATATTAACATGAAATTTAAAGTAAAATAAAAATAATTTAATTTCGTGAAGAAGCTGATTTGAAGAAACGTAAATAAAATGGTTTGACACTATGGTTGACAAAATTCATCGCCACCTAAAAACTGCATTTTATAGTGGCTTACACCTAGGTGTGCCCGTACATAGGTTTCAAAACATACATTTAATTTTCACTCTCTGGGTATGAATTTACCAGGAAAAGACAATATACTAGACCTATAACTTAGAAAAGTGGGGCGCCGAATTTGCGAAATAAATTGGGTTTATAAATGTTTTGAAAAAAATAACGCAAGCTGAAATATAAATGGAGCCATCGAGAAGACTGCTCCTCAGCTGCTGAACAATTTTCTACCATTAGCCATTTAATATAATTTACAGATAAAATTGATAGAAGCGAATAAACATCAGTCTTAATTTGCGACATGCATTGCCAGAAAAGATTTATCTACATTTACTCTTATTAATTAATAATCTTATGTAGTTAAAAAACAATTTTAACTAACATAAAGACACATTTCCCCTTCTGGTGACTAGAAATCAAGACAGGATTTCCAGTAAAAACGTTAACAGAATTTGAACATCACAATGAAATTTCCATTTCAATTATTAAAACTGAAAAGGAATGAGCTATAACAATAGTAACTGAATACAATACTTTGTGACTTACGCAAAGTAAATAAGTCCGAAAAATATAAAAAGAAGCTTTTACAGACGGCGATAAAAGCCACCATTACGCAAACGTCACGTTTAATCAATGCTCGCCTCACCATTTTCTTTTATACTGTATTTCCTTTTCAGGTAAGTATTGCAGTATTGACGCGATAACGTGAATTTTTAATAGAGACTACGGGCGTACGCTATTTATTCCAGATTTAAAAATCTATTTCAAATATTTTTTAACCGTAGGATATGCAAATATTTTTAAAGGGTGAATTTTATTCTGTAACTTACAATATAGGTAATAAGAAACCTGTCAAGCACGAGTGCAACTCCCACTACGAGTGTTCCGTATATATTTGGACATTTATAAACATTTAATATAACCTACATAATATTCCTAAAAATCTAATGGCAACATTTGATCTTATTAGAACAAAAATAGATTGCCTATTATGTCCTTTAAAGGCGCATAGTTAAAAAATATTTTTATGTTATATAACTACAAATTAACGATCTTCGGATTTTTTCTTTACTTGTGCTGCCAGATCTTACTTTTTGCCAAATTTCATGAGGTCTTCTTAATTGTGTCGACTTAGAAGCTTGATTTTTTATAGCTCCAAGGGACGGTTGATAAACTTTTAATATTTGAGATTAATCATCATATATATTAATACGCTAAGGTTAAGATGTTACTCTCCCTTTTTATAAAAAACCTCACAACTAATCCACATAAATTATATATCATTTTATAGATAATTGCTTGCTCTACCGGCATCCACAACTAAAAAATTTATTATTGCTATTGTTTTTGCAAATTAATTAATTATTAAAATTATATACACAAAACAGCAATGCTGCCATCTAACGGCTCAACGTCAATATGATTGACGGTCGGTAAAATTTTTGTTTAATTTCAAATCCACTCACGTATAAATAAAGTGGCGCTTTAGCTCAATGCTTTTGATACTTGCGCCTCTATATGTCAATTTTAGTAAAATATTTGTTTGATCTGTCATCTGAGCTTGATAATGGAATAAATAATGCGAAGACTTCGCACGGGTCACGCTAGTTTCAACGTAATACCTTTACGCGTTCCTGAAAAAAAGGGTCTTGACAGACCAGCAGACGGATAACGAAGTAATCCATTAGGGTTTTCTTTTTTTCTTTTAAGGTACGAAGCCCTAAGAATGTATAAACAATTAAAATAGTACTCGTTGCGTAAAGTCGATTGAAATTAGTTTACTAATTGTCGATTGAATTTTTTATATATCTCATGTACATTTATCGACCGCAATTTAAAAATAAAATAAAACCACCATTATCATATAAATTTCCATGGTTTTTATTACAACCTTATAGCTATTACAACCATATTAATTATCCGTAATTCTGTTACAATTACAGTTACAGGATTTTTTTATTTTATAAATAATTTTGAAATTTAATGTTTCGGAAGCGAGTCTTCGAAATAAGAAAAATGCTATAGAGATAAGTTATTTTAATATTTAAATGTGCACCCATTTAAAAAGGATCCACTTTCTTATAGATGATTTAAATATTAAATTAAAATATTAAATCATTTTGTAATAAATTGTCTATGTAATAACTGTGTTTAGATAACTGTAAGTTAATAATTTGACAAGCGAAAACTAACAAAAAACGAATTCCTACAGATTAGCGTATTTTGCAACACTCTTGTTTAAGTGCTAAGTAAACTTATGGATAATTGGTTAATCTTTCGAGATGAGTTTTAAACTCAATTTTACAATTTAATTCTATTAAATTGAAAATGATGTGACGTTGTGAAACGAACTCCGTGATTTAAAATAAAAGACACGATATTCGTGTATTAATAACTTGTTAAAAAACTAAATGTATACTAAGCTAATAAATGTAACTAAATGTAGCTTAGCACCCTAATCCTAATGATATTTTAGCACTAACAATAGTTATTCAATGAATCAATCCAATTATTTAGCAAGTATTTGGCAATACCTACACTTAAGAAATAGATATACGTATTTTCTATACAGTTAATTTTTCTAAATTCTACAAAGAAGCAATTTAACGTTATGAGTGAACTGCCTATCAGAAACGGCAGTGCAATTTTTAACTGATGGTATAAAAACGAGTAGAAATGAAAAAAGAGTTGCAATGGTCAAAAGTCTTTGATCTCCTATAAATGGGTACCCCATCTCTACTGTGATAGATACATAGTTTATGCCGTATAAATTATTTAAGTAAAAATGAAGTTAACTGTATTGCGCTGTATATCCGTCTCTTTGAGTTTATGTAAAGCGCATTACAGAGTTTTTTTATGCTGGAAGCCTTAGAGACAAGATATTAACACCCGCTATACATATGTTTTTTAGTTTTCTAATAATTTTCAAAACTAAATGATAATAAAATATAGATACCTGATTATTTAGCAACACTTTAAAGTGAAGTAGTATGGACTACCTACCTACATATTTATTAAAATAATGACCCATTTGGAGAAGCGACGTAATTCAGAAATATTAACTATGCACTTTTTTACATGTTCTAATTGTTTGTGGTAATTAGAAGAAAAGTTGAGTATATATGATAAACAAAATAAAATAAAAAACTAATATAAAAATACGTCCAATCGTATATAACTCGTGTTTTATTAAAATACAACAATTTCAAGTTGTTATTTAACTCTAGCATTACAAGTTCTCAAATAACATGATTATGTATTCACGTGAAACGTAACCGGTAGCAAAGAAAATTAATAAAAGTTGCCAGCACTGAAATATTTTGTGAAAATTTTTCACGTGTCCTTAATAATATTATAATACTAATTCATTCAATAACATACGCTAATAAACAAAGTGGGAATATTAATAAAATTCTGCAATTTTTCTCGATGTACTCTAGAATGACTTAAAACCCTGGATATGATTTCACTATGCACCGAATAATATTCCATAGGAACAAATATTATTATTTAAATTAAAAACAAACTACCTACTAGGTTTTCTCATTATGTTCTTTTCGTAAGTGAAATTACTATAAAAAAAGAAATGTATATTTAACTGAATATTTAAAATTAAATTTACTAAAGGAATATAACGTTATTTTAATAATAAATCTTGCTGTAAATTTCTGAAAAAGTGATTAATTTTCGAAACATTAAACACGAAAGTGTGCTGGAGTCATTTATATGCCAGATAACTTTCAAGTAACGCAAGTAAATTTTTATTAGAAAAGTTTTGGCAAATTTTGGGACAGACCGCACGTAAGCCACAATACGTGATATAAATTTCATTGAATAAAGTTTTCGGGTTCTAAGTTGAGAATAATGAACTTCGAGAGAATAGGTACCTGCTACTTCGTTGACTTCAGCTTAAGTTTGTTTCGCTGATGGTATTGATATCTGCGACATTATCTGCATATAGATATACCAACTGCTGTACTGTTATTATGTAAAATCATAGGTTAACATGGAAATGGTTGAAAAATAATTATAAGTAAAAAGCACATGTTAAATATGATTAGAACTATAAAAATTTCATATGAACTTAGTCATACCTAATCATATAAGAGTTCAAGGCATTGTTACCAAACTCTTTTTAAATGTAAATGTATTGCATAGTATATATTTAATTCAGAAAATAAAAGCTTTACAATCATTGTCATAGTTTTCCGATAAACTTTAGGTAAAGTTATAACTATTTAACGATTGATATGGAAATTATGAAAAAAACAGTATTGTTAGAAGTTTACAGAAACTTTAACGGAAAACTAAAGCGACGCTATTTGTAATTTTTTTAAAGATAAATTTGACAAGGTATGTACATGGTAAAAATTAATATTAATACTGGTAAGTAAATTAATGGATATACTTTTATCCTCAAAGGTTTTTGTGTGTCTGCGAGACACTTATAGCGCGATTGCTACTCGTAATTATCAGGTTTTATTTTATTAAAACTTACTAGAAATTGTTATTTTTTATTTATAACAATGTTAAAAAACGTTCTATGTACCCATATTCCATTTATTTATTCGTAGCTCGTTCTATGTGGATGAGTGTGCATGTGAAACGTAAGCTAATAATAATGCAATAATAAGAGAAGACGGGGTAATTTCTACAGTACCATTCTTTACATGTATTTAGATTGAATTGATGATTATGTAGCGTATAAGGAGAACCAGTGAATATGAACAATGGTTAAGTTGTCTTCATGAAAAACCGAACGTTCTTCTTTTCATGAAACAATCTTGCTATCGCAACATAATACAAAACTATACAATCGAGATACAAAATCATACTTTTTAGCATATATACTAAATAAATTTAAAAGGGTTTTGAATACCTCATCTTTTTCTATGTCTTCCTTTTCAACGGTGAAAAAAAACATCACGCAGCAAGGATTTATAAAAATTTCATGAATTTTTTTTTCAATAACATGGTTTTTTACATTTTTACGCATTACATATTTATTAGTCGATTAACCTATCTATTAAAGAAAATATATGGTAAAATGAAGAAAATATATGGTACATAAAGCCAAATTTATGGAATAAATAAAACGAAATTCTGTAACTCATTAGTAAAATACTTTCATATCGAATATTTTAACTACATAAATTTTAGACATTTTTAAAAGCAATTTAGAGTATTGTTACTCTTTCGTAGGTTAATGTACTATTAGAGTTAATTCGATTTAAAAAACCACTTCTCTAAGCAATTTGACTGTTCACAATTGAAACTTCCTGAGCGATGTAAGTCCTTTCAAGGGAAATAAATACAAGCCGTAATAAACAGATTCAATACACCCGGAAGCGGAACATCGTAAAACTGTCATTAAGTTTTAAATACTTGAACAGTTTGTTTCAGTCGCACACTATATTACGACACTTTGTTCCTCCAAAGCTCGAGTTCGTTCAAAGATTGACCTAATTGCGACACTTCGTTCCACCAAATCTCTATTTGAGACAGCTCGCGTCCAGATTGTCTGCAAGCGAAGAGTAATTTAACACTGTTTGGTGAGTTCTGTTTTTGTGTCTATTAATTCTAGCTTAAAGTCAGTTTATTTCTTTAACTACGGAAAATTTTATCATTGAAGCGCAATGGCTATTAAAGTTAAACTTATTATCGCATAGCAAAGTAATAATTTCCTTAAAGTATAATCAGGATAACTCGTGCGCCATTAACACGACGACAGTTAACATGGTACATTCGGTTACGAGGAATAAAAAAGTTTAATAAAAATACTAATAGATGGAAATATAAAATACTAATAGAATAACACCATTTTAAAATATACCTATGAGCATAAAGTTCATTAAAAGGCTAATAGATGGTGTTAATATTACCCAGTACCAATATCACCAAGTCGGAGGTTTTTTATATCCGCAATATTCAGATAAAAAGTTTCCTATATGTTGCTCCAGAGTATAATCTACCACCATACTCAATTTTACTAAATCCATGTAGTAGATTTTGAGTAATTAAACACAAATTCACACACAGTCAGACAACAATTCGGAAAACAAGTTTTCCGGCTTCTACTCTAAAAACGCAAAAAGTCGGAGGTTTTTTTTATATTCGCAATATCCAGATAAAAAGTTTCCTATATGTTGCTCGAGAGTATACACTATCACCATATTAAATTTTATTAAATCCGTGTAGTAGATTTTGAGTAATTAAAAAACAAAGTCACACACAGTCAGACAAAAATTTTGAAAAGAAGTTTTGCGTCTTTTACTGTTATTTTTTATGGTTAATTTATTATTATTTTTAAAATATTTTTCACGTACCGAATTCACTCTTACGATTTTATTATGTGTTTAGATTATATTTGTTTGGATACATCCCTCGCCAAGATTAGAGAACTGACATTATATTAAAAATTTGTCCTCTCAAATTTGTATAATGGAAAATACAACACATTTAATGCAAATAAAATATCATAATTGGATTTAATTACTCAGATGAAGAGAGGTCATAATAAGAGGAGTATGTACGTTCTCAATTGCTTTTATATATATATATATATATATATATATATATATATATATATATAAGTTAATTAAGCGCAGCAAATTTCAATAATTGGGTTAATATAGATATTAAATTCATCGTAAGTTCGTGATATTCGGGTAACATACAATATATGTTACAGGAAATAAAAACGACAATGTAAACCTTTTTACAAAAAAAATTTACAGACTTCAAATAACCATCAAATAGTCAATGTCAAGTGAAATGTAGCACTCATCTGAATGTGTGAGTATTCCTATACGTTATAGGGAAGAGAAGTATTATCATAGCGCCGATTCCAAAAATCTCTAGTTACAGAAATATTTTAAAAATTTACTTATACCAATATGAAACAATATTCTACTGCCAAAGTTCCAACTCATGTTTTCGTTATTTTACATTTATCAGTGCTTCTTATTCGGAATCGATCACTTTTTGTTAAAAAAACCTGTTATGTCTTGTTCACTACAATATATATACAAGTTAATACAAGACAAGTAAAAATGCGGTTATTTAAACTGTACACACTTATTTTAACGAAATATAGAGAGTTTGGGACAATATATAGTAAATCAATTGCATAACACAGAACGTAATTACATTTCGTTTTTAACTGCACACATGACATCTAAAAAAAATAAAATAGGATTTTCTGGTTTTTCTTGAAATGACTGTGTTGATATGAAAACTGTTTTCATTCCAGCTTAAAACTCATTCATTTCCAACTTAAAACTCAGTTATTTCCAACTTAAAACTCAATAAAACTTATTAACCTTTTTCTTCTTCCGAAGTTCAAGTAAGGTCATGCTAACAAATGAAATGCTTGGGAATTATTTTTTGGTACGGCAAGAAAATTACAAGCTTGAAGATAATTTCAAAGAAGTTTAATTAAAATCATGATTAATAATTATATAATTTGAATCATCTTATTTTATCATAGTCTTATGACTTATTTACACTTAAAACCTTTTAACATTTTATTTAACTTTATTATGAATTAATATTGTTTTGAACTTTTTTTTTTGGTAGAAGCTAAAACAATTACAATGAAAGAAACCTTTTACACCGCAAAACATGACTCAAAAATAAAATTTTCTCATGATTATTTTTCAAAAGCGCTAACGTTCCAAAAAAAATATGTTTCTTAATTGATAGCAATAGCTATTTTTATATTTATATAACAATTTTTAATAACTTCCAAAAATAAACTCATGTTGCTGATAATAAGGTAATTTCGTGTTGTTAAAAATACATTCGAAGTTTGTTTTAGAATGGTAATGTGAAAATTGTGAAGACAGATCAACAACCCTCATAGAAATGTTTAATTCAGAACAAATCTACATAAAATGTAAGTTATGATGGCAGAATTTAAACTTGTTACAATTTAAAACAAAAGCTGTCCAAGTTCACATTAAAGCGTACGTAGACTATGAAAAGAGAAGGAGTTGCGTGAGGCTACAAAGTTTATTTCCTCATGTAGATCCTATCCGCGGATAGTATCTACATGTGGAAATAAACGTTGGATATTCTAATTGGATCTTTTGTTGCTTTTAAGGTTATGACAAATTTGTTGTCATGTCCTTTATACCATATATTAAAATGTTTAACATGGCATTTTGTAAAGATTACGTTTATATTATAAAATTTGTTGTGAATGATATCGAAGGTTGCTAGTAAGATTTATATCAGTGACGTGAGTACGCAATTTATCAGGTGATAGACTACGTAATTACTATTATAATATTAACATTACATGAAGTATTTAACATGTTATTGACTAGTCTCCCGTGAGATTCATCTGTTGGTCTGTGTCCTAACGTGCTAAACAATTTTCTACCACTAGCCATTTAATACCATTTATCAGATAAAATTAATGGAAGCGAATATACATCTGTCTTAATTTGCGACACACTTTGCCAGAAAATATTTATCTACAATTATTCTTATTAACTAATCATGTAATGTAGTTAAGAAATAATTTTAACTAACTTAAACACACATTTCCCCTTCTGGCGCTTTTACTAGAAATCAAGATAGGATTTCCAGTAAAAACGTTAACAGAATTTGAATATCACAATGAAAATAAAATAAATTTCCATTTCAATTATTAAAACTGAAAAGGAATGAGCTATAAAAATAGAAACTGAATACAATACTTAGTGACTTACGCAAAGTAAATAAGTCTGGAAAATGGAAAAGGAAACTTTTACAGATGACGATAAAAGCCAACATTACGCAAACGTCACGTTTAATCAATGCTCGCCTCACCATTTTCTTTTATACTGTATTTTCTTTTCAGGTAAGTTTTGCAATATTGACGCGATAACGTGAATTTTGAATAGAGATCGCACTACGAGTTTTCCGTATATACTTAGACATTTATAAACATTTAATGCTACCTACATAATATTCCTAATAATCCGATGACAACATTTGAATTTATTAGAACGAAAATATATTGCCTTTTATGTCCTTCAAAGGCGCATTGTTAAAAATATGTTTATGTGATATAACTACAAATTAACGATCTTCAAATTTTTCCCTTCACTTCTGCTGCGAGATCTTACTTTTCGCCAATTTCATGAGTTCTATTTCATTACGTTGACTTAGAAGCTTGATTTTTTACAGCTCCAAGGGACGGTTGATTAACTTAAGTATTTGAAATTAATTTCAACTTAATACCTCACGCTTTCCTGAGAAAAAGGGTCTTGACCGACCAACAGACGGATAACAAAGTGATCCATTAGGGGTTTCTTTTTTCCTTTTGAGGTACGAAACCCTAAAATTGTATAAACAATTAAAATAGTACTCGTTACGCAAATTCGATTGAAATTATTTTATCAATTGTCGATTGAAGTTTTGCTTTATCGCATGTGCGTTTATAGACCGCAGTATAAAAATAAAATAAAACCACCATTATCATATAAATTTCCATACTTTAAAGCTGTTATATCCATATTAATTATCCATAATTCTATTACAATTATAGATAAAAGTTTTTTTTTATTTTAAAATGTAATGTTTCGGAAGCAAGGCTTCGAGACAAGAAAAATGCTAGAGATGTAAGTTATATCAATCTTGTAATGTGCACCTATTTAAAAAGGATCCAGTTTTTTATAGATGCACCCCTATTTAAGTAAATTGTATATATTAAATCATTCTGTAATGTCTATGTATTAAATAAGACTTCCAACTGGAGCAAGTACCTACAAAATTTCAAGTCGATACGTTTTAAATTGCAGAATCAATGAGGCTGTGAAGTATGGATAACCGCATGGATTTTTCATAACTGTAAGTTAATAATTTCACTAGAGAAAACTACAAAAAAAACAAATTACTCGTATATTAGCGTATTTTGCAACACTTTTTTTAAGTGCTAAGTAAACTTTACGAATAATTTGTTAATCCTTCGAGATGAGTTTTTTATGTTATAAGTGAACTATCTAGCAAAAATGCCGTACAATTTCTAACTGATTGTAGAAAAAACGAATAGAAACTAAGAAATAGTTATAATGGTTAAAACGATTCATGATTTTCTATTGTTAGGTACACTATCTATACTATATATTCCTATCAATAAAAAATATAGATAGAAACATTAATTACGCCGTATTAATAAATTAAGTAATAATTAAGTTAACTCTTCAATGCGCTGCATATGCGTCCCTTTGATCTCATATAAAGCGCATTACAGAGTTTTTTTTATTCTGCAAGTTTCAGTTTTATAATAATATATAAATCCAGAGGATAATAGAATATAGATACCGAATTACTTAGTAGTACTTTAACTTGAAAATGTGCGGACTACTTATCCCATATTTCTTAAAACACCCACCTGGAGAAGCGACGAAATAAAGAAATATTTGCGTTCTATTTCACATGTTCTAATTTCCAAGTATATATAACTCGTGTATTATCCAAATACAACAATTGCAATTTATTAATTAACTCTAGCATTACAGCATTAAAAGTTCTCTAATAATATGATTATATAATCAAATAAAATCCAATCAGTAACAATGAAAGGTTCCAGCTCCAAAATATTTCGTGAATATTTTTCACGTGCCATTAAGATGATAAAATACTAATTCAATCAGTAATATGTGTTAATAAAAAAGTGGAAAAATTAATCAAATTCAGCAAGTTTCCTTGATATACTCTTGGATGATATAAAACTCTAGGAATGATTTCAATATCCACCGAATAACATTCTATCGAGACGATATATTATTAAAAACAATTGAACATAGAAGTATTACCATCTACTAGGTATTCTTATTATTTTTTTTTTGTAAGTGAAATCGCTATTGAAAAAGAAATGTTTGTTTAACTAAATATTTAAATCTAAACTTAATAAAGAATATAACGTTATTTTAGAAATAAACCTTTGTTATAAATTTCTGGGCAATTAACTTTCAAAACATTAAACACAAAGCGTGCAGGAGTTATTTGTAGGCCAGATAACTTTCAAGTAACGCAGGTAAATTTTTATTAGAAAAGTTTTGCAAATTTTGGGACAGACCACACGTAAGCCACAATACGTGATATAAATTTCATTGAATAAAGATTCGCGGTTCTAAGTCGAGAATAATAGACTTACAGGGAAAAAGTACCTGCTACTTCGTTTACTTCAACTTAAGTTTGTTTCGCTGATGATATTTATATCTGCTACATTATCTGCATATAGATACGTATTCTTATATGTCAACTGTTGTACTATTATTATGTAAAATATTAGGTTAACAGGGAAATGGTTCAAAAATAATTATGAATAAAAAGCACATGCTAAACATGAGTAGAAATATAAAGGTTTCATATGAACTTAGACATCCCTAGTCATTTAAAAGTTCATGGCATTGTGACCAAACTCTATAAATAGTAGTATTACAATATTAATATTATTTTTCATGTGTAAATATATTGCATAGTATATTTTTATTCAGAAACTTGAAGATTTATAATCATAGTTTAATTTTCCAATAAATTTTACGTTCAATTTTAACCATTGATATGGAAATTATGGGAAAAGCAGTATTATTAAAAGTTTACAGAAACTTTGACAGAAAACTATTTTTAAACTTGTTAAAGATATATTTGCTTACAGTCCACCTGAAGATGTTGTAATACATACAGAAACCTAGATCATGGTAAAAAACTTAAAGAATGTAGAAATAATACTACATCACGTAGTTTCATTTAATTGTGAAAGATATATTTTTGCAAAGCATGCATATGGTAAAAAATATTAATACTTGTAAATAAAATAATGGGCATATTTTTATCATCAAATGTTTCTGTGCCTACGGGACACTTATAGCGCGAATTCTACTCGCAATTAGTAGATTTTATTTTATGAAAACTTACTAAAAATTGTTACTTTGTTCAGAACTGTATGTTTATCTGTAGCTCGTTCTATGTAGATCAGTGTTTATGTGAAATGTAAGTTAATAGGAATGCAGCAATAAGAGAATGCTAAGAGGTAATTTCTACGATACCGGTGACGGTGAGGACCGGTGACGGTGTAAAGAACCAGAATATAAGAAATTATCACAAGTCGAATATGAACAATGAGGGTAAGTTGCCTTTATGAAAAACCGAACATTTTTTTCTGTGTATAACATAATCTTGTTATTGCAACATAATACAAAACTATACAATTAAGACGCAAAATCATACTTTTTAGCATATGTACTAAATAAATTTAAAAGGCCTTTCAATATCTCTTCTTTTTAACCGGAGAAAAAATTAATTTCACGAAATTTTTTTTGACGACATAATTTTTTACATTCTTACGCATTACATATTTGTTAGTCGATCAGTCTACATATATTAATAAAATACAAGTTGCCTTCCAACAATATTGGGATTTTTTGTTCTTCTGTAAATATTTCATACTTTAAATATAAGAATGGTTGGACGAAAATAAAAAAAAATTGTTAAATTATTAATTAAATTAAAGAAAATGTGTGGTACGTAACACAAATTTATGACGTAAATAAAAAAAAATACTATAACTCGTGAATAACATACTTTCATGTTAGATATTCTAATTACATAAATTTTACAGTTTTTTAAAGGTCTTTTGGAGTATTGTTACTCTTTCACAGGTTAATGTACTATTAGAGTTAATTCGAATTAAAAAACCACTTTGTAAACAATTTGACTGTTCCCAATTGAAACTTCTTAGCGATGTAAGTCCTTTTATATTAAATAAGTACAAGTCGTAATAAACCAGATTCAACACACCCGGAAACGGAACATCGTAAAACTGTCATTAAGTTTTAAATACTTGAACAGTTTGTTTCAGTCGCACACTATATTACGACACTTTGTTCCGCCAAAGCTCGAGTTCGTTCAAAGATTGACCTAATTGCGACACTTCGTTCCACCAAATCTCTATTTGATACAGCTCGCATCCAGATTGTCTACAGGCGAAGGGTTATTTAACACTGCTTGGTGAGTTCTGTTTTTATGTGTACTAATTCTAGCTCAAAGTCAGTTTATTTCTTTTACTACTGAAAATTGTATCTTTAAAGCGCAATGGCTATTAAAGTTGAATTTATTGTCGCATAGCAAAGTAATAACTTTCTTAAAGTATAATAGTACATTCAGCTACGCGGAATCATTTGCAGAATATGAAATAATTATGATTATTTATACTAAAAGTAAGGTTGTAAAGAAACAAAAAATGAAAAATTAAGTTAATTATATATAATTGGAATTATACTCAGATGATGAGAGGTGATAATGAGAGGTGTATGTAGGATCTCAATTGCTTTATATATACATATATATATATATATATATATATATATATATATATATATATAATATATATATATATATATATATATATATATATAAGTTAATTAAGCGCCGCAAATTTCAATAAATGGGTTAATATAGATATTAAATTCATCGTAAGTTCGTGACATTCGTCTAACATAGAATAGAATAGTAACATAGAACAATAAATATGTTACAGGAAATGAAAACGAAAATATAAACCTTTTTACAAAAAAAATTTACTACACAGAACGGAATTACATTACGTTTTTAACTGACATGACATGACATCTAAATAAAATAAAATAGCATTTTCTGGTTTTTCTTGAAATGACTGTGTTCATGTGAAAACTGTTTTCATTGCAACTTAAAACTCATTCATTTCCAACTTAAAACTCAGTCATTTCCAACTTAAAATTCAATAAAACTTATTCACCTTTTTCTTCTTTCTAAGTTCAAGTAAGGTCATGCTAACAAATGAAATGCTTGTGAATTATTTTTTGGTACGGCATGAAAATTACAAGCCTGAAGATAATTTCAAAGAACTTTAATTAGAATCATAATTAACAATTTCATAATTTGAATCATTTTATTTTATCATTGCCTTGTGACGTATTTACATTTAAAACTGTTTAACGTTTTATTTAACTTTATTATGAATTAATATTGTTTTGAACTTTTCTTTTCTTTTGGTAGAAGGAAAAACAATTACAATGAAAGAAACCTTTTACACCACAAAACATGACTCAAAAATAAAATGTTCTCATGAGTATTTTCCAAAAGTGCTAACGTTCCAAAAAAAATATTTTTCCTAATTGATAGAAATAACTATTTTTTTATTTATATAACAATTTTTAATAACTTCCAAAAATAAATTCATGTTGCTTATAATAAGGTAATCTCGTGTTGTTAAAAATATTTTCGAAGCTTGTTTTAGAATGGTAATGTGAAAATTGTGAAGACAAATCAACAACACTCATAGAAATGTTTAATTCAGAACAAATCTACATAAAATGTAAGTTATGATGGCAGAACTTAAACTTTAAAACAAAATTATGTTACAATTTAAAACAAAAGCTGCCTAAGTTCACATTAAAGCGTGAATAGACTATGAAAAGAGAAGGAGCTGCGTGAGGCTACAACTTTTATTTCCTCATGTAGATCCTATCCGCGGATAGGATCTACATGTGGAAATAAACATTGGATATTCTAATTAGATCTTTTGTTATTTTTAAGGTTATGACAAATTTGTTGTCATGTTCTTTATACCATATATTACAATTTGTAACATGGCATTTTGTAAATATTACGTTTAAATTATAAAATTTGTTGTAAATCATATCGAAAGCTGCTAGTAAGATTGATATCAGTGACGTGAGTACGCAATAGATCAGGTAATAGACTACGTATTAACATGATATTAACTCGTCTCCCGTGAGATTCATCTTTTGGTCTGTGTCCTAACGTGCTAAACAATTTTCTACCACTAGCCATTTAATATCATTTATCAGATAACATTAATGGAAGCGAATAAACATCAGTCTTAATTTGCGACACACTTTGATAGAAAATATTTATCTACTTTTATTCTTATTAACTAATCATGTAATGCAGTTAACAAATAATTTTAACTAACTTAAACACACATTTCCCCTTCTGGCGCTTTTACTAGAAATCAAGATAGGATTTCCAGTAAAAACGTTAACAGAATTTGAATATCACAATGAAAATAAAATAAATTTCCATTTCAATTATTGAAACTGAAAAGGAATGAGCTATAAAAATAGAAACTGAATACAATACTTTGTGACTTACGCAAAGTAAATAAGTCTGGAAAATGTAAAAGGAAACTTTTACAGATGACGATAAAAGCCACCATTACGCAAATGTCACGTTTAATCAATGCTCGCCTCACCATTTTCTTTTATACTGTATTTTCTTTTCAGGTAAGTTTTGCAATATTGACGCGATAACGTGAATTTTGAATAGAGATCGCACTACGAGTTTTCCGTATATACTTAGACATTTATAAACATTTAATGCTACCTACATAATATTCCTAATAATCCGATGACAAAATTTGAATTTATTAGAACGAAAATATATTGCCTTTTATGTCCTTCAAAGGCGCATTGTTAAAAATATTTTTATGTGATATAACTACAATTTAACCATCTTCAAATTTTTCCCTTCACTTCTGCTGCGAGATCTTACTTTTCGCCAATTTCATGAGTTCTATTTGATTGTGTTGACTTAGAAGCTTGATTTTTACAGCTCCAAGGGACGGTTGATTAACTTAAGTATTTGAAATTAATTTCAACTGAATACCTCTACGCTTTCTTGAGAAAAAGGGTCTTGACCGACCAACAGACGGATAACGAAGTGATCCATTAGGGGTTTCTTTTTTCCTTTTGAGGTACAAAACCCTAAAAATGTATAAACAATTAAAATAGTACTCGTTACGCAAAGTCGATTGAAATTATTTTATCAATTGTCGATTGAAGTTTTGCTTTATCTCATGTGCGTTTATAGACCGCAGTATAAAAATAAAATAAAACCACCATTATCATATAAATTTCCATATTTTAAAGCTGTTATATCCATATTAATTATCCGTAATTCGATTACAATTATAGGTAAAAGTTATTTTTTTTTTTTTAAAATGAGACAAGAAAAATGCTAGAGATGTAAGTTATATCAATCTTGGAATGTGCACCTATTTAAAAAGGATCCAGTTGTTTATAGATGCACCCCTATTTAAGTAAATTATATATATTAAATCATTCTGTAATGTCTATGTATTAAATGAGACTTCCAACTGGAGCAAGTACCTACAAAATTTCACGTCGATACGTTTTAAATTGCAGAATCAATGAGGCTGTGAAGGATGGATAGCCACATGGATTTTTCATAACTATAAGTTAATAATTTCACTAGAGAAAACTACAAAAAAAAACAAATTACTCGTATATTAGCGTATTTTGCAACACTTTTTTAAGTGGTAAGTAAACTTTACGAATAATTTGTTAATCATTCGAGATGAGTTTTTAAACTAAGAAATAGTTATAATGGTTAAAACGATTCATGATTTTCTATTGTTAGGTACACTATCTATACTATATATTCCTATCAACAAAAAATATAGATAGAAACATTAATTACGCCGTATTAATAAATTAAGTAATAATTAAGTTAACTCTTCAATGCGCTGCATATGCGTCCCTTTGATCTCATATAAAGCGCATTACAGAGTTTTTTTTATGCTGGAAGTTTCAGTTTTCTAATAATATATAAATCCAGAGGATAATAAAATATAGATATCGAATTACTTAGTAATACTTTAACTTGAAAATGTGCGGACTACTTATCCCATATTTCTTAAAACACCCACTTGGAGAAGCGACGAAATAAAGAAATATTTGCGTTCTTTTTCACATGTTCTAATTTCCAGGCATATATAACTCGTGTATTATCCAAATACAACAATTTCAATTTATTAATTAACTCTAGCATTACAGCATTAAAAGTTCTCAAATAATTTGATTATGTAATCAAATAAAATCCAATCAGTAACAATAAAAGGTTCCAGCTCCAAAATATTTCGTGAACATTTTTCACGTGCCATTAAGATGATAAAATACTAATTCATTCAGTAATATGTGTTAATAAAAAAGTGGAAAAATTAATCAAATTCAGCAAGTTTCCTCGATATACTCTTGGATGATATAAAACTCTAGGAATGATTTCACTATGCACCGAATAACATTCTATCGGGACGATATATTATTAAAAAGAATTGAACATAGAAGTATTACCATCTACTAGGTCTTCTTATTATTTTTTTTTTGTAAGTGAAATCGCTATTGAAAAAGAAATGTTTATTTAACTGAATATTTAAATCTAAACTTAATAAAGAAATATAACGTTATTTTAGAAATAAACCTTTGCTATAAATTTCTGAGTAATTAACTTTCGAAACATTAAACACGAAAGCATGCAGGAGTTATTTGTAGGCCAGATAGCTTTCAAGTGACGCAGGTAAATTTTTATTAGAAAAGTTTTGCAAATTTTTGGGACAGACCGCATGTAAGCCACAATACGTGATATAAATTTCATTGAATAAAGTTTCAGGGTTCTAAGTCGAGAATAATGGACTTACAGGGAAAAAGTACCTGCTACTTCGTTTACTTCAGCTTAAGTTTGTTTCGCTGATGATATTTATATCTGCTACATTATCTGCATATAGATACATATTCTTATATGTCAACTGTTGTACTATTATTATGTAAAATATTAGGTTAACAGGAAAATGGTTTAAAAATAATTATGAATAAAAACCACATGCTAAACATGAGTAGAAATATAAAGGTTTCATATGAACTTAGACATCCCTAGTCATTTAAAAGTTTATGGCATTGTCACTAAACTCCATAAATAGTTATGGAGTTTAGTGACAATGTATTACAATATTAATATTATTTTTTATGTGTAAATATATTGCATAGTATATTTTCATTCAAAAACTTGAAGATTTATAATCATAACCATAATTTTCCAATAAATTTTACGTTAAATTTTTACCGTTGATATGGAAATTATGGGAAAAGCAGTATTATTAAAAGTTTACGGAAACTTTAACAGAACACTATTTTTAAACTTGTTAAAGATATATTTGCTTACAGCCCACCTGAAGATGTTGTAATACAACGAAACCTAGATCATGGTAAAGAACTTAAAGAAAGTAGAAATAATACTACATCACGTAGTTTTATTTAATTGTGAAAGATATATTTTTGCAAAGCTACTAGTAAATAAAATAATGGACATATTTTTATCATCAAATGTTTCTGTGCCTACTGGACACTTATAGCGCGAATTCTACTCGCAATTAGTAGGTTTCATTTTATTAAAACTTACTTTATTATTACTTTGTTTAGAAACGTTCTCTGTATCCATATTCTGTATGTTTATCTGTAGCTCGTTCTATGTGGATGTGTTTATGTGAAACGTAAGGTAATAGGAATGCAGTAATAAGAGAATGCTAAGAGGTAATTTCTACAATACCATATCTATGCATGTATTTAGCATCGTTATATAGCGTATAAGGAGGACCGGTGACGCTGTAAAGAACCAGAATATAAGAAATGATCACAAGTCGAATATGAACAATGAGGGCAAGATGCCTTTGTGAAAAACCTAACATTTTTTTCTTTGTATAACATAATCTTGTTATCGCAACATAATACAAAACTATGCAATTAAGACGCAAAATCATACTTTTTAGCATATGTACTAAATAAATTTAAAAGGCCTTTCAATATCTCTTCTTTTTAACCGGGGAAAAAACATCACGCAGCAAAGGGCTAAATAAATTTCACAAATTTTTTTTTTGACGAAATAATTTTTTACATTCTTACGCATTTCATCAGTCTATCTATATTAATAAAATACAAGTTGCCTTCCAACAATACTGGGATTTTTTGTTCTTCTGTAAATATTTCATACTTTAAATATAAGAATGGTTGGACGAAAATAAAAAAAAATTGTTAAATTATTAATTAAATTAAAGAAAATGTATGGTACGTAACGCAAATTTATGACGTAAATAAAAAAAATTACTATAACTCGTGAATAAAATACTTTCATGTTAGGTATTCTAATTAAATAAATTTTACAGTTTTTTAAAGGTCTTTTGGAGTATTGTTACTCTTTCACAGGTTAATATGCTATTGGAGTTAATTCGAATTAAAAAACCACTTTTGTAAACGATTTGACTGTTCCCAATTGAAACTTCTTAGCGATGTAAGTCCTTTTATAGTAAATAAGTACAAGTCGTAATAAAACAGATTCAACACGCCCGGAAGCGGAACATCGTAAAACTGTCATTAAGTTTTAAATACTTGAACAGTTTGTTTCAGTCGCAGACAATATTACGACACTTTGTTCCGCGAAACCTCGAGTTCGTTCAAAGATTGACCTAATTGCGACACTTCGTTCCACCAAATCTCTATTTGATACAGCTCGCATCCAGATTGTCTACAGGCGAAGGGTTATTTAACACTGCTTGGTGAGTTCTGTTTTTATGTGTACTAATTCTAGCTTAAAGTCAGTTTATTTATTTTACTACGGAAAATTGTATCATTAAAGCGCAATGGCTATTAAAGTTGAATTTATTATCGCATAGCAAAGTAATAATTTTCTTAAAGTATAATCAGGATAACTCGTGCGGTCATCATAGTACATTACGCTACGCGGAATCATTGGCAGAATATGAAATAATTATGATTATTTGTACTAAAAGTAAGGTTGTAAAGAAACAAAAAAAAAATTAAGTTAATTATATATAATTGGAATTATACTCAGATGATGAGAGGTGATAATGAGTGGAGTATGTACTATCTCAATTGCTTTATATATATATATATATATATATATATATATATATATATATATATATAAGTTAATTAAGCGCCGCAAATTTCAATAAATGGGTTAATATAGATATTAAATTCATCGTAAGTTCGTGACATTCGGGTAACATAGAATGTTACAGGAAATGAAAACGAAAATATAAACCTTTTTACAAAAAAAAATTACTACACAGAACGGAATTACATTTCGTTGTTAACTGCACACATGACATCTAAAAAAAATAAAATGCATTTTCTGGTTTTTCTTGAAATGACTGTTTATGTAAAAACTGTTTTCATTGCAACTTAAAACTCATTCATTTCCAACTTAAAACTCAGTCATTTCCAATTTAAAACTCAATAAAACTTATTCACCTTTTTCTTCTTTCTAAGTTGAAGTAAGGTCATGCTAACAAATGAAACGCTTGGGAATTATTTGTTGGTACGGCATGAAAATTACAAGCTTGAAGATAATTTCAAAGAACTTTAATTAGAATCATAATTAACAATTTCATAATTTGAATCATTTTATTTTATCATTGCCTTGTGACGTGTTTACATTTAAAACTTTTTAACATTTTATTCAACTTTATTATGAATCAATATTGTTTTGAACTTTTTTTTTCTTTTGGTAGAAGGAAAAACAATTACAATGAAAGAAACCTTTTACACCACAAAACATGACTCAAAAATAAAATTTTCTCATGATTATTTTCTAAAAGCGCTAAGGTTTTTAAAGATATTTTTCTTAATTGATAGGCAACAGCTATTTTTTTATTTATATAACAATTTTTAATAACTTCCAAAAATAAACTCATGTTACTACCGATAATAAGGTAATTTCGTGTTGTTAAAAATATCTTCGTAGTTTGTTTTAGAATGGCAAGATGAAAATCGTAAAGACAAATTAGCACCACTCATAGAAATATTTAGTTACGAACAAATCTACATAAAATGTAAGTTATGATGGCAGAACTTAAATTTGTTACAATTTAAAACAAAAGCTGTCCAAGTTTACATTAAAGCGTGCGTAGGTTATGAAAAGAGAGGGAGCTGCGTGAGGCGAGAACGTTTATTTCCTCATGTAGATACTATCCGCGGTTTCATGTGAATTCCTAATTAGATAAATTGCGTTTCTTATGGATATTCTAATTAAAACTTTTGTTGCTTTTAAGGATATGACAGATTTATTGTCATCTTCTTTATACTTTTCAATAGTGTGTGTTTCGATACCACTGAAAACAATTATTGTTTAGAGCAAGGCCATGAACACGGAAAAACTTCTACAAAAATCATAAGAAAGGAATATTAAACGTTACTATTTGATTTATATTGCACCATTTAACATTTTGCACTTATTTTTTGACATGTGTATTTTTATTTAACCTATGTACTTCAAATTGATATGAAAAAATTAAATTTTTCTCGATTTTATATCGGCACGAAGGTATTCGAAAAAAATATGTAGTAAGTAAACGTATAAACCATGTAAAGATTTAATCAAAGATTGTATTTAGAATTGTCAAAAGTTAGTGTTATTATATAGTTTGAAAAATATTAAAAAAAATAGATTAAAAAGTAGTCCTGAAATGATAAAGATGACTTAACAGAAGCTTGCACCAATACACGACCACGGAGTAATAACAAATACTGGCCTATCACTTCAAAATAAAGAATAATTTGAAAATATATTTCTCATTGAGCTTGAATAATAATAGAATGGCAATAAAACGAAAAAGAGACGTGGGAAATAAGAAATCGAAATTCCAGAAAAAGTAGGTCACATCCGGTCAGGTTTACAAAACCTTATAGAACTATGCGTTGATGAGGTGATTCTTGAGAGCATCAGAATGGCGTCTTCTCCCTCATCTGCCTTAACTCATAAACTTTGTCAATTTGGTTGAATTTCATCTCCGGTTCCTGGACACAAGACCTCCAATCAGTTGTTATAAGAAAAAAGAGTCCAGCGAATTCTGTAATTTTGAATAATAATTGTCGAAATCGGCTGGCAGATTTTTAGTGAGTAACAACATAGAATATGACGTACAACTTATATATTCTGCTCTCGCAATTTATTCACACCGGTTTTATACATTTTGTGTGAATATCTTGTATTAAATTTCAAAACTAAGAAAGTAGAAAATACAAAAGAAGTAAAAACCGAGACGAAAGTTTGCAGCAAAGATTGAAAAAAGACTGCATGGTGCATATCAGGAATGAAAAAACAAGCAGTAAAATATTATTAGAAGTTTATCCGTCTTATATTTCTTAAAGCTTGGTGAAAAATAATTTTTCAGAAAATTATCTTTGAAAGCTTTGAACGATCCAGGAAACTATAGTCAAAGCATCAATTGTATTACATTACGTCCGATATACTACTGAGTCCCTTTTTGCTGGCGTTACTGAATATTCTATTTATCTGAATTCAACAAAAGGTGTGAATTATAAAAAATGAATTGAAAAATATTGGGCGTATTTTCGAAAATTATAATTTTATCAACAGGCAAATCAAAAATTGAATTCTACTTGTTTGACGATTTTGAATTGTTTTTTAGGGTTCCGTATCATAAAAGGAAGAAAGAAACCCTCATAAGATCAGTCAGTCGAGACCCTTTTTCTCAGGAAAGTTAGAGGTATCAAGTATATAAAAAAAGCGCCTAAGTTAACGCAATAAAAAAACTAAAACTGCTATTTATGCCGCATATTTTGACACTCAAGTAAATCTTAACCTATAGGGTACTTTTCGTTGACCTACAATCGTAAATTTTTATACCGAAAGGAAGGTCTTTTAGCACAAGTAAAGAAAAAAAACCAAAATTGGTAATTTATAGTTATGTTTTGAAATACGCCCGATGATTTTACGCCTATGAAAGATATGATAGACAATATATCGCATTGGGTAAATTAATATTCGTAAATAGTTCGATAGGAATAATATGTAGTAAAAATATTTATCAGTACTCATATGCATAAGAAACTCTTGCAGTACAAATTCTAGGCGTGATTAACAGGTTTTCTCTCCTTCTTCAGTAGTTTTTACTAAAGATCAAGACATTATATCCAGCAAAAACGTAAGCTCAATTTGTACATCACAATGCCAATGAAATAAATTTCCATTTCAATTAATGAAAGCGGAAAGGAATGACTCACAAGAATAATACATGGAATACTTAGTTACTTGTACAAAGTAAATAAGTCTAGAAAATGTACAAGGAAGCTTTTATGGATGGCGATAAAAGCCACCATTACGCAAACGTCACGTTTAATCAATGCTGGCCTCACCATTTCCTTTTATGCTGTATTTCCTTTTCAGGTAAGTATTGCAATATTGAGGCGGTAACATAAACGTTGAATAGCAGCTACGGACGTACAATATTAATTTTAACTCTGGAAAATTCGTCGTTTCAAAAAGGTCTAATTAAAAAGGAATATTCTTTACCATCATCCGCAAGGATTAATTTCATTCTGCAATTTATAAATAAAAAGAGAGGTATTAAAAATAAAAATAGAACTCGTTAGACAAAGTCAATTAAAATGGACTGAACAAATTAATGTTTTAGTTGTATTTCGTCTCCTATATTGGAAAAATAAAAAATGATGTCTTCAATTTGATAAACTTTTATAATTTGAAGCTTTATATATATATATATATATATATATATATATATATTATTTTAAATACATAATAATTAAGACTTAAATTAGCAGCAAGTATATGCAGAATTTCACGTTGATCTGTTTTTAATTTCTGAGACTATGAGGCTGTAACGGATCGCCAGACGAATGAATATGACATAATTACAAGGTTTGACAAAAGAAAACCATAAAGAGTGTTCTCATAGATTAACGTTTTTTGCAACACCTCCATTTAAATATATACTGTTTACGGACAACTGGAAAATTCTTCGAGTTGATGTTTCAACTCGATTATACCACTTAATTTCTTATTAATTATTAATGATTTGATGTCGTAAAATGACCTCTATAAGTAAAGAAACAAATACTGTAAATCACACGATACCTATATATAAATAATGCAATGCAGGAAATGAATAAGGAATGTAAGGAGTACTTTATGACAAGTCTGTAAGAATATAAAATGAAATTTGCGAAAATTACTCAAAAACCACTATTAAAATTACTACAAAGTTGAACCAGGTACCAATGCATACAAAAATATTTGACTATATTCACTTTTGTCATCTCTTAGGGTTTGAATTAAGGTAAACCGCAAACATTGTGGCTAATAATGCTCACCGAAATCTACTTTAGCAAACATCTTTTTTTTTATAGTTTAAGAACTTATTTCTCATAATAATTAATTTAAGAAAATAATTAAACGATGCAAAAATAATAACTCACAAAAGATATAATAGATGATTGGCTTACGATGGAAAGCCAACAGAAAAATAAAACCATGCACCACTCATCTGCCAAATAAATTTTAAACTTAAATCTTTAAAATTTACTTATTGTACGATTTACATTCTACCAATTATATTTATAATCATTCTTCAGTTCTTTTATTATTTTATTTAAATTATTTATTTACGTGCTAAATAGAATTATACTTGTTCTTACTTCTTTGGTCTAACCAAAGAAGTATATCACCAAAGAAGTATCTGGCGCGCGTACATAAGTAAATTTACAATTTTTTTTTGTACAGATTAGTTGAGGAATAATATACGGAAAGAGAGACGATGAAACCCAAGAAGAAGTATAGCAAGATTTAGAATGTTCGAAGATTTTCTGTGAAAGATGGAGATTTAGATACATGTTTAAAACGAAGGATAAGTCGACATAAAAGGTATAAATTTACCTATGTCTCTACTACAGATTTAGTGACTGAAATATAAGTACACCGAAAGGCTGTTCTTTAAATTAATTTCTAGGCAATAAAACAAAAGGTAATCAATTTTTACATTTTGAAAGTGATTAGATTTCAACTACATTATGAGAAACTGATTTATTCCTATAAAATAAAGGTAACTGCCAGTGTGCCTACTAAGACTTGCTACAAGGTTTTCCTTGAAATTATATAAAGGACCTGCAATAGGAACGCCAATCAATTTACATCGGTACATTTTATTTGCAAATACAGTATTCAACATCAGACTGGAAATTTCTGCTCTGTCACCAACGGAAAGCTCCATCTCAACTTGTACCACTAGGTACAACTATGATTAAGAAAACAACTAAATTTTGAACACTGCTCACTGAATAAACAGAATCCGCTCAGACTAGTAACAACCAAAACACCCATCACACCTGCAATATTGAACGTCATATAATGCACCACTAATTGTCAGGCACTTACAGAATGTCAGTTTGCGGACATCACCACGAGTGTTAATAGCAATTTCAGAAAATCTGTAATGCATCTCTTTGTGTCATAATTGTCATGGAAAATACCTAAATTAAATTGAGCTAGATATGGAAGATGATAGCAAGGAAGATGATTACTTGAAAATGGTTCCTAAAACTTCACATTATAATGCAATTCCTCATCATAGGAATAAAGAGAAAACTGAGTAAAATTAATGATCTCTAAAACTACTGTAACAAATAATTAAATTGTTCACATTTTGTTAAAAATGGCGCCTATTACTTTTCGTATTCACTTGTTATACCCATTTATACCTTTAAAGTTGAATACTACAGACTGTGTTGCGATGGTTAATCGAAATAGCGGTGACTTGTAATATTCAACCATGCGTAAAGATAGTGACAATAACCGTGCTTGAACACAATATACAACATTCATATTCGACTTCAAAAAATATTAGAGATAAAACCATTGAAAAAGTTATGTAGGTGATGTTATGAACTTCTATTTCAATGTAAAAATTGTGACTCAAAATCGATTGTTTTTGGAGAAACTCTGGAGTAGACGACAATATTTTTTAAAATGACGAGTGGAGCTCACCTCCAATTCTTCTGGGCTTTCAGTGTAATAATGACGACACATGTATAAATAAATGTGCCGAGTTTCAAAACGTTTATATTTATTCCGCCAAAATGACGATTTTCAGCCTCCATTTAGTCATCAATGAATTCATATAGTAATATTTCATTCTGAATATCTATTTTTCAATGTTCCTAGTGTATTACTTGATAAAAAATACTCAAAGTTCGTAACAACTGTTAAAACTTCAGAAGAAAACGAGAAAAAACAGAAATCTTTAATACTTTTTTCCTACGTCATCGTAACTATTTAAATCATAGAAATAAACAGAAGATGTAATAGAATCATATATTTCGAATTGAGGAGATAATAGAAGGAAGATATATATAGAACAGATATTTTGAATTGAGTTTAAAAGACTGAAAACCATTTAAAATCAAAGCAGTGGTAATTAGAGCAACCGATTCGTTTCCTCATTGGGTTATACAAATTCTTTTTGAATTGCTTTCATTACTCATTACTTGAAAAGTGTAAATTTTGGTATCTAAACAGATAAAAAACAGAATTACTTTCCAATGGAGGAGCCCGCGTGAAAATTTAAACACAGGGCATGTTTCATTTTTTTTCTCTAGGGGCAAAAACGAATTGTGTTGTAGTTTATCTTGTTGAAAACCGAGTAAAATAACTGTATACTTTTGCAATTATTTAATTTAATCGTGAAAATAATTACGTGACATAAATTAGTAGTTGCCTAATCCTGGATTGTTTGTTTCAGTCAAGTATAATGAAAAACAAAATGTAAAAATAATGAGTTTAGTTTTCAAATCTTATGAATGGGAGAGGGTAGAGATATCCTCTGTATGTTCTCACATTACACCAGATCCTATAAAATTACATCTTCATCTACTCTTATCAGCTCCCATTGATTTATATTTAATAGGTCATTAACACATTAAAATTGTATAATATTTTGATCAAAGACCCGTGTGGTTTCCATGGTATTTTTATCATCTCTAATCACATGAATTTGCAAAAATTAGTTTTATTGCATAAATACGATAACTAAAAACAATGACTTCCTAGTTCTCACATTTAATATAAATGAGAAGTCTCTATAGTCTCAGGGTCTCTTCAGTCTTCATATTCATATTATTTTGAAGTTACTTGTATTAAGTTAGATAATAAATAATTAAATAAAGTTTGATTTTAAAGGCTAATATCGTACCAGCACATAACATCTGTTTCATTAGCTCCTATAGAATGTAACGCACATTACTAGTTTGACGTCACAATTGCTCTTCAGTCCTTGTCAAAACATTAACTTTAACACTTTGCAACTCGATAAATTTAAACTTGACGGAAATTGTTTCACTTTTGATCAAATTGTATCTGATGGAATCTTGAGTTTTTAAGAAAAAGTCTCAAATACTCAACTACCAAGCAGACGAAGCCGACATATTCCTATGATAATAGAGTTGTATGTAGGTTCAGCAATATAAAATTACACTATTCAATAGAATGAGAAAAGCAACCATGTCGCAAACAGTATTATTATAAAATACCAATAATACGGCGTTTCTCAATTTCTAATAACTTTATCCGCTTCCAACATTTGAAATTCACATAAACGCTCTTCTTCATTGTCCTTTATTATTTTCAATTATTATAACCAATGATTAATTAAACATAAATAATTTACAGAAAATATTCAAAATACCTTTTAAAAATTGTATGATTTTATACAAATGATTTGGTATCTTATATTAAAAATTTAATTAAACTATTCTTATTGCTACTCTGAAAAATTAATGTGCAGAGAACACATACATTTGTCAAAATTTACATTAATTAAATTGGTAGTTGATCGTTTAATATTAAAAACGATATTTAATAGTTTATCAACAGTTATTTATTTAAGGGTTTCATCTACCACTATATTTTAATGCTTAGCGAAACACACCTTGCAAATATAACATAAAAAATAATATGATATTCACTTCTATCATTTCCTCACATGAATAACGTTGTAAACTCTTAACTACCCTTCTACGGAATACACAAACATTCGTATAAAACGTAACATTAACTTTAATCAAGATGCATTTCCGAGGCACCACGATGTACATAAGTTGTGCGCTTGACAGAAATGATCGCTTTCCACGTTTAGACTTTTCACTCGGTCACGTTTACGTAATCTGCGTACGTTATTGGTTTGCTGTGTGATGTATAGGTTAAGTTTGCTATGTTTTGTAATAAATTTTCTCGCTAATTATTTTAATTCTAGTTTCAGAATGTTTGTCTTAAATTACATTGCAAAATTCAATGTATTTACAAAATTAGGTGATTATTTACATATTTAAATTATAACGGTGTCAATTCTTCTGCTGACGACAATCCTTATTAGTTTATTTATTTACTTTTGTAGTAATTATATATTTATTATTTCTTAAGTCGAATCGTAACCTAAAATAAACGGTATCTAGGATTTTATTTACAAATATATATTTTTAATTATTCCCTACGATTATTCTCCTTTTCTGTAAATACTTTTAAGTCAATGAGTAATGAACGCATTCATCATCTTGGTGGGGCAGATAGTATCCACGTTGCTTCACCATACTGATTAGTAGTGTGAATTACGAATTGTTTCGCTCCATATCTTGTCGATGCTATGCAATGCTCATTTTTCCTCTTTCCTTGACGGTTCCAAGCCAAGACCTTTTTAGACATGACTTATTTCCTTCCGAGCAATACCTCTGAATATGACATTAAAAAGAGAAACGATGGTTACTGACTTTAGAAAGGAGCGATCATGAAATTTCCCACTAAAAGAGTAATTGATAAAATATTTAAAAAAGGTGACTATCAAAATTTTACTACGTTAAAAACACATAGATTCAATTAATTATGTCTGACTAGAATCTATATTCTCCAAACACCTGTCATATATCCTCATTTCTAAATATACTATTTTCTTCTGCGAGTAGTAATTTTCATGGAAAACATCAAATTGTGGAAATAACTTCCCGGTCACACCAGGAATTTACTTTCCATAGATGCTTTCACAAGTTATCTGCATCTCATTGCTACTAACTTTATATTTATATCCCATTCTAAATTTTATCCTTTTTTATATCTTATTGCATTATTCAGTTCTAATTTTATGAATTTCATATTTTATATAAACTATTACATATCCAATTTATCTCATTTATATGTAAATAAATTAGGTTTCTGATCACATGTACAAGCATTAATCACATCAATCTTAGAAAAGTGAATCGTGGAAGAGATGTAGAAGAAATTATAAATTTTTAACAGTCTAGTACATAAAATACGGTAAACCTCAATATTTTTTCAGATATGTGTCAAATATGATATAATAGCAAAATAGAACAATGTATTCACATCTAAAAAATTTAATGATCCTAAAATAACATGGAGGGCAATCTTTTCAATATGTAACTTTAAAAGAACAAAACTAAAATAAATTATCGTCAAAATATTAATTATAGACCAAGTTTTTTAACTTAATAAAAGAATATTTGTCTTAAAATTATTCGAAGTCTTAGATAATGAACACGTATAAACTCTAATAAAATTATATAGTAAATTATTTATATATATATTTACAATAAACTAAAGAATTTAAGGTAATTATAAAGAAATAAGAACTGGCCAAAAATAATAAGATCAACTCTAATAAAGTTAAATAATTAAGTACACAATATAGAAAGGAATTTAATGTGAATATAAAGAAATAAACACTGTATATAAATAATAAGTTTTATTATATCGCAGATAAAAATGTAAAGGAAATTATTTTTGAATTTCTTTGCATTGCAAGAAATATATTTTTGAGCAAATGTGAACGCCATGAAATTCAACTCTCTTTATCTATTGCCACCTTCGCACAATTTAAAGAGCAAATTATATCATCTGTAATATTGCCGAAGATATTCACGGATGTATGAAGTAATCACACTGTCATTAAAAAACTTGTTTGTAAAAATTGAAGTCGTAGGAAATTACCATACTAAAGCAGTCGCGCTTAATTAAGCACTGAAAATGGACTGAGTAATGTATGAGAAAACTGTATGTTTTCTTTGATTCCACTTAAAATTAAGATAAAAAAATGATTGAAAATAAATCCAAATTCGATTTCATTTACAATTCTATTCGTTTTTTATTTACTCCTGAGTAGAACACGTAACTTTCATTCTCCTTAATGCAAAAGTAACAGCTGTGAAATTTATTTTCCAACTGTTAATTGCCATGATTTTTACCCTTTATTCTGTGAAAAAGACTTACGTTTTTTCAACGTTATAATTTTTTATGTTAGCAATTAAATGAAACTACGTGATGTTGTATATTTCTACTTTCTTTAATTTCTTTACTACGACCTAGGTTTCGTTGTATTACAACATCTTCAGGTGGGATATTAGCAAAATTCTTTGCTAATATCCCACCTGAAGATGTTTTAATACAATGAAACCTAGGTCGTGTTAAGAAATTAAAGAAAGTAGAAATAATACTACATCACGTAGTTTCATTTAATTGTGAGTAATGAATTTCTACAAAATTAACGCCAAATAGATTCAATTTTTATGTTATCGTAACCAATATATCCTTGTAATACCACAATATTGAACATAATTATATCGGGATTCATTCACAGGTCACACCTATCGCAGTTACACTAATGTTAGTTCCCTACAGCAAATGAATAATATTTATACATTAAAACAAGACATTGTAAAATTTGCCTATTTACGCGTTGGCGGTATTTACAAAAACATGTTTCCAGAATGTTCATAGCAATCGATTGCGAAAAAGATATCACAATTTGGCGTCTCAATACAAAGTGGGCTTAATTTAAAAAAAAACTTGTAATTATTACAATAATATTACGTGTATTAATTAATCTTAAAAATGACTTATTTATAACTACTATCTAAAACTCCCTACGTGAACGAAGTCGCAGGCGCAGTCAGTATAAAATAAAATTAGTCCTGCTGTCGTTATTGAAACATACATATAGTTACATAATTATATAACTGCACATAAATAAAAAAATTAATCTACATACGTAAAAACATTTATGAAGTAGTGTTTTTGTGAATAGCATGCTTCAAAACTTGGACAGATTTTAAAGAAATTTTATAATTCTTGACATAAGTTTCGATTAATATCGGATTCACTACTACAACAACAAAAATACTATTTATTTAATACACAACTATTTAATTATCTTACAGCGACATGTATTCTTTTTAATATTCATCCCAAATGTGTCGTTTTATAATTTTCGTCTCGATGATTTAATTCCTCTAGTATTTATTAATGTTTTTGATTTGTTAACGCCTTTATGTATCAGCAATTAAAACATTTTTATCACTGTATATCAAATGTATCAAAAGTATCCAATATTTACGAATAGTTGAAGAATCTATCATTTTTAGATATGAGTAACCATCTTTGCGTGATACTTTCATATATTTGTATATCGAATACACTTGTACTTCACAGTAATATTTCATATATTCAAATATAAATACGAACAAGTACAAGAAAAGAAATATCAAATTTGGTTACGAGTATCGCAAAGGTACTAGCAGTTTTAATAAATTTACATATGGGTTAAACGCGTATCCGGTCGGGAGTCTTCTGTAGTCAATATTGATATTGTGCGTGAGGTGAGTTTCCTATGATATTTTGCATTTCTTCGATCAACTGGTCACATAATATGAACAAAATAATTTTATGACTTCAATTTATTGATATATATATATTTTCTGTTATTACTTCTTGATAACGATTTTTCGTAAATATTAAGCAAACATTTTGAAAAATGTTTAAATTTAAACTGAAAATGACTGTTAAAAGGAATTCAAATAATAATTGTCATTAAAAATTATTGTGACATAAATTTATAATGATTTTTATGAAAACAAATAACAAGATGCTTGACGAAAAATTCGTAAAACTTTCTCACTTCAAAATTTGTAAATAAATTCGATGAATCAAATACCACTTGCAGAAAGTCGCAACATAATATCCCGGAAGGATTTCCACTTGGACTCCTTAAGATATAATACAATAAATACATCATTATACCTTTTCGTGTATAGAGGTCTTGGGAAAGCAAAATAAGATATACAATAATCACGAAATACTTCAGCACTCATGAGCTTAATTTTATAATAAAATAAACATACTAAAAATAGGAATTTTAATCATCTCCTAACCAAATTCTAATAGTCAACTTCATGATTGACTTATCGATTTTTAATCACAAAATGAATACGAAAGCATAGTCAATGCGATGCATATACATGTGAATACACTCACACACACACACACATACACACACGCACACACACACACACACATATATATATATATATATATATACATATATATATATATATATATATATATGTATATACCTTGTAAGCAACCCCTGTGCGAAAACGAATACCAACGAATCTCCCAGTTGTATGTAGATCATTGGTGAAAACCAGAATTTGTTATCTCAAGGATTTAGAAAATGTAGCACGATAAAAATTTCAAGAAAGCCCATTCGTGGTCAAGGTCAATTTTTTAATTTAATCGACGGAAAAATCTCTAAGTTATCTATTACACTAAACATAAAATAAACCCTTTTTCGTCTTGACGTACACTCCACAAAATATTGAAAACTACTTGAAACTCATTCAATCAATCTGATATTTTAAATATTTTTCGACACTCTACTCTGTACGATTGTTTGACCACACATTATCATGTGTTTGACATTGACAGCATGAACGTAAACAATAAATACTTTTTGTCAAACGTAAACAATGAATATTTTAATACGACTGTCATGTATAATTTAAGGTATTTGTAACACATATCATACAGCTTAAATTTATGAGCTTTCTGCTTCCTGTGTCCATATAAACTTTAACTATATCAAACCTCACACTCCTCCGTGCGCGCAATATAGGCGCAAAAAGGATACAAAGTTTTCTCTTTATGTATTAGTATATAGATTTTGTGAACATTAACCATGATATCTTTAAAATTAAAAGACTAGAATGAAATATATTTTAACATACCTCTTTCCAAACATAATAATCCTGATATTTAATACTCACGCTCGACTATAGTCATAGTGTAGTGCGAAATCCCCACCTTAATTTTCTAGCAAATTTTCGTGAGGCTAGCTGAAGCAGTTTACCTTTTACCACTATACAAGACAAATCTTGTTCAAAACGACGATAAGTGAGGTAATTATTTTTGGTAGTTAGAATAAATATACCTTAGGGTTTTGTACCGGCTTCGATAATAATAAAAAACTATACCGGATATAGACATAATTTTAATAATATGTCCTATACCAGGGGCTTTGTATCTACAATAATAGAAAACTATAATATGTTTATATATTATATGAAATAAAGTCATTATTTATTAAAGTTTTTCTGACCTGCAATACATATTTCAAAAATTTAATGCGAATAGGAAAACATTTTTCGGAAATAGTGCTAACTTTGTATATTATATTGCAGTACGTACGTTACTTAACCATATAAATAATTAATATGTCAAAAAATAATATAACAAGCATTAATAAAACAATAAACACCAAAACTTTAAATTAAGCATTATTTTTTTTAAAACGACTTCAAGGTCTGGAAATAAGCACAGAAAAGAAAACCTTGTCAATAAGTTCATTCTTTTGGTTGTAAATCACAAATATTTCTTTGGTTGTATATAACTTTAAAACGTCTTATTATTTACTCAAATTTTCAAGTAAACGAAAGAATAGACGTGCAACAATATTTTTGAAAAAAAACGAATATATCCAAATGTTACGAAAACCTTTGGAGTTTTTCCTGACATAAAATTCCATTTTTTTAGTAAAGTATGATCCTCTCTATCTAAAGTATATTCATTATAGGTATATACGGAATTCAAAGTTGAAATGGTGTTCATTTTCAGGAAAATACACTCACACATGCGAGCGCACGCACACACATGCGCGCGCACTCACACAAACGCGCGCGCATGCACCCACACGCGTACACACACAGTATGGTTAAGAAGTATGCAAAAAAATGTTGTTACAAATAGGGTTTTAATTGTATACAGTGTTTATTACGTACAAATACATACAGCTCGATAATGCTGATATTTAATACATCAAATTATAAAAACAATAAATAAATTGTGCCTTTGTTACTATGATAGAAACCTTCGATCTTTGAAATATTTAAATTAATCTAAAATTATTTTAAATAAGTAACTATCTTTATTCAGTAAATGATAAAATGGCCATAAGAAACTGATGGGGATTAGAAGCGAGAAATAATTAAGCAAAAACTGTTCTCATAGTAAGTACATTTTTTTATAAACCCAAGGAAATAGGAAAAATGTAAATTAGTGAAAATATTCTTGTCTTGTGATATTGTCGGGTCACTAAGACAAGAATATTTTCACTAATTTACATTTTTCCTATTTCCTTGGGTCCTTATAAAAACAATGTATTCTGTGAGCAAACGGTTTTTGCTTAATTATATGCTTACTAATCCCATCAGATTTCTTATGGCATTTTATCATTTACTGAATAAAGATAGTTACTTATTTAAATAATTATAGATAATAATTAAAATATATGAACATTTCACTGGTTTATCGTTTGGGATCTTAAAGTAAACGGAAACACATATACTAATTTATTTATTGCAAGCAAGTTTTTCAATTATATGTGAATAATCATATAGCATTATCAGCTGTATGTTTTAACATAATAAACACTTATTCATAATACTCATTTCACTATAACAACATCCGCGCGCATTTATTGAGTCATGTTGATAATGTAGAAAACTTAAAAATTAACTAATACGAATTCATTGAAAAATACCATGAACATATTATATTAAATATTTAGAGCGTCGGTAATACATGAAAATGATATAATATAATACATGAAATTCACCCAAAATAATTTTCTAACATTTGTATTTCATATATATATATATATATATATATATATATATATATATATATATATATAAATATTGTATATGTATATATATATATATATATATGTATATATGCGTGTGTATGTATATATAATACTTGTCAAAAATGACTTAATCTATGTACAGTATTATTAAACTATATTTACCTTCATTAATTACATAACTTATCTTTCCAATAAATTTAATTAAATAATTACTATATTTTCCTTCTCACAAAATGAGGCTAAACCGTTTAATTTATACTTTATACTTATATAAATATGAGTTGAAACTTCTTCACAATTGCTGAAAAGAAACAAAAACAAAACTTATATATGCATCGAATGAAACAAATATTGACACAAAAAGAAACGAAAAAAAACTCTAAAAAAAATAAAGATACCGTAAATCGTACCTACATTCTTATCTCAAAGTGTGTTATGTAATAATCGTTACACAGAAATTGGACCAAATGATCTTAGGAAATAATTAATCTCGGTCGGAATTATGAGAAAAAATAAAACCGACTTTTCTCAGTTGGATTTTCTCAGATGGCGATTTTATGGATAATTGGACTTTATAAATTTTTATACCAATTATTACTTAATACATATTCTGATAAAAATTATAAAACCATTCAATAACAGTTGTTTTTAAATATTGATTTATATCATTTCCTTATCTCGTACTAATTTTTTTAAATATAGAAATAAATAATTCATATACATATATTATAAAATTGTAAATATATGTACGTATCAGAAACTTGTTTAATTGGTCTGCCAGTAAGTTGAAAATATTTACGAAAAAAAATAGGGGCTCAAAAAATATTTAGGGGCTCGTAATAAAACTAATTGAATTCAAAAAATGCCTAGCTATGGTATTAGATGCGTAGTAAATAAACAAAACTATAATATGCCTGTGTATATCAGTAAATGGCTCTACGATATTTTAAACGTCCACCAGTTTTTCACCAGCACATGCATTGGTGGAATGGGCGTGGTTAGAAGTGAAATATCAATAAGAAGCCCGAATGCAAGCAGATGCATGAGGACAAATATCGTTTTTCGTAGTAATCCGAACACAACATTTTTCAATGTTATATGCATTCGCTATAAGTTTACTTTGTTTCCTCAATTTCTTTAAAATTTGTATACGTTGTCAATATTTATAATTTAATCGCTTTTATAGATCTTGTAGTTATGTACTTTATTGTCTAAATATATCGTTGTCGCATATATTGTCATAGTCGTGGTATGTTGGGTTGATCATAAGGTATTCGACCTTTGACGATACGGCGCACCGCGGAGATCCGGGTTCGATTCCCGGCCCTTCGTCGAACGGGGCTGGACGGGTGTCATGGTTGACTATAAGAGATTGCTCTCTTAGCCTTAAGTCTTCTATATGTATCAATTAGATACATTAAAGTATATAAGTATATAAATTTATAATAAAATTATAAAAGGGACATCTATCCTTGAAGTATTTACAAAACAAAATATTTAAATATTTACGGAAACATAAAAACGGTAATAGAAAATAAATAAATTGTATTTGGAATAGTTGTCGCATGTCATACGGGAGTACCTAAAAGAAAATTGGTTATTTTATGCTAGTGGATTCTGTCAGATCTGGAGTAATATATAGGCTGTGTTTTATTGCAATAAAATATATTTACTAAGAAAAAATATAATTTTACACTTATTTTAATAAAAGGAGTTATATTGATTAATCCTAAAATAATACTTAATTTAAAAATATTTTCTAAAAGTTATCACGCGAACTAATTCGTTGGCATAGCTAATTCATATATAAGAGCTAAATTATTTTTTATTAATATAACTACAACATTCATTTCTAAATATGAATCATTTTAGATAAATAAACGAATAATAATATATTATATATACCTTAAAATTTAGAAGAATATGAATGAATTTAATCTGACCAACTTTATTTCATATTTAGTCATGCTTACCCTTTTCATCGATAAGAGCAATTATTGAATCAAGTAAAAAGATATGACAATTTTCCTGTAATTTTTCACATTTCTGTTCCTAAAGTCCAACAACATATTTTTTATACATACAATTTTATTTTCCATACGAAATTTTTATAGGTTTTCCCGCGTAACGATCTCTATTTAGGCAATATGTTTTCAAATTTAACCCGAAAATATTTTGATATCAATAGCTGTGTATATTTTAATCTCGTATCTGCCAACTCTTTAGTTTTAATGTTCGAAGTTCTTAACTCTTACTAAAATCATCAAACGACTTATCTATAATAAATGCTTTAAATTTAATGGTGTCTTTATTTCTATTTTTACGAATAATGTAGGTTTTCATTTGAGATTATTTCGCCATGATTATCCTCACGCAACCTTTCAGCAAAATTAATATATTATTTTACTTTAACAGAGAGCTACCGACTATTTTACTATCAATCAATTTCCTTCATAATTAATCTTTATTAAAGATTTAGCTAAAATTTTAACACTCGAGGAAAAGCATAGGCGGTATATTATTTACGTTGTTTGAATTAAATTAACTTGACGATAAAGATAATAAATGACAGCTTATGATTTTAAAATTAAAATATGCGCCTTATTGCATAACACTAACTTGTTGTTATTAAAATCGACTCAATGAAAAATTAATTTACTTTTCCGCAACATAATACAATATCTCTTTTTCTGTATGGTAATCTTCGTCATATATTTTAGTAATACTGCATATAATAATTAAAATTGATGATGAAACTAAAAGTTTATACGATGTGTTATTAATTGTAAAAATTTTCATGAAACTATAAATAGTTCTATACTTATATACTGGATCAAACAATAAAATAACCGAAAGCTATTTAAAAAAGTTGATGTTAATTTGTATTAAGTTTGCATGTCGTTATAGGCATTCCTTCAAACCAATTAGTTTTAAAGGTTGTATATTTAAATCCTAATGAATGTACGTGAAGGCTACGCAACATTTAAACTTAAGATTATTACAGCCAGTGGCGTTTCTATCACAAGGACTGTTGGGCTCCGCCCTCTCATTTAAATGTCAAAAAATACTATTTCCATCTTTTCATCCACCCATATTATATCCTCGCACATCTAGGTATAATTTTACCTACTTAATTCGAAAATTTATAATTTGAAGTTTATATTCCTTACCATAAAAATGTGTACCTAAACATGAATATTAACTTGTAAACAATACCAGACTTTGCGCAACGAAACGCCATATATTTGGGTTTTACTTACGTACCTATGTCTCCATATTGTTGCGGGCTAAAGTCATGTTATGCTAGCCTGCACACAAAATATTTAAAAAATAATAGTCTTGACCATCCTTGACGTCTTCAAAATTTATGCATCCGGTACATCTTCGGCCTCAGAAAATAAGATCATGTCACTTCAGCAACAGGTCACTTCTCAAATGGCTGAAGATCCGTGATTGACGCCAACTTCACGTACTTGCACTTCTTTTAAATATATTAAAAAATCCTCAGAGTCCAAGTTATCTTACTGGCAATTTTAAACATTTGTCTGCTCACGATCTTGGGCTACGATTTGAAAGTTCACTCACCCTACTTATTTCTAAACATACATCTACCACTTACGAAAAATCCTTCACTGTCCAAGTAGCAAAAATTTGGAATCACTTGGATCCTGACATAAGGAAAATCACGTCCCAAAACATTTTCAAAGATCGAGTGAAAAAGTCCTGCTTCTCCTGAAATCTTTTCCTTTGTGCCCTTGTCCTTTCCTGTCTTTCCTATCCCAAATCATATCAATAGTATGTATTACTTATACTTTTGAATTTTTATTATTTTTTTTTTGTCTAATGTATTATAAAGAATTTTCGAATGATGAAAATCTCTTACTTTTTTGCTCATCTGGCAATAAGTCCGCCATGTGTATTACGCATAAAAGGTTATAAATAAGTAAATGATCTCCGACTAGTATAGAGCACTAAGACATAGCCCTAAATACATTTTAATACAAAATGAGGAAAGAGGGGTTGATAAAAAAATTTTTGTGACAAAAAAAATATTATCTAATATCACAATTTTCTCATTACTAAAAGTTTTCTACCGATATTAGCTTACGTAAATCTGTATAAATTAAATGATCGGTTTTATTAAAGTAAATATAAACATATTCCGACATGATAGTCGTATATACCCATAAGTATAGGTCGCGACTGCGCAAATGCAGTCTATCATGTTTTCTCTAGCACAATTAGCAATTCACCTTATGCTATGACATAATTATATGAACAATTAAATGAAACTACGTGATGTAGTATTATTACTTTATAGTACTTTCTTTAAGTTCTTTACCACGACCTAGGTATGTTTGTATTACAACATCTAACAGGTGGGCTATTGGCAAAAATGTCATAATACAATGAAACCTATGTTAGAATGTTATAATACAATGAAACCTAGGTCGTGGTAAAGAACTTAAAGAAAGTAGAAATAATACTACATCACGTAATTTCATTTAATTGTAAGTAATGAATTCTTACAAAATTAACGCCAAATATATTCAAAATTATATGAACTTGATGAACAAAAAAACACTTAGTAGCCAAAAAAAGGATTACATTTTCAAATGAATTTATTCTTTTCTGTGTCGTTTCATTATATATTTTCTTAATACTGAATCACATACCCTCCTATCCACATTTTCATAACACGTGCTTTTTTTATTATTAACTTAGTAATTCAGTAAGTACAATTAGGAGCAATACAAAACCGTAAACAAAAATTATAAATTGCAAATCCATCAGTCGTCATACTTCTTTATCTATCTGTGTGTAGAGTTTTACATTGACAAAATTTTTCTGCATAAATAGTAAAATTTTTACATTAACAAAATTTTTCCTCACATGTAGTAAAATTTTATTGTCTAACTTCTTTACAATATTACGAATATTATATCCAGTTTTTGCATTATGACGAAGTTGGCATTTGAGTGTTTGCTTGTCGTTTATCGTCTCGGTGTAAATAAAAATATTTTATACGTAATGTTTTTGTGCTGTTAACGTTTATTACTGTAATCTCGTAGTTTTTAATGCGACATTTTCCAAAGTGCATGAAGGTTTTTCTGTACCAAGTAGAGTTGGCTTGGAGATCCTAGATTCATCCACTGCAAATTTAATAACATTTAAATATCATAAAATACCTGCATGATAGCTCCTCATAATGACAATTACAAGTAGACTTAATAAATTTATTAAATCTGTCTTGTATTTATCAGAGCAGAACGCGGAACTTTTGTGATTTTCATGTTTTTTATTTGATTTATCCTCTAAGTTTAAATGGTTACGATCGTATTTCTGATAACATTAACTTCGTAAATTTGATATTTAAGTTTTTCTTTCTAAAATCTCTGAAAAGCTTTGACTTACGGTTTTGCTCGACTGCAGCTAAGCGTAGTGTAAATTTAAGATTTGCTAATTTATTGGTATATGTTAAACTAAACAGTTTTCCACCAAAAATACTTTCAAATTTAAAAACTTGTAAAATGCTTTCCCAAGCAGATATTCATTGCAAATAATAAAAGTTTACTATTGTTTTCAATTCGTAATCTTTTTAAAACTGACATAAATTTCTTTTTTTCTACAAATGAAGCCCATTTTTCTTATATAATAAGCCTAATAATAATTTAAGACATTTTACAAGAATTAAAATTGAACGTCATGGTCTGGCTATTTCCCGATTGTGTATTCATATTGCAAAGTGGGCTTTTTTAATCTTCTGAGACTGAAGCTTTTTCTCTTTTCTCTGGAAAACTTCTGACAATATTAGTATATTGGAAAATTATAGTTTTTTATCATTTAACGTAGATGGTACATATAACAGTACATGTTAATACTTTACCACATCTTATCTAATTCTCCATATTTCATTGCTAGATTCTACGTAGGCTTTACTTGTTTAACGAATTTATGGTAGTGGTGAAAGATTTCAAACTCTTTTTTCTAACTGTTGTGTCAATAACTGATATATTTAGTGTTATTCTGACTGTATTGGGGAATAATTTCTGATATCATGGTAGTTTTTTATACGCTCAATATTTAATTTAAGTATTTTCATGATACTTGAATTTTCGTTTTCAATATAGATCTAGAACTATCTTAGATGAAATTAAAAATAAATAGTTTGGGAATCTTAATAACTCGCTCATAATAACTCGATCTTCAAACGATTTGGAAAAAAAATTTCTAACTTAAAGAAATTTTGTACATAAAGGCTGTGACAAATAGATAATCGAATAGAAAAGGAGTGATTTTAAAAGAAAGAGAAAATTGAGCGATTTTAAAAATGTTTCTTTTTTTTATAGACATAAATGACGTTTTATTCTTCCATCGTAAATAAAAGACGACACAAAAGTCTTATCAACGACACGCCCTTTCAACTTTATATCAAAGTCTCTGTTTGAACCAAATATATTTAAAAGTTAATCATATTGTAGGAGTTAAATATATGAACTTAGGTATGTGAGTTATAATTCCAAAAATTTATTTTTTTTAATCAATTATTATTATGGTATAATATTCAGAAAATTTTGTGTGAATTCCTGTGGCACATATTTATAGATTAAACTAGTATCTTCAATTAAATACCCAGCAATCGTTTTTCTATAATTTCATTTTCACCATATTTTCTCAATCTTTAGTTGATAGAATATGGTTACAGCTCATGACACTCAAATGAACTTGTTAATTTTTAAGTCTCCTTTCATTTGAAAAAGCCTGCCACGCTACTGTGTCTATAAATAGACTTTTTCATATGATAAATATAGGATTTGTATAGTACTAAAATTATTATTATGATTAAAGTTAAAAGCTAAGATTAAAATATTTCAAGCAGAGTATATTATCTCTTACGGTGTAAAAGCCATGACAAAAGTTTTACTAAGCACAAAAGTCATAAAATAATTTTAAAATTAAAATAATTTTTAGCCCATAACTTTTGGGAAATTTAATGTTTTTTAATAAAGCGATAAGCAAAATTTCAGACTCTTACAATAGTCTGTCCATTATATACAGTATTTTCTTGTTACTTGAAGAGAGCTTTTATTTCTTATAATTACGAAGGAGATTTGATTCTAAGCATAATGCATTTTTATATCATTAATTGTTTAAAATTATAATCAAGTTTAAAAATAAATCTGACACTAACGCGGGAGACATATTTCTTAGCTGCATTTAATTATATAATTATACTAATAGTTTAACTATAAATGTAATTTTAGCACCTATTTTCTTTCCTTTTAGAAAATGCTATTTTTCCTAAATTTTGTTTAATATGCTAGAGTTGAAGAGAAAGTCACGTTTTCTCAATTCACTAATTTTTAAATTGCAACGCATTTCTTGTATAAAAATAGCACTCTTATACACGCGTACGCGCACATGCTCGTATTCATGCACAATAGTACATACATACTTGCACACTTCGAGTTTCACTCAATTTTGTTCAAACAATTAATTTATCAAGGTTTGTATATATATATATATATATATATATATGTATGTGTATATATATATATATATATATATATATATATATATATATATATATATATATATATATATATGTATGAAAACCTAACTTAACTAAATTATTTTTCTCCACATGAGAAATAAACTACAGTTCTAATATGTTTTATTAATAATATTAGAGATTATTCCTAATATTATATTAATTCCCTTCCCACTCTCAACTCGTCTCGATGTAAATGAAAGTTATTCCTTTCTTTTTCACTTAGAACCGAGTTAACGTTCCATTTTCTCAATCGGTTACAACAACGTTATTACTTTAGACTAGATAAGATATTCGAGAGGGTACGACGCACTAATTGGATAATTATTCGTGTTACGGACTTCGAAAATTGACGAGAGAAAATTTGTTAATTTCAGTGTCCCTTTTTAATATAACAAGAACGACGGGAACCCGTGATTAGCATCAACCCGTCATAGCTTAATTATAATAACTTTAGTGTCGCTAATAAATAGCCTTTGAAGTGGTGATAGGTGCGCTTTAACTAAATATTCGGTTCTTTATATTAATCTCAAATCATTTTATTCCTTCATTATGTATTTAAATGTGATTAATTTTGTATTACACTTATACTTACATGTTCTAAAATTGTCAGAAAATTTATTTAAGATTATATAAGAAACATAAAATCTTCTAATTATACCAAAATGAAAAAAAAATGTATTTAATGCTATAGTTAATTTGTAATCAAATTAAATGGATATTTTATATAATAAAATAAACTCTATAGTTACGAATAATCAAACACTAAAAGTGATATGCACAGTCGCTCGAAAGAAACTTAAAAAAAAAACAAGTAATTTTATAACTTTACAAAAGTTACAAAACATTAAAACATAAGTAGTTTTGGGTATCGCACCGCATAGTCTTAATATTTTTAATTCAGAGCAACTAATGCCTATGCAATTTAGTACTCCTAAGCACTATTAGATATTTACCAGTTTTCCTAAGAAAACAATATTTCAAATACAATCAAATATAAGTAAATTTAAATTGATTTAACGATTAAACTTAGGACGTATTTATAAAATACCGCCGTTGGGAAACGGATATTTACTACTTGTAAAATCACTAATAAAAACGTAGCAAAGCGCTTGTTGGTGTGCAAAAATGTATAGCCTATATGATCGCTTGCGTTGTAAATAAAATGAAAATAAGCGTTTTATATTAGTTTCGTAACCAGTTTTATTTATTTTTTATTATTAAAATTAAGTTGATTCCACAACGATATATTATTACTATTCCAGTTGTAATTCAGATTTTATCCACAGTCAGATTTCACTGACAGGCCAGCGAACCAAAACGACCGTTTAAAATAAGTTTTTATCCCAAATGCGGCTTTATCGAGGCAGCAACAGTTATTAATTGACAGAGTGTATCATCTCCAATCATTAACATAAAAAACAAAAAAGATAACCGCAGTGGATATCCTTTTAGACTAATTTAAATCTTTCCTACCATAAACCCTAAGAAAACGAAAAACGATTGAAATCCGCCTTCTCGTGACCTCTGTAAAAATACACAAAAACAAGAGATAAATAATTATTCGTTTGAGAACGTGAGAAAAATCATTATCAAAAATGACGAAAAACACTAATATGAACGTTTCCTCGTGACTCTTTTCTTTACAGAGCAACATACGTACGATGTCAAGTTCATCTCTCAAACAAGTAGATATTGCATTAACTCCTCGGAGTGTTTTGCCTAATGAAGCACAGAATTTTGAAAGAATCAGAACCTTGATATGGTAAACTTTTATTTTGATAACCTTTAGTTTCTCGCTTTGAAAATCTTAGCATTAATGGAATAAGATGAATGGTCATTCATTTTTAATGATTTCGATTATCAAGAATCCATCAGTTCTTGAAGCAGTTTTGATAAAATTTCACTATTTGATCTATATTTTTCCACGTTATCTTTCTAGAACTGATCATCTTGCGCAATAAATTCATATTTAAATTGATTAGTACTAGTCTAGGCCGCAAACGAGCAGACATTGTGGCCAGTGATACGAAACTAACGTTGACTATACATATAATAAAATTATTGCGGAGTGAATACTTGGAAAATATTTTATATAGAACGGTTGATTTAGTATGTAGAATAATAATAGAAGACATAAAACCTGATTAGGGAAGAACTTGATTCAAAAATTACAAAACGTTACATACTTTTAGATGTCGCTCTATTCTATGACTCGACAGGTTAGACAGGGCCCGTAAATGTTGCACCAAAAATCGTGGTGCAAAATTTATGGCAGTGTAATGCTGAATGCGATGAGCCTCTACCACTCAATATCTATAAAGCATGGTGTAAAATTAAAAAGCAGCTACAATACTTGAATGAAATTAAATTGACACGAAAAACACGCGTTTTATAATGCAAGTAAAAAAGCATATTGGGAATGCATTTACATAATATTAGATCAGTCGATTAGAATAATAAAACCTTTAGGATTTTACTATGCTTAAACAATAGAGTCGCTCCAATTATAATAGTGTCACTGCCAAAATTGGAGTTATTTGCCTCATTGTTGCGTTGTCGGCTGACAAAAACAATTTACAAGGAAGTTGAGAATGTAATTCTGTGGTTAGACTCATCCGTCACACTACAATGGATCAAAACATAGCCCTATATATTAAAAACATTTGTAGATAATCGCGAATCTGAAATATAGGAGATCACAATAGCAATGTATTGAACACATGAGGGCTTGTACAATATCAATGTATTGAGCACATGATTGTATGATTCACGACAAATTATCATTTGAGGACGGTCCAGATTGACTAAGCAAAGACAAATCTTATTGGCCAAAGGACATTAGCCACCCAGTCGCAATGTGTGAACTAAAACGGCAGAAGTTTAAAAACAGCTTATGTATTGCGGTTTAAAGACAATTTAAGAAAAACTAATAATAAATAATATGGTCAATTGACACTTACGGAAATTAATGAGAATTTAACTGTAATTTGGCAAATAACTCGACGTGGTTATTTTCGAAATAAAAAAAAATCAAAGGAAAATAATGTTAACCCGCAAAGTACGTTACACGCATTGAATCCATTTCTGATTGACAATAAATTGATTCGAGTGCAGACGTTTAAAAAAATGTAATCTCTCATGCACCGAGAAACGTCTTATCATTTTATCGAAGTCCCATCAAATAACTAGTTTAATCATACGCGAGCGACACGTCATTAACCTATATTTAGCAACTCTTAGTGTGGTCCGAACGAATTACTGGCCTTTATATAGTAAATTTTGTTGCGGCAAAAGCAAATTAGACACAGTATGGTTAATTTAAAACTATAATGTTAAGGCACGCATTTCTCTAAGAGTCTATAGAATAATATTTAAAACACATATCGTACCAATTTGCTGGATAATGAAGACGGAATTTTTATAACTCGTAATTTCCAAACAAATAGTTAAATCCTTAAAAGCATATTAATTAAGTTTTACAAATACAAAATTTAGACATAATTGTGAATAAAAGGGGGCAAGCCGACAAAAGAACCTGCCCCTGTTTAATGGATATAATTAAGAGTATCCTGTAGCATAATATGCTTCACGTATTAGCCAAATAACTAGGCAACTACGACACATATAGCAAAATTTTAATAATTAGAAATTTAGAATGAAAGAAAGTAAGATTTATCTGAAACCTAAAATCGTTTGCAAAAATGTGATTTAAATTCGCTAAAATAATTTGATCATAAATCGGTGCAATGTATTAATTTATGTAGCCAACGATATTTAGATCTTGTAATCACTATATTTAAGGTCCTCCCTATACGTTACAATAAAATCATCACCGATTAATAAACAGCACTCCTCAATTTTGATATGTAAAATTGTTGCTAACTTCATTGTACAGCGTTTTCATAGTTTTTTTCACATTTTATTGAAGGTACAGGGTTCAGAATATTCCATTTAAAATCTGGTAAACTAATAAAGTGCAATTTATATTTACATGTTTCATGCACACTTTAATAAATGAAGAAACTGTTATTAAATCCCATCTACGCTCTAAGCAAAGTGGACTAGCACATTTTTCGACTATATTGGGCTCTAGATCATGCCGCTGATCGGGGGTCAATACTAATACTTTTACGAACTCTTTATTTGCTTCTACCTTTATTCCGTCAATTATATTCGGTTTCTGACAGCTCTCGCCATTGTAAGAATTTTCCTATACGGGCTTCGTTTTTTCTTTGGAATTTCTATCATCACTAAGAATTTTCCTAAATGTTTCTAATTTATTTATTGAAAAACTATAGTCTATTTTCACAATTTCTGCACAAAATATTGTAAATACCCTGTATTAAAAACACTACCGCAGTGAATTAAAAAAAGTTAATTCTCTCTTCTCCTGTATATTTGGTGGTGTGCGAATTAAAGTTTTCCGCTAAATTATTTGTTTGATTGTGAACTAAATACTAAATTGCCGTTTAATTATACCAACTTTGGAGAAATTAGTGTTTTTCTGGAATATTATCTTGGTTTGAAGTTCAAATCAAACTGACAAAAGGAAATGATAGAACAATAAAAAAAGATGTTTACTAGGACGAAAAAGTGATGAATTAAATAATCGAATAAGTGGAAGAAAATCGAAACTAGATATAATTAGATTGTGATGAATTTGAGTATCAATATAACACTTAAAATCTAGGCTAGAGGCGATTTAAAATTATAATATGTACACACATTTACATAAAATATATAAAACATTTAAAGCATGAGTAGAACCCGTACTACAAGAATTCCGTACACATATTCCGGAACTGGAATTTTTTTCCTCCTGTAATTAAGTCCTGTATCGATTAGAGAAACCCACACGTTCCCTCCTTGTTTTTATTTATAAATTAAATTTGGATTTTTAAAATTGACTTTTTGATGTGTTTTAGTAAAGTTACAGTTTATTTATTTATTTATTTATGGGGAAAACAAATACAAGTCACAACGTTATAAAAATACATGAGTTTTATATTAGACAGACTTGTATCCTAATATTTCTACATCCAGGCATTAATGTACCTTGAGAAATAATACATATGAAGGTTGATTAAAACTATGGTATTAATAAAGCTATATAAAATAATAGTCATAATTTAACAATAACAGTAGAATATTAAAAATTGATTTAACAATAATTGGTAAATATAAATGGAAAACAAGAATACAAAATTAAAAAATAACATTAATTACTTTTGCTCATGTTGACTGAAAATAATAATAATAATATTAACAATAGCAATATAAAAATAACAGAAATAATTTAAGATCAAATAAATAAGAATTATGAAGGAGAATACTAATATTCAAAGTTAACACTAATTAATTATTTATTAATGGAATGACCCTTAAGTAATGATCTAGAAAGGGACAGCTTATATTAGGATGACGAACTAGTTAAAATATCGAAAGAATGGAACAGCTTATTTTATTTTATTTATTTTATTTTATTTATTACCACAAAGTTTGCGTGGTGGCGCGGAGGATACCGGCATTAGTACGAGCTATGGGAAGGTGAAAGAGGAGCAGAGCCTCTTTCGCAGAGAAGGTGAAAGAGGTCGATATCCCGGGACACAAAACTATAGTTGGCGTTCAATGTCTGAACAATTGTATCGATTATGACAAATATTGTACAATACCGTTGCACCCAATTCAATATACCCGCTGTGTAGCCTGCTGTATTTAAACAGCAAAATTGCCTTAACATAATCATTTCTTTGGCATATTAAAGCGGTATTGCAATGAGCGTATATGTCGCCTTTATACTCGTTCAATCATATCAGAATAGATAGCAAAATAAGGATTCCAGATTGCAAGTTGAGATCGAACCAGAGCTGTGTAAAAGATACGATACCTTTTCATCTTCCGAAAGGGTTTGGCAGTTCTTACTCAGTAATGCATAGGTGTCCATATGGTAATTGGCTCCATGTGAATGTTAAGGTGTAATTCAGAATAAAAACAACCCTCATTAATTTTGGAACCAAAAATAACCTTAATTAATAATAAATAGTTAAGTACTTATTTTATTGACACTTCTGTAGACAAGCGATATCCGTCGAAAAATTGACCTAAAATAATTATAAATTAACTCAAAGATATTTAAAATATTCATCGCTTTTAATAGCGTTATTAATTTATGGCTTTAAATTGAATTATATTCTGATATTCTTGATCTCGTCGTCTTTATATTCATTAAAATAAACGGGTCCCATTAATGTTGCAATTAACGAAACAGTTTTATTGAATTCAAAAGCGGTAAAACAAATATCAAATAACTAAGGAAAAACAATCGAATAAACGGAAATGAGTTTTGAAATTCCGCTAAATTATTTATGAATCTTCTTTGAAAGCAGATCGTCGCCAAATACACGCTTTGAATTCTTTGAACTCGATATTTAAGTTTATTATTTTGATTGTCGGCATCCTGTTCTGAGAAATATGTTTTTTTTTTAAATCAGCACAGTTGAAACAATTTTAGTATATTATCTGTTTATAGGGTTGTGTAGGTAAGGAATCCTAATAATTTTGTCATGTTTGTTCATCCGTTTATCAAGACCTCATAATTTTTAAAGTTTTAGATTTATTCGCATGAAACATTGTACGTATATAATTCATATGTGAATATATAGCAATATTAAAAGAAAAAGAATTAAAAGACAAATTATTACATTTTATATATGTGATTACCTACATTTAATGTGGGCTGGAATATTTTTACTTGCAAATTCAATTAAGGGTAATGATCGTTAGATAAGTATTTTGAAATGAAATGATCATTAAAATGATCATCACTGCAATGGTACTTCGAAATGAAAACTATTTTTAATTTCAAATCTTGATTTTTTAAATATTAAGCTTCAAACTGACATACAATATGTCCCATTTTCCTCCCTCAACTTTTTCAACCATGGACTAATAAACGTTGAAAACTTCAAAATGCTATAAATTGAAACTTTGAAATCACTTTACCCTAAATAATTTCCGAATATAACTCAGTTATTTCCGTGATATAATGAAGAGTCTCATTTTATAAATATGTGTAAATCTCATTTTACAATTTCATTGTTTTTTTTCTCTTAAGTTACATTTATTTTAATTCCTATTAACTTTACATCATTGTAAAGTGTACACATTAAGCTTTTCATATTAGAGTGGAAACCTCATTCCATCTACGTATCTTAAAACGCTTTATTTAACATTAATGAGAGAGATGCCGCTATTTTACAAAGCGACATAGACGTACCCCATAGTCAGTCTTTCTAGTTTTTTACTGTAGTCTTTATCTGAATGGTGTGGTAAATACTGCAAGCTAACATGCAATGCTAGAAATGAATGCCTTTCGGCTTATTATAGATTATTTTATTTTATTCCAATAAAAACAATAAAAAAATACATTTATACAGACAAAAACCAAAAAAATCGTTGGATTTTCTTTTTTCAACGAGTGAATTAGACATCAAGAACCTGTATTAGGAAATTGTTGACAAAAGATAAAATAATTAGAAAAAGGCTGCCCTAACTTACATGAAGTGAAGACAAGTTTTTCAAATTAATTTAAATATTATAATTAGGGAAATCGAATTAAAAACACTGAAATTGATTTTAATTGGAAGTAATTTCTTTATTGTGATCAAGAATAATACGAGTAAAATAAGGACAACAGGTATTAAAACATTAGAGATACTGTCTGCAGGAATTGAAAATTATACTTCCGCGAAGAAGTAAAGAATTAATATAATTGGTACGAATAAATAGGTCTAAACACTCCACAAGGAGAGAAAACATTTATTCAGAATTTTATAAGAGTGCAAAGTTAAAAGCCCTAATAACAGTCTAAGACATATGTACAAATATATTGGAAAGGAAATATTTATAATGTCTTTAAATATGTTATGCACTTCTTCATTAATTAAGTAATAAGGTATAATGAAAACTACGAGAGTACAAGTATTTATTATATTGTAACATTATCTCTCAGATACTTGGAAAACAATTATAATATATTCTTATATATTTAACCTAATTTGCAAAGGTCGAAAATCATTGAAATATTATAATTATGTAAAGTTTAGTTAAAAGTTTTATTTTTTTATTGGATAGATTTATTACCGTGTCTTGGGATATAAGAACTTTTTTTTACTAAGAGTTTACGATCCTAAGTATATTTATGCCATTCACTTTTTAATTGGAACGTGTTTATTTTAATTCAGAGCAAATCAAATTTTTCTTCATTACTTTTTATTTAGTGGAGCATCTTCACGATGTGTGAAATTAAAAATTTCGAAAAACTAGTTACGCGGATCTCTAAATATTATTTTCTTCACAATTTTAAGTAATGCATTTCAGAGATATGCTCAAAAATATTAGGAAAATATATATTTCTAAATCTACTTTCTACATTCGTACTACGAATAATTGAATAGTTACCATATAATGGTACTCCAAAAGTATATAAAATTTAAAAACAAATAACATTCACTTAACGGTTTAATACAATATAATGTTACCCTATATGGCACATAAACGGAAGTGAACAAATTATTTTGTTTGCTTTAAATTAGTTTAAATGTACATAATTTAACACTCTCACTACGACAGTTCCGGATACATTTAGACACATATAAGGTTACAAAGTTTGTCGATTATATAATGTGTTATACATGATATAACTATAATTTGGAGTCGGAAAACGGTTTCGGAGTCGGAAACCGCCGTAAATTTCTTATTTCGTCGTAATTTCTACAATTATCTTTATTTAAAATGGGCTATAAATTTAAAACAAATTTTATGCAAACCTCTTGTAACGCTGTTTTTATATAATTTTAATGAGAAATTTGGGATTAGAACGAAAGGGAGATCAAATATTTTCTGTGGATATTTGCGGAAAAAATAGTTTTGAGATCCTTATAAGTCGCTTTTTCAATAGAAACCCACATGTCCTATTAATTTGGGAAAAACAGTTACTTTCACCCTTCTAATATTTCTATATGAATATTTTTTGGAGTACTGCGATAAAAAGAGCTAATGTATTTTATAATTATGTCATATTTCAAAATTCTACGCCGAACAAGTTCTGAGGAAAACGAATGTGACAGAAAGACGGACGAACACATGAGTGTCCTTATAAGAGTTCAGTTTGAGGTTCGGAGCCCAAAAACGTAGACAAATATAAATTCGAGGAACGAGGGTTATTTTCATATCAGTTAATCTAACCTAATATAATAAAGGAGGAAAGGCAGTACGAGATAATTTTAAAAACTGCCCAGTTTTACCACAGTTTAAAAACTACCCAGTTTTACCACAGATTAAAAAAACCCAGTTAAAAGTATCAAGTTTTATACAGTGGGGTTGAACGCTTGTGCGCGTGGGTGTATATATGCGTCTGCGTGCATATGTGCGGGTGTGCGTGTGTGCACGTGCGTGCGCGTGCTTGTGTCTGAACAAGTGTGTGCGAGCGTGCGTTCGTACGTGCGAGCATGCGTGCTTGCTTACCTACTTGCGTACATACGTACTTGCGTACATGCGTACGTGCGTGAGTGCGGGCGGGCACGCGTGCGTGCGCGCTCGCATATTTTTGTATTACCTTTCATAAATCATTAATAACATTTTATCAAATTTTATTTTTCTTTATGTCTGATTTTTTTCATCTTCTTGGTTATTTATCCATATTTAACTATTATTTACTGAATATTAAGGAGAAAATACGAATACTTTTTCTACACAACTTTCCATTTTAAAATAATAAATATATATTACTATATATTTTAAAAAAACTATATAATGCCTATGATAAAACTAATATGAACGTATATGCTAATGACAAAATCCAACATATATGTAGAAAAAAACAAAAGCTACTTACTAAGAATTTGGAATTTCCTCTCGTGTTTTTGATATCCATAAAGATAATAATTGTCCACTTAGTGACTTATAAAATCTCAATTATTGAGCATAAATACATTGATAAAGCATCAAACTTTCTAAATCAAAAACATACCTTCACCCTTTCATTATATTGAGAAAATATGCTTCAAAGAAATTTCAAGCTCGCTAATATTATTCCCTGCACAAACATTGGTATAAAAGTGAACTTTACTTTTACGTGAATATTATTTATCAAATATAGTCAAACTAATTATAAATTTGCCGCTTTGAGTTACTGCATTCGCTTGTGAATTCAATTTAATCCGTCTCTGATGCTTGTTGACCTCGCTCGCTTTGGACTTTGTCAAAAACTAATCACAGGACGGTGGGCGATTCAATAAATTGTGCTTGCTATGAAATTGTGATATGGAAACTATAAATTGTGATATGGATATGTAAAGAATTATAAACGTTATTATATGTAGAAGTCACAATATATTATAATATTTTTTACTTATACATAGTGGTTATACCCAAGTATAAACCGTTAGAAACTTGGTTATGAAATTTTAACTGCATTATTTTCATTTAAAACTCTCGTTAATTATAGTGCTCTATGTAAAAAATTTGCTACTAAATTTTACTCTATATGTTATTATTTAACGTAACATAGCAAATCTTGCTATAATTATTTTCGTTAAATTCATGTTACGATTACCTGTTCTACCTAAAATCATTCTTATTTCGTTTTATCCATTCAACTGCCTTACCCAGTCAATCTGGCTCCCAGAGATTTTCAACTAATATAATAAATTGTTAAAAGCAATCACCATATGTTCATTAAAAAGTATATCCAAAGAAAAAAAATTGGTTGTCTGTAAAGTCGGTTTACGGACTATAGTTTTACGTGATAATGTCATAAAGAAACATTGATGAAAAATTGCATACTTTTATGAATTAAATTGAATTATTATCACTGAATTATTATTATTTTGTATAATACAAAGGAGTTAATTGAAAATTACAATTTTTTCTATAAATTAACATTTATTTACATTCGTTAATTCAAATATTTTTTAAATTATATTATATATTATAATACATAAATATATATATATATATATATATATATATATATATATATAATATATAATATAATAATTTGATAATTTCTATTGATTAAAAAATTATTTTATTGCTAAAACTCCGTATTAGCATGCATTTTCGTATGAACAGGTATATTCACTCCGCAAACTCCGCGTTAACTCCAATAAAACTCCTCAAAAATTCCGGTAAATAAAAACTCCACGTTTACTCCGTACGCGGAGTGGTATTTTTTTGAACTCCGAAATTCCGGGTGACGGGATTGAAAATTCACTCCGGATTTTGTACAGTATATTAATTATTTTATTAATTTATCGTTTATAATTAATATTAGTTTATTTATTTATAATTAATATTAATTATTAAGAATTATTAGCAGAACCATTCGAACTGCTAGCTCTGACGTCACGCGAGAAGAGAGATAAATTCCGACGCTTGGGCCGATCGTGCCTCTCTATCACTTGTTCCGCGCTCTCGCTTGCACGCTCAAGCTCAGGCGGAACGTGACACTTTTTCATGCGTGCAGCCGGTGTTAATCGATTTATAAGACGTTATCACGTCAATATTTTTATTAATATTTTACATAAGAAAAAATTATATCACGTGACATGTCGATAAATTTGGTTTGAACATTTTCGTGTCAATTTTCACCAAACGCAAAACGTTCTCACATTCAATCATAACGTGTGTCACTCGCACTCACGAACATTCTTTATATCTGGCAATTATTTAAAAACATTATTTCTATAATTTTTTGTCAGTATTTTTAAGTATACTCAATAAATGCACCATACAAATTTCAGCGAACCTAAAATATTTTTTACAAATCTATTGTCTAAAATGTCTTTTATTTCTATATTTAATTTAATATTATTTAAGGTTAATTAGAACTAAAATACTTTTGGGCTGTATTTTTTTTGCGAAATTTGCATAATACGTAGTAACAAGATTCTCACAGCCAGCAAAATCTTCCATTCCTTATTTGAATAGTATGTAAGAACTACTGTTCAAAACTTCTAATGCCCTAAAATACCTGCTCGGTTCGATTCGTTATGAGCTCTTGGTCTAATAACTATTTTCTCCTCTTCCGTAGCATCTAAAAGATACTTAAATTATAATTGAAGCTTTTATTTGCAATTTTTGAGCAGTATTTATTTACAATGTTTGAATTAATACCTGGTATTAATTATATTAAGGGAAGTAGACTAAATCTACAAAAATAACTAAATTTAAATTAAAATTTGACTACCTATATTTTCTATAAACACTTACTTATTTTAAATATTTCGCACTGATTTCGATATACAGGGAATATTAATGGCTTCAATCGGCGTTTGTTCTATTGGCTAACAATATTTTTCTAGAATTTAAACCATTTAACAGAGAAATTTTCATTTGAACAAAATTAGAATTTTTGTTTCTGAAGATTAATTTTATAACCCTAAAACTATTAGTCGACTGAATTTAACAAAGACTAATAATTTCAAAATTCGTATTATATTTTGAAAAACGATTTATAATTATATATTTTACCGATATGTAATCGCGTATTTTATCGAAAAAAGATATTAAATTGAGAAAAATACTTTATCTCATTTCTAAAAATAATTACGAGAAAAATCATGAACATATTTAAGGTTTTCATGAAAAACAAAAAGTTGTTTACATCCTTCTAAATAACAATATATTTGTTACGAACTATTAAATAATTTCCATCCAAATTACAACTAAAGTTTTGATGATCTCAAACATATTACAATTTGTTTATATTAGGTTAGCAACAATAGAACCGCCACTTTTTACCAGCGTCTTCTGGATGTTATAGAAATTTCCGAATATATCTAGGAAGAAAAAGGAAGGGAGGAAAAGTAGGCTTCGTTTGAAGTTATGTTCAGTTAGCGCCTGAGCTACGACGAGTAAAAAGAAGTATAGTTTTGAAATGTCGCGAAGAGAATTTGGAGTATTCTTCTTGAATTTCGTTTATATCGAAAAACAAGGGAGGCTACACCCATACATATACACTCAAATAGCTACACCCACACAAGATACAGTCAAATACCGGTTCCATAAATTCTAAGTGGAAAATTTGATCTTTCCAACAATCCTCATCCAGGACGATCTCATATATGTTTTAGAGAAGAAGTGAAAATGTTATGTTCAACTACCATAAATGCTAACACTGACGAACGGATATGGTGCTTTTATAGTACCAACTAATAAAAATTTAAAAAAAATGGCAAATGTTGGAATCGCTTTTTCTTTTAATAATGTAATACATTGCGAAATCACTACAAAAATTAAAATCTGTTAAAAACAGCCCATTGCTCACAATTCGCTGCTTCCCATGAAGGGCAGTAAAACAAAAAACTATATAATTTCGCCATACTCGTTCGTCCGACCGTTCCTCCTTTTGTAAGTAAAATTACATGGTCTCTGTAATTTTAAAAATTTTCATTATTTTTTTTTTCTTTTCATTATATGAAATGATAATAGACAGGTTTTTTTAAAAAAGAAGTAAGGTATCCCTATCTTATTAAAATATTTTATAGCCCCACTTGGTTTATATTAAGCTTTAAAACAACATACAATATAATTAAACAGAACTTACCGGCAAATATAGTATTAACCATTTCAATAAAACAAAGTCATATGTATTTAAACTGAAAAATTTCTTCTGTTTCTTTTCGATAATTTAAAACTGGAAATTGTCCGGTTAATATATTGAAAAATTTGGGATTTAGAAAATTATAAAGAGTTTAAAACCTAACGCTGGTAGTTTGAGTTAAGATTATAAATTTTCTGGGAACCAGGATGAACAGGTAATTTTAAATATCATGGGATAATTTAACACAAATGATTGAACTTTAAAGAAATGTATTATTCGTTGTTTATATTGATGTAATAATAGTTTCATTATTAGTGTTGTAAAAAAATATTAATTTTTATTATCTTTTTATGTATAACTAGGAAGAAGCGAAAAATTGAAGATAGGGTCTGTCTTTAGTTCTATCACACATTTTAAATATAGACGGTCAAACTAAATTTGTGTATTCAATAGACAGCTAAGTGTGGAAATATACCTAATAAATAAAGATTTCAAATAATAATACACACATACGTTTATACTCATAAGTAACATTTTAAAAATAAATAATAAAATATTTATTCATATCAAAAAGTAGTTCATGCTTTGTAAAATATTGAACAGTAAAAATAATTTTAATGAACATTCAAAATAATTCGTTTTTCTAACTTATTTTTAAAACATTTTATGTCCATTCAAATAAATATTTATAGAAAACCTGACAAAAAAACAAGACGCTTAATCTAGTCACAATAGTTACGTAGTCGGTCTCTGCTTCATGAATATCGTCAGTTATAATTAATATGAAACTCATTCCAGAGTCCGTACGGACACTAACTTTCTTGAAAATATCACCTATAATCTATTTATAAACTATAAACTGTTATTGTTATTCCTGGTTCTTACTATTCAATTTACATTTTACAAATTTAAACATCTCTTCTTAGATTTTAAAACCATTTATTCTTAAATTTTTTAATTTTGAACAGCAACTTTTTATCAATCTCACATGGTTCTATAAACACTGGATTATTCATTCTATAAACGCCAATGAAAAAAAAATTAAAGTACATTTTTAAGCTTAACCGGCCATATATTGGCTTTAATACTCTCTTGGGTCTCGTATTTGATATCTAAAAGTAAGAGAGAAAAGCTTTCTTCAAAAGAAACTCTCATTTGTATAGAAAGCTAAAGTTAGCCGTTGAAATAATGACGAAAAGTTCAAAGTGGTTTTATAAATGAAAGTTTAAGTCTAAAGACTCCATTTAGTGGGATGTATTTTATATATGTATGTTAAGTGTGTTTTATTGAAATGCATTTACATTTCCTTTATTACAACGTACCGCATAATTTCTCTTTTGTTAGCGTACGTGTTTAGGGCTTAAGTATAAAATATATAGATTTAAGTATAAAATATAAGATGATTCAGAAATAAGGTTGAGTTCTTACGAATAATCGCTATTTATTTGACTAGAGAAGCTAAGAAGCTATGGGTCACATGTAGTAATAGACGAAAACATAAATATTTTTGTAGGAAACCTTCATTAAAGTCAAGTTTCATATATGTATCCAGAAATTTGGACAAAGGTGAAAAATAAACCGTTGTAATCTTTGAACTAACATTTTTGAAAGAGAACTTAACATTTTTGAAACACATGATTATCCTTATAAGAGTTTCGTTTGAGGTACGGAGCCTTAAAACGCAGGCAAATATAAATTCGAGAGGAAACAAGGGTTATTCTTACATCACTTTATATGTTCTAATATAATAAAGAAACAAAAGCAATATGAGATAATTTAAAAAACTACTAAATTTATATTGAAAAATATTTAACTTTTAGATAAAAAATACTCTGCATTCTGACATAGGCTGCATTTTATCCTGTTTTATATAGTGGGGTTGCACGCGTGGGCGCGAGAGTGCGAATGTGGGCTTGCGTGCGTGTGAGTGTGCATGTGTGTGTATATATGTGTATGTTTGCGCGCATGAGTGCGCGCATGCATGCAGACGTGCGTGCCTTAGTGCAAGCTTGCGTGCAAGCGTGCGTGCAAGCGTGCATGCGTACATGCATGCGTACGTGCGTGCGTGCGAGCAAGCGTGCGTGCGTGTTTTCGCACGTTTTGTGTTACTTTTCGTAAATAATTAGTAACCCTCTTACCAAATTGTATCTTTCTTAATGTCTGATTTTTTTTCTTTTTGATTATTTATATACTAATATATAGTATATATACTATATATACTAAGAAGAAAATACCAACATCTTTTGACTTAGTATATATACTATATATACTAAGAAGAAAATACCAACATCTTTTCTGCTCACCTTTTGATTTCAAATCGACTAAAAGGGAATAAAAACTCCGAGAAACGTAAATCGTTTATTTTGCTTTAAACTAATAAAATTACAATAAAATAACTATAAAATGAATACTAGAAATAAATAAGGCACTAAGTACCAAAAAAAGTAGTTTTGGAATAAATTATGATTTTTGATTCTAAGTACCATGCCCAAAGTCTTAAATAAAGCACTAAGAGCCTCACGTCAATCTTATCACCGATATACTAGTGTGAAGCTTGTACGGGTACTAACTCCACTGGTTCGCGATTTAGAATAAAGCACTAAGGTCCATGCGCGCCGACTTCAGTTCGTATAAAATGGCGGACAACGAAGTGTGTTTACCTCGTGCCAAAAGTGCAAATGAAAGAAAAATATTATGTTCCAATGAAAATATAGCCCGTAAACTTTTAAAAACTAAAGGACAAGAATATATTTCAACATCTTCGAAAATAATTTCTGCTGTTTTTCCTCCTAGAGAAGAGGTAATATCATTCAAACATTATTTCAATTACCCCGTTTTCTTCCATTGCTAATAGTCATAGTGTTGTAGTGACCTACGTTGCTATACTGTTTTTAATATCGATGTCTGGAAAAGTAAACTAAAATTAATTTTTTATTTGTTATTTTTATTTCTTTATTTTATTTTTTGTATATCAGACAAATTTATTTAGCATTATAGATATACCCATTTAAATTTCAGGTAGTGTGCAAATGTAAAAAAAGTTGTCATCAGATTCCTTACGAACAGAAATTAAAATTATTTCACGATTATTAAAACCTTGGTTGAGCCAAAAAGCAAGGATCATATTTAATGGGTCTGTTAAATATATTGGAAATAAAGAGGAGGAGAAATGGGAAATATAGTGATCCCAATAACAGTAGACGTCAGTGTACAGTTTCATATGTTTTACCTGATAGTAGTGGCAACCTGAAACCAGTTTGTAGGCAAACATTTTCATTGGTGTTTGGAATAAAACAAAAAAAATTCATAGTTTAATAAATAGATTGAAAAGTGGAGAATTAAGTTATATAGAAAAAAGAGGAAACAGAATTTTCAGACGAAGATATTGAAAATGTAAAGCATCGTATATTTCCTCGTGTAGAATCTCACTATGGTAGATCACGTTCTCAAAAACAATACTTAAGTTTAGATTTAAATCTAAATAGGCTTTTTAAATCATTTAAACTATTGTATCCTGATACTGCTGTGAATTTATACTTCTGTATTAATATAAATTTTATACTTCTGTATTTAAAAGTAATTTTAATAATGTAAAATTTGGCAGAAAGAGAACAGATACCTGTGCAACTTGTGATTTGCTGACAGTTCAAGTAAAAGCTAATGTTAATGACAAAGAGTCTTCATTCAAATTAAAATTACACCAAAGTAAAGCAAATAAAGCAATGGATTATTTAAAATCAGATATTGCAAAATCACAATTGCCAGACAGTTTGACATGTACTGCAACAATGGACTTGCAACAAGTTTTGTCAACTTCGGCCCTGACACATAGTCAAATGTATTATCTTCGGCAACTTTCTACTTTTAATTTTAGCCTGCACATTGGGAATACTAATGACGCGTATATGTGTCTATGGCACGAAGGAATCATAGGAAGAGGTGGTAATGAAATCGCGTATTGTATTTTGAAAGTTTTCCAGAGCAATGCTACCACCAAAAGAAATCTCGTAATGTGGAGTGATAACTGTTGCGGCCAAAATAAAAACAAGATGGTTAGGTTTATTACGGATTTACCTGATAAAAATGAATATTTTCGACGAAAATAAAACACAAGTATTTAAATTGCGATATAGATTTCGCTTTAATTGAAAAACTCAAAAAAGTTTGCAGTCCAATGGTTCCAGAAGATTTAATAAAAATGATTGCAGAAGCGAGAGACAAATCGTTCCAAGTCATACCAATGACCTCAAATGATTTTTTTGACTTCCACAAAGCTGCTGACTCCATCATCAACACAGATAAAATGAATATATCTAAAGTACATTGGACAAAACTATCTAAAGAACACCTAAAAAAAGTTAAAGTTCGTACCAAATTAAACAGTTTGGAACCTTGGAAAACTATTAACATTCTAAAAAGAAATAAAATTTTGAGAGATTTGAATACAATTTCTATTCCACAATTAAATTGTGTTTCTAAAATAACTGCTGCAAAAAAAAGGATCTACTAGCTATGGAACCTTTCTTTAGAAACGAAGAACACAAATCCTTTTATTTAAATTTGTTAAGTGACTAATTTGTTTTGCAATGTCATTTATCTACAATACGTTTTGTTTGTCACATCACTAGTATCGTAAATACAAATTCAACTTGAATCTTAACGGTTACGTCCAGTTATACATAATGCCTTTTTAATAACAATAAGCAGTGATTTAGTACCTTATTTATTAAACTCAATGAGGACTTCGGACTTTCTTTATATTTTATGTTCATACGTTTTTTTTCACATTTACAATTATAATGTTTGACTTTTTATAACATAAATTAGCATAAATGGTGCTATTGTATTGTTTAAAAATTAAAAAAATAAATAAAGTTAATTATTAGAAATACTAGTATACATTTTATTGTTTTCTCAACACAATAACCTTACTGCATTTAGTGCCTTATTTATTTCTAGTATTCAAATGCGTATGTAAAAAATAAAATGAACTTATATGCTAATGACAAAAACAAACATTTATGTAGTAAAAAAATAAAAGCCACTTACTTAGAATCTGATATTAATCAATTTTGAATCGTCTTTTCGTTGTACGTAATATGAATAACTGTCTTATTAGTAACTTATGAGATCTGAATTATATATCATAAATACACTTATAAAGCATGAAACTTCGCGCCTTCATCCTTACATTATATTGGGAAAATTCAAATTCGAAAACATTGATATTAAAGCGAACTTTACCAGTACGCGAATATTATTTGTCAAATACAGTCGAACTAATTATAAATCTGCCGCTCTCAATTACGGAATTTGCCTGTGAATTCAATTTAATCAGTCTCAGATGTTTGTTGAACTCGCTCGCTTTGGACTTTGTTGAAGTTAATCATCCGACCGGAGGATGATGAACGATTCAATCAATTGTGCTTGCTATGAAATTGTACTAAGAAAACTATTTTAAAAATATATGAAAAATTGTAAATCAGTTATCATATTGTGAAGCAGTGTTGTGCAGTGTTTTTTGGGAACGAGAAGCTGTGAAGAGACAGACATAAAAAATTATATAGATATACACAGACGCGTGCATGCGTCCGCCGACCATTCCTGATAGCGCTGAAAACGGCATTGAGGTGCAATAAATTGCAAATGTATGTCAATGACTGAATTGTAGACACTCAAAATCAATAAACTCTCAACGTGATTCCAGGATTTATCAAACTATGACCTTAATCGTGACCATGAAAAATATAAATCTTGCTACCTGAAAATACAATTCAATTTATCAAAACATTTTATTTAAAATGAACCTTCTGATTGGCCACGAATACGTTTTTTTATCTTAAATTAAATAATACATATAAAAAATGACGTGTTGAAAAGAATTAAGGCTCGGGAATGGCTATTTCATTATAAAAAATTGATTTAAAAAATGATCTTCTATGAATAAACGGTTCTCAGTTGGGTGTCAAACAAAAATTTTATTGCCTCACTTTATGCGATCTATTTGCGCAAATTCTTAGTTTTATTTTGTTCTTTCATTTTTTTAATATCAATTTCTATTCTATTTGCAAATTCTTTGTCCACTGTTTATGTTATTGTATCTGTATATCTAATATAGGAAACAAGTCGAAAAATTTTTATAACTAAAACTTTTAACAAAATAATCGCGACCGAGTCCTTCTTTCGATTATTACTTAGTTTTTTAACCATTTCCTTTAATTTAAAACAAAAAAATATAGAAATTCACATTTTTTGCTAATTTGAACTGGTTCCACCAACAATAATCATAAAAATTACTATGAAAATGCCGTACATTAGATTTATTACGTACGTATAATTTCAAAATTGACTTCTATCTACCATTCACAATTATACTTAAGGAGGAGGATTTTTAAATTTTTTATTTATTGAAAAAAATCAATAAATTAAAAATTTAAAAATCCTACCTTAATAAACAGCAAGATTTGACAGCCATTGTTTCACGGTAAAAACGCACGTCAAAAAATAAACATTATTTCATGGCTAAAATGCACGTTAAAAAATTAATTAATTAAATATTATGGTATGTAAGTGTGGACCAGTGCTGATTTGAAATATTTTGATAATTTCATGCCATATGGATATGAAGTTTGTATGTTTTATCTAAAATTCCAGCAACCATAAACATTCCCTTCGTGTGTGCAAATTACAATTCATATATTGAATTGTGGCCTTCGCTTGAAAAGCACAATTTAAATACGTTTCAATTTTCGTAAAAATATGTCATGTATTTACGCTAATTGTTCAGGGCTAGCTACATAGAATTGCTTATAAGGCACTGCGCGCTACTGTTGAGAAGTGAAAATATATAATATTTGTTACTTATACATAATGGTTGTACCTAAGTATAACCCCAGAATGTCAACCTACTGATGATAATTTAACTGCATTATTTTATTTTAAAACTCTCGTTAATTACATTCCATTGCTCCAACGGAGAAAAATAAATTATACTCTATATATTATTATATAATATGAAGATTTGTTATGATTTGTTTCGTTAATTTCATGTTGGGATTACCTTGTTCTACGTAAAATCATTTTTATTTCATTTTATCTATACAACTGCCTTACCGAGTCAATCTGGCAACCAGAGATTTTCAACTAACATTATAAATTGTTAAAAGCATTAGAAAGTCGGTACAACTCAAAAAATTTGTTTACTAATATTTTACATAACACAAAAAAAATTATATCACGTGATATGTCGTTAAATTGAGTTCGATATTATTTTCGTGCCAATTTTCACTAACCGCAAAATGTTCTCGCTCTCACATCTAATCATAACGTTTGTCACTTGCACTCACGAACAACATGTCTTTACGACTCGCGATTATTTAAAACCATTATTTTTGTGCGAGGATTTTGTTAGTATTCTTAAATATATTCAATAAATGCACCTTATAATTTTCAACGAACTTAAAACATACTTTGAAAAACTTTTGTAATGCAATTTTGAGGTAATTTGATTATATTTTTAGACCACTTAAAACGTCTTGGACTTTTACTTTTATGTTTATAATTGTAACTGATTTAAAATAATTTAGTTTTCATTAGAAATAAATATTTTTGGGCGGTCATTTTTTGCAAAATTTGCATTATGCCCAGTTACAGCGAGACCCATCACGGAATGCGAGAGTTTCCATTCCTTAATTGAATAATGTGCAAGTACTGCTGTTCAGAATGTCTAATGCTCGAAAATACCTCCCCAAAATTCGTTATGGGCTCTTGAGCTAATAGTAATTTTCTGCTCTTACATATCGTCTAAAAGATATTTAACTGAAGTTACAATTCTAAGTTTTAATATTCAATTTTTTAACGATATATATTTATAATGTTACTGTATATTAATACCTGGTATTTATTATATTATACGGAGTAGACAAAGTCTGCAAAAATAACTAAACTTAAATTAAAATTAAAATATTCCGCACTAATTTTGATATATAAGCAATATTAAATATCAACCCGGCGTTTGCGACACGTTTCTAAAATTTAAAGGGCATAACATATCATTTTCATATGAAAAAAATTATCATTTTTATATCTAGACTGATTCTAACGAAAACTAATAAACGTAATCAATTAAATGTTAACATTATATTTTGAAACACAATATCATAATTTGTTATTTTAATGAGAATTAAGGTTCACCGTGGATTTTATCAATGAAAAGATGTTAAAACCGGAAATAACGCTTTACCCAATCTTTCACTTTTAACAACATTTAGCGGAAAAATCGTAATTTTAAATTTTTATGATTTTTCATAAGTTATTTATAGCTTTCTGAATAACAATATATATATATATATATATATATATATATATATATATATGTTATTAACTATTAAATAAATTTAATCCAAATTACTAAATTCTTGATGATAGCAAACATATTACCAATTTTTTTTATTACGTTAGCACTTGACATTAACTTAGCAACAAGAGAATCGCCACTTTATTGCCAGCGTTTTCTGGAATGTTATAAAAACTGAAATATTTCTCGCATATATCTAAAAAGTTTCGTTCGGTGTTTTGTTCACTTAGCTTCGACGAGTAAAAAAAAGTAAAGTTTGGAAATGTCATGAAGGGAATTTATAGTATTTGTCTTAAATTTAATTTACAGCGAAAAGCCGCTATATTTTTATCAGTGTTTTCTGGGTGTTGTAGAAATTTCTCGAATATAGATATATAAAGAAGCTTCGATGGAAGCTTTATTCAGTTAGCACCTTAATACGACGAGTAAAAAAATTAAAGCTTTGAAATGTCACGAAAAGATTTTAGAGTATTCTTCATGAATTTTTTTGCAGCAAAAATCTAGCTAATCTTCATACCTACATAATACAGTCAAGTATAGGTTTGATAAATTTAAAGTGGAAAATTTGATTAAAATAACACTCATCTAGAACGATCTCCTATATGCTTCGGAAAAGAAGTGAAAATATACCGTTCGACTACCACAAAAGCTAAAACTGATGAACTAATATGGTGCTTCTATAGTTGCCAACTTAATAAAAATGAGAAATAAATGGCGAATGTTGGAATCGCTTTTTATTTTCAAAATTTATTGGTTTGGTAAATTACTATGAAGTTAAAATCTGGTAAAAACAACCCATTGCTCACAATTTGCTGCTTTTTATGTAGGGCAGTAAAACAACAAACCCTTATAATTTTGCCACACTCGTTCATCCGCCCGTTCATCCTTTTGTAAGTAGAACCACTGTATCTATAATTTTGAACATAATTATTTTTTTTTATTTCCATTATGTGGACTAATAATCGACAGGTGTAAGATAGAAGTAAGGTGTCTCTGTCATATTAAAGAATTTTATAGCGCCCACTTGGTTTATAATAAGCTTTAAAACGGCACGCAATATAATTAAACAGAAATTACTTGCAAATATGATAATAATCATTTCGATAAAATAAAATCCTATATATTTACTCTCAAATGAAAATCCGAAAATTTTCTTCTGCTTCTTTTCGGCGATTTAACATAGAAAATTGCCTAGTTCATTCATTGGAAAATTTAGGATTTACAAAAAATATAAAGAATTTAAAACCTAATGTTGATAGACTGAGTAAAGATTAATCATTTTCTGGGAATCAGGATAAACAGGATGACTTTAAATATCATGGGATAATTTAACACAAACGATTGAACTTTGAACTTTTATTGTTTTTGATGTAACATATTTTTTTTAATTAATGATGTAAAAAAGCACTTTTCTATTACCATTTTATGTATAATTAGGAATAAGCTAAAATGCAAAAATAGCGTCTGTCTTCAAATCCACTACACATTTGAAATAGAAACGATCAAACAACATTTTTATATTCAATAGGCAACTAAGTGTGGAAATGTAGATAATAATTAAAGATTTCAAATAACAATACACACAAACGTTTATACTGATAAATTACATTTTGTTCTAATCATTTTTGTTTCAACGAAACTAATCGTTTCGTCAAAACAAAAATGGTTAAACTGATTAAAAATATATGACATCCCTTAAAGTAATTTCAACACAAAATATGAGGTCCTAAACGGAATATGTGCCATTTTTATATGAATTATAATTTTTAATAGAAAATTAATTCCAAACAATTCTTGTTTAATTTGAAATTTATATCTATATCAAAAGGTAGCTCATGCTTTATAAAATATTGAACATTGAAAATAATTTTAATGAATATTCAAATTCATTTGTTTGTCTAACTTCTTTGTACAACATTTTATGTGCCTTCAAATAAATATTCAAGGAAAATTTAGCAAAAAATAAGATGCCTGATCTAGTTACAATAGTTAATATATTACAATGTCCATCTCTTTGCTTCATAAATACCGTCAGTTATAATTAATATCAAACTCACTTCACAGCCCGTAAAGACATTAACTTCCTTGGAAATACCACACATAATCTATTTATAAACTATAAACCATCGTTGTTATTCATGAATTTTACTATTAAATTTACATTTAAACTTCTCTTTTTGGATTTCAAAACAATCTAAAATTTACCAATTTTTAACAACAATTTTTTACGAGTGTCACATGATTTTATAAACACTGCATTATTCATTCTATAAACGCCAATGAAAAAAAAATTAAAATACATTTTTAAGCAGAACCAGCTATATATTGGCTTTAATACGCCCTTGGGTCTCGTATTTGATATTTAAAAGTAAGAGAGAAAAGCTTTCCCGAAAGAAAACTCACATTTGTAAAGCTAAATTTGGCCATTGAAATAACGACGAAAAGTTCAAAGTTGTATTATAAATGAAACTTTAAGTCTAAAGACTCCGTTCAAAGGTTTTATGTAATTAAGGAAGATTTGTAGTAATTAAGGTTGTATTTTATATATGTATGTTAAGTGTATTTTAATAAAACGCAATTATATTTCCTTCATTAAAACGTACCGCATTATTTCTCTTTTATTGATGTATGTGTTTAGGACTTGATTTAAGTATAAAAATACGATGATTCAGAAGTAAAGGGGACTTCTTATGAATAGTCTATACTATTTATTTAACTAAAGAAGCTAGAAAGCTATGGGTCACATATAGTTAAAAAAGTACTAGATGGAAACATAAATACTTTTATAGGAAAGATTCATCAAAATGAAGTTTCATATATGTCCCGTAAATCTGGACAACAGTGGAAAATAAACCATTGTTATCTTTAAATTGAAATTTTTGACAGAGACATGGAGCAACACATAAGGATCCTTATAAGAATTCCGTTTGAGTTAGGGAACCATAAAAGGTTGACAAATATAAAATCGAGAAGGCACAAGGGTTATTCTTATATCAGTTCATCTATATTAATGTAATAAAGGAGTTATTCACAATTAAATGAAACTATGTGATGTAGTATTATTTTATTACTTTCTTTAAAAAAGAAAGTAGAAATAATACTACATCATGTAGTTTCATATAATTGTGAATAATGAATTTCTACAAAATTAACGCCAAATATATTCTGCATTCTAACGTGGGCCGCATTTTGTTCAGTTTTATATAGTGACGTCGTGCTCATGTACACGAGTACGCGATTGTTGGCTTACGTGCGAGTGTGAGCGTGCACGTGCCTGAGCGTGCGTGTGTGTTCATTTGTTTGTGTATATGCGCGTATGTGTACGCGTACATGTGTGTATTTGCGCGCATGAGTGCACGCATGCGGGCCTAAGTGCGTGTGTGCGTACAAGCGTGCGCGCGGACGAGTGTGTTTTTGTGTTACATTTCGTAAAAGTAACTTCCTTACCAAATTTTTATCTTTCTTAATGTCTGATCTTTTTTATCTTTTTGGTTATTTAGGTCTAAACAACTTTTATTATCGAAATTAAGGAGAAAATACGAATATTTTTCTGCTCCCCTTTTGATTTCAAATTAACTAAAAGGGAATAAATACGTCTGAGAAATGTGAATTGTTTATTCTGTTTTAGAATAATAAAATTACAATAACAGAAATATAAAATGCGTATGCTAAAAATAAAATGAACGTATATGCTAATGAAAAAAAAATTCATATACTCATAAAACAAAAGCTGAAAATCTGAAAACTGAGATTCTGAAATTAATAAATTTCGTCTCATCTTTTCAATATCTGTAATGTGAATAACTGCCCTATTAGTGGCTTATTAAAACTAAACTTTATGGCAAAAATACACTTACAAAGCATCAAACTTCGCGCCTTGATCCTTTCATTCTATCGAGAAAATATACTTCCATGAAAATTCAGCTCGAAAATATTATTCCCGTCACAAACATTGGTATAAAAGTGAACGTTACGTGAATATTATTTATCAAATACAGTCGAACGAATTATAAATTTACCGCTTTGAGTTACGGCATTCGTTTGTGAATTCAATTTAATCACTCTCAGATGTTTGCTGACCTCGCTAGCTTTAGACTATGTCAAAGTTAACCGACCAACCGCAGGATGGTGGTCGATTCAATCAATTGCGCTTGCTATACAATTATGCTATGAAGACTATTTTATAGGTAAACAAAAAATTATAATTGTAATTATATGTAGAAATCATCATATATATTAATACGCTAAGGTTAAGATGTTACACTCCCTTTTTAGAAAAAACCTCACAACTAATCATAAATTATATATAATTTTATAGATAATTGCTTGCTCTACCGGCATCCACAACTAAAAAATGTATTATTGCTATTGTTTTTGCAAATTAATTAATTATTAAAATTATATACACAAAACAGCAATGCTGCCATCTAACGGCTCAACGTCAATACGATTGACGGTCGGTAAAATTTTTGTTTAATTTCAAATCCACTCACGTATAAATAAAGTGGCGCTTTAGCTCAATGCTTTTGATACTTGCGCCTCTATATGTCAATTTTAGTAAAATATTTATTTGATCTGTCATCTGAGCTTCATAATGGAATAAATAATGCGAAGACTTCGCACGGGTCACGCTAGTTAAAATATATAATAATATTTCTTATCTGCACATAGTTGTTATACCATATAAGTATAACTCGTCAGTAACTCCACTTGCTTATGATATTTTAACTGCATTATTTTCTTTTAAAACTCTCGTTAATTTCCGTGCATTGTTCCGATGGAGAAAAACAAATTTTACTCTTTGTATTATTATATAATATGAAGAATTGCTGTGACTTGTGTCGTTAATTTCATGTCGAGTTACCTTGTTCCACTCAAAATCATTCTTATTTCCTTTTATCCATTCAGCTCTCTTACCCAGTTATTTTATAGTTCTTATTCCTTTATGTTAAGTAAAACGTCCTTAATATTGAAACGGAATAGCCCTTATGTAAATTAAATTATTCATCACGTGTATATGTAAATTAGTACTTTATAAAATTATTTTTACAGAAAAATTTAGACTATTTCCACAATAAAATAAATTTTAAAATATTATTATTCCTATACAATGGAGACATCATATATGTATTCGAATATTTGTATAAATCATTAAATAATCTAGAAATTATATTACCTCTATTTCAATTGAATTTAAATATAAAAACCGCAATTAATGTTATCGTTTGACAACAAACGCGTGCTATAATCAAAAGTAAAAGAAAATTAGATTTAATTGCAATACAAACAATTTTGTAAATCAAGCTAGTATTATTCAAGTTGAAATATTTTTGGTATTTTCTAATCATAATATCATCTTAATTTAACTCAAAATGAAGATGCCTTAAATCTATAACAAATACTAAAACAAAATTATCATCAAATTGTATGCTTAGCATAATAGAAATAAAAACATTTGTAAATTTACATTTCTCTTAAAAAAGCTTCTTCTCACATATTATATGAACCTAAGGTAGGTAGATATCCTAAAATAACACATTATATTTACGCCAACGATACACATCATCACGTCAACAAGTCGCACGAAAACGTTCGCCAACAAAATTAATAAACCACCTAATGCCTACAGAAATCATTATATCGGAGGGAAAAAGTTATTTTGTAGGGTGTTAATTCCGTTGTCCGCCTGCCATAAATCAACAGCTCGGCGGAAAAGGAAGCACGCGCGTTCTGTACTCGCCTCACTTCCTATTTCCTATACGCAATTTATATTCGACTAAAGTCTCCACACCTAACGTTTAACATGTGGATGTTTTATTTGAAACATTTGAATGAAAGTCTGAAGCTATATATTGCAAAGAGCTGATGACGTCTCAAATGGAAGTATAGATATAAAAAAATAATTTAGGATATTTCCGCTCTTATCAAATTCAAATAATCACCTGTAGAGATGTTCCTTATAATCAAATTGCATTATTAAAAAAAAAACGAAAAGGTATAGAATAAAGAATTAAAGAAATGCTCAACAAAGATGATATTTAAAATACAATGTATTGATGTTTGTTTAAAAAAAAATGTAATCTTAGCCAAAATCGATTTCTTATAAAACAATAAAATGTTCTTAAAAATTTAAGTTTAATTATTGCCAAGAAATTAGGCTAATATTGGTTGAGAATTAAAAACATAATCCTATATATGAATGCAAACCGTGCCTAATTGAAATATAAATTATTATTATATATAAATAATTATTATTAAACATAAAATACTTGATGTTGGTTTTGTTTGAAATATTAACTATAAAATAAACTATTTAGTAACATTTACGAATGCAAAGTTAACACAACAGAATGACAAAAAATTACAATCCATGTTTAGATGTAAGGATTACCATTAACAAAGTTTTTATTACCTCTTTAGTAATTTATTTAAATTATTCTTAAAACAATTGTATCTATTTCAAATTAAAAATATCAAAAACTTGTGCAAATAGAAGTGAACTACTCCTGCAACCCTCATTTGAACAAAGTTTTAATACGTTGAAATAACCAGCATATATATATATATATATATATATATATATATATATATATATATATATATATATATATATAAATACCAAATAATAAACAAAAGGAAAATCTTAAAGTTAAAATAATGACTCTGTCTAAAACCTTTACATCTATGATAGGTTTGAAAATAGTTCTAATCTAAATAATCATTACAAATATTTTGTGATAATGAATCCTACACTGACTAAAATATAGCGAGAGATATAATAGATTACTATAAAAACATGGAAATTAATTCAAAACAAACACTAACTGAAATACGACAAACTAAAAGCATTATGAATTGAATTTGCTTTTGAAATACGACAAAGTGAACGAACATATTCGTCAACATAAACTGCTTATTAGTAAGCGCAAAAAGTCTCTTCAAACTTCCCGTGTTTGAAAAACTTTTAACAGGGCAACCTATTTGTCCATAAAAATCAAAGCGTTTTCCCAACAAATCATTTGAATTGAGCTTTTCAACTGAATTGAAAGGTACAATTCAACTTATTTTGAGGTGCAGAGAAAAATGGTTAATACGGTCTTGTAAGGAAATAAAAATGAACACGAAAATGGCATTAATTTAGTCTAGTAATTATAATAATCATTTATAATTATCGGTTGCGTAAATTATATTCATCAATTTTAAAGTGAAAACTTCTTTAAGCGCACTTGTGCACTTTTTCTGAGCACTGAATGAAACTAAGCCGTCAGATTCGGGTGGGTGACGCTAAATCGAATAAACTCGGCTCCTTCGAAATCGGCCAAACCAGTCCCAAATTCAAAAATTTTAAAAAGTCATCATTTGAAAGTGCACTGCATTGTTCGGGTAAACTCGGTTGCATCGACTGGGCAAGTACACTGTCTAATAAGGAGTGCATCCTTTCAAAAATAAGGTTCTATTTTTTAATAATATGTTATTTGAGGTTAATAATATATATTAAAAAGTTTGCAACATACAGATTCATTATTTTAGCTTCTTTTTTGATAGCTTTAAGATTTTCCTAATGCTTACTATTTAGTATATAATTCCATATGTATATATATATATATATATATATATATATATATATATATTATATATATATATATATATATATATATATATACATATATACATATGCCGATTACTTCAACGTGACACGTATTAATACTTTGTTTAAGTGAGTTTTGCAAGAGAAGTTCAGTTCTATTTCCACAAGTTTTTCATATTTTTACGTGAAAATGGATACAATTGTTTTAAGAATAAGTTTTTACTTCTACAGTGTTGTGCAAAGCAAATTTTTCTAATTAATTTTTAAAGCAGCAAAGCATAGACTAACAGGAAAAGAAACTTAAATAAAATACAATTGGATACAAATATATTATTGGGTTAAACATTTTATTATTTGTTACATCGCAGTTTTCCAAGTTTGTAATACAAAACATCTAGGCGCCTTGTAAATGAGTTGGAAAGAGCGCCTAGATTTTATTTTACATGTCACAGTTTCCTAAAGGAGAAAACTTACGTTACCATGACAAAACAGCTGAACTAAAATAAGTCAGTTTGAAATAATATTACATATTCTATAACGCAGCTAAACAACCGTGTCGTTTTATAATAAGGCGTAACATCAACCGCCGAATTAAAAAAACTCCTATGTTTGACGCCCGTGACTATGTAACCAAAACGACAATCATGACACTATGAATTTGTACAGTACACATGACTATAAATAATTATAATTATATTGTATTTCGGCGTTTTCTGAAATATTCAGTGGAATACTTCAGAAAAACGCCGATTCAAAAAAAATTATGCACATTTTTATGGACGACAACGCTCGCGCCCACCGCTCTAGAGACGTTGATGCGTATATGCAGGAGGCCGAAATTCGTCGGTTAAACTGACCAGCTAGAAGTCCCGACCTCAATCCGATAGAACACATATGGGATAATATCAAACGGTACGTCAGAGCCGTAAAACCAGCTTCAGAAAACATTCAAGCCCTTAAAAATGTTATCGTCGTTGAATGGGAACGTATTCCTCAGGAAATGATAAAAAAACGTCGTCGAAAGCATGCCTAGCAGATTAAGCGGATTGATTTTAGCTAGAGGAGGCCATAGCCTTGTTGCTAAATTTCCAAATTTTATGTTAAATTAATAAAAAATATTCAAAAATAAACTTTAGCCATTTTAATGTACCAGTATGAAAACGTTCGTCTGTGGACTTTACATCGTTTTTTTTTATTTATTCGCATTTTTAATGACTGAAGTAGGTAAAAATGTTATCTCAATAATAAATAACAATATTCTCATCATATCGCCGTATAAAATGCATCAAATAATAATAAAATAACACTGATATCGTTTATTCCTATAAGTGCCGGTTTTTTTTTGCAAAAGAGTTTATATATATATATATATATATATATATATATATATATATATATATATATATATATATATATATATATATGGTTATTTCAATGTTGCACGTATTAAAACTTTATTTAAGTGAGGCTTGCAGGAGTAGTTTAGTTCTATTTGCGCAAATTTCCTATGTTTTTGCTTTGAAATGGATACAATTGTTTTAAGAATAATTTAGATATATTACTAAAGCTTTAAACAAATATTTCTTAATTGGTTTCATAGCTAACTTTTCTTCTTATTAACAATTGGAAGATGACATTTATAGATGGAAATACTAACCGACTAAAAATATAACGATTTTAATATTTTGAAACAAAAATTTATCCTAAATTTTTATTCCCATTTTCGTTTAATAAATTCTGTAGAATTTTTATTATATATCTTCAGCTACATTATTTCTATGGTTAATTTATATTTATGTGGCAAATGTAGCAATTACATATATTTAGGTAGAAAATTAATTTATATCTTTAATATTAATAATTACAGTTGAGGCAATATTATTAAGGAAACATTTTACTTACGGTTTTACGAGCTATTAATTATTGAAGTTATTATAATTGTAATATTAAATTATTATTATTTGTTAGAAAATGACACAGTTGCGCAGAAATTGTACAGAGCACTTCCTATATTTGATAGTTTGTAACTTTTTCATCGTAATTAAAGTCATCATCGATTTGATTACTTATCAAAGGAACAAAACAAATTTAATAATTTTTTGTGTAATGGAGTAGTAAGTTATTTCTTAATGATTTTTTTTAATTCAACCATGTATTTTTTTAAAATATATTGCCAGGAATACATACCAATCTACAATTCAAATGGACTATATGAAAATAAAAAATAAAATTGTTATTATGAACAACTTTTATTTAATAAACCTTTACTTTAATCATTTTAAATAACATCCAGTAAAAAATAAAAGTCGGCCTTTTTTTACATCAACCAAAATTAAATTATTTGTATGAATTTGGAGAGATTTTATATCCACATACTTAATTATGATTTAAGTTTTTAAGCTATGTTTTTTTTTAATTTACATTTTCTTCATATGTGCTATTTTATTAATTTATACCTAGATATATTTTGATAGTCTGAGTACAGTTCTGTGATCACCAAAACGAGAAATGGTTTCATTTTTGTCTTATTTGTTCAATAATTGCTTTGAAGATAAAAATCGCAATTGGTATTTTATCGTTGCTCTCCGGGCTTAAGCCCTAATGTAGTCCTTATAATTATAGTATTAGTAACTATTGTACTGATAGGTACGCCATCTATAAAGAAAGCGTGACTCCTATATTAGAAAGGATATAAAACAACCTTTTTAGCTCTATGGAAACTTTTCCTAGAAATTAATCGTTACTAAATGTAAACCTCTAACACTGGTAAGAATTTATGTAAAGTATTAAATCCTTTTTCATATTAGTATTTCACATAGTGTTATCAAAGGGAGATTAAAAAATAAGGTAATTTGTATTCATTTAATGTAAATTAATATTTCTATTAGAGTTAATCATAACATAATTTATGGTAATCCTTACATTCAAATGTGTATCGTAATTTTTTGTTAATTGTTTTTAAAATTCCTAACCAATATGCAAATATCGGATAGGAATTTAAAAAAAGTAATTCTATATATAGATGCAAACAATTAAACTTAATAAACTCTTCGCAGCAATTAAATTTCAATTTTTAAGATCATTTAATTTTTTTATACAAAATTGGTCTTGGCTAAGATTATCTTTTTTTTTAAACAAACATCAGTACATTTTATTCTGAATATCATCTTAGTTGAGCATTCCTTTTATTCTTTATTCTATACCTCTTCATTTGATTTATAATAATTAGACTCAGTTTCCATTTCTTCAAAAATGTTGATAGCTTATTATAGATATTTCGTTTTTATAGTGATTCTAATGCAATTTGATTATAAAGAACATCTTAAAAAGTGATTATTTGAATTTAATAAGAGCGGAAATATCTTAAATTTTTTTTTTCACTACACTTCCATTTACGTCATCAGCTCCTTTCAATATATAGCTTCAGACTTTCATTCAAATGTTTGAAATAAAACATCCACATGTTAGACGTTAGGTGTGAGGACTTTAGTCGAATATAAATCGCGTATAGGAAGTGGGAAGCGAGGCGAGTACAGAACGAACGCGTGTGCTTCCTTTTCCGCCGAGCTGTTGATTTATGGCAGGCGGACAACGGAATTAACGCCCTACAAAACAACTTGTTCCCTCCGATATAATGATTTCTGTAGGCATTAGGTGGTTTATTAATTTTGTTGGCGAACGTTTTCGTGCGGCTTGTTGACGTGCTGATGTGTATGGTGATGTGTATGATGCGTAAATGTAATGTGTTATTTTAGGGTAGGTTAGGTTCATAGAATACGTACAAAGATGCTTTTTTAAGGGAAATGTAAATTTACAAAGTTTTTGATTTCTATGGCGATGGGCATACTATTTGATGATTAATACTGTTTTACTATTTGTTATAGATTTAAAGAATTTTTATTTTGAGTTAGATTACGATGATATTATTATTAGAAAATACCAAGAATAGTTCAACTTGAATAATACTGGCCTGATTTATAAAATTGTTTGTATTGCATTTAAACCTAATTTTCATTTATTTACCATTTTCATTTACTTTTATTTATTTTTTAATTATAGTACGTACTTGTCGTGAAATGATAATATTATTTGCGATTTTAAATTCAATTAATATACAGATGATATAGTTTCTAGATTATTTGATGATTTGTACAAATATTTGAATAAAATATCAATAGAAAAAATTCTGAGAATAAAAATATATAATTCCGTGCACTGTATAGGAATTATCCTATTTTTAAATTTATTTTATCGTGGCAATCGTCTAAATTTTTCTGTAAAAAACAATTTTATATAGCACTAATTTACATATAGATGGAATGAATAATTGAATTTACATAAGAGCTGTTCCGTTTCAATATTAAGGATGTTTTACTTAACATTAAGTAATAAGAACCTTAAAATTATCTGGATAAGATGGTTGAATGAATAAAAGGAAATAAGAATTATTTTATGTAGAGACTAAGGTAACCCCGACAAGAAACTAAAGAAACAATGATAGCAAATCTCCATTATATAATAATATACAAATTAAAATTTATTTTTCTCTCTTGGAACAATGCAATCTAATTATCGAGAGTTTTCAAATAAAATAATGCATTTATTGAATATATTTGGCATTAATTTTGTAGAAATTCATTATTCACAATTAAATGAAACTACGTGATGTAGTATTATTTCTACTATCTTTAATTTCTTTACCACGACCTAGGTTTCGTTGTATTACAACATCTTCAGGTGAGATATAAGCGAATCTTTGCTTATATCCCACCCGAAGATGTTGTATTACAACGAAACCTAGGTCGTGGTAAAGAAATTAAAGATAGTAGAAATAATACTACATCACGTAGTTTCATTTAATTGTGTAAAATAATGCAGTTAAAATATCATTAGCAAGTTGAGATTCTGACGGGCTATACTTAGGTATAACCACTATGTATAAGTAGGAAATATTACCATATATTGTGATTTCAAAATATAATAACTTATTTACGATTATATATATATATATATATATATATATATATATATATATATATATATATATATATAATCGTTTTCATATCAAGCATAATTGATTGAATCGCCCGTCATCCTGCGGTCGGTGGGATTGACAAAGACCAAAGCAAGCGAGGTCAACAAGCATCAGAGACTGATTAAATTGAATTCACAAGCGAATTCCGTAATTCGCAGCGGCAAATTTATAATTAGTTCGAATGTGTTTGACAAATAATATTCGCGTACAAGTTAAATTCACTTTTACACCAATGTTTGTGCCGAGAATAATATTTGGGAGCTGAATTTTCTTGGAAGCATATTTTCTCAATGTAATGAAAGGATGAATGTATATTTTTTATTTACAAAGTTTGATGCTTTAAAAGTGTATTTATGCTCTATAATTGTGATTTTACAAGTCACTAATAAGACAAACGAAAAGGACGAACGATTTGGAATATTGAAAAGATGAGTCGAAATCGATAATTCCAAAATCTCAGTTTTCGGTTTCCTAGATTCTGAGCTTTTGTTTTATTACTACATTTGTTTTATTATGTAAGAGTGAAATAATTTTTAAAATAAATTGGGTAGTTTTTTAAATTATCTCGTATTGCTTTTGCTCCTTTATTAGGATATATGAACTGATATAAGAATAACCCTTGTTCCTTCTCAATTTTATATCTGTCTAACTTTTAGTGTTCCGTACTTTAATCGGAACTCTTATAAAGTTACTCAAGTGTTCGTCCGTTTCTCTGTCAAAAATTTCAATTTAAAAATGACAATTTTATATATGTAAATAAATAAATAAAATGTATATATATATATATACAATGAAAATAATTACATGCATCGAAATAAGCTGAAAATAGTAAAGAACGGAATATATGAAGGAAGAAGATAGTAATTTTTCAGACGAGTTATGAAAAATTTTATTGACGATGTTCACCAGTGGCGAAGTTCAGTTAATACAAATTTGATTAAACTTGAATATTTCAAACATTTCTTAAAAAATACTGATGTATTTGAACATAAGAAAAAGGGGCAAAATTTTAAAACCTAATACATTGCCATGTGTGGATCAAGTCATTTAATGTAAAAAAAGCAACATTTGAGTGATTTAATATTCGTGTAACGTTAAATAGAAATGTGACATTATATTACATACAAATATAATCTTATATAAAAAATAATGAAAAATTTAACCAAATTGTAAGCAACGCAATATTAAACAAAAGGAAGAACGATATTTTTTAAACTGGAACTTCATTTAATCCAATTTTTATGAATGTACTTCAATCAAGATGGAAGTTATTTAAAACACCAATGTTGTTTTTCTGCTCTGAAAATAGCGAAATAAGTCAATATAAATACAACAGCCTAAAGAGATTAAGATTACTTGAATATTTTATTCTTTAAATTGAAGATAATAATATTTCACTTTATTTCTCTGACATTACTCCAGAAATTCATGTAAAGATTAATTAGGAGAGAAATCCGATATTCCATTAGTTGACAGACAGTAAAATAGGCGATAACCGACAGTTGAAATAAAATGACGGCGATCTCAACAATACAGACATATTCCCAAATCTCGTATCAAATTTCACTTATTGTGTCAAATTTTGAAGAAGAGATTTAGGTAACTAATATTTCATTCCACGCTACCGATACTACTTCTCTAACTAATCATAACATTAATAGGTACAAAATGATTTGTTAAATTTATAATTCAAATGTTTTGTATTTATATGCAAATTTTTTCTAAAATATCACAATTTTTGAGCATATTTTTGCAAAAGCTTTGTAAACATTTGTTGGATTGATTACAAGATCGTATAATCGACATATAATCAGATACAAGGGTAACACTACAGTCATTTTCTTGCAATTTTCTCAAAATGCATTATAGTATTTTATTTTCCTTACAAATAACTTGAAATTTGTTTTAGCGATAAAACGTATTAACCTCTGTTTTCATGGTACTATATGGAAACTTTAAAGATAAGGTCAAACATATTCATATATGAATATTAGAATATAGTGTAATCGAAGGGAAATACTTGCCATTAATATCCCTTACTTCTATATTGCACATTCATCAAATAAATCTCAATAATCGATCTTAATTTATTACAATTTTCCCCAAATTATGTGGATGAAAGTTCTTGTCAGAATTTAATAACATAAAAAATATTATGTGCAATTTCTGGTTTTCAAAAGTTCCATTTTATGATAATTCCGTAAAATGATCCTAAAGAAACTTTTCCTTGAAGTTACTGTCTGTAATTTACTGCAAATTTCGCAAATAAATGCCAACAATTGTGTTTTTATTTATCATAACTTATCTTAGATTATGCAAATTAACTCGGGGGAATTTAATAATTAAAAAATAGTCACCAAATGATTAAGTAAAGTCCGGCATGAAATAAGCAGCCGTGATGCATGACGGTTATGATGTTAGGGAAATATATATTTTACAGTTCCTGTTGTGAGTATCGGTTTTGTAATCGTTTTGTTAACATGATAAAATAATAATAAAAATCTAATATAGTACAGAAACTTTTTAATATATAGTCATTGCCAAAATTAATGAGAAATAAAAAGTTTACTGGAAATGTCTTTCATCGTGTTTTGTCAAAATATATATTTTTATCACTTTTCGATTTTACGTGACATTTTCGACAACTCTGTCACTCCTGCGATTTTTATGGATTATAAAGGTCACATGTGTTTGTTGATACAAAGGGACACAATCTACATTTTATTTCATCTTGATAGTTTCCTTGAAAATATAATTTCCAAACTATTACGGAAAATAACCAAACTTTTCTTAAAAGCAGACAAATTTCATCATTCGTCTGACTGTCGACTTAAATAAAACTTTGAAGACACCTATCGATTTCATTTTCCATAAACAATCGTGGGTCATTTTAGCTTATAACCACTGGACCACTGGCTTATAACTACTGGACCCGATAATACGAACTTTTTCCACCCCTGACCACAAATGGTCAGAAATTAAGTGGTAACGTCGTAGATAAAATGTGATCCATTAGATAAGTTTTAAGAGATTATTTTCAGAGACTTTTTTATCTTCTTTTCATATAAGAGCGAAGAAGACTAAATTGCCATTATTTTACCTCTAACTTTACTATTATTAAATAAGACTTTGGCCTTCCTCTAGATCTCCGGCTAATAGGTCTACCCATAGTTCTATTAAGATCATCAGTATATAGTCTGCTGTTATTTGTTTCTGATCACTAATCACTACATAGGTAAATAAATAATTAAATATTTCGGATAAATGTTCACGAACGGCATTAGATTTAAATACATGGCTGCAAGTTGTTTTTATTGAAAATTATTTTAAAGTCACAATGGTCACAACAGACTTTTTCATATTTAACAATACACTCATTTGCAATAGAGCTAAATCTCGTCAGCTGTATATATATATATATATATATATATATATATATAAAACCATAATTACTATCAGTATAACATAGGCAAAATGTATGGTTTCCATATACATATTAACACAAAGAACCTAACATGATACATACTACATAAAACAATACAGAAATAAATATAAATACAAAAATAATGGCAAAATAAAAGAAGCCGCGACACCCGGTATTTCTCATAGAGTTAATGATATATATTGTATAAACTACTTAGTTTATGGACATTAAACACATCATCATTGCTAGAACGACGAGCAAGTAATAATGCTCCGCACTGTTTCGTGGAATAAGCAAAAAAAAATAAAATTAGTTGCAAAGATTTAAATATGCCAAATATTTAAAGATTCGGCAAGTTACATCACTTGTATTATTAAATAAATGAAATAGCTATTTCAAAATTGGGATATAGTTAAAATATAAAAATTTTTAACAAATAAATTTAACCAGCTTCAAATAACGATTGAATAAAAAACGCTCTGAAAAGTATAAAATTGTAAAAATGTGGGTATTTGGTTGGAACATTCGCTGTAAAATAAGGTTTCCAAATATGAATAAATCTGTAAAATATTGTTAGTTAGAGATTTTTGTAGTCAGTACGATGTCGAATAGTGCGCTCATATTATTATTATGCGTGGGTACGCATGAATGTATAAGTGACATAGAGGATACTTGACAAGTATCAAACAATACTTTCGACTCAACACTACCCTTCAAAACTCTCCAAAACTGTCTCATAAATTTCTTCGTAGTAGGAAACGATATTATATTGCAAAATGTCCAATTAAGTACTCGTATTTTTATTAATAAAAATCTTTGATTGTAACAATATTTTGCAAATTTGTTTATGTTCAGAAAAATATTTTACTATAAAGGTGCCAATTAATACTCATATTTATATTATTTTACACTTTTCAGTACATTTTTATTCAATGGTTATTTGAATTTGGTTCAATCTTTTTGACAAAAAAGTTGAGTTTTTTTTTCATTTTTAATGCCCATGATATCTTATGTTACTCAGAATGTCACAAACTCATGATGACTTTAATAATACCTCATTTACTGAAACCGAAACAAGCATTTGCGACATTTAACAAACATGTGTACATTCTTATATACCTGTGTTGACTTCACCGTAGTTGGGTGAAATACGCAAACGTACTAAGTATTTCTACTCAGCGATAGATGGCGCTTATCAATCTCTGAATGGCGCTATTTCGTTGAGACTCATAACTTTTCCAAATTTAAATACTGCTAATTTACTTACAAGCAATGAATTGGTATGTGAGGAATGGAAAATTTTAATCTATAAACGATCAGAGATACATTATTTGTTATACACCTTGCATAACTTAATTGTGTGTATATTGTTTATAAAACCATTACAGATGTTTATAAAACTATTATAAAAATTACAATTGTCGTGTTTATTTCCACTTTTCCTTTATTTTTACGAAAATCAAACGAGTTGAGAGTCGATAAACCTAATCTACCGATAAAGAATTCCTGTCATCACTTACCGTTCCAATAAATATATCCTGATCACCATTTGTAACCATAGGATTTGTCAAGATAAAGCAAATAAGTCCGAATTAGATGAAACTTCTTTTTAATGATGGTAATTTTCCAAAAATATATGTATAAATAACTATTAAATACGGCAATCAAAAATTCTAGGAATATAAGATTAGTAGTAATCAGTAAATTGAAATTTTACAATAAATTTCACTGCTTTAAAACAAGAATCTGCATATTAATATAAAAAAAAATTCAGTTCACACTCTACGTATTTAGTAAAAACTATGAATAAGCAAAAAAATCTAAAATTAGTAAGTATTAAGGAATTTAGGTAAATATTTACTTATCTAATTTTAATTGCATACCAATTTAGCAATAATAAGATTGTTTAAAAAACAAAATTGTCAATAGTATTAATAAGATTTATTAAGAAACGAAAGTCTCAATGAACTCATTATACTTGAGTAACAATTTAACAATAATAGAATAGTTTAAGAAACCAAAGTCTCAATAGACTCATTTTAGTTGCGTACCAATTTAACAGTAATAATATTGTTTAAAAAATGAAATTTTCAATGAACTCATTTTACTTGCATACCAATTTAGCAATAATAAGATTGTTCACAAAAACAAAATTGTCAACGAACTCATTTTACTTAATTACCAATTTAGCAGTAAAAAATTGTTTAAAAAGGGAAATTCTAAACTAGCCCATTTCACTTGCGTACCAATTTAACAGTAATAATATTGTTTAAAAAATGAAATTTTCAATGAACTCATTTTACTTGCATACCAATTTAGCAATAATAAGATTGTTCACAAAAACAAAATTGTCAACGAACTCATTTTACTTAATTACCAATTTAGCAGTAAAAACTTGTTTAAAAAGGGAAATTCTAAACTAGCTCATTTCACTTGCGTACCAATTTACCAGTAATAATATTGTTTAAAAAACGAAATTGTCAATGAACTCCTTTTACCCACGTAACAATTTGTAAAAAGATTGTTTAAAAAACCAAATTCTCAATGAACTCATTTATATTGAGCACCAATTCAGCAATAATAAGATTGTTTAAAACACGAAATTCTTAATGAACTCATTTTACTTGCGTTCCAATTTAGCATTAACAAGATTAATTAAAAAAACCCAATTTTTAATAAACTCGTTTTAATTGCGTACCAATTTAGCAGTAATAAGAGTGATTAAGAAACGGAATTCTTAATTAACTCATTTTATTTGCGTACCAATTTAGCAGTAATAAAATTGTTTAAAAAACATAATTTTCAAAGAAATAATCAAGAATTAAGAACAAGGATTATTAAAATTACTTTATTACAAAACTAAATCAAGCCAACGGAATGAATTACTTACTCTAAAAATTCTCAGAAAAAATTAAATTGTTCTTATTAACATACGCTTCAAATAGTTAAGCGGAAAAAACCATTTCTTAAAATGTAAGCTTCTAAAATTAAGATGACTCACTTTTTTAAATTAAAATTAATTTATTGAACTAACTAAAAAACTAACAACCGAGTACGGTTAAAAATATCTCACCAAAATAGTGATACGGCCAAAATTTAATACACAAGTCTGAATTATCAAATAGCATAACCATGAAAAAGATAACACCGCGAAGCTAATCGAAAAATTGCTTAAAATTTTATGTTATTACAAAAAATCACAAAAGATGTAGCATAATAACCATAGTGAAACGATCCCCGAGAGATATTTTCAAATTATTTTTTATAATCGCAAGGATATATTGCGACGAGACAATACATGTAGTTTTTATACAAACAATCATAGTAATGACAAATAGTGCAAATACGAAGATATTTTGTTTAAAAATCTTTCTCACATAAACTTTATGACCTGGACATTTGAAATAGATATTTTTCCTTAGGAAATGCCTTAAAGAATATTTTATATTTAATTTATGTGAACATCAATATATTGCGAATAAAAATATATTTTTTTTATATATTTTTACACTGTTTCCTTAACGTGCCGGTATAAAAAAACTTATAATATCGCTACTAATAATTGCTTATAAGACTATAATAATTAAAAAAAAAACAATTGGTGCACCACGTAAAAAAAGTAAAAAACTAACACACGCCACTTACACCTTCTAGCCACTTAGCATTGAAATCAAAACGCCTTATCACAGCACTTGCACGATTATGAACATCATTAAACAATATTGAACATCATTATTTCGATTATTGTCTTGCATACTTGGCTGTTTCAAAGGATATTTATTTCCTTGGACAAAATAATAAAACTATAACAAATCATTAACAAATGTCAAAGTTTACTATGTGGATAATGGTAAAATTTAGGCGACGAAATATTTTATAAAGTTTTCCCTAATAGAAAATGTTCAGTCCGTATCCACAGCTTAGACAGTTTATATAATACAATATGCAATATTAAAAATGACCTCACAACATAGTATTACCATCCTTCTCTAAAGGTTAAATTTAAACTTTTATAACTCGGTCAATTTTTAAAATTATTAAAATTTTTTTTCACTTTTCATCAGTTTGTATCTTGAAATTATGATTAATGAAATGAAAAAACATTAGTCAAATACTCAATCGTTCTTTGTGGAATGACTTCATGAATGCTGATTAAAAATATATATATATATATAAGCTCTTCAACTAGAATATATTATGATAGACGAAAAATCCTATTAAAATTACGGTCGATAAAAGATATTCTTTAATCATCTATAGTGTCTTCTCGTCTTTAAGATGAAATATCTTTTATTTTCCATGTCACTGACGTAATCCCATCGCTGACAACTAGTAAACTTTTCTCAGCCATTCAGTACAGTAAAAGAAAAACGAGATAAAAATAAATATTAAATATCTTCCCTTTTATCTTTCACCAAAGAATTCTTTTGGCTGCTGTCAATGACAAACATTACTGAATTGTAACTAAAAGCTTCCATGAGTCTTGATTCTTAATTAAATCTTACGAAAATATAATTAAGGTTCGGCGGCGTTACCGTTCTGTGAATTTGTCTTTAATAACTTTAGTAATTTGGAAAGGAAAATTAAATGGTCTCTTTTAATACTACAAATAAATTAAATAAGGAACGATTCCAAGTTTTTCCCGGTAACCGATTTTAAATTTATTATATTATTGAGTTGAGGAAAATTGTCGTCTTTCTTCTTAAATGGATATAAATTTGCAAATAGTACAAAAAATATAAACTTTTCAGAAAAACATTTTAAATTTACAATTTCCTTTCATATTACTGTTATATATTATTTGTAAGTATCTGGAGGTTTCTTCACAGTTTTAAAATACGACATTAGCGATGATAATTTTTTGAGGAAGTCTGTATAGCCAATAATTGTTTACAACCAAATATACAACCGAATACTTTTAAGATTCGGCTGTAAAACAGATTTAAAATTCGATTCAGCCAAATACGATTTATAAAAAAGAAATATATTTTAAATTATAAATATTTATAAACATTATACGATACGAATAAATCAGACTCCGAGGCATCGTACACTTTTTCATTCATGGTTTATGCATAAGGCGACCTCTGTGAAGCCAGTGCATGCCAATTAGCGCGGTGCTTTTCCATCGTTTAACATTCTATACATTTGTGGTTGGAAAAAATCCATACTACATCCAATTATTCAAAGAAGTGTATACGAAAAAATAGGAGAAACAAATTAACTGCAATTTATTAAATGGAAATTAACAACCAATGTATTAAATGGAAATTATGTGAAAGGAGTTGACTGTTCAAAATGTCACGGAATTTACTTAGTTTAAAAACTTGGCATTTTAAGTCAAATTTGGAGTTTAAAGAAAAGATTATCGAAGTTTACAACTTCGTCTCTTTCGTCTTCTATGAAAATTTTTCGAAATTAAACAAACAAAAAAAATAATTCTATAATTAAAAACAATTCTATAATAATCAATATTGCATCTAATGAACAAAACAATTATAAAGTTTCAATATCCCATAATATATAGACTCCAAGTATCACAAAAAAATTTAATAAAAGGGTATGTAACAATTGTTGTTAGTTTTTTTAAAGATGACAGAAAATTAACACAATGTAACACAAATTGCGGGGAAAGTTAGTTATTAATTGAAACTTATAAAAACTCATCATGATCAAGCACGTCAGATAGGCAATTTCGTTCATCCAAAACAAGTTTGTTTAAAATTTATATCTCATAAATAGAATGTTCATAAAGTGGAGAAGTAGTAATGTGAAGCTATTGTGGTGAAAAAAAACCATTTTTAAAACATATTTTAACGTAGTTCGAAAAGGAACTGGAGCTTGTTTATAATAAATAATCTCTCAAAAATGTTACGGTTTTTATGTTGACAAAATTATCATATCTCCTGTATTTCCTTTATATTGTATATTTTTATTATTTATTTATTTTTGTACTTTTATGTATCTAATCGATACTTATGGCGGATTTATTAGTGCAAAAGTAATTTCTTAAATCCAACCAGAACACCAGTCCAGACACGCTCGACGAGCGGCCGGAAATCGAACCCAGGTCCGGGCGGTGCGCCTCGCAGTCAAAGGCCGTATGCCTTGTGATCAACCCTATACAGTACGGTGACGATAATGTATGTATATATGTAGATTCGGCACAGATAGAATATCCAGACGTATGATACATCTTGATTTGGTGAGAAATGTTTCAGGTCTCTTTATTTTTGAGTTGACCAAATTATTATATTAATATTTATTTAATTTAGTTATTTTTAATTAATTTAATTATATTTATTTAATTTAGGAAAAAATTAGAGACTGCTAATTATAGTTAGCTATTAATTAGCAGTCTCTAATTTTTTCCTAAATTTTTGCATTAATAATGATACCATTATTATTCGATCGATGTTAAAGTCATTTATCGATAGATGGAACCAAGAATTTTTTTGAAAACAGACCTAAAATATTGAGTCATAAACTCAAAATACGCTAAGTGGAGATAACAATAACGTAAAAACAAATCTTTGTCAAACATCAATATGTTAGATTCACCAAGATATCAAAGTAACTTGCGCCTAATGATAACACTATAATAACCAATTAAGCCAAAAAAGCAATTAATTTCAAAATAAAACATGAAATATTTTCTTTAAGTATAGACCCGGTGATTAGGTTCATTTTAAATTTTCTAATAATAAATTAGACAAAATCTTCATAAACCTTCGCACAATGAATTCTCTTTAGAAAATGACTTAAATCCGTCATCCACAATCACATCTAGAATAAGGGATAAGTAAGCATTAAAGTTAATCTTAAACTAAGCAGCAAATACATGAGTAAGGAAATTTGTCACCATCCCACATTAACTAACATTAAAATACGACCTTATATTGTGTGTGATACTTCACACGCTCAAGATATGTTTATGTGGGGCGATATCCAAATGAAACACCCGTGTTTCAAAGTTCTCGAGTCAAATTCAGTTGAGTACATGTGGAGGCTATGAAACATTTAAATTTACAAATATTGTAGCTTTGCTTAATTTGGAAAACCTTTCTGGAAGGATAAAGAGGTGATCAGATCTCAAAAACAATCAAATTTGTAAAAACTTGTATTCTTCACGAATGCTATATTTTTCGTATTTTTAAAATAATTTAGCTCGTAATAATATAACTCGATACGTTTTAACAGCCCAGAATATATGTCTATAATGATTAAAACTTGTAATCTTAGTGTAGGGTGTAAAACTTTTATATCCCTTTTTATAATATTTCTATTATTAAATTATATATAAAAGCTGCTTATGCAAAAAAACCTCAAAAATTGTTTTCGTCTATCATAGTACTCAAGAAAAAGTACACTGTTATAAAGTACCAACATGGCGACATTCTCGATCGCATTCGTATCTGGTCTTCGAGAAAACAACAACATTTAAATAATGGCATCCTCTTTTCTAACTCCAACACTTAGAAATTATTGAAGTTGAATCTGTACTATCGGAAAGAGACAAGAGACCTGTTTATTCTCTGTCATTAACATCCTTGCGCTATAAACTATATACAATTCATTGTAATAAAATTTAAGTGATATATTACATTTATACATAAGAAAACAGTTTGAAGCTAATTAATTACTTTCTAAAATTTTACTCTGATTCTCGATGTTTATCCATTTCAGTGACATATAATCAAGCAAACATTAATATTAATTATATCTACGTAACAACTCTTACCGGTGGGAAGTGCTATTTCATATCGAGATACTATTATGGTATCTTAAGTAAAGGAAAATCCCTTACTTATACATACAACAGTATGATTTATTAATATATACAACAGTGAATATTGATACAACAGTATGATTTATTAATATATACATTTATTATTTGTTATAATTCAACCTATTTTAGCCGATAATTACATAATAATTGTGATAATTTATAAATATTTGATAAAGGAACTAAAATTTTAAACGTAACTTCCATGACCTGAGTATTGCACAGCACTAAATGAATTTTTGTCTTCACTACAATTGAAATCACTAGATTAAAGTCTAGAGCCCTATTTCGTATTGGGCTTTTTGTATCTACGGTAAGTTTTTTCTATTCATTAAATGATTTTCATGATTTAGATTTTTTTTATAACTAAATTTTTCGGAACGATAAAATTGACACTGCTTTTCTTAAGATTCATTAGCGATGTTACCAGCTTTTGCCAATAGACAGAACCTCACAATTGTTTCCAAATGAAACATCCACAAAGAGCGTCGTACGGCAGGATTTTACTCGAAAATAAATAGGAAGATCGAAAGTGTAAAATGCGGCGAGCTTAGGACGTACGCGCGTCCTTTTTTGTTATACTCTTCGTTTAAGGCGGACGGTCAATTTAATTAACAATCAATGACACATCAATACATTTCTATTGGTTTGTTCTAACTTATTTTTATTTATTTAAAATTATGTATTCATATGTGTGATCCAGTGAAAAGAGCATAATTTGTTTAATTTGTATTCAGTAAAGACACATTAACTGTAACATGTTTCTCATTCTATTTTAAATTTTTTTTAATAAAAGTCTAACTTACGTTTTATATATATTTATATGTACGTATATTTACACTCACACACATACATATATATATATATATATATATATATATATATATATATATGATTAAATTGAAAATATCCCAATTGTGCAGATTTTACAAGACATTTTTTGCAGACAAATTTTTTTAAATAACAATACTTCCTAAATGTACGACCAAGATAAATAAATATTTCATTCTTGATTTTCCGAGCTCCGATAGTTTCCAAAAAATTATTTTTACCGTATGTTTAGAAATCAATATGTTCTCTTAATGACATTTTTTTAACTTAAGAGCTCGTTTTGATCACTCTTTTCTTTAGCAATTGGGCAAAAAACATTTTTTTTTTAATTTATATTTTCCATGTTATTTAAAGGATAAAGATAATGTGATACTCAGACATAAATAAAACGTATTTTTCAATATCTAATGGATATGCATATTTATATCATTAAATACTGCGTCAATATCAAATACAAAACAATTGTCCTTCAACTTGTCCTAACTGATAATAATAAAACGAGGAAATATAGACTGTTACGCCAGCAGATATTATTCGATATACATTTGTGTAAATTTTTTTTCTGCTAAAATCAAAACTTATCTAATTTCCTCCTGCTGAAAAGTAACACAAGTTCTTATATTTGTTTAATTTGTGCTACTTATTAATAAAATTAAGCCATTACGATAAGGAATGACGTAATGATAAAAACTTAAAAATAAATTATATACTTCACTTATACTTCATATTTATACTTCTTACATTAATAGATTAATAAGTGTATTAGGTAAAGTACTTACACAGTAAGATTCGCTAATTTAATTATTATTAGGGTATCCAATATTCTTCAGGCAAACGGTCAATTTCCGGTGTACTCAAGCCAATTAATATTACTTCCACTGATGAAATAAAATTGGAATGCAAAGCAGGATTCAATAAAAAAATGTCTATCCTGTTAAAAACCATTACAACTTTATACCGATACCGGCTAAAAAATGTATATAATCAACTGATTTGAAAGTAAAAATATGAAAACAAATAATATAAGGATGAAATCGGCAACGAAACAAATATAAATTGAGAATTTGTATAATGTTGAATATATTTGTCGTTGATTTTGTAGAAATACATTGTCACTTAATTTTTATTCACAACTAAATGAAACTACGTGATGAAGCATTATTTCTACTACATTTAAATTCTTAATCATAACCTAAATTTCATTGTATGACAACATCTTCAGGTGGGCAATTTGTAAAGATTGACTTATGATAATATTTAACACTGATAATATTAAATGCTGTTGAAAGTTTTTACGAGTTCTTTACAAATTGCCCACCTGACAATTTTGTCATAAACTTAAGGCATAATAAAAATTAAATAAACTCGTATAATGATTAAAATTTTTATTTTTAGATAATGGACTTCCTTCAAATACGTACAGTTTATTAAATACTTACGACTTCCACCTTGCTTAGATTTAATTCCAATAGGGATGATCCTATCGAAATTAATCGACTGTTTCCTATTTTTTTTTGCTACTATAACGTTTAATTTGTTGTTGGAAATTATTATGTTTTGTTTCCTTTATCAATAAAACAAACTCCTCTTTTTACGGCAACAAAGCAACTACAACACTATTTATGGCTCAAATATCTTAAAAAGTTCTATTATGTGCAAAATTTTAAACCCAATAAATAAATTTTTAATAAATTTTTTAAGTGCAAAAATTTTTGCTGACTCACTTTACATTTCCAACTCCTCGTTTTTCAATGCAGATATCGAAATATATATATATATATATATATATATATATATATATATATATAGATATATATATAGATATATATATATATATATATATATATATATACTTCTACTTCTAATTTGCAGTATGATAGATCAAATTAAAAGACAATTTTACTTTCCTTAAACCTGCAACTCTATCCATAGACTCCATAGAATGAAATATTTCGACTTATCTGAAATGTCTTGCGAATATCATAAAGTCTTCCGAATATAAGTTAGATAGGGATAAAATAAGTTATAAAGGGATGTTGAAATACTTTTTTTAACCGGTATCAATACAATATGATGATAACGATATAATATGAAGGGATGTTGAAATAATTTTTTTAGCCGGTATCAATATAATATGATGACATCAATATAATATGATGATAACAATATAATATGAAGGGATATTGAAATATTTTTTTTAGCCGGTATCAATATAAAATGATGAGAACTGGTTCAGGTCTCTTTACTTTTGAATAGTGTAATTGTAGAGTTGTTAATTAGCTATTAATTAGCTCTCTCAACATTTTTCGTTGCGAATGTAATCATTAACAAATTCGTAACATGTACAAAAGCTTTTATAAATGTAAGATAGATGAATATGCTTTATAGATATATAAGTTAGAAGAAGTTATTTCTGGCGCGTTAATTCCGTCGACCGCCCGCCGTAAATCAGGACTGCGGCGGAAGGGAACGGGTTTCTTACTTCCGATCCGCTGTTTGCATTAAATATTACCTCCAGCTTTTTAAATGCTTTGTAGATGTATAATTTGGAATATTTAAATTAAAGAGTGAAACTGCATTCATTGGAAGCGATCGGTAACGTGAAAGGAAAATGTAAAAAATCATATTGAAATTTTTAGAGGTAAAATTAATAGAAATTTGTAAGTATTATATGTATAATGATAAATAACACGATCTAACTTACTACGAATAGAAAAAATCCAAAAAGGTGACTGAGATCTTACTGTTACTGTGAATAAAGAGGGAGAAAACCCTGAAATTAACCTATAATTTCTTGTTGGAACAAGTTCAGTACAGATACGAATTTCACAGTTTCAATGGTTTTGTACCTCAAAAGGAAAAAAAAAGAACATATAGGATCATATCGTTGTCCGTCTGTTAATACTTTTTTTCTCAGAAACGCGTAAAGGTATCAAATTAAAATCACGTACTTAAGTTTACGGTCCCTTGGAACTGTAAAAAAATCAAGTTAACGCAATCAAGAAGAACGCTAGAAATACGGCTATTTATGGCGCGTATTTTGAAACTCGCAACTCAATCAAAAGCTATTTGGTAATTCCGATTGACCTAGAATTATATAATTTGATAGGTAACAATGTATTACAGCACAAGTAAAGGAAAAAATCCAAAAATCGTGAATTTGTAGTAACAGCACATCATTTTTTTTTCAATATTTTTTACAACGAAAATATATTGACTACATAATATTTTGCAGGCAATATTTGTGTTGTAAAGAAATTTTGTTTTTTAAGAGTTTGACAGATTTTTTTAAAATTAAGAAACATAAATAAAAACAACATGTTTAACAAAAAATATTCTACTGTAAAAAAATTATTTGAAATTTAATTTATTTTTCCAGTATTTTCATCTTAAATTTATGACAACATACTACACACTTAAGAAGTACATATATAAAAATGTTACCTATATTTTACAACATTCAACAAAAGAATAATGTGAATTTACTGTATATTAAAAGGATAACTTGTATCAATTAAAACACTCAAATCTACCATATAAAAATTTGATTCTTAAATTTCATGATAATTTTTTACATTAATATAAAAAATATAAATGTATACAAAACAAATCAAAAAACCTAAAGTGGAAATAGGTAAAAAGATTTATAAAGAGAAACAATAATTTATAACTAAAAAAATATATACCATTAACTGAAGAGTCAATAATGAATTTTTGAGCTTGAGTGAACTATATATTCTTCTGTGTGTTAATAGTTTAATGTAATCATTTACCTTTTTAATACTTTTTATATTGAGATTTTTCTTTTTGTTACCTTCTATTATTAACATTTTTATTTATGTATTTTATTAGTGGGTAATATCTAATTGTTAATATGAAGTTAAAATAATTAAAAACCTTTGATTATCTGTATTCATTATTCGTGCAAATATATTTAAATAAAGATAAAATAATTATGGTCTTAGTAAGCCAAGTATAGAAAAATATATAATTTTGATAGAATTTTTAGGTAAAACATTGTATCAAGGTATTTTTTTTACATTTATAATTACCTACGTTTGTAAAAATATCGTGAAATCTAAAATAAATACGTTAAAAGCAACATTAGTATTTTCAGTTCTGGAATCTTCTTTTCACTTTGTAAGAGTAACACTTGATAATACAATATTGAAAGCCCTAACCTCCATCAGTTGGCTTGTATCCAACAGCACAGAACACGTTTATGTACTCCCTGTGTGGATCATAAGAATTTTGTTATGCAATCAAATTATTATCATTAAAGAGGCTGTAAAAGTTTATAAAGTATTTTTTTTAAAGTTTAGATACACCAAAATTGGCTTCAATAATGAAAGTTAGCGTCAAGCTTTCGAACGCATTGCGTTAAAAATGTTTCTCTACAATTACTTGCATAGTTGATGCAACTTATAACTAATAGTAAGAAGCAGGTTACATAAACTAATCCCACATAGAAACGTCAAGACCTAACTGTAGGCTAAACAGCAGTTTCAGTACACAAATCTGAACTAAACATTTAAAAGTTAATGCTGAGATTCTTATGGAATATCAAGAGCGTTATTCATAGGGAGTTGATTTGAGAATGTTCAAAAATGAAATCGATTAGCTAATAACTTAATAAGTTAAAACCCATATTTATTTTCTCTATGATATCGCTAAAGTATATACCACGAAACAACTTGCCAAAAGTAACAGCAGTTGCAAGTGCATTCATTTTATTCACCCGATATTAATCCACCTGATTGTCACTTACTCGGAGCTTCCTGGAATCATTTATTGAATAAAAATACCAACCTTGTGAGACTTTTCTAAATTCGTTATAATTTTTTTCATTTAAATCACCAGATTTTTTTGACGATTTGATAATAAATGTAGTTCATTTTTTTCGCCTTGACGCGTGCGGCTAAAAGGATTCCATTATAGGAATTCCATTATATGGGATGAAACTTGTTACTTCTAGAATGTTAATTTCAAAAATATATTGCTACAGGACATAAGTCAAGTTATTTTGATTCAAAGTATAAGACAAATAAGTCAAATATACTCAATACTAAAGGACTTGTAAAAATATATTGACCGATGACATGAAAGGCATATCTCACTGTAAGATAATTTTATATAATACTAACTGGCCCGACAGACGTTTTTCTGACCTTTGAAACACAGCGCCACCTATAGGATCCAGATTTTATGATTTAATTTTTTGAAACTAAACCAACACATAATATGGATATGAGTCATTTTGGTCCATAAATAGAAAAAAAATGTTAATAACTTGACTACAGTGCCTCCTGCCGAATCCTAACATAACATATATATTGTGTGAATATGACCTCAATCGATGAAGTCGTTCAGAAGTTATATTAACATATGCACCAATGGTTATACATAATATTATAAAATTAACTAGTCATTTTATTTCAGCGAATTCAATAATTTTGTCCCATATATATATATATATATATATATATATATATATATATATATATATGTATGTACATATATATATATATACATACATATATATATATATATATTTATATAGTGACTTTTTATTCGTTTTACACCTAGAAATAAAGTTGACGTCTGTCATAAATACAACCCATTCGCAGTATTAAAATTATGAAAAAACTAATGAAATTTTATTTTGGAAAAAAATATTACAATCAATAAATAATTAAACGCTCCGTACATTCGATTCAGTGCGCGTGCACTCACTGAGGCGCTCGCACCGATTCAAACTCATTGAACTGAATGGCGCACGCATCGAAATAAGCATTAGCGGTCGGTGCATGTGATATGATTTATTAACGTAAAATAGCATACAATTCTAGAGTTCTAAAGCTAATTTTTTTTTCATTCAAATGCAATTAAGTGGTTCGTATCGTGTCCGAACACTATTAGAGTGTTCGGACTTTTCCCTGCTCGTTGCGAATTCGAACGATTAGCGAATTGTTTTAATTTCGGGGAAATGAGCGATTAATAGTTATTTTTTTAATTTAAATTGAACGTAAAGTAATTCAAGAGTATTTAAAAAAATTGAATCAACTTATTCACAACAGGTTTCATGCACTCATACAATACAGCCAAAATTTTGTGTTTTTGCTCGTTTTCACTTGCCCCCTCTTTTATTTACACTAACCGCTTTATCTCCGACCACAAATAAAAGTCTACGGATATCAGTTCGGGGCTGCGAGCAGACACCTTGTGCAGAATCCCAACCAACGATCGCCAAATACATCCATATCGCAAGAAGGTATATTATTCCTAGACAAGGCCTAAGCGCTCTCTTGACGCGCCACCATAAAGGGGCCATCGCAAAATAAATACGCGCGCCATAATTTTGAACGATAAGTTTTAAAATAATACAACTCTTTTTTAAAGAACATTATATTATCAATATTATTATAAAAATAGTTTAATCAGTTATAGTAATTAAATAACTCTTTTAATGTAAATCTGGAACAAATGAATACTTGTTTAAAGTTACTTCATCTATATTTATTGTAAATGAAACATTTATAAACATTAAAAATTTGTTTCATAATATAACAAAAACAGATTTATTTCAACTGGAAAAAATTTTATTTTCCAAATAAGCAAAAACTACAGAATTTACAAATAAGATATATAACCAGATAGTCCTTAAAAAAGGAAAAAAAAAGTTTCGGAAATTATAATGTTACAATATATTATCAACATTATAATATATTTAAAACTTTACAATGAAAAAAATAATGTGTAATTATCTATCGGAATTAACAAAAAACACCTAATTTAGACAGTGTACATAATTTTTTCTTCACATTTTTTGTTTTTCTACTTAAAATATATTTTTTAATAATCTATTAATACTCACTTAAAATCAGGTCAATTCTTCATAAAAAAAACGGCACATCGAGAGTTTTGAAGGGAGTATATTTATTTTTAATTAAAAATAATTTATAATCATTACCAATATGTTTTATGTTATTACACTGAGAGCAGATTTATTCTAACTTAAAAATAATTTTATTTTCCAAATATATAAACTTAGCATTTAGAAATTACCACAGAGTCCATAAAAAAGAAAAAAAATTGGTTTTAATTTATGTTACAATACAGAATATTACCAGGTAATCCATAAAAAAACAAAAAAAATTGGGTTTAATTTATGTTACGATATATTATTAACATTATATTCTATTTAAAACTCTATCTATTATATATTTTATCTATCTAAATTAACAAAATTATAACTTATTTAGATAATGCACACAATTTTATTTTCTTATTATTTATTTTACTTTTTAAAATATAATTTTTACCCTTTATATTATTATTTAAAAATATGTTTGTACCTGTTTTTATAATATGAAACATAATATTACTAACAGAAGGCTCGGGTACGTTACAATAAAAGTCACAAAGTAAGAAATCATATTTATTTAGTATTTTTGTAGACGTTATATTTAAAACCAGATGTCTTTCATTGTCACATTTTAAAAATTGTTCTTCGTTTTGTTTAGAAATTAACTTATTTACAATAATATAATTAAATACAATTACATAAACAATATCTGGATGAGATAGCATTTTTTATCTGCATGGTTTTGCTCATTTCTATAAACTAAATAGTCAATGCATGTTTTACATGTACTATTATTTAAATATGATCTGATACAATAACGAGCAATGTAACGTATCTGATTCTGGACATTTAAAATATCTTCTTCCGATATAGAAATGTTTAAACTGTTGCAGTAAACATTTTCTAATATTTTGCGATAAAGGTCAGCTACATTAAATTTACCAAAAGTATCAGATGTGAGTGTTAATGGTAATAACGATTGAATTCTAAGTTTTGACTCTATTTAAAATACCTTCTGTAGTGAAACTAAATACTGTGATCCTGCTTTATAATCAAAATACAGCTTTAGAAAAATTTAATCAATCCTAAAAATAACGATATAATCTAATTGGTTTAAAAGGCTAAACTTTTGCTTAAAATATATAAGAAAATTGTAGTCAAACTGTCCATGATACTAATGGAGAATATTAGTTATATATTAAAAATCCACCTTGTCTGAAACTTTAGAATTCACTTTATGTAATACAAAAAATTGTAGCCTACTATCAAAGGCAAATATTCCTGTGTTATCTACAGTATAGCACAGAAATCTAATATTAAACCTGGCAATCACGAAAATGAACACATGTTTGGAATCCTTTCTTTGAAATCTGTGTAAAATTTGTGACTAAAATTAATTTTGCAAAATCCAGTCTTTTAAAATAATCCTAATAAGATCCTTTCCACCAAAAATAATGTACTGCTATTAATAATAAATGTGTTGTGGTAGGATGCGTTAGTTGTCGGTGATCCTAATTATCACAATACTTTCGTATTTAAAATAAAATTTGTGTTTACGTTGCTCTAATGATAAGGTAACATGATGTAGAAATACATGAGTTTATTAAACATGTTACACATGTTTAATAAACATATTAATTAAAGCTAGATTAAAAAGAGGGTTCTCTTGTTTAAAAAAACGGTATCGATACTCTTTAGCACATCAAACCCCTTCATTAAAATTATAATGTACTAAATAAATAAATATTTGATGTTAATGAAAACAATAAAATGTTAACATAAAGGTATTCTGTCAGTGATATTCCCACAAAAAGTTATTTCTCAATTCGTCGAACGTTTTAAGTTATACGTTGGATATATACGATAGTTGTACGATGGATGTATTTTTTTCGTATTTGAATTATTACATTAGCTAAGATAAATTGCTCTTTCTTACTTTAGTACCACTTTGATTAAATGTTATCCAAACAGAATAAAACTCTCCATTTATATCCAAACAACAGATTATTTTTCTTGAAGCTGAAAAAGGTTCATCCTTTCGAAAGAAAAATATTTTTCATAGGGGACTGATAAGCCAATTGAGGCAATGAAAAACTTTTATAAGGAAAGTATATCATTGCCTCGGATAAAAATAAATCGGATTAAAATTTTGATGTGAAAATCGAACTAAAGTCCTATCCAAATTCCAACTTTTTCATCGCTACAACAATGAATCTTAATGCTCGGCAGAGAGATAAAATCAACAAAAATTGAAGTCAGTCATATGAAAAGAATCCAAAATACGTTTCTTAATTACATTTTAAATAAAAAATATATCACTGCAAAATAATTAAAAATAATGAAAAAAATGGGAAAAGAAAATTCATTATGGATCTTCTTCATTTATAACTTTGATAAAACAATGTGTCACGTCGACAAAATTGATAAAGTACTTAAACGGTACAAAAGTCATTATGCAGTGTAGAACAAGTTACTTTTGGGATGTTATTCCTTCGACCGCCCACCGTAAATCAGGGTGGCACGGCGGAATAGGAGTGCGCTTACGTCCTGTACTCGCCTCGTTTTCCACTTCCGATGCGCGATTTATGTTTAACAAGAGACTTACTATATAATGCTACGTGGATGATATAATTGGAAAATTTCAAGTGTGAAACTGTGTGCTATAGGACAAAAGAAAAATTAAATAATCTGAAGGTGACGGTGGATTCATTTTATCTGTGATGTTACACATTTAGTGGTAACGTCGCAGAAAAATTGCATTCCTAAGTAAAGATTTAAAAATTAGATCTTTCCATAAAATACAATTTTGAGAAACTTTACTTACCTCCTTTTTGTGCCATTATAAATAATACTTATTGGATATTATATTGCCTCTAAATTTGTCTTTAGTAAGAAGGATCAATCACAATGCCTGTAAAATAATGTCTCGATCAATACTTCTACTAAGATTATATAATATGCAATCTTCACTAATTCTATTCTTTTTTACACAGGAAATATTTTCGAATATTAGTCATAGAATATTGTTCTACATTTGAATAGTTCACGGATATTAAGTTCCATATAGCATCCTCATGTAAGTTGTTTCATGTTTAAAGCCACTTTTCATTTCAAAAATATCAAATTAAGTAATTCAATTTCAAAGTAGTTAATGTTAAGCCCAACAATGCAAATATCACAGAATAAAAATGAATCTAGGCAGATTGCAATCTAAGTATTTAGTAAAAATTATGAATGAACGTAAATAAAATTATTGAAAGGTAAAAAATTTTAGAAAGATTTTACATATCAAGTTTTACTTGCGTATCAAAATTAATAGTTAAATTGTAATTAGCAATTAAACGACTGTTAAAAAACGAAAATTCCAATAAACTCATTGTAAAAAACAGAGAAAAAAGGCGGTTTAAGTTTCATTTATTTGAAACCTAAAGCCAACCAAATAAATTACTTTACTTAAAAGTGGCAAAAGTATAAAACAGTTAAAGCAAGCCTTATCTTATTAATTCCTTACTAACAGTCATGTAATATTCCATAAAAATTCTAAATATATTTAAAAAAAATAAAATTTACTTGCATTAAGAAGCGTTCTAAAGGGTCATTCCAAAATCAATCGCGAATATATTAAAAAAAAATTAAATGCTATTTGATATAAACAATTACCAAAAAGTACAAAGAATAAAAATAAAAATTAAAAAAATATTTTTCGTACAAAGAATTGATCATATCGTCTAAAAAATTAGTGGATTCAGACAATGATTCACTTTATTTTAGTAATATGGAATGAAATCTATAATTTTTGGCATGCGGGTGAAAAAGAATTAAATGAATTAACTTATATTTGTTTAATTTACAATTAAATGAAACTAAGTGATGTAGTATTATTTCTACTTTATTTAAATTCTTTACCGTGACAGCATAACGTAACTATATCAACAACAAAACTCAAATACAATCGGAAAGTCACGTATGATGTCTCACTTATAAAGAATTTAAAAGCGCACATACATACAGACATGTGAACACACATAAATTACAAAAGGTGTAACACAATGACCATAGTGAAAAGGCCATCTAAAGATATTTTCGAATGATTCTGCATGACTACCAGATCGTATTATGACAAAATAATACATATAATTCGAGATATTCACAAAAAAGTGTAATTACGAAGATATTATTTAAAATTTATTCTCCCATAAATCATATGAGATTTTGACGTGAATACGTCTTTAAATTTGTTACCATACGGGGCCAATCCAAAAAACCTAATGATAACAAACTCGAGGGATAGAGTTTGGCATTGTAATTTCGAATTTATCCTCTACATCAAAAATTAAATTATACCACTAGTAGGATAGCTAAAGGATCAAAGAATTCATTACGATAAGCGAGAACAGTAACGCATCGCGTGCGGTGGAGGAGGAAGCGCCGCCATTTCGAGGTTATTTTGCTGCGTCTCGAGATTTGCAATTAGTAAAACTTTTGATTCGGAAAAGCTACGATGTTCGTTTAAGTTTTAATCATCAGCTGTCGTCAAAATCTGTCTATTGTATATAAAACGGTAGTTTAAAGTAGTGACAATGACTATAATAAGGTGTTTTAGAATAAAAACAAATTATCAAAAATATATATTGTCGGCCTATACGCTATTGTAACACAATAATTATTTGTTTCCTTGCTTTTATCCTAAATACATAAATAAAAATATTTTATTTAAAAAATATAACCCGTTACATAGATGTATTAACGTACAACATAAGGCCGTGTCCACGACACAGCCACACCCAATTTTTTTAAATGTTTGAGATATTTCAACAAAAATCAATATTAAAAATAACAACACATATTTTTCATATACATATTTACATGGTTCATTTAAAGTGGCAATCAGTATGAAAGCCTGTAATAATTCATAATTACTTTGCTAAAAAATCATTAAATAAAAGTCTATGCAGCATACGAAAAAAAAATAAAACTTAAATAATTACTCTGCACCTGTTACTACTCTCACTAAACATAGGTACTCTATTATAGCATTTCTACGATTCCCTAGACGAAATAATATAACTGCAATAAATTATACATAAACATGAAAGTATGATATTATGGTAATTGTAAAAGTTGTATGATAAAATATTGTTTTAAATATTTTCTTACAGAAAACGTTCAGCTCATATCCAATATTCACCGTAAAAAAAATTTGAGAAAATGGATTTAAAAAACCAATTAAACAACCTCTCCATCTAAAACACATAATGAAGTATGCGAAATAAATATTTTTATTTAATAATAGTTATTTTAAAATATCATAGTGAATAAAAAGTCCTATTAATGTCCTCCAGTTAAAAATAAATTTTAAATAATTTTTAGTATTCTCTCCTTTATACGTTGAAAATGTCTTTCATTTTCCATTTCCTTGACGTATTCTCCTCCCTAAGAATTAGAAGATTTTTCACCTACTGTGGAATAAAAACGAGACAATAAGAAATATTAAATATCTTCCTTCTTTTCTTCCGCTTAAAAATTGTTCTAAGCAATTTAAAGATGCAAAGACGTATATAATTTAATTATTATCAAAAACTTCTCTGAGTGTTTCAATATTCGGTGTTTGAAATCGTCTTTAATGACTTTAGTTGTTTGAAAAGTGAAATTAAATTTCAAAGCTCAATGCTATAAATAAATTGTTCGACGAATGATTCCAAATTTCCACTTTTATACGTAAGCGATTTAAATTTATTACATTAATGGGATGAGGAAAATTGTCGTCTTTCTTCTTTAACGAATGCAAATAGAAAAAAGTACGAAAAATTTTACCCTTTCAGAAAAACATTTCATTCGAGATCAGCTGTAAGTATCCCGAGTTGTTGGCTTCATGTTCTCAAAACACGACATTAGCAATCTAAATTTTAAGGTTAGGTTAGGTTGCAACGATAAATATACGACAGAATACCTCCACAAAATTTCAAACCGATAATCTCCAATGTAAATCAGGTTTAAGAAAATATTCAGTTGAAGTCGATTTATAGGACAGAAATATATTTTGAATTATAAATATTTATAAACGTTACATAGCATGGACGAATGAGACTTCCTCGACATACAAATTTTCAGCCATGGTTTATGCATAAGGCGATCACGACGATGTCAGTGCATGTCAATTGGCTCAGTACCTTCCCGTCGTTTAACTTTTGTGGTTTATATTCTTAACACTACGCTTCCTCCAATTATTTAACAACGTTACACGACAAGACGAGAGAAAAAAGTGTGATGCAATTTTCCGTCTAACTATTATGTTAAAATCAATACATTAAATTAAAATATATAAACGGAATTCGAAATGTTATTGTATCGATTTAGTTAAAAACATGTTATTGTATCGATTTAGTATTAAGAATGAAATTTAAAGACAATATATTACTATTGGTGCTTTGTACTCCAGTTTTCCATGGATAGTTTTCAAGTTTCATATAAGTCGAGCAATATGTTAAAATTTGAACGAAATGCTCGGTTCTGATATTTTAAATAAAATTCCTAACTTCTAAGGTTTTGATATTGTAAATAATAAACATTCACAAAATTTCAAGGTTACTCAAATTCATTCAGCATACATTCAAAAAACTTAACATGACAAAAGTTAACAAAAATATTAATAATTTAAGGAATTTTATACCATTGATTAAATATGTTGAAAAGTTAATGCAGTATTACGTGAATCATGCGGAGAAATGAAGAAATTAAATGAATAATTGAAACTTTTATAAAATTAATGTCAAATTTGTCAAGTAAATCATTATTATCATGCAAAACACGTTTGATTTCGCTACAGGACAGTTGATTTTTTTCGCTGCAGGTCGGTTAATTTAGAAAAAATATTTATAAATTAGACATCATAATCTTGCTCGGGAATAAATCGATTGCATAGTGAAAACTGAATTAAAAACTTTTCAGCAGTAACATAGAATAGCCCGTACAGACAGACTGACAGACGGAACTGGGGAACTTTTTTATACTATGAAATGATAGAGATTTTTTTCCGCCCGTAATCAAAAACATTCTCATAAGTTGTTAATTACTGTTTCTAATGACTTTATATGAAATACAATATTTATCTCCTTTAGATAGAAAAAGTCACAGATATATTTAAATGCACACGTAGTCATATTTAATTGCTCAAAATTTCACTGGAATTACGATAATGATTTTTAATGTTTTACACTTTTTACAATATTGTTCATCTACACAAAAAAGATGAAAAATATTTGAGGCGAATTTTCTTTTTCTTAAACTTAAATTACGTTTTTCTTAAACGTCTCTAAGAGTTTATACAGAACACGGCAAAAACACTGCCATTGTTATGTTAAAAATAAACTGCTTTGATTTGAAGGATGTTTAGTTGTGATTTTACTAAATTGTTCACAATAAACCTTAGCTGTAATTGTACTGTTAGCTTGAAAGAGTTATTAATAAATAACTCCATTTATACTCCACCATGTACTCTAAAGTATATTTTGTCCTAAATTAACATTGTCAATATTTTAGTTGATACTTTCTAAAAACCTAAAGTGAAAAGTTAAATCCGTCATGTGGTTTAAAACCTTTTATGGTGTAAAACTGTTATAAAAGTTCAGTACTAAGTGTTTCACATTTATATTCTCTATTAAATAACTACACGTGAGTTATGAACGCCGCATTATATCCAAAATTGATATCATTGAATAAGAAAAGAATTATTACGTTAAGAAGTGCTTTTCGAGACTCAACCAGCGCTGTTGACTTACTTTTGTACTGCAAATCTAGCCCATAAAAATCAAGCCCAAATTGAATACCGAAACGTGAAAAAGAAAAGCTTTGCCAAAAGAAAACTTGAATTCTAACACAAACATTTAGTCGGCCACTGAAAGTTCAATAATTGTAAGAAGTCAAACCACTTAAGTCGAATACTAGTTATAAATTTAATATCCACCTCATTTGAAACTTAAGAATTCGCTTTATGTAATATAAAAAATTGCAGCCTACAAGTGGAGGAAAATATTCCTGTGTTATCTAGAGTTTATCACTAAAATCTAATATTAAACCCGGCAATCTCGTAAAATGAACGAATATTTGAAATTAAGGTAAAATTATTGACTCCAGTGAATTTTGCAAAACCCTATCTTTTGAAATGGTCCTAATAAGATTATTTCCATCAAAAATAATATACTGCCATTTATAATAAATGTATTGTGGTGGGATACGTTAGTTACCGGTTATTAGTTAGTTAGTTATGACAGTCCTTTGATATTTAAAATAAAATTTGTGTTTACATTGGCCCAGTAACAAAATAATGTGATATCAAAATGCTATAGATTAAGAAAGAATAAAAAAGAGATTCCCATGTTTAAAAAAATATCAATAGTCTTTAACACATTAAATAAAATAATGTAATAAATAAATGAACCTTTGATGTTAATAAAAACAATAAAATGTAAATATTCATGTTTACATTTTATTGTTCTATCAATATTATATCAATGATATTCCCACAATAAAGTTATTTTTTAGTTCGTCGAATATTTTAAGTTTAATTGTACATTGGTAACATTTTTTTTCGCATTTAAATTATTACTTTAGCTATGTAAAATAGCTCTACCTGACTCTAGTATGATGTAAATTAAATTTTAATCGGACAGGACAAAGGTTCATCCTTTCAAAATGAAATTATCGTTAATTGACAAATAAGACTACTATCTTGCTATTACTTATCGAAAAAAATTGCATTTTGCCTTTTATGATGATTTTATTACATTTCATATCCATTGCACTTGCAGAAATATTATTGAAGAAAAATATGTACAGGTTGAGTTCATTCTAGTGCATAACAATTTTATCTCAATTTATTTGGTAATGTCATTAAAAGACGGTTCAAATTTGACATGAAAATCGAACTAAAGTCCTATTCGAAACTCCACCCCCTTTCATCGTCACATTAATGGCTTTTAATGCACGGCAGACAGATGAAATCAACAAAAACTGAAGTCAGTGATATGAAACAAATATTAAATCCTAAATATGTTTGTTAATTAAATATTAATAAAAAACAAAGTGAATGAATAAGAAATTAAAGATAATTGAAGCGAAAGCTCCATATATAACATTAACAAAAAAATGTTTACCATAATTATATTGTCAAGTTTGCAGAAGAATTTTAAATCCCACAATACTTAATGTAAGTCATAAACTCCCTTGGCCTAAAACAACAACCACAGCTCCGTATTAACTCATCAGACAAGAATTACGAACACATTCGTCGACAAAATTGATAAAGTACTTAAACGATTCAGAAGTTATTATATCGGGTAGAACAAGTTACTTTTGGGATGTTAATTCCGTCGATCGCCCACCGTAAATCAGGGTGGCACGGCGGAAAAGGGTGAGCTTACGTCCTGCACTCGCTTCGTATTCCACTTCCGATACGCAATTTATATTTGACTTAGGATCTACTGCCTAAAGCCTTTGTGAATGTTAAAATAAGAAAATTGAAAGTATTAACTGTGTGTTATAAAAAAGGGAAAAAGGGAATTTAATGAAATAATCTAACGGCGGTTAGATTATTTTATTTGTAATGTTACACGTTTAGTTTATTCGTCAATAAAGAATTAAAAGTTAGATCTTCATCTAAAAGTCTATTTTCAAAAACTTTATCCATCTCCTTTTCATGTAATTATAATGTACACTAATTGGTCATTATTTTAATCTTAATCTATAGTTAGTAAGAAGGATCTCTCGTTATGCTGTAAAATAATATCTTGATCAGTATTTCTACTAAAATTACCTAATATCAAATCTGGACTAATCCTAGTGTTATACAGAAATTGTTTCCGTATAATATATATCCGAATAAATAATCATAGAAATTGTTTTATATTTGAATAATCCATGGATATTAAGTTTCATATTCTATCTCCATATAAGGTATTCTATGTGTCAAGCCGCTTTTCATTTCATATTTTATTTCTATTTGCCATTAAAACCTCGCCAATCTTTATCTACTAAAAAAATTTCTTTAAAAATCTTGCTGTGAGTTTATCACATGTGTATTCATAATCTGTTCCAGAATGAGATCCATTAGTTTTATTCTTTGTTTCCTAATTGATAGCTTCGAATAAATTTTGAATTAAGTAATGGGCAAGGGGCATTATATTTATAAATGTAACTATATATGGTTTTTTATTAACTTAAGGATTATACCAGGGTTTAACAGTGATAAAAACTGGTTTAAAATTTAACAATTAACTTTTGCACAATACGCCCTAATCTCCATATTTCTTGTTATATTTGTTGTTTTAATATACATAAATTATATATTTAGAATTTTTAAAATATTATACTCTCTAAAAGACTACGATCATAACCAGGAATCTATACAAAAATCAGAACATTCTTGTGTATACTTATACAAAAAAGCGAAATTAGAACCGCTTATTTTAATTTGTGATGCAATGATATGAAATTCATAACGAACTAGCATCCTAAGAAGTCATTCTGCAAATATAGCACGAAATTAAATATAAATACACTGATAGTGGCAAATTAAAAACAGCCAAGTCCCCCGTATTTCCAATCAATTAAAAATATGTATAGCTGCATCTATTGATTTATAGGAATTAAACAAGTTTTCAATACTATAGTGACGTTCTGCACAATTTTGTGAAAAGAGTAAAACAATTAGCAATCAGAAGAAATATATCGCAGTTAAACAATTTAAATAGAACAAATAATCGAATGTTAATCAAACTACATTATTTGATTATTAAACAAAGGATACTTTACTACTGACAAATATTTGACATCCAAAGACTAGCTATTCCATCTCAAAGAAAATATACAATACCTTTGAAGCAGAGTGGAACTCGCACTACGAGAGTTTCGTACACATTTAGGTATTTATAAACAGTTAATTGTACATAAAATTCCAATTAAACTATTTACAAAATATTTATTTTTTGCAACGAAAATATGTTTCATTGAAAAAAATGTTTATCTGTGGTGAATCAAAAGTATTTAGATAATTCCTCAAAATAAATTAATAAATAAATGTTCCATAAATAAATGAGTACACAGATAAATACGAATAGAGGTCAAAAATTTTAAGACTTTAAAATTAATAGTAATGATTAATTTCATTTCACCATAATTAATTGTAAATGCCATAACTCAAGAATAGGAGAATAAACATAAAACAGTCAAGATTATAACCTAGGTATTTAGTAAAAAATGGTGAAGAAATATAACTAAAATTAGAGAAATATTAAAAAAATGTGGAAAGTTTTCATTGATCAAGTTTTCAAAATTAGTAATTAAGCAATTGTTAAAAAAACATGTCTCAACAAATTCATTGTAACAAACAGAGAACAAAAATAGTTTAAGGTTCGTTTATTTAAAAACTCAGCCAACCAAACGAACGACTTTGTCTAAACAAGGTAACGAAATTCTTAAACAATTGGAGCAAACATTATTTTATGAATTTCTCACTGACAGCCCCTGTAAAAAGTTTTAAATGATAGATCATGTCAAATTTTCTTAAATAAAAATATTTCATTCTAAAAGCGCATTTCGAAAGAAAATACCAATACATTATTGAAAAATAAAATTTACTTGCATGCTTATGATACTCATTTATATCAATAAAATTACAAAAAATATATATAAACAAGAAAAAATAACTATTTAAAAATGTCTTTCGTAAAAAGAATTGAAAATATTGTTAAAAAACTAATGGATTCACAAAATGTTCCGCTATATTTTAGTAATATAGAATCAAATCTATAATTATTGACACGTAGTTACAAAAAAGAACTAAGCGAATAAATTTACATTTGTGTAATTTATATCTAAGGAAAAGAACGCATAGTGTATTCAAAATAAATGAACGGTGTAATGGAAAATTTACTACAGAAATTTCCGCCAAAACTTTAGTGTATAAAACATAGCTATGAAGGAGAATATTAGAAAGGAAATCATTAGGTAAAACTTTCTAAAATTACAATTTATTTATTGAAGTAACCAATTAACATATATGTACATATAAATATGTCATATAAATTATGACCCTACAAAAATTTTAAACATGAGTCAGAAATGTTGTATGACCTACTCATAACAGCGTTGAAAGACACAACCAAACGAAAAGTCACTTGTAATGTCATAAGTCTTTAAAAGAGCACACACATACGGATATATGAATATGCATACATTATCAAAAAGTGTGGCATGATAAACATAGTAAAATGGCCCCTGACAGATATTTTCAAATTATTCTATATGTCTGCCAGGTCGTAATATGGCAAGATAATACGTATACTTTGAGATATTTTCAAAAAAGTGCGATTACAAAGGTATTGTTTAAAACCTTTTCACGCGTAATGTATATAAGAAAGGGGTTTGAACCATTCTTTCTGTTAGTAAATGCTTAAAGAGTATCCTAATGTTTTAAATATTTGTTATTAAATATGTACATTCAAAATAAAATACATATATACTTTTTTAAACTGGCAATCATCACAAAAGCCTATATATAATTACTTTACACATAGTCCCTACGAATTAAGAGCCTCCTCCTTTTTTTGAAGTCAGTCAAAAATATATTAGTGAACGAAAAGTCCTATTAATGCCATAGTCAGTTAAAAATAAATATTTAATAATTTAAAATGTATTCTCATCTATAAAGTGATATACGTCTCATTTTTCACTTCATTGGAGTAATCTTGTCTCTAAGAAGTAGATACCTTTTCACAGCCCCTATATCTACAATAGAAGAAAAGAGAGACAAAAATAAATATTAAGTTCTTCTTTCTTTGTCAAGAATTGTTTTAATCGAATGTCAAGGAGAAATATAATTCAATCGTAACTAAAAGCTTTTATGAGTTTCTATTAGTCTACGGTTGTGTTTTAATTTGCCTTTAAACACTTTAGTTATCTGAAAAGGAAGATTAAATTTTAACCTTTATATAGTAGTTATATAGTTTATATAGTGTTTTACATAATAGTTTTATAACAAGCGATTCCAAATTTTATAGGTAACCGATTTAAAATTTATTACATTAATCGGGTGAGGAAAATTGTCTTCCTGTAATGGATTTAAATTGAAAATTGTACGTAAGATTGGGCCTTTTGAGTAAAAACTTTTATTTATTATTTACCTAAAACCGTATATGCAACAGTTTAAAAGAAGTAGTAAGTTACAAAACAATTTACGTTTTGCTTTAAATCGTACCATTCGAGATTTATCTGTCAGTATCTCGAGATTTCTTCACATTCTCAAAATATTAATTTGTAAAAATTTCTGTACAGCTGATAATTAGTTTGCAACCCAAAATACAATAGAATACCTCTACAAATTTTCAGGCACATTGTCTTGAATATAAATCAGATTTGGGGAAACATTCAATCGAATAAAATTTATAAGAAAGAAATATATTTTGAGTTGTAAGTATTTATAAACATTACACAGCATGGGTGAATCAGATCATCTTGACGTAAAAATTTTCAGCCATGGTTTATGTATAATGCGACACCGGTGATGCCAATGCATGCCAATTGGCTCAGTGCCTTCTCGTCGTTTAAATTCTATATTTTTGTGGTTTGTATTCTTAATATTACGCTGCCTCCAATTATTTAACTAAGTGTACACGACGATACAAGGGAAAATTATACTGTAATTTTCCTTATGACTTTTACATCACAACCAATACGTTGAATGGAAGCTATATGCACGGAGTTGACTGTTCGAAATTTCATTGTATCGATTTAGTTAAAAACTTACTATTTAAAAGTAAATTTGAAGACGATATCTTTATCTACTTTGTATTTTATTAAATAGTCTTAAACGGAATAGCCTCTTAGGTTAAATTCAAAAGTAGCTTTAATTGATTTTAAATAAAAGTCAAGAAATTCAGCTTTCCATGGATAGTCTTCAAGTTTCAGTCGAGCCAAACGACATGTTAGAATTTAAGTACTTCATTCATTTGAAATTATATAACAAAAATCGGAACAAAATAATCGATTCTGATATTGCAAATAATATGCATACATAAAATTACTTATCCAAACTTATTCAGAATATATTCCAAAATCTAACGATAACAAAAGTTAATAAGAAAGTTACTAACTTAAAAAGTTTTGATTAGTTCGATTAAATATGGCATAAAATTAATATTACACAAATTATACGAAGAATTTAAGAAATTAAATTAACAATTGAAACTTTAATAAAATTTATATCATGGTCGGACATGTTTACTTAAATTTTGTGTCTCATAAATAAAACATTCAGGATGCCAATATATAACAGGAAGTTGCTTCTGTAAAGAAACCACATTTTGAGTGTATATTTTTAATGGTGGTGTAAAAAATGGGATGGATTTATCAATAACAAATAATCTCTCAAGCATGTTATGTTTTTTATGTTAATACAATATGAAATCCCTGTATGCGAATTCTATCCAGGCGGGACAGGTATGCTCAAACTACTACTACATGCAAGAAATACCTCTCTTGAATTTTGAACATTAAACTAGAAGTACACAAAAAAGAGATAATAAAAACGTTAAAATCGAATCAAATGAAACCTCAGTATTTTTGGGCTCATCAATATAATTAAATTATTAAATAGATAGAATGTTTTATAGAAATTCGCGGTTGACGAAGAAACAACCGCTTATGCCTAAATTGTAATGAATTTTAAAATACAATAACTCATGGACTATGTTCTCAACATTTCAATCAGAAAATTATGTTTATGTTGAGTTTTTCAATATTAAATTAGTTAAACAAAATAATTATAAATTCCCTTTAGTATTGCCTCAGAAATGCTTAATAAGTCGCTTTCGCTACATGAATGCGCTTTAGAAAACAATTTAAATCCATCATCCAAAATCACATTAAAATAAAAGTTAAGTAGGTACCCCAGTTGTGAAGTGACTTTTGGCAATGTGGAGGGCGCCAAAAAAAAAGGAAGACCTCGCACAAGATTGATCGATTATGTCAAAAATGATTACACACTTTTAAAAATTCAACGCTGGCGCCGCGTATCCTCTGGAGAAAGCTTGTCTAGGCAGCCTTAGCCTATAAGTTGTAGTGCTAACCAAGAATGAGAAGGTATCCCAGTTAACTCTGAACCAAACTGCAAATATATACGAAAACGAGACAGTAAGGAAATACTATCGCACATTTACTAACTTCTAAAAAAAATTATAATGGGAATACAATTAGAATTCTACAATGCATAGAACTTTATTTTCGCACTAGAATTCTTGCATCTGTTGTAAGTTTTATTTATTTATAAAATATTATTCATGTTTGTATAAATAAACTTCATCGACGATATTACCAGCTATCGTCATATAGATGGCCTCAATTCGTTCCCAAATAAAACTTCCACAAAGGGCATTAAATAACTGTATTTTATATTAATATAAATAGAAAGATGGAAGTATAAAATAAGGCGAGCTTACGACGTATGCGTGCCCATTAATCAAATATCTAGTAAGTTGTTCTAACTTGTTTTCATAAGTTTAATACTTTGTATTAATATGTATGATCCAATGGAAAAAGCATCATTTGCTCTATGGTGTTTATTTCTAAAAAGAATTAAAAATGGTAAAGTTTAAAACATACGTGTTTTTTTTATAAAATGTTTTTCATTCTCTTCTTGAATTTTGTTTTTAATTTACCTGAGAAATTTAATCCATTTAAATATATAAATCAGGAGCATAATTTCACGCTTTTTCTAATAATATATAGCTACAGCTTCCTTGATTTATTTTTGCTTATATTTAATTATATATTGTATATATGTGTATATATATATATATATATATATATATACATATATATTAAATTTTGCACAACATTTTTCAAACTGATTTCACTTTTCACTATTACCAAATTTATATGGACGAAAAAATATCTTCCCTTTAACCTCTATTGTAGTATGATTTGATTAAAGGACGATTCCAATTTTTAAAATTAAACAAATTTTGACATATGTGTCCTAATTATGCAGATTCTTTTTTTTTAATGGCAACACGACCAATATAAAGGAGTAATGATATTAAGTTACATCGGCAACGAAAGTTTCCAAAAAAACTCCTGCCGTATGTACATACGAGATCAACAGACAAATCCACATGTTCTTTTAATGATTTTTTTCTTTAAAATCTCATCTCTAACAATTTATTCATGGAAAATTTGACAAAAAAATATTTGACACAATATATTGGACAATTTTCGTGTTATTTGAAGCCTAAAGGCCAAAAATTATGTAAAACTTATATCTATAAATAAACCATACTTTTGCCTGCTACATAAACCTCATTTTTTACCATACCTAATTTATACGCATATCTGTATAATTAATGATTACATTAATACCAACTACATTAATACATGATTACATTAATACCAAATATAAAGCAATAACCCTTTTATCCGGCTTTCTCAGACGGATAACAATATAACTAACAGATATCGACTGTTACGCCAGCAGATATTATACGACATAAATTTGAATAAATATTTCATTGTCTTCCTAAAATAAAATCTCATTTATTTTACTCTTGATGAAAAACACTACAAGTTTTTTTTATAATTATTATATTTTTCTGCATCTGAAAATTGTTACTGATTGTAATATTTGTACTAGCATATTCATTATATTCATAAATTTCTTAGTGTCCCAAAAAAAAAGCTTTCTTGCAATTATAAATGTTCTATCTCTTGTATTATAACATCCAAAATTAATACTTTGCTTGAAGAACAGATACGGAAACACGTGCAGAAACAATATATGAGCAACGCAAACAATCACGGAAGCCATACAAGAGCAACATAATCAAGTGCAGAAACCACAAATAAATAAAGAAAAGAAACTTAAAAAAAACGTTTAATTTCTGGTATACAAATAAATGTTGCTTCAACCGATAAAATAAAATTGCATTAGTTAGTAACAGTTAATGAAAAAATCTCATTCTTGTTAAAAATCTTTACTGTTGAATATATTTGACGTTAATTTTGTGGAAATTCGTTATTCACAATTAAATGAAACTACGTGATGTAGTATTATTTCTACTTTCTTTAATTTCTTTACCACGACCTAGGCTTCGTTGGATTACAACATCTTTGCTAATAGCCTACTTGAAGATGTTGTAATACAACGAAACCTAGGTCGTAGTAAAGTAATTAAAGAAAAGAGAAATAATACTGCATCACGTAGTTTCATTTAATTATGAATAATCTTTATGTTTACTTTGATACCGGATAAATAATTTATATTTTCGAAGTGGTATATTGTTATATTAAAAAAAAGGTCAAAAACTTGAAAATAAGTAATTTAATATACACTTCACGAATTAAATCGAAAACGCTAAAAACGTGTGAAGAACTGTATAAAAATGAATACAATGAAACATATCATCTCATCTCATCCAAATTAATTGATTGTTTTCTGTTTTTTGTTACTAAATTGATTAATTTATTGCTCTAAATTATTATCTTCTGATTCATATCTTAATAAAATAAAGCCCTCTTTTTACGGTAACGAAGCAATTCTGATGCCATTTGTGGCTCATATATATTAAAAAGTGTCATACGTTACATACAATACTTTAAACCGAATTAAATACATTTCTTAACTGGATAAAATATTGCTGATGGACTTTCAATTATTTCTATATCCTTGTTTTCCAATTTGAATATTGAATGCTGACTGAAATCTCTAATAAATAGTTGCCTGTTAAAAGTTTTTCCATCTCAGAAAGTTTCGTGAAGGAAAAGAATTAAGTTGATAACTGAAAACACCACGATACCCTATTTTAAATGTGTCTGATTCAATCATTGTATTTATGATATTATAATTTTGTTTCTTTTATTTCGATATTATTATACATACGAACTTATTATTTTGCGGTAGAACATTCTCCTTGTATGATAAAACTGTAACTATTGATAAATGTAAATCTGGCTTACAAAAAATATAATAAAGTGATTTCTCTAAAAATACTTAGTAATGAAAAACTCGCCGTGTAACTATGATACTGAGAATAAAGAGAAAGAAAATACATGAAATTAAACTCATATGATATTTAATTTCACGTGACTTGTTGAAAAAAATTCAGTTTGAATCTAATACCGATTTGACAATTTTTTTAATTAAAAATGTAGATGAAAACACTACTTTATATGAAAAAAAAACCAAAGGACCTAAAGTGGATAAAAAGATTTGTAAATACAAACTTGATGCAACTCGTAACCAATAGTAAGAATCGAGTTACATAGCCTAATCTTACACAGAAACATTAAAAGTTTACTGTAGGATAAAAAGGAGTTTCAATACCTAATTCTGAAACAGAAAACTAAAAGCTAGTGCTGAGATGCTTATGGAATATAAAGACCGTTATTCATCAAGAGTTTCTTTGAGAGAGATTTGAGATTTACATCAACAATGAAATCGATTAGCTCATAACCTAAAAAATTTAAACGGCCGGGTTTATCTCTGCCCGTTAACGCTAAACCATATGCCGCAAAATGTACCTTCCAAAAATAACAGCAGTTGCTAGTGCATTCACTTTATTCACCCGACATTAATCTATCTGATTTTCACTTGCTTAGAACTCCCTGGAATTATTTACAAAACAAAAATGGTGACAGTTGGTGAAACTTTTAAAATTAAATTTGTTGCGATTTTTTTCAGTTAAGTCACCACATTTTTAAGTTGACAGAATATTGTCACTGACTGCCAGATGTCGACAAGTCATAAATAAATACAGGGCATTATATAGTTTGATTTCATTGTAACGTTTTGATGTTAAAACCATTATTTATATTTTTTTGATAGTAAATATAACCCATTCTTTTCGTCTTGACGCGACTGCTAAAACGAATTAAACAACTTAAAACATTTTCACACAAATTAACCCATTACAACAATATACTATTTCACATCGATAAACCATACGTAGAAATATCGCTATATAAAACTATTAGTTACTTCTAGAGCGTTAACTCCGTCGATAGTCCAAAGTAAATCAAGAGTCCTGCGGAAATGGGCGCTTAACTTGCCTAAGTTTCTACTTCGGATCCGCGATTCGTATTATTTTATACCTCCATTTAAAGTTCTTCGAAGATGTTATATAAGAAACTAGTGACACGGCCCGATTCCGTACGGATATGTCTTAGTAGAGACATAGATATTAATTAAAATATTTCTTTACGTATCACATTATGTACCTGTTTCTTAGCTACATAATGTGATACGTATAATTGGTCACACTTACGTTATTCTTAAAAATGAAAATATTAACATAAAACATTATATTTCACATATTACTATTACTTAATTGGTATGTGTACACGTTATCCCAAATAATTTGAAAATCTGTGCTGAAACGCACATTTTTTTTTTAATAATAATATATCGTTATTTTGCACGGGAGGACTCTTATCACGCGCAATCGTTAACTACATCTGACAATACTACAGCGATGTGTACGACCGATCGTGCTATGTCGATGTGCCGAGGGAAATGAGATTTTTTGCGATTTTATTAGTCCTACCCGAAAAACAAATTTGTATTTTCTAAACATACTGTCGTATATTTTGTGTAGAACTATTGAGATAAACAATTTTGTTATATATTGTTCTAACGGTTTACGCAGCGTACGTCAAGAAGTCTCCCGGATTGTTAATTTTTTCCTTAGTCTAATTAAAAAAAAGACATTCATAAATTTTACATTGCATCCTTTCTCGGGAATAAATATAGTCATTGGTGAAAACCGAAGGAAAACTTTTCAATAGTTACTGATATTACCCCGCGCAAATAAACTCAAAGATGCTGTTGGGGAAATTATTTTTGATGCGTAGTGATGGAGATTTTTTCAATATTTATCTCCTTTAAATATCAGAAGTGACACAAATATTTAAATAAACAAAGATTCATATTTAATTACGCAAAAATACACTGGAATTACTATAATAATTATAATTTTTTTGTAGACGATAAATTTCATTATCATGGTCTATATAAAAAATATATTTGAAGCAAACGATATCGCCGTATAATATTTTTACATCTCTCTAAGATTTTATACAGAGCAAGCCAAAAACGCTCTGAGGCACTACTTTTTTACGACTTTCTTGAGAAATATCATCAAAGATCGGTTAATTAATACTTCATTTCATCAATATCTAAACCTTCTTATGGAACCACTCTACCTATTGGTGGAAACCGATACGTTCATTAGTTTACATTTAGTTTGAATAAAATAATTTCAGTAGATAGCGCGCATAGACAATTCGACAGACAAATGCGGTGGAGGAATTTGTTTTATACCATACCTTGATATTTAAATGGTACTACGCAACTGTTTTTATTAAAGAACGACTGTTGATGTACTTGAATATGTGGTAAGCAAAATAAATTTTAAAGGGATAGAATGTAAGGGAGACCTGTAAATTGATTCTTCAGTTCATAGGATTATGATGTTTTAATTCATAGGATTATGATATTTTAACAGTTTCGATACTGCTTCTTCGTCATAATATTTTTATTCATCGTTACATAAATCTCACATTTTTGTTTTGAACGGGGAAAGTCAAATTATTTTGACTCAAAATCAAGACGAGACAAACAAGGGAAATATATTATGTAATACTTGTAACAATTAGGTTAAGGTTTGACATGAGGGGTATATCTAATTGTAAACATTTTATATAATACTCGCTGGTCCGACAGACGTTGTTCTGCTCTTTGAAACACAGCGCCGCCTATTGCGTCCAGATTTTATTACTTTCTTTTTTGGCACTAAGCGGACATATATTGTGAATATGAGTCGTTTTGGTCCATAAATAAAGAATTTGTTAATAACTTAAAAATAGCACTCCTATAAAATTATATCATAGCTATGAACCATCGTCTTGACAAAACTTATATATTGTATGAATATAACCTCAATCGATCAAGTCATACAAAAGTTAAAAGAAAAAAAAAGGACTAAAGTTACATGATCTCTAACAGACGCATCAACGATTATATATAAAGAGACAAATTAAAAGCTAGTCATTTTATTTCGACGAACTGAGTAAGATCGTCCCCAGATATCTTTATTCATCAATTCTTTTGGTTAAAAAGTCAGTAATACTTCATTAATGAACCTGAAAGCAATGTAATTTATTCCTAATGTCAGTTTTAATATACTAGCAAATATTGCACTGCACATATTAACATAACCATAATTTTGCTGAGAAGAATAAATAAAAACGGATTGCTTTTTTTCTAAGTTTATTTCGCATTAGTCAAATAATCATGTTAAAAATAAATATGAAACCCGGAACTTTTATTAAAAAGTTTTGAACCTTATACAAACACAGAATCGGCCATTAAAAGTTCACGAACGGTAGGAAGTCAAAGCACTTTTACAGACGGAAAACTCGAGTCAAAATATTCCGTTTGCTTACTTTTGGCAAAATTACGTGTGATACTTAAGTAGAAACTTAGTTATAGATTAAAAATTCACCTTATTTGAAACTTTCGAATTCGTTTTTATAATATAGAAAATCGCAGCTCACACAAAGAAAATATTTCTGTATTATCTGCAGTAATCACAAAAATGAACACATGTTTGAAATAATTTCTTTGAAATCAGTATAAAATTAGTGACTAAAGTGAATTTTGCAAAACCCCATCTTTTGAAATAGTCCTAATGAGATCCTTTCCACCAAAAATAATATACTCCATTATAATAAATGTATTGTGGTGGGATACGTTAGTTTCCAGTGAACTCAATTATCTTAGTACTTTCGTATTTAAAATAAAATTTGTGTTTACATTGTCTTAGCAATAAAATAATATGATATCGAAATATTTGAGTTTATTAGACTCGTTGAAATTAATAACGATAGATTACAAAACGGAATCCCCTTGTTTAAATAAAAACGATACTCATTAGCACATTAAACTCTTTCACGAAAACTATAGTAATATAATTTTAATATATTTAGTTACTCGGAAATCAAAGCATTTTTAATGTAAATGGAAACAATAAAATATAAACATACAAGCATTCTGTCAATAATATACCCACAATTTTCTTTTTTTCATTCGGCGAATCTTTTAAATTTAATTGAACATTGGAAACAATTTTTTTTTCGAATTTCAATTATTACTTTAGCTCTGAAAATTTGCTCTTCTCTACTTTAGTACCATGTTAATTAAATTTTATCCGAATAGGAAAATTATTCATTTATACTCAAACGATAGATTCTTTTTCACAAATTTGGAAAATTATTCTTAACTAACAAATAAGGTAATTAGGGCAATGAAAAGCGTCTAAGAGTTTTGTGCAGAGAGTATATTTGAGAACAATGAAAATTCTTAATGGGAAAACAAAATCAAATAATATTTTCTTGCTGTTACTTTTGGAAAACGTTGCATTCTGAATTTTGGGATAATTTGATTACTATTCATTTTGATTAAAAATGCAGAAATATCATTCAAGAAATACATGTACAAATTGAGTTCATACTAGTATACAACAATTTTATTTCAATTGATTCGGTAATGTCATTAAAACACGATTCAAAATTTATATGAATATCGAGCTAAAATTCTGTTCAAACCCCCATTAATGGCTTTTAATGCACGGCAGGCAGATAAAAAATTAAATCAGCGATATGAAAAGAATATTAAATCCAAAATAATTTTGTTAATTACATAATAACTAAAAAAAGATAGCACTGAGAAATAAATAAAAAATGAAGGAAAATGGAAGAAATTAAAAAAAGAAAGAAAAACAAATTATTTAAACATCGTCTTTATAATTAACATTGACATAGTAATTTTTACCATCATTATATTAAGTATCAAGTTTGGTGCAGATATAGTGTCATTATTTCTCAAAAATATTTATAGAAAATTCCACACAGATAGAAGAATACCACGATTCTTAAATATAAGTCACAAAACTCGCGTGGCCTGAAACAACAACCACAGCTCCGTATTAACTCATCAGACAAGAATTACGAACACATTCGTCGAGAAAACTGATAAAGTACTTATTCGCTACAGAAGTTATTATGTAGGGTTGAACTAGTTACTTTTAGGGTATTAGTTCCGTCGACCGACCACCGTAAATCAGGATGGCACGGCGAAAAAGGGTGCGTTTGCGTCCTGTACTCGCCTTGTTTTCCGCTTCCGATGCCCGATTTATATTTGACTAAAGACCTACTGTATAATGCCTTTGTAGATATTATAATCAGAAAATTGAAAGTGTAAAACTGTGTGCTATAAAAAAAGAAGGATGAAATAATTTAAACGTGCTAGATTTTATGTGCGATGTTACATGTTTAGTGGTAACGTAGCAGATAAATAGTATTCATGAATAAAGATTTAAAAATTAGATCTTAATATAAGACTATTTTAAGAAACTTTATTTATATCAGTTTCTGTAGTTATAAAGAATATCAATTTATGGTTATTTTGCCCCTAAATCTATATTTAATAAAAAGGGTCTATCGCATACCTGCATATGCTCGATCAGTAATTCTACCAATATTATTTAATATACGATTTGCAATAATTAAATTGTTTTTATTTAGAACTTGTGTCCGAATATTACCCATAGAAATTTGTTCTATATTTAAATAGTCCATAGATATTAAGTTTCAAATCGTATCAATCGTAAAGTGTTCGATGTGTATAGCCACTTTCGTGTTCTATTTTGTTTCTATTTGCTATTAAAACCGTGTTGATCTTTATTTACTCAAGAAATACCTGTAGAAAGGTGACTATGAATTTATTATAAGGTTCATGATCAGTTGCAATCCCTTAGTCATAATTTTGGTTTCGTGATTGATAGCTTGGTAAAATTTATTTTTTTTTGTTGATGCGTGACTGATTTTCCTAACACTTAAGCAACATTAAAACTTAATTTTTAGCTGTATATATATATTTTTTTTAAATTGAGGATTTACACAAAGGTATTTTAAAATTTCACAATAGCAATCACAATCTGGTGTTTTAAAATTTAACAATTCACTTTTTCACAATACGCCCAAAATATGAAATATATAATATGATATATGACATGATGTAATATATATAACATGATGTAAAAATTTAAATACAGTGATAACGACGAACTAAAAGTAGCCGCACTGGCCTGTTTTTCCTTTCAATTTAATGGCATTAATCTCTTGGTTTATAGACATTAAACGCGTTTTGCACGCTTTGTTTTGTTTTTGTTTTTGCTACAGGGCGAGAAGCGATGCCCTGCACTGTTTTGTGAAAAAAGGTAAAAACTAATGAAAATCAGTCGTAAGGTATCAAAAGTTAAACAATTTAAATAGACCGAATGCTCGTCAAATAACACTATTTGGTGATTAAACAAAATATACAACCCTTCTGTTATTAATAAATATTTTACACACAAACTCGTCTAAACTTTTATCTCAAATAAAACTTACAAAAATAGCAATCCTATCCACATATATCTCAAAATTGTATATTTGTGGTGGATCAGAAATATTTAGATAATTATACAAAATAAACTATTAAGTAAATATTCTATAAATACATGAATATACGCCTTTATACAGTTTTAACGACAAAATATCTAAAGCACTTATAAATTCATTTTTTTTACCAAATAAAGCATGTTTCATTAAATTTGTAATTTTTTTCTTTTTAAATGTTAATTATACAATTTATTAAAAAACTAATGTCAAGTTTAAATAAATGGTAAATACAAATACCCACCAAAAATATTAAAAGTTTAAAATTAATAATGATTAGTACTTTCATTAAAAAATTATTAATTTTAAGCAAACTAACGTAAATACTACAGAGTAAATATGAAACAATGCAAATCATAACCTATATATTTAGTAAAAATTATGACTAAACATAAGTAAAATTAGTAAGAGGTTAAAAAATTTTGGAAAGATTTTACTTATCAAGTTTTACTTGCGTACCAAATTAGTAGTTAAACAACTATTAAAAAACTAATATTCCAATAACGTCATTGTAAAAAACAAAGAAAAAAGGCTGTTTAAAGTTCATTTATTTTAAACCTAAAGCCAAGCAAATAAATTACTTTGTCTAAAAGAGGCAAAGAAAATTTATTTATTTCTCTAATGTTATGTATCTAATTTATACATATGGCGTATTAATTGCAACGAGAGCAATCTCTTACACCATAATATCAGTTCAGCCTCGTTCAACGAACGGCCGGGAATTGAACCCCGGTGCCCGGGTGCCGCATCATCAAAGGCCCTATGCCTTGTCATCAACCCAACACACCACAGCGACGACAAATATGAAAATATGGAACATTCGGAGATGTAAAACGTTTTAAGGAATTTATCATGTCAAAATGTACCATTACTTTATTAATTTTTAACTTTATTTATTTTTAAAATAAATAACCAACATTTTTTTCAAAATAAAATTTATATACATTAAGAGGCACTCTAAAGGGACATTACAAAATCAATCGCCAACATATTTAAGCAAAAATTAAATATTAATTAATAAAAAAAAATAATAAAAAAAGTGCAAACAATTATAATAGAGATTTAAACATATACTTCTTTTCATATTATACTAGAATTGATCATATTGTTAAATAACTAACGAATTCATGTAATGATTCACTTTATTTTAATAATATTGAATGAAATCTATGGCATATATACAAAATGGACTAAGTGAATAAACTTATATTTGTATAATTTATTTCTAATAATAAGAACTTAAGATATATTTAAAAGAAAAGAACGATATAATGGAAAACCTATCACATAAAACACCCACCAAATTTTTATTTTCCTACAAAAAACAGAACCATCGAATTGAAAATTAAAATAAGATCATTAGTTTAAAATTTCTTAAATTAAAATATATTCATTGAACTAACCAATTAGCAATCAAGCACAGTTAAAATTTGTGATGTAAATTATGATGCGGCAAAACTAAAGTTTTGCCGCATCATAATTTATGCATGTCTTATAACATTTCTGACAGTTATGTGATGGTATAACGTAACCGTATAAACGATAAGACTCAAATCCAATCGAAAAGTCACTTGTAATTTCTCACTTATAATGACATTAAAAGCGCGAATACGGACATGCGAATATACCTAAATTGTCCAAAGGTGTAGCATGATGAACATAGTGAAAATGCCACCGACAGATATTTCAAATGATTTTGCATTGCTGCCAGGTCGAATTATGACAATATAATATATATATATATATATATATGTATATATATATATATATATGTACATATGTATATATATATATATATATATATATATATATATATATATATATATATATGTATATATATAGTTTGAGATATATATAAAACAACCTTTTCTCGCATAAACTATATCAGGTTTCTTGAATTTTTTATGGCCTTTTATTCATATTGGTGGTGTTTGAATTCGTTACTTTAATGACTTTATTTGTCTGATAAAGAAGATTAAATTTTAGGGTCCAAAACTATAGATAAATTTTTTGACGAATAATTCCAAATTTTATAGGTAAACAATTTAAAATTTATTACGTTAAAGGGTAAAGGAAAATCGTCACCTTTCTTTTTTAATGAATGTAAATGGAAAATGCTACTAAGGACTTCGCCTTTTCAGAAAATATTTCAAATTTACGATTTCCTTTAAACTATATCATTCAATACTAGCTACAAGTATCCCGAGTTCCATATTCTCAAAATAGGACATTAACTTTTGGGAAAGTATGTAAAGGTGACATTAGGTTTCAAAAATACCTCTATATAATAGAATACCTCTATAAATTTTCAAAATGATTATATCCAATTAAAATCAGATTTGAGAAAAGATTCAGTTGAATAAGATTTAGAAGAATGAAATATATTTTGAATTATAAATATTTACCATGGATGAATCAGATTCCCTCGACGTACAAATTTTCAGCCATGGTTTATATATAAGGCGACACCAGCGATACCAATGCATGCCAATTGGCTCAGTGCCTTCTCGTCGTTTAACATTCTATACTTCTGTGGTTTGCGTTCTTAATACTACACTGCCTCCAATTATTTAACGAAGTGTGCACGATACAAGTATACTGCAATTTTCCTTGTGACTATTATGTTAAAACCAAAACGTTAAATTAAAACCATGTGAACGGAATTGACTCTTCAAAATGTCATTGTATGGATTTAGTTAAAAATTTAGTATTAAGAATTAAATTTGAAGACAATATTTTTATTCACTATGGGTATTGTGTATATTATGAAATAGTATTTGTATAGAATAATGTCTTAGATTATACTCAAAAGAAACTTAATTTGACCTATAAAGAAAGGTCGGTAACTCCAGTTTCCATGGATCGTTTGTAAGTTTCAGCCTCATCGAGCGAAACATTAGAATTTAAATACCTCATTCAGTCGAAATTATACTTAAAAATAATGTGAACAAAATACTTTCTACTGATAATGCAAATAATAAACATTCATAATATTTCCGTGTTCCTCAAACTTATTCAGCATACTTTCAAAAATCTAAACATAACGAAAGTTAATACCTTAAGAAATTTTCATTCGATTAATTGGATATTCCAAAAAATAATACAATCATACATAAATCATCATTACATAATCATTAAAGAAATTACATTAACAATTGAAATTTTAATAAAATTCATATCGCGATCACACATGTCAAGTAAATAATCTTGGTCATGCATAATATATCTGCTTAAATTTTGTGTCTCATAAATAAAAAATTTAGGACGTTGAGATATAATACGAAGTTGCTAATACGAAAAAACCACATTTTAAATTTATAATTTTAACGACGCCATAAAGAAATGAGATGGAGCTTACCAATAATTAATAATCTGTCAAGCATGTCATAGTTTTTACGCTGACACAATTATGAAATCCCATGGATGCGAATTATACCCGGGATGAACAATTTTTTTTTAACAAATTATATAATGTTGGAAAAAATACATCCAAAAAAATTAATTGACGGTCTATATTTTATTCATGTGTCAATCAAACTACATATACGAGAAGTACCTCTATTGATGCGAAGGATGGATTAATGTGAAATGGTTCAGATCCTTGTACTTTCGATAATGAAATTATAGAGAGGTACTTGCAATTAAAAAATCAATGGAAATATAACATTTGTTAATTAGCTGTCTAGTATTTCGTTTCCTTAATTTTGTATTAACAACGACGACATTAACGCATGTCCGATGTTAATGATATTGTCGAGAGAACGTCACCACAAACTAGGATTTTTTAAAAACAAACACAATATTTTGAAGTAATTAGTGGTACGTAAAAGAGACATAATAAAAAATTTTAAGATAAAACCAAATAAAACGTCAATATTGTGAACTCATCAACATAATCATTGAATGGATAAACATTTTAAAGGAATTCTCAACTAACAAGGACACAGTAACGATGATTAAGCCGCACATATAATTAATTCCAAAATACAAAAACACTGAACTGTTTTCCTTACAAAGATCAAGAGGTTATACTTGTGTCAATTTGTATAATCAATTGAAAATTAAAATTAGTTAAACTATGTTTTTGTAATTAAAAATACTTACGAAGTCACCTTTAGTGATGAGTACCTTTAGTAATGAAGTCACCTTTAGTAATGCTTAATAATGCAATATTAATGCTCTTTAGAAAGCAATTTATTAAATCCATCATCTAGAATAAAAGTTAAGTTGGCACCCAAGTTAATTCTGAACTAAACAGCAAATAAATATGGAAACGAAATAGTACGGAAATGTGTCACCACCGCACATTTAGTAACATTAAAGTTCAATTGTAATAAATTTCAACTTCACATGCTCGCAGCGCGTAATATGGTAATTTAGACCGACTTAAGAAAATCAGAGTGAATTGATAATAGGTTCATATATGGCGACATCTGAGCGAAGCATCCTTGTTTCAAAGTTTCCAAGCCAAATTCAGTGGAGTGTCATTGTGGGCGCCATGGAACATTACATTCACGAAAATTTTAGCTTAGCTTAATTTCGAAAACATTTCACGGTATGATAAATACACATTCAGTTCTCAAAAAATATTACAGTTTGTATATATATTTGTATTCTTCATAAATTCTACATTCTTTTATTCATCCAATCACTTAGGTCAGCTTTATATGTTTTCATAGTCTGAAATGTATGTTTCTCATATTTAAAACCTATAATCATTCCATTTACCTTTTTCATAATGGTCCAGTCATTAAGTTATAAATAAAAGCTGCTTATAGGAAAACAGCAGACTCGGAAATAATTTTTGTCATTCATAGTACCTACTCAAGAAAAAACAAACTAACAAAATTAAAACACGATGACATAATTGATTGGACTCGGCATCGGATCTTCAAGAAAAACGGCAACAATATCTAAATATTAACACTCAATTTTTCTAGCTTAATAAAGCAAAAAGCTTATTAAAGTTACATTTACACCATGCGGTCGGAAAGGGGCAAAAGAGCTATGTAGTCTCAGTCTTCAACACTCTTACGCTATAAACTATTTACAACTCGACATAATACAATTTAAGCGAAACATATATAATATCAGTGCTTATACATGAGGAACATTAATATATCAATACAAAATGTTGACGAGCTGCAGAAATAGGTATTGAAATCCCTTATAAACAACGAAAACAGGTAACCATACACGAGCAAAGGAAACAACTACGAAACGGACACCAAGCATAACCAACGAAAATAGGTTCAAAAACCATACATAGGTAAGGGTAACATGTGCCAAAACATACATCATCAAAGGAATCAAGTACGAAAACCAAACATGAACAACAAAATCAAGTAATGCTACACATGAGTAATAAAGACTAATAATGGAAACCATACATGAGCAACGGAAACAAGTATGGAAACCATACATAAGCAACAGAATAAATACAGAACACGTATGAGTAACCGAAAATATTTAAAGAAATCATACATGGGCAATGGAAAGTGGAATAGAAATCACATGTGGATAACGGAAACCAGTACGGAAAATCAAATATGATCTACAAAAACAAGTAACGGAAGTAGAATAACATTTTTGTTTATTTCTTTCATATGCTGGTCTAATGCAACTTTACAAATATAAAATATTGCATTCAGTCGGTACATCTATTCAATAGTAATACTTTATGAAGCTTTAAGTCTGTATAACAGATGGGAAAATGTATAAAAATTGGCTTACAGATAGAACAGCATATGAGAAAAAGTGCAAAATGTAAAATAAAAAATTAAATAAAAATGTTTATTTAGTTTTTTATTTTATTAATATGATTATAGTGATAAAAATAACATCGACACCAACAAAAAATATTATTAATATGAAATCAATATTTTTAAACTAGTGACTTCCTTCAACTATGTACATGTAAAATGTTCACAGTTTTCACTTTGCTTTTCCCTTAAAGAAATTAATTGACAGTTCCTTGTTTTTTTTATTAATGATTAATTAATGATTAATTTATTGATCAAAATACTTATTTTCTATTTCACCTTTCAATAAAACAAATTCCATCACTAACAAAGCATTTAAGACTTATATATTTTAAAAAGTTTATTGTTATGTACAAAACTTTAAACCAAAGGAAATAAATATATTTCTTGACTTAAAACATTAGGGATCCATCCAATTTAAACTTTTTCTTAATTCTTGTTTTCCAATTTGAAAGCGGATTAATGACGGAAGTCTCCGAGAAATAGGTGCCCTTTAATTAAAGTTTAACTGTTCCAGGAATTTTTTTTATAAAATACTTCTTATGATGCCTAAAAATACCACAACAACCTTTTTAAAATGTGTCTCCGTTATTATATTTATGACTTTCAAAATGGTTCTTTTTTATTTTTATATTATGAAAAATTTAAACTTATTTATTACTATATTTGTAACTTATATCGTAATAAAACATTCTCCATTTATTTTAAATATTTACTAAACTTCTTATAATTAAATTCTTATAATCAAATATCGACACAGACACTTCCTATTCTTCTAATTCTTATTTTGTTTTTATTTAAATTAAATATTAATTTATTATAATACTTATTATATAACGTTATAATTATTCCAAAAGTATGAAATATATGTAACAATAACAATATTCGTATGTAGCAGAGCAACTACTATCATCTATTTGTAGTTTGTAGAATAAGAAGACGAATTATAATATTATGATAGACATTAGGTAGAAGTTAATTTATAAGCCGATAATTCCATCGACCGCCCGCCATAAATCAAGACCGCGGCGGATGGGGATGCGCACACATTTAAAACTCGCTTTACTTCCCATGTCCGATGCGCTATTTGTATTCGCTTTAACTACTAACTTTTTAAATGTTTTTTAGACGTTTAATATGAAATATTTAAATTAAACAGTGAAACTGTAAAACTGTGAAACTATAAAACTGTGAAATGTAAAACTGTGAGCCGTTAAAAATACACACACACGCACGCACGCACGCAATTACAAAAATAGAAAACAGGGCCGAGTTTACCTTTTCCATATAACGCTACAGTACATATCGCAAAATATACTCGTCGAAAATTGTACGAGTTCTTAGCACATTCACTTTATTCACCTAACATTACGCCATCTAGTTATCGCTTGTTTAAAAGTCTAAGGCACTAAATTTTTAATTTTTGACAATTCATAAATAAAGACAGTGGGTCACATAGTTTAGTTTATATTCTAAAATACATTTTTCAGAACAAGTTAGTATTGATAACCTATCACCCAACTTTAAATATAAATTTCATTAACAATACATTGACTTACTTCTGGTATAACTCCTCGTTTTCTACTTGGCGCGTTCTGCTGAAACGTAGTATGTGAAATTGAACAACACAAAACGATACCGAATTAATCAACTTGAGCCATTTTCATACATTCTAAGCCATTAGAGCAATGAACTATTTCACCAACAACTACGATAAATTATTTAATACGTACAAAGGCCGTATCTGGGATACCTAACTACTTCTAGGGCATTAATTTCGTCGACCGCCCGACGTAAATCAGAAATGTGGCAGAAGTAGGTGTCCGACTCGCCCAAATTCCCACTTCCGATTCACGGTTTATATTATCCTACACAGCAATTTAACATTCTTTGAAGATGTTACCCTTAAAACTTGCGGCACAGCCCGGCTTCACACGGGTGTCCATTAAAGTAGATAATGATTAAAATATTTCTTTAACCATGATATTAAATACTTTTATCCAGTGACAGAAAAAAAATGCCCGAGTGCATCATCACGGGGTTTCGACCTTCTGATCGTATTGATTCAACTCCCAGTTGACCCAGCATGTGACACTGAGTCCACCCGCCCAACCACAGCCTAGTTAGGCCCGGCCTAAGACCCTATTAAGATTACGCTTAGATATTACGCGTAATACCTATAATTGACTATACTTACGGATATCTTGAAAATGAAAATCTTAACCAAACCAATTATTTTATACACATTATTAATACTTAATTTATATTTATACAAATTATGAACACTTAATTTGAGCAACTGCGTTGAACAGCCCTCTTTTTATCTTCTGTTAACACGTATTCGTTAACTGCGGTAGAAAATAATAGAGTGACAAATATAACCGACTATCCTACATTAGGGGAAATCATTCTTAGGAACACAAGAGGCAGCGACGCAATTCTGTTACGTTTACTCAAAAACAACTCTTGTAAAGTCTAAACGATGCATGAAAGGATGGCCCTGCCAAATACGAAAAGAAAAGCATTTTTCATGCTTAAACCATTTTTTTTATTATTTAAGAGCATTCAGTTACGATCTGGTATTCAATAGTTTGTTAGTTAATTTTAATAGACAATCATATACTATCGCAGATTATCCCATAGCAATATATTAATAGTTAATATTGCCGATTTCGCATAAATTAATGTTTTTCGCCAATATTATTCCTACTTTTAAAAATAAATTTGGATATTTGTACTTAAAATGTACTTAATAAAATATAAATAAATATTTTTCATAAATTAAAAAGATTCATCACGTCGAAATGAGGATATTCTTCATATAGAACAAATAAGCCAATTATAGCAATAAAACTCATCTAAAGGTTTTGTGCAGAGAATAAATTTAAGAGCAGTGAAATTCCTTGATGGAAAAACAATACCAGGTAATATTTTCATCTTGTTACTTATCTAAACATTTTCAAAACTAACACCGTTACAGCGGGATTTTCAGAGCTAAAATTTTACGATCATTTCAATTTCGTGGCAATTATGCGTGAAAAAGTATCATTGAAGCCAACACACGTTAAAATTTGTTTCGTAAAACACGATAAAAATTTGGTATGAAAATGGAAAGAAAGTCGTATTCAAGACTTCATCCCTTTCATCGCGACATCAATCACACGACAGGCAGATAAAATCATTAAAAAATTAAGTCCAAAATGTTCATTGATAAAAACCATCGAAAAAATTAATAAAAAAAAGATAATCCCTTAAACATCCATTTTATACATAATATTGAAAAAGAAAATTTTTACCAAAATTATTGTGTCAAGTTTAGTACGGAAATAGAGCCATTATTTCTCTAAAACTATTCACATATATACGAAAATTTTAATTCCCACAACTCTTAGTAACAAACTCCCTTGGCCTAAAACAACAACCACCGCCTTATGTTAACTCATCACGTAAGAATTACACGTTCGGTGACAAAATTGATAAAGTACTTATTCGGTACAGAAGTTATTATATAGGGTAGAACAAGGTTACTTTGGAAATGTTAATTCCGTCGACCGCCCACCGTAAATCAGGGTGGCATGGCGGAAAAGGGCGCGCTTACGTCCTGTACTCGCTTCGTATTCCACTTCCGGTGCACGGTTTATTTTTGCCTAAAGACCTTCTGCCTAATGGCCTTTGTGGATATTATGTTTGAAAAATTAAAAGTAAGAACAAAAGAAAAGAGGAAAATTAATTAGATAGTTTAATAGATTAAAAAAATATGTCAATTTGCATAAAATAATATAAAAATTTAAAAATAGGTTTGTTATTTTCTTAATTATATGCACTAGAGAATTGTAAGAAGTTTTTTGAAACGAATTCACTAATACCTAAATACGTTTAGTGGTAACATCGCATATGAAATATATTCGTTTAAAAAAAGTTTAAAAAAATTTTTTCAGAAATTTTATTTACCTCCTTTTCGTGTCACTCTGAAAAATGGTAATTTTTCATTATATTTCTTTTAAATTTATGTTTCATATGGAGGATTCATAGCCAATAAATAATATCTATATAAGTACTTCCACTAAGACCATCTAATACACAATTTACTTTAACTCTATTTTCTGTTAGATAAAAATTGTTTCTGATTATTCGTCACAGAAAATGGTTCTGTATATAAGAAAATGGTTCTGTATGTAAGAGCTAATGGATATTGTCATATTGTACCTTCGTGTACAACATTATATTCCTGTATGATGTCACTTTTAATTTCAAAGTTTATTTCTATTTACCACTGGACCAGTGACTATACCGAAATTTGTCATTTAATCGTTTTTTAAATATAGCTGTGAATTTATCAGAAAGTTCACGATCTGTTGAAAAATGTTGATATAATGTTAGTACCTCGATTGACAGCTTGGTAATATCGTTTTACATTTTAAACGCGTAACAGATTTACCTAACCTTTACATATATACCGATATATTTCAAATTAATTTTCATTACTGAGCAGCATTAGATCTAAAAATGTGACGTCATGTATTTTTTATTAAATTAAATATTACACAGAAAATTTAGCTGCATATATTTTTGTATTACATTACTTAATATACTGAAGTTAACTTGATTAAAGTTAACTTAGTTGATTTGTGTCGCTTGTATGATATATATGACGCACCGATGCCATAAATGTCACTTGAAAATAATACAAGAAGAAAATAAATATAAATACAGTCATAGTCGCGAGCTAAAAACGGCTGCACCGCCCGGCACTTTCCATCGATTTAATATAATAATAAATATATCTGCATAAAAACCTTCGTTTGTGAAGCTAAAAGTTTTACGCGACTGCACGAACATTCCAATGAACTCATTGTAAATAAAGATAGAATAAAAATAGGTTAAGATTCATTTATTTTAAAACTAAATCAGTGAAACACTTTGTCCAAAAGAAGCAACTTAAAGCAAACCAGAGATTTGTAATTGCTAATAGGAGCAAATATTATTTTAATAATAACTTACTAGCAATCACGCAATGCGCTCCTGTAAAAATCTGTCCTTAAAGAATCTGTCTTGCAAAAATATGTTTGAAAAGAAATTATAAACAGGTTTTTAAAAATAAAACTTACTTCCCTACTTATATATCCTAATAATAAAATAACCAACATACTTATTTATATTATTAGAATTACAAAAAAAGTGCAAACTGTAAAAAAAGAGATTTAAAAATATTTTTATTTTGGCTAACTGATTACATATCTAATGAATTCAGGACAAGCTTCGCTGTATTTTATTAATTTTAAATGAAATCTATAATTTTTTACATTTAGGGACAAAAAAAACTAACTAAACAGACTAATATTTTTGTATTTTTTCGGAGAAAAAGAATGTACGACATGTTCAAAATAAAAAAACGGTCCAATGAGACCTATCTCACAAAACTTCCAGCAAATTGAAATTGACCACACGTAACATAGTCGTCAAGATGAAAAGTTGAATAAATAATTTATTAAAAGTTGAAAACAAATAATTTCTTAAAACCAAAGTCACAGCTTTTATAATTACAATTAATCTATTGAATTAACCAGCTAATAATTAAATACCCCTAAAAGTTACTCTTAAAAATAATGCTATTGCCAAAATCAATACCCCAGTCTGAAAATAACGCCAACATAATTGTGGTAATGACACGGAACTAATCGAAAAATCACTTCAAGTATATAAGACTTCAAAAACCTACGTACACACGAACGTATGAACATACATAAATTGTGAAATGTTCTTGCATGCCGAACGTAGCGAAATCGGTCCTAGAGAAATTTTCAAATTGTTGTTTATAGCTGCAATATCGTCTTATGACAAGACAATACATATAGTTTCTAGACTTAAAACCAATATTAAGTTAATTACAAAAAAGTACAATAATGAAGTTATTGTTGAAATTCTTTCCACAGAAAAATAATTTAAGTTAGATTTTTGAAACAAACATTTTAAGTTAGGAAATACTTTAAAAATATAACGTTTTTATAATTTTTATGTTCTGAATAACAATACAAATTAACAAATAATGTTATAAATAGCAATACACATGTTTGGTGTATATTTTTATACGATTCTTCTAAAAAGGCAACCGAAACGAAAGCCTATAATACCGCAGTTGATAATTGCTTTTTTTACTTAACAAAAATTAGGGCAACACTTCGAAAAAGATAAAAACTTATAGTCACATCGAAAAAAAGATAAAACTTATACTCATGGCACCTGTTATCACTAGAAGTAGTTGTACCACAGCCCACCTACTATTATTCTTATCAATGAATTTGGTTCTTTGTTTTTTATTCATTGTTATTTTAGGGCATATTTATTGCCTTTTGGGTAATATTAAAATTTCAATAAATTATGAACAGACGTCTAAAGTTACCATGTTGATAATTGTAAAAGTTATGCAATGAAACATTCTATTCTATAAAACATTCCCAAAAATAAAATGGTCGGTTCGTGCCCAGAAAATGGTTCGACTATACCTTCAAAAACGCACTTTGAAGAAAAATGTTAAAAGTACCGATTAAATGGTATAATAGAAATATATATATGGAGAGCTTCTAAATCTACAATACATTAAAAATTAAATGAATTGATTATATTTATTTAAGAAAACTTATTGTAGAATATATTAGTAGACAAAAAGTAGACAAGAAAATTTTGGTCAGGAAAATATAAATATTTAATCATTCATGTTGTATTCTCATGTTTAAGGTAACAATACCTCTCATTTTCTATTTCACTGACGTAATCTCGTCCCGAAAAATTCCAAGCTTTTACAAAACAAAAAAAAAGCGACAAAGATAAATATTAAATATCTTTCCTCCTTGTATTTCGTTGAAGAAATCCTTGAGCCAATGTCAATGACAAATATGATTGAATTGTAAGTTAAAGCTTTTATGAGACTCGATTCTTAATTAAACCTCTTCAAAATATTATTAACATTCAGCATTGTTTGAATTTCCCTTTAATAACTTTAGTTATCTGAAAAGGAAAATTAAATTTTAATATTTAATTCTGATAAATTTTATAACGAACGTTTTCAACTTTTGTTGGTAACCAAATTATAATTTATTACATTAATGGGGTGAAGAAAATTATCGTCGGTCTTCTTTAATGTAAATAAATAAAATATTGATTTATTTAGAAAAATATTTTAAATTTTCCATTTCCATTAATTCAAGATTAGCTGTAAGTATCTCATGATTGCTTCCCATTATACAAGTACAACATTAGTAATAATAAGTACGATATTAGCAATAAGGTTTAGAAATATCTATATTGCTGATATCTAGTTTAAAATCGAATACAGGACAGTACAACTCTACAAATTTTCAGTCCAATTATCTTCAATACAAACCGAATTTAAGGAAAGACTAATTTCAATACGAATATAAGAAAGAAATATATTTTTAATTGTAAACATTCATTAAACGTAATAAGGCATTGATGAATCAGGTTCTGTCGACATACAAATTTTAAGGTAAAGTTTACGCATAAAACGACCATGGCGATGCACGTACTTATCAATTGGCGCGGTACTTTCCAGTCGGTTAACATTTTATTCTTTTGTGGGGTTAAATAATGAAGCTCTAGCCGAAAATATTTAAAAAAATGTATACGCAATTAAATGAAACTACGTGATGTAGTATTATTTCTACTTTCTTTAAGTTCTTTACCACGACCTAGGTTTCGTTGTATTACAACGTCTTCAGGTGAGCTATTAGCAAAGCTCAGATAGACAATGTTTGCTAATATCCCACCTGAAGATGTAATACAACGAAACTTAAGTCGTGGTAAAGAACTTAAAGAAAGTAGAAATAATACTACACCACGTAGTTTCATTTAATTGTGAATAATGAATTTCTACAAAATTAACACCAAATATATTCAATATATAAAATAAACTTTTTAAAAATAGTTTTTACAATAACTGATTCAAATTCAAATATAAGGCAATGGCCCTTTCATCCAGCTTCCCCGACTGAAAATAATATAATGAAGAAATATTTGCGGTTACGCCAGCCGATATTATTCGAAATATATTTGCTTAAACATCTTGTTTTCCTATTTAAAAAAAAATTATTTACATTTGTTTCATGTTGCTCATGGTGATAATTAATACTCGTTGCAACCTTTGTCTCTACCGTATTCATTATATTTACAATTTTCTTTCCATCTACAAAAAATCTGACCCTTTTTAATTAAACATATTTTAAATCTTGTATTATAACATTAATAACTCAATGCTATAAACTTAAAATAAAAACAGGTATGGAAAGCATACATGAACAACGAAAAGGAATAGGAAAACTGTATATATGCATCGGAAACAAGTAGAAAAATCATACATAAGCAACGGAAACAAGAACGAAAACCATATATAGGCAACGGATATAAATACGAAAACTATAAATGGGGAATATAAATAAGTGCGGAAACAACATATTAGCAAAGAAACTAATACGGAAACCATATATGAGTAACAGAAACAAGTACGGAAAACATATGTGAACAACAGAAACAAGTACAGAACCTGCACAAGAATAAAGAAAACAAATATGGAAACCAAACAGAAACGAGGACAGAAACCATACATGAACAACAGAATCAAATACTGAAACACCATGAGTAAGAGAAACGAATTCGAAAAACATACAATGCAAGCAAGCATAGAAATCATACTTTTGCAATGGAAATAAGTACGGAAAACTACACATGAGTAACAGAAAGGAGTACAGGTTAAAACAAAATTTTTAGTCTTTTTTACATATCTGGGTAATCTTCTAATGCATCTCTACAATAGTGCATTCAATCGGTGCATCCATTCAATAGTAATACTTGATGAAAGAAATAGATATTTGAAAGTTTCAATTTGGTGTAATAGACAGAAAAGGGTACTAATATTGGTTTGTTTCGAGGATGAATGACGTAAAGATAGAAACTTTAAAATAAATTTATTCTTGTTTCTTATAATGTAAATCCTGATATTTAAGTTAATTAATAAGTAGACTTGATAAATGAATTTGTATGAGGGTCTCCAATATTCTTTCGACAGACTAATAATTTCTAATATAATTTAGCAAATTAATATCGTATCATCTTTTGATTAGGACTTAATAAAAAATCTCCTTCTTGTTAAAAACCTTTATACATTTAGATTGATTGAACTAGTATTTTGTAACATTAAAAATAAAATACTAAAACTTGAAAACACATAAATATATAAAGATTATAAAGAATATGTGTTAAAATCTTATATATTGATTAAAAATTGTTTTTTTTAAACAAACTTACTTTACCCTCATTAAAATTAAGCGACTACTTTCTACTTTTTTTTGCTAAATTAATGATTGAACTTATTGATCAAAATCCTCATTTTCTGTTTCTGCTCTTAATAAAACAAACTTCTATTTTTTCGGTAACGAAGCAATTTCGATACCATTTATGGTTCATATATCTTAGCCTGTTACTGTTATATACAAAACTTCAAACCAAATAAAATATATTTCTTGAATAAAAAATATAACTCATTATATATAATTTCAAATTTCTCGTAATTTAATAAATAGTTGACCGTTAGAAATTTTCCTATCCCAGGAAATTTTTTGAAAAGAAAATTATTTTAATAACGAAATATCACTATAATCACTATAACTTAATTGAAATGTGTGTAATTCAAATATAATAGGTATTGATGAGTTACACAATAGTTTTTTCTCTTCTTTGATTTTAGTATTATAAATTATTCGAACTTATTACTTTGTGGTTAAATGTTTTCCATTTATCTTAAATATTTACACGAGAAAATAAAAACTGCAAATGACAAACACTTCATATCATTTCTTCCTTTATTTATTTATTTTTTTAATTTTTATAATATTTTCTACGTCTAGAACCATTAAAATTATTATTATATTTGTTTTATAATGTGTATATTATATATATATATATATATATATATATATATATATATATATATATATATATATATATATATATATATATATATTGAAATACCGTAATAATGGTATGCAGCAAAGCAAGTACTACTACTAATTTGCAGAATAAGAAGTCAAATTAAATTATAACTTTCATTCCCAAAACATTTTAATATATTTACAAAGTCTTATACACATTCACTAATAAAATTTTAATACAGAGGGCTTTAAAGATTTCAGGTAGAAGAAGTTATTTCTAGGGCGTTAATTCCATCGACCACCCGCAGTAAATCAGGACCGCGGCGGAAGAGGACACGCGCGCGTTTCAAAGTCGGATTACTTCTCACTTCCGATCCAACATTTGTACTAGATTTAACTTCCAGCATTTGAAAAGTTTCGTGGATGTTTAATTTGTACCATTTAATTAAAGAGTGAAAATATTATTCTTTGGAAGCGGTTAGTAACGTCATATATGAAAGGACAATGTAAAAAATGAGACTGACATTTGTTGAAACTAAATAATTAAAATTTAAAATTATAATAAATTTATTAATAAATAATGCAATCTGAATAGATAAAAACATAAAAAAATCTAATATTACTTAGCAATGAAATACTTGCTTTGAAACTATGGTGTCAAAACTAAAGAGATAAATTGGATACATTGAAATGAACTAACAAGTTGTTTCGACCATAATTTTTGGTTGGAAAAAATTCAGTTTTTTTAACAAGAATATAGATTAAACAGATGTGAGTATAATATAGGGCCATCCACGCCATAATTTTATTGTGGAAAATTGGTTTGAAAAAAGTTTACTCTTACCATTTTTTGTATTTCATAAGTTCTTTACACCACTTTCACTTTAAATTTATAATACACCACCATACATTTAACAAGTATATAAATAAAAATATTGAAATAAAAGTAAAATGCGATTAAATTAAAAATTTACAAAGTATTAAAAAGATGATGCCACCTGTACTTGCATCAATAAAAACATGCAATTCTGCCAAACTTAAAAATTCGTATTTAAATTTTAACTTCATTATAATTTTTAACGTGACATTACAAAAAAGTAAAAAAATTGTAAATACAAACACAAATTTATCATTAAAAAACAAATACTATTAAATCAATAAAATCAGGGTCAATAACGATTTTTTAAGGTTATTTTGTTCATGTTAATTGTTAAATGTCGTAATTTATATAAATAATCGCTGTAATGCTTTTTATTTTGTTCACTTTTATTATTTATATAAAAGTGAAAAAAAATAAAAAGCTTGTGTTTTTTATTTTTTTTCACTACAAAACAAAACAAACATGGAGGTATTAACAGCAAAAATGTTATTTTCAAATAATTTTTAACAGTAAAATAATAGTTAGTACACAAGTTATGATTTTTGATGGAATTTTTAGGTGAAATATTGAATCAAAATATTTTTGCTATTCTTCCTATTTGAATAACATCTAACTTTTATAATTACTTGCCTTTGAAAAGATTATGAAATATGATCTAAATATAATATTGGGAACGTTAAGAAATTTTCATTCTGGAACCTTTTTATAATTTTGTAAGCGTGAACCTTTATAGTACAGGGATTAAAAGCAGTAACGTCCCACAATCGCACTCACAAACGTCAAGAGCTTACTAAAGGGTAAACAGGTGTTCCATTACCCAAATCTGAACTAGACATCCAAAAGTTAATGCCGAGTTGCTTACGGAATATCAAAAGCGTTATTCATCGTGTGTTGCTTCGGGAAAGATTTGAGATTTACTGTCAAAAATGAAATCGATTAGCTAATAACCTTAGAAGTTAAGTCCGAATTTATCTTCTCCGTAATACCGCTAAACCGTATACTGCCAAATATACTTATCAAAAATTGCAGCAGTTGCTAGTACATTCGCTTTATTCACCTGACATTGAGCCATCTGCCCAAGATATGTTCAAAGTTCCTAGGACTTATATATAAAGTAAATATATCGTCAGTAAGTGAGATCTTTATAAATACTTTTGCGATTTTTTTTTACTTAAGGCAACAGATTTTTAGGCTGGAAATATATAGTCACTACCTACCAATTAGCGACAAGTCTTAAATAAAAATATTTCATTACTTAATTTGATTTCCATTCAAAAACACGTTTTTAATAAAAAGCAGATATTTATAATCCAACCTAATATTGGAATTTGATTCATAATGTATTAACTTGCCGATACCGTTTTAAAAAACTTGAGTCATTTTCATATATGTGTGAAAATGCCATAGTGTGAAAATGCCATAGATAATATGTATGAAAATGCCATTAGAGCTATCATTATTTCACCAATAATTACGATAAATTATTTAATACGTATAAAATCCCTTATATCTGGTACAACTAGTTACTTCTAAGGTGTTAATTCCGTCGACTACCTTACGTAATTAAAGCAAGCGGCAGAAGTAGGCGCCCAATTCCTACTTCCGATCCGCGATTTGTATTAGTTTATACGACTATTTAATATTCTTTGAAGGTATCATGTTAGTAACTAGTCATACTATCTAGCTTGGTATGGTTTGCTTTAGTGTAGACACAGATAAGCACTAATTCGTAACTTCTGAATTATTTCTTTGTTAATCACGTTAAAAACCTCTATCCGAAGTGCCAGCATGAACAGATTATATTTAATCGTTACAGCATGAATAGATTATATTTCATTGTTGCAACATGAACAGATTATATTTAATCGTTACAGCATGAATAGATTATATTTAATTGTTGCAACATGAACAGATTATATTTAATCGTTACAGCATGAATAGATTATATTTAATTGTTGCAACATGAACAGATTATATTTAATTTTTGCAGCATGAACAGATTATATTTAATACTTACAGATTACATGAAAATAAAAATCATAATATAACCAATTATTGTGTATATATTATTAATACTCAGCTATTATTTGTACATATTTATACTCGAGTAATTTAGCAATCACGCTGAAAGGCATGTTATTTAATTTAAATTACGATTTATGGCTATTTGACAAACAAGGCCACTAATCAATTGCATTAGTTTATTATAGTAGGCAATACCATAGCCGCGAACGCGACCAAGTATTGTATGACGTCAATCCGTGTCGGGGGAAATAGTCCTAGTAAACACGTCAAGCGACACGACTATCGTTGTAGGCCGATTAATTTACACAAAACATGTTTGAATTATACACCTAAACCTTCGTCGAGGACAAGTGTATCCATTTATGTAAACCGCAGTATAAACGTTTCAGTATTTACAGAGATCAGCCCGTAAACACGCAACGGAATCTTTATTTTATATTATGTAATGAAAGGTTCTTCCGCGCATTATCAAAGACTTGTTCGTAACTTCTGAATTATATATTTCAACGAATTGGTATTAAAGTACAATATTAATCACCTGAAACTAAAATACACTAATAATGAAGTGGATAAAAATTTATATTTATTTCTTCAAGGGTGCACTAGAATTGCTATAGTGATTTTTAATATTAATAAATTGTAAATTTTTTTATTGCGAAATTAAAAATTTTAAATGTTTACTGCATAAAAGGTAAATAAATGCTAACTCAATTTTTTTATAATACTGCTTGAAGGGAACCACACTATCGTTCATTTTTTCATATATCTGTAACGGTTGGCCCAGCTCAATCTAAGAAAACGCCTAGACGATTTTTGCGAAAGATCGGCTAAAAACACCTTCATAAGTTATATATTTAAACCTTTATTTAAATACAGTATATCCATTGGTGAAACTGATATAAAATACTCTCGATAATTTCAGAGATTGGGCCACACACTCTGACAGACAGACGCGGTAGAGAACCTTGTTTTATGTCAGTATTAATGTTTCAATGGAACTGTGGAAATGTGTTTATTGAGGGAATACTGGTAGCATCGTAGTTGAAACTGGAGTGAAGGAAATCGATTTTAATGAACCAAAATAAAAAAATAAACCGGCCATGCTATTCGGGAATTTGTAGGTTTCTAAATAAGCGACTTAATTTTCATGATAACGTAAAATTTTCTATAAATCTTACTTTTTTATTAACCGTGAAAGTGAAGATATTTCGACTCAAAGTTAATATGTTAAATAAATAAATGAAATATGTATTGGCATTTGATATAACAGGTAAATCTTATTCTAAAACGCGATTTTGTGACGCGTTTTCATCATTGCGTATATATATTTATATATATATATATAATATATATATATATATATATATATATATATATATATATATATAGTTAAGTGAACCTTATAATCTGCTCCATATATATTTTTATTACACTTAACTGAATTAATCGATTAACTCAAAATCATTATAATTTATTACAAATATTAATATTATTATGCTTCTATAAATTGCACTACGCAATTAAGTAATGTTTAATGACGAAAAACTTACCGTATAATTTAAGTAATATTTAATGACGAAAAACTTACCATGTAATATTTAGCTGAAAATACCCAATAAATTAAAAAAAAGGTAAAGAAATGTTTATAATTATATTGATTTACGATTATAATTAACTAGTATCATAATCTAATATGGGTTATTACTAAATTTTATTTGATTGTTTTGCTGTAAAAGTTATTTAACTCTCATATATAATTTAGTTACCGGAGAGGATAACCACCCTTCATACGAAAAATGTTTCTTCACCTGAATATGAGTGCACATGACTACCATATCGCATCTCAGATTAATGAAAAATAATACTTCTTAATGTTCATAATGATTATTATTACGATAATTATCGCACACCTGGAATTATAGAAAAATATATTGAGGTAAATTTTATTGCTGTGTATACAATATTACAGAGAATTATCTAATGTTATTAATTGTTAGTAATATATCTAATGTCATATATTTCCAACAATTAATAACAATTACTATAAATAAAAAAGTGTGTTTATTGCTTAATAACTTAATGATTCCTTACGAAGTTTAGCTCAAATATTACAGACTAATATATCGAAAAAAATATATCGGTTTCATAAGGAATAATCAAAAATAACTTTTGCCCGATAGGGAATTGTCTAGTCTAATTAAGCATTGAATTGTTTATTTAGTTCTTAATATGAAACAGTTATGAAGCTTTTTCTACAGTAAAAGTCTCCTAAAATCAATATTTATAAATACATATACCACGCCTATATATCATGATAAAAATTTAAAACTTGTGATATTTATTTGATATGAGTTAATTTAAATAAAATCAATTAATTAAAATAGGATTTTTGACACCTCATTTTAGTGTCGTAATTATGTGTTGAAATATATAATATAACAATCAAAAGCCACTTTTCAAGCGAAGCCAAGTATTAATGAAATTAAATTTGATATATTATCTTGAGATGATCGACAGGCAAATAATAGGTAATTAGCTAATAACTAATATAGTTGTACAAAACATATTTAAGAAAATGGAAATTATATCCCTTGGAGATATTATAAATGAAAAGTTTTTAGCAAATATTAATCCTTTTCATTGACTGAGTGTTCATTATCTTCTATTTTCAGGATTTAGTCAAGTTAAAATATTCCGATGTTAAATATTCCCAAACTTCCACGTAGTCGGCCAGATTTGGGCTTCCAAACTTTGAATCAAGTATTTGTTTAGCTGAGATAGCAAATGAATATACTGTATATTTACTTTATTTTCCTCAAATGCACTTAAATTTCCAAATTCCGAGTAAGTTCTTTGAGATTAGAGGCTTATTGAAATGTATTACATAAAAATACTAAATAAAATGTTTATATTAATTAACATATGTCCGATTAATGTGTTTTATGCCAGATATTTATGAAAAAAGTCGTATAATTATTTCAATAAGGAGACACGAATATTTTGGAGAATGTGTGCAACGCTTTGAAATTAAGCAAATTGGGTATAAAATTAGAGGAATAATTCCTTTCAGAACTACGCTTCGCTGCTAACGAAGTGGTATTTTTTGGAAATCGATGTGACGTTTTAAGCAATACTGATGGATCTGGATGCCATATGTAATTGCATAAGTCTAAAAATGAGCCTCACGATGAATAAATACATAACTAAAAGAGTATACTTTAAAATCATCATACAAGGCTTACAAAAGAGTTGTGAGTGAGCATATGTGTATTTGGGGAAGCCATTAACGTGGAGAAGGATATGAGCAAAAAATCGACCACCTTCGACGTGATGAAGCCAATATGCTACACTTTCTCGAAACGTGGGCTAACAACTAATACAAACTGCCCAAAATAATATGGGGACACAGGGCATTATTCGCTCACCATCTTAATCCTGTTTGAAAGTTGCGCGAAAATAAATGGAAAGGACTGTATAGCACGTGTCCTTCGAGATCATATCATAAAAGATATCATAAGGCAAACAATTGTTATTGCCGACATCTCCAAGTTACCAGTTGATGTGGCAGTGGGTTGGACTTTTGTGAAGGTGCAAGGACGACCAATACAGTCAGAGGCTCGTAGAATTGTGACCCCGAGTCGGAAGTTCAAGACCGGGTAGACTAAATGAACAGATTATTTTCAGGCAGTGGATGGTAAACATTGAAGTGAGACCACAAGGAGAAGGAAATAAAGAAATTTATGGGAGGTTTATTTTTAATTTTGGATATCAACACACAGACAATGATGATCGTATGATATATGATTATATATATATATATATATACATATATTTATATATATATATGTATATATATATATATATATATATATATATTTATACATATATATATATGTGTGTGTGTGTGAACGCGTGCATCATCCTGGTGAAACAACACCCTCTTTCTGAGAAATCCTAGACGTTTTCCTTTAATTTCTTCACGCAAATGACACAATAGGGTGCAATAACATGCTGAGTTTATTATTTCGCCTTTTGAAAGATAGTCCACCATTATAACTCTCTGAGCATCCCAAAAACTGACGCCGTCACCTTGCCAGCCAATAGCATTTTTATTTTTCTTTGCTTTCCTTGGGGTCGGTCCATCAGATTTTTTCCACTGCTATAGAGTATCTACTATACTCTGGAATATTCACTATACTCTTGTGGGCCTAGATTTTATCCATAGTAACAAAACAGTTAAGAAAATCTTGCAGGTCATCCTCAAATATCTCCGAACAGTCGCAAAACATTGTGAGCCGAAATCATCTTTACTCGACTGAAAGCAATCTAGGAACGGAACGGAAACTTTAGAAAACCCTAGTTCATTGACAATGATATTTTGTGTTTACTCATTCTAAATACTTAGTGTCTGCAATCTTTCAGATAGTCAATCTGCGGTCGATCAATAGTCAATCTTTTCCAATATGAGATCAATCATCATCAGGGAAGTATGAGATCATACTTCCCTGATGTTTTATTTGTTCGTAGACATGGTAGGTCGGCCGGAGCGAGGATCATTTCCAATACTCTCTCGTCCACGTTTCAATTCTGCAACCCATTTTTTCAAAGTGTTATACGACGGAGCAGATTCCCTAATATTATTCTGATATGGATCTCCTAATGGATCTCTTTCGGTGTTAATCCCTTTTCAAAAAAGTATTTGATCACCGCATTTTGTTCAATTTTATCCATTTTCGAAAAACGCTACACACGTTTGGTCTCGCTTAACACGTTATAACTTAAAAATCGCAAATGCTGCAGCAAACAAAATTTTGTACTGTGACAACCAAAAAATGTATGGACTTAATGAGTTTAGTATTGCAAAAATAAATAAACATTTGTATGTCAAGCCGCTAACTTTTCAATCCACCCTCGTAGGTAGTAGAATTTATTCACCTTAAAATATTTTTCATCACTTTTATAATTAGTGTTGTTAAGTCGGCAGAGAAGCTATCTAACTTTCATACAGGCATAAAATAATCGAAAGGTCTCTATCAAATGATGGTGAAAATATATAAAGCTTTGGTTATAACCAAGCCATTTAAAATAAATAAGCCATAAATTGAGATGGACTCGTTATTGTTTCGCAAAATAAAAAGAAGCTTATACATATTATATTGAAACCTGAATTGATTATTACTAATTTCATCTTTATTTTTACACATGAGCTGCTTTAGGTAGATTGAGTTCGGTCCGTGTCTATATTCTTATTTGGTCATACGTTACTTTCGAACACATGTACCGATTGAATGCGACATTATGTGCTTGTAAAGATGCATTGCAAGAATATTAAAATATACTTATATATTATATATATCATAAATCATATTTAGATAAGAACATTAAAAATTAAGACGGTAAGAATTCAAACTGCATCTTCCACCTGAATTTATTTTTGTTGTTCATGTGTAGTTACAGTCCCCACTTTTATCTGTAATTGACTTTTCTATATTACATGGCAAATAAATATGGGACATAAATAGAGAGACATATTGAAGTCAACAGTTTTTTTGCTTATTAGAAACAATAAAAAAGAACTATTTGCGTGCGTGCGAGCGTGCGTGCATGCGCGCGTGCACCTGGGCGTGCACGTGCTCGCACGCATACGCGTGTGCGTGTGTGCATGCATGTGTGTGTGTGTGGGAGTACGTGTGTGTGGGTGTGTGTGTCCATTATGTGTACGAACCGTACACACTAATATATTTTGAATTCGATTTTCAATCTTTTATAACAAAGTTATTATCATATTTGTCATAACATATTACTTTTACTTTGTTATTATAAAATATACATCATTGGCGCAATAATGACATTTAGTCAAACAGCAGCGGTATTATTTATAGTGTGCAAAATTTTGGAGCAAAAATTGCTTTACATCTTCCAAAAAACATTATGGAAATGAGTAAGGAAGATGCAGCTTTATTTACGTACTCGTATTTATATTTATGACTTATTACTCATATAGTTTTCCAATAGATCCTGATATATAATCGCCCTTAATTGAAAAAACATGGTTCGCAAAATGCGGTATAAAATTATTCACCTGCTTCTAAATTATATTTTCTACTATCATTATTACATAGTACTTATATTCATTATTCTCGCCGTCTTATGATAGAGACCTTTCGAATATTTTATGCATGCATAAAAGTTGGATAGCTTCTCTGCCGGCTTAATAACATGTAAAACTTATTATAGAAATGGTGCAAAATATTTCAAGGTGAATATATACTATTATATACAAGGGTGAATTGAAAAGTTCGCGGCCCGACATACAAATGTTTATTTTATTTTTGGAATACTAATCTCATTAAGTCCATACATTTTTTAGCTATCACAGTACAAAATTTTGTTTGCTGCAGCATTGCGATTTTTAAGTTATAACGTGTTCAGCGAGACCGAGTGTAGCGGTTTTAGAAACACTCGTTTGAAAAGGGATCCATGAGGATATGAAAACAACATTAGGAAATCTGCTCCATCGTACAACACTTCGAAAAAATGGGTTGCAGAAATTAAACGTGGACGAGAGGGCATTGGAGATGATCGTCGCTCCGGCCGGATGGAGCGACGATCATATCACGTCTACGACCGAAGAAAACATCAGGGAAGTGTGTGATCTCATATTGGAAAACCGCAGATTGACTATCCGAGAGATTGCAGACACTATAAGCATCTCGTATGAGTGAACACAAAATATCGGGTTTTCTAAAGTTTCCGTTAGGTGGGTCCCTGGATTGCTTTCAGTCGAGCAAAGATAATTTTGGCTCACAAATTTTTGCAACAGTTTGGAGATGTTTTAGGATGACCTGCAAGATTTTCTTAACCGTTTTGTTAATATAGAGAAAATCTGAGCTCATTGGAGTATTAACAGTATTTTTAAGTACTTTACTCTTAACAAAAAACATTTTATAAATAAAATCTCCTAAATGTATTCAATAAATTGTTAATTTCGAAATATTTTTCTTACATATAGTCAGTATATTACATTTATTACTAATGTTCTGATATAAATTAGTTAAAAAAGATTCTTGCAAAATTATTTTCGATGATGTCTCATAAATGCTTAACGAAAAATTCCAACATGTTACATGTCTGATATTATTTCAATATAATATTCACGATTACACATTGAATAGACACTAGCTACTCAAGATAACTTGGGAAACAAATAAATATCATATCATAACGAGGCATTGCGAGAATACGTCACAATCGTACCTTTATACCATTAAAGTTCAATATCTTACAATAAATTTAAACTTCACACGCTTAGAGCACATAATATGGTAATTTAAACCCATTTAAGAAAATCAGAGTGAATTGATAATGTGTTCATTCATGGTAACATCTGAATGAAGCGCCTTGTTTCAAAGTTTAAGAGCCTAAATTCGGCCGAGTGAACGTGGAGGCCACGGATCATTTAAGTTAAGAATATTTTAGCACGATCGAGTCTTGAAAAGTTTTCACGGAAGGGTCGGTTGGCAAAACCGAATATTAATTTGTCTTTTGTCATGAATGCTACATTCTCCATATTTATGAAGATATTTTGTTAAACTTGACATGTTTTGATAGCCCGGGTTTTACATTTGACGGTACTAAAATCTGCAGTAATATTGTTTCTTTGTGTCTTAATATTAATATTATTAAATGCAAAAATAAAGATACGTTACTAAAACCTGAAAAAAGTTACTTATGTACCGTTACTTTCAAAATAAGTTATATTTACGTGCCCATTGTTACCCAGTAGATTAAATATTTAATTTATTGACTTTGGATCAATTTAAAAAAAAGCTTTACAGGAGCCAGAAAATAATTCCTTGTTTTAACGTTTGATCAATATTAACTTAAAACTATCTAAACCATCTTTAAACATATACTGGTCTCTTTTTTTTGTAACATCTGATTTAACTTTACTTCGAAACCAGTACGTTATTGTGAATGTTCATGGCTCCCGACCTTTTTGAACTATTTTCCTGGACTCTTTGCCCTAGCTGGTTTTAAATTGAGCCGTTAGTCGATGAAGTACTGCGTACGTATGCGCACACAATTCGTCATTTTTATTGTTTCTAATCAGCAAAAAAACTGTTATCTTCAATACGTCTCTCTATTTATGTAACATTTTTATTTTGTTTGCCATGTAATATAGAAAAGTCACAGTCAAACATTAGAAATAGAAGTATGTACTGTAACTACACATGAAAAATAAAAATAAATACAGGTGGAAGATGCAGTTTCAATTATTTCCGTACATCTAAATACAATTTTTGCTTATTTTAAGTATATTTCGATAATACTGCAATGCATCTTTACGAGCACAATGTTGCATTCAATCGGTACATCTGTTCGAAAGTAACGCATGACCAGATAATCATATAGATATGGATCGGACTCAACCTATCAAAAACAGCTCATATGAAAAGTTTGTAATCAATATAAGAGCCAAAAAAAAAAATAAAATATATATATATATATATATACATATATATATTATATATATATATATATATATATATATATATATACATTTCTTCCTTTGGTAATTTTATCTATAAACCAAATATATTGATGTTTCATTTATTATAAAATTTATTTTGTTATCAGCAAACAGAAGAGAGAATTATACGTTTCACATTTTGACAAAACACCCGAATTTATTTTCAAATCATTTTTTGTCATGTATTCAACAATACTAATGCCCAAATTTAAACATTGTTCTTTTGCATATGAAACATAAAAGAGTCGATTAATTGTTTGAATATTTTAAACCCAACTTTATTTAACCCGTTAAGGGAAACTTGTCCAACTGGGATCGAATTGGTGTACGAGGTATTTCATAATTGTATTAATGTAAAAACCAAAATATTCCTGCAAAATTGAGTATTTTCAATGAACTCCAACTCGTTTCTTTATCGTGTCGTTAAAGTATATGTTGGAAATATTTTTTAATGGAAACGACTATAGATTATTACTAAATTTCCTTAATATCATTTATGTAAAAAAATACGTAATAAAAACGTTAATCAAATATAGAAATTCACTGCAGTTATATCGACTAGCTAACAGACTAAGTAATGAACGAACCGGATATATTTTTTCCGTGATAAAGCTTCATAATATGATGCAAAATATAGTCGTCAACATAGAACCTAGCAAACAGCAGTTTGGCTAGTGGCTAGTTTCTGCTAGAACTTTCATCTTACTCACCTGACATTGTACCATCTAGTTAGCATTTGTTGAAAATTCTAAGCTATAATTTATGTAATAAAAAAAAGACGATTCAAGTATTGAAAACCAATCAGTTTTTTTTCTCTTACCTCCAAAATAAATTTCTGATTGTATACAAAATAGGTATAATGTATGAAGCAATAGAAACTGCCTGCAATTTTTCAATTATAATCCTATTAGTTTTCCTTTAAATTTTGTGGGACATAGGTTTAAACTCAAGGGAACTCAAGGTCAGAACGGAGTTTAGAGCTTGCAAAGGTATTGTTTTTTTTCGTTTCACTGAGTACAATTAAATAAAAAAAATTCGTAATCAATCGAATGTTTTCTGCAGATTTTTTTTCTGCAGATTTAAGTCTTTAAAAGCTCACATATATAAAAAAGCTCACATATCATACGGACTTACCCGCAGATTCCGATATGATTCATACTTATCCACCAAGATTTACTTTGGAAACATTATTCTTCCGTCGCTGTTATTGACCGCCTCCTGGATGCTATCGCAATACTTTCGTCATTTTATAAAAACTAGTATACGTTTCGCTACTCACCAAAATAAATAGTGCCAAGAATCCAAATATATATTACTAGATGACATATTGTTTACTTAGTTATTTTTGGTTCAATTCCAATTTACCTCGACTACTACTTGCTAATACTTCGATTTAATAGAAAACTATTTATTTTACGATTCAATAAAAATTAATTAAAGGGAATCCTGGATTTGTTGAAAATGAAATTATCGAGAGTAATCCGTTGAAATACGTTAAATAAAACGATGTCTTATTATATTTAATTACATTGTCTCAATAGAATGGAGAAGAAATTCTGTTGGTATAAACATATTTATTATGACCGTAAACATAGTACATACTAAGATTTGTATCCAATACCATAATAGTACGTTATTGATCACGGACCTGTAAAATTAAGGAGTTTAAAATAATAGAAAAATTCAAATATTATTTACCGATTACAGTAATTTACTAGCATAAAACCTATGACAATGTTTATGATGGAATGCCTACTGTTTTCTTCTTTAATATGCAAATCCTAAACAAAATTATACTCTAGTGATATAATCATTCGAAACATAACCAAACATTTAAATCGTTGAACGATTACCAGAAAATTTATTTCAGATTCTACTAGATCTAGACGCCAGAAACTCATTTGAATATTTTTAAAGATTTTTTTGGGTAAGTCCTAACTCAGTAATTCCCAAGTCTCACTATTCCTTAATTTTATCTGCCGTATTTCCTTAACCTAATATGGATATTTAAGAATTTTACATTTTCACGGGTATTATTTTTCAGTTTTGAACCAATTTTTCTTAATTAGACGTAGTTTTATGTTGGGAAGTTTAAAAATTGTTGAGATATAATAAAATTTCCGATTTTTTACCAATGTGTATTTGAAAAGGTGGAAATAAAAAAATTTAATATTCGTTAATAAATTAACGTGAAAGTTTTTATCTTATCTAAATTCCCAAGAACAGTAATTTTGGTTATAATTTTTCAAGAAGTTGGAGAAAAACGGCAACTTCGTACCATATTACCACGCACTGGGGCTCAAATGAAACTATCATGAATCGATAGAGAGGTTCAGGAACAATAAACAATTTTTATAAATAAAGTAACTGAACCATGCACATTATAAAATTATTATGATGAATAATAACAGATTTTCAAATATTCGGCTTTTAACTAATGTATTAAATTTTAGCGTTGTTATTCAGTTACAATTGTAACAATAACAAAAAAGTATTTACTGAAACTACGTTAATAGAATTAATTTATAGTTAATAGTTTAATATAGTTTAAATTAATACATTTCTTGATATAGAACCAATCTGATAAGAAGTTTTTTTTCTTACTTTTTGACATAATTTCACTATATATATATATATATATATATATATATATATATATATATATATAACATTATAGGTTTTAGCATACCGTAGATATTATCTGATGCTCCAGCTATGGTGAAAGATTTGAGAAATATTAGGTACAACCACTAAAAATGTTCAATTAAAATGTTATTATTTTTTTATTATGAATAAAAAATTGGTACTAATAAAACTCTCACTCCGAGTTTCACAGTGACTTAAATCGGTATTAAAATAATTGAAGCATTTAACGTTATTGAGTATTTCCATTAAACTTTCACAATTTTAAATATTATTTTTATTAGTTCTGCCCGCGACTTCAATCGCATGTGGACTTTTAGGAGAAATTATTAAATTAACTAAAATTAATAAACATAACACCATAAACATAATAATGAAATATATATGAACCATGATGACTTACGGGTAAATATTTTTGCTAATATCCCACCTGAAGGTGTTGTAATACAACGAAACCTAGGTCGTGGTAAAGAAGTTAAAGAAAGTAGAAATAATACTACATCACGTAGTTTCATTTAATTGTGAATAATGACGATATATTTAAACGCCAAAGGAAGTTAATAATATTTTGAAGAGATTTAATTAAAAATTGAGCATTGTAGAAGTTTTTAATTACAATTAAATCATATTTGTCCTTGATACCAATTATATCAATTTTTAGCGAAAAATGCAGAAAGCAGATATTTAATATTTATTTCTTCTCTCGTTTCTCTTCGACACGTCTTATTTCCCTTTAGTCAAAACTGTGAAAATCTTTTACATATTACGAATGAGACTACGTTACTGAAATAGGTAACAACATATATTATCACGTTAGAAAAAACAAATTAGAGATTACTAATTTTATTAATAGATTACTGTTACTTTTATCACTTGCTTTATAATAAATTACACATGCCGAGATTGTGTCTATCTGTCTTAAAATTACATAATAATTACGAGGGAATAAAATAAATATTCACGATTTTTATTTCCACATTTATTTTAGTTTTGAAGTCTCAGTATATTTTTAATATTCTTATCTCCGCATGAATCTGTTTTTACTTTCGCCATCAATCAAAACGATGAAAATATAGTAATTGAAAAGCAGTATATGTAGTTTTACGTATATAGATACATTTTTACACGCGCATATAATTTAAAATAAATTTCCGTGTGGCTCCAAATTTTTAGTTTCATAATACCTGGTAGCACGTGTACATTGATATTTTTTTATGTTCGGAAAAACATACTGCTCTGGATATAAGTTACCTTAAGATTTAAACCTAAGCCCTATGAAAAGTTGAGAAAAACTTTTTGATTTGAATTAGAAAATTTGAGACTTTTAATTTTTGTATAAATGTTCCTATTTTCCTGGATCAAAAAAAACGAAATTTGTTTTCCATTTACTCGGATGTCACTGGCAGATTCGACGTTAAACGAGTATATAATACAAGTTACGTGCAAGAACATGTAAAGTCATTCACTTGTTTTAAGCAAATAAATTAATATTTTTGCATTATTCTATTTTTCATAATTATAGGCTTACATTCGGTATTACTAAAAAATAGCAAAAAAACGTGACATATATATAGCCAAAGATTACATTGACACAAGTAGATTCAATCAAATGACGGAGATTTAAAGAATAATCATATTATTACACAACAGGGTATTAAAAACAATTTATGCATAAAATAGAATAAATGCTACGAGAAATATATATATATATATATATATATATATATATATATATATATACATATATATATATGTATGTGTATATATATATATATATATATATATATATATTTATAGAAATTGCCTACCATGATGAAATCATCAGGGAATCGAAATTGTATAGAGATGTCTTAAATATAGTTATATAAAAACTTGCAAACAAAATAAAAGCTATTTCGAAAATTAGAGTGCCTTACACGACAAATAAATATATGCATTACAATATTTCAGTCGAATAGTTTGCTTCAAAAATACATGATTCTAAATTTTGGGTAAGCTTAGGGAATATGGAACGTTTTAATTTAAAAACATTTCAGGTAGCCTATTTTGACATAACTTTTTGACATAACTTCAAAACTTTTTGAATAATACAGATATTACTTGCATATTTTTAAAAATTTTCAAAATAATACATTAAATAAAAGTAATGAATATGAATAAGTGAAATGATATTTCCTCAAATTTATAATTTTGACAATATAATTCGTGCTATGAAAATATTAAATTTATACTATCTTTCATTAAATTTGAACTGCATGCTTGAAAGGTTTTCTAAATCTCTAAATATTTCATTAATTTTATATTTTGTTCATTTGCAACTTTTATAAAATACCCAGGTTATGAATTAAGTTTCCTATTTATATATAATTCTCATTTTAACAATTTTAATATTATCTATCGTGATGTTAAATCATCAATTACTATTAATTTCACATTTGTAGAAATTTCAACCACTATTAATTAGTCTTTGATGTTTCTTTGAACATAAGTTTCTCTATAGAAATTACTATAAATTAAACACAAAAAATAACCGTTACTTAGACTGACTTATGAGACTCATGAGATAAACGCGTGGTTGTTTTATATAATTAGTCTTTAACTATATAAAGCTATTTACTAATAGGTAAATAGCTTTATATAGTTAAAGACATATTTACTAATAGGTATTGCGAAATTATCAAAAAAATTATGATCATCGAGAAATAAATATTATGTCAATACGCAAGTGTAGCAAAAGAGCCATATTGTTTATTTTAAATAACTAAGTCACATAATTTGACAGACTTTCGAATCTTTGGAAAAATCATATAATTTTTTCATGACATTTAAAAAATAATTTTCAGGTTTCTTCGCCGATTCAACAAAAAAATTTGAACCATTGTTGATGCTTCAAATGTTTTCCTGTCCTTTGATAAATACGTATAGTAGAAAATACGTATAAATACGTATAGTAGAAAGGAGACAGAGCTGTTATATATAGATATTGAGATATTATAATGTATCCTACTTACTAATTCTAATAAATCTAAAGGCAAAATAATCACAATTTTGATAACAAGACAATTCTTGGAGTGAATCTACAAAAATTTCCTTTTAACAAACAAGAATCATATATATATATATATATATATATATATATATATATATATATATATATATATATATATATATACGGTAAAGCCATTAAATGTATTTTAAACTGTATTTTAAATATTCTATAGTCAGTATTGGCATTCGTTGCTATAAGGAATCAGTAATAAACTTAACCATTAGTCTTAATGCAAAAAAATAAGAAAGTTATTTTTGAAAATACAAATATTTTATTTAACTCGTTACAATATTGCAACTGAGAGTAATTATTTCGACCCTTAAAATTGAGAACCAAGCCTCTTAAATGAAACTACGTGATGTAGTATTATTTCTACTTTCTTTAAGTTCTTTACCACGACCTAGGTTTCGTTGTATTACAACACCTTCAGGTGGGCCTTTCATTCTTTGCTAATAGCCCACCTGAAGATGTTGTAATGCAACGAAAAAGAGGTAAAGAACTTAAAGAAAGTAGAAATAATAATACATCACATAGTTTCATTTAATTGCGAATAATGAATTTCTACAAAATTAACGCCAAATATATTCAACCAGTCCTCTTATAATGTTCAATTGAAGAAGAATACCATTTCCTCCAAACTCATAATGTGCTTCATTGTCAAGACGTGAAAAATGTAAAACATTTTGAATCAATAATGTGAAAGTCGACGGCATTCCAAACATGCCGCTTTTCAATAATCTCAGACAACAACAAACGTATGCTGTAGCATTCTTTCAATATAACATCGTTTTCGCATAATTCGGTTATAATTTTTGGCAATACTATGATGACACGTTCACCAGATATTGTGTTCCTTTTAGGTATGTTTTTTTTGCAAGTAGATTTTCAAAAACTTTATTTAGACTTTATAGCTTTAAGCAGAAGGTACAAATTAATATACACCTATTTTTATAGGTTAAAAAACTGAAAGATGTAATATGTCTTTATTTTTATTTATTTTTTTTGTTGCGTTTGAATTATCAAATTGCATTCCTATCTATTAGTATTAGTATATTTTTTTCATTAACAATATTAATTTCTGTTTCACACTTTGAATATTCCGAATATAACATTCGCGAGAGATGGCAAGTCTTTTGTTACGCATACGAGTAGAGAAATCGCGAATCTGAAATGGAAAGCGAGGCGATTATAGCAGCAGGCGCCACTCATCCACCGTGCTCCTGATATACGGTGGACGGTCGACGGATTAATGCCCTAAAAGTAACTTGTTCTACCCGATATAGTAACTTTTGGACCGATTAAGTACTTTATCAGTTTTGTCGACGAATGTGTTCGTATTTAATATGGAGCAGCTTTATGGGTATAAGGTATTATACCGTTAATGGATAGGTTATACAGTAAGTGTCCTTTTGTTACTTATCTCTTATTTTCTGTTGGTAAGAATAATTACAACAACATTAGCATGAAACGATCATTAATGGTGTTTCGTGTGGAATTTCATATTAATTTTTACACCATATTTTACTTATGTTTTAATCGTCTTCCTAAATGACTTGTGATAAAATCATTTTATAATAAGTTAATCCGTAAATATGTTACTTAAATGATACAGTTTTACGCGCGGTTGACAAGAATAGTAATAAAACCATCGTGACAAATTTTCGTATAACACAGTTTTTAGCTACGAAATAGTTAAATTTTTAAAAATTTCATTGTCTAAATATATTCTCCAAACCACTTTTTACATGCCTAAACCAACTTTTAATTCCGTGTAAATAATACTTTATTACGTTTGCGGAGATAGATTTTTTTGATTCATAAAAATATTTATTTATTTGTTAATTATATCGTTAAGACTACCAAACAAGCGAAATCGGCAATGTCACTCAAATTTGCGCTACGTAATTTTTGTTTATTTATATGCAATATTAATTTTTTCTCCTTACTTTGTTATAATCATGTTATATATGTTTTAATTTGTATAACTTACGTATTATATTTCTGTGAACTAAATAGTTGAACAATTTTTTTTAATCTTTAACCGTTTAAATTACGTAATTAAATGGATTAACATTCACGTGTAGGTATACAAATTAATATAAAACAAAACCGTTTCAAAATGTTTTAATTTTGCTTTTTATATATTTTATGATGAATAAAATAGAGAATTCGTTATTAGTTTATCTCTCTCAGGTTGAATACAGTTTACTTACTTAAAGTAAAAGACGAAAATGTGCGATTTTATTGCTGTTTTTAATTTCACGCAAAACGCATTCAAACTAAACAGATAATTTTGCACTTAAATCAACGAAGGAATGTCTTTAAGGTGTGAGAAATGACTTTATTTAATTTTTTCTGTTCGTAAAAGTTATTTAATTTTTCTAAAGTTAAATATAAGAGAATAATGCTATATATAATATTAGTTGTCTACAACTAATATTCCGTAAACGCTTAGGTACATGTAAATATTGTAGGGTACCTGATAGCCCAATATTGTTATAACAGTATTTAAAAGTGTTGATATTATTTGTCGCCATATAAATTTTTACACCATATTTTACTTATGTTTTATTTGTGTCCCTAAATGACTTATGATAAAATCGTTGTATATTTAGTTAATCTATGAATATATTGCTTAAATGATACAGTTTTACACACGGCTGACAAGAATAATAATAAATCTATCGTGACAAATTTTCATACACCACAATTATGTATATATATATATATATATGTATATATATATATATATATATATATATATATATATATATATATATATATGTGTGTGTGTGTATGTACGGTGTCCGGGAATATGTGTCGGCCGAAGAAAGACGTTATTCGTTGACTGAAAAATAGTTTTAGGTTTAGATTGTCATTAACTTAAAATTTAAAAGATGACTTTTTTCTTCTGAATATTGATAAAAATATTTATAATTGTTTGTCATCTTTTTCATAAACACGATACTTGCGCACATTATTTAGCGCCGCTCAGGAAAATAACCAACAAAAAACAACGAAGACATGTAGCTACCCGGATAAGAACCGCACTCTAAACAAGTATTAGGTGCGTTAAAAAGAGTTTTGTGTAATCTTCTTTTGCACTCAATTAGAAAAAGGGCGTATTTTATGGTTTATTTCAACGACAATTTATTCTTGTATGGCTAACGAATAGCGTCTTTCTTTGGGACTAAGTGTCGGATACTTATTCCTGGACACCGTGTATATATATATATATATATATATATATATATATATACATATATATATATATATATACATATATATATATATATATATATATATATATATATATATATATATTTACATGTCTTTGAAAGGTGTAAAAATACCTTCGAAGCTATGGCATTTTCCACTAAACTTTAATTAAATCTCTTGTAACATTAATTTTTTCATTATGTTTATTTTGGCAAATAATTAGAGTGAGATACAGAGATGAGACATACATTTTTTAACATAACTTTAAGCTCTCATCATTCCCTAACTATTAGCTTTCGATTCTAATAATTTAACAAACAAAACTTTCTCTCGACAAAGCTTTTTTTTCTTATATATCGTTTTTCGACGTAGGGCCGAAAACAATATGAAAGTCAAACAAAAGTGCCAGTTGAGATTTAAAATGCAGTTAGTGTCGTAAAAGTTCATTTCGCATTTAATGAATTAATTCTTTAAATATAATGAGGCGTTTGTAATTCAGGCGCTTCAACACAATCGTTTTATAAAGAATAAAAATTTAAGACAGAAATAAAAAATATTTCTAATTGAATTTTGAAGAGAAATAAAATTAATTATATTCTAATATTACAACTTATTTTGTTAAATTTAGTATTAAATTCTGAAAAGGGTGGTGAAATTTTTGTGCAAATAAAATAATGCAATTCAAGAAAAAGCATGAAACAATTTTATTTCTTCCTATATTACCATAGCACTATCGAAATCCGAAGCCTGTGAAAGTATTCCAGAAATAATTATAAACTTTGTTCCTTTTTTTCCACAATTGTAGAGTTTACGCCTGTATTGCGGATTGTGTAACATAACGCATTTTAATGGATTAATCAAATTCACAGATCACAATAACAAATGCATCAAAATAGCTGTTAGTAAATCCTTTAATATACAGTACAATACATGAACATTTAATAATGTTTAACAGGTTAAATAAGTTATTCTCCTAAATTATTGGTAATACACCTTCAATAAAAAATAATGTGTGTATGTTTTTTAAATGTTGATTTTGATGTTTTAGAAATTAATTTGCTATATTGTATAACATTGACTCTCTATAATATTCCATAGAAACCCAAGTAATAAGTTTCTATTCTTATTTTTACAAATCAATAACTTCATGGTATCTGATTTAAATGTACTCTTTTAAAATTTACACAACATTGTGCAATATTATGTAAAACGTACAAAAAAAAATCCAAGAAAATGTTATCCAACCAATCATTCCATACATGGCCATACACAAATCAATGACTTCTATGCAATTAACTACTCTCCTCTGCAATGAATGCTCAATTGGAATGATTTGTTGATAAAATGATCTAATTTTTATGAACGAACAGGGTGACCTTTGCACAAAATTAGTCAATTTTAATTTTATAGATAAATGAAATCAATGACGATGAGGACGATGATTTATAGATAACTGAAATCAATGCTCGAAATGCTAGCTATAATAATTATGACATTTTATATATACGCAAGGGATTTGAAAAATTAAAGTCATTCTTAAAAAAAAGTAAAGCAAAAATAAATGTTTTATATGAAAATAATATTAAAAATTTGGTTTCAAATGTAATAGACGTCAATCTTAAGGAAGAAAATAATTGATCCCATATAATCTTTTGTCATAAATTGATATAAATCAACAAGATAAGTTAATTTATTTATAAAAACAATAAAGTTCTTGGATGGAAGTTAAAAAGTCTGATAGTACGTAGTGACGTGCCATTCGGCCAGTTTCCGTCTTGTCGGCTTTTTCCAACTTAATTCGGTCAACGTCGCATCTTGTCGGCTCTTTCCGGCTTAACGCTTTCATCTCTTCTACACTACACACACACTACTTTACTTGTGGCTTAGTGTATCAGCATTATCTCTAATTTACTAATGCTTACAACTTTATATGTTTATTTCAGTGTATTGTATTAACCTGTCTTAAAACGTTAAAAGCGTTTATTAATATAAAATATTAGTTACAGTTATAGTAAAAGTGATAGTCAAAATCTAAAATTTCATGTCATATTTCAGCTATCATCGGCAAATTGTTACTTTTATTCCTTCAAAACAAGCATCAGTAGTTACTATTACAGAAATAAAAGGGGATGATTTAACTGACAAAGCAACTTAACAGTATAATAAAATTAAAAATATATTTGCAATAAAGTGTTCAGATATATTTCTGTGACAAATGCTTTCATAAAAATGAGATGACTAAATTAAATTAACATTTTATTATTAATAACTACATGAACGTTTGCTTTTTATTTTCAATTCGTTAAAATAAAAATATGTCAATATCTCGTGGAATAAAATATCCTGGTAATATTAATAAACCGTAAAATGTAGTTTCACACAAATTCAAGTAATTAATTTCAAACGTTCTCTTTAAGTTTATAGTACAAAGAAGTGAATATTTTATAAACTTTTAATGAAATACTCGTAAGAATTAAGTAATCTTTAAAGTTACAGTGGAAATTCAATTATTTATTTAGAAATTTGGCTATAAAAATGTTGAATGTGTTCCTATTCATATTCTGAAAAATATAACATTATGTATTAGTTCGGCTTAACAATATCCGTGTATGTTAATCAGAGTATACGAACGCAAGGTATTTGGATGGAGGCGTTCTGGGTTTTAAATTACAAAATGCATTATTACAAAAAACAAGAGTAAAACAAAAATTCGAAAGGAAAAAATGATTAAGCAGTAAACTATAAATATCACCATTTAATAATTTTAAGTTTCAAATAATTGCATGTATTAATTTAACTATTTAAACAATATTTTATATGAAAATAATAATAAAAATTTCGTTTCAAATGTAATAAACATCAATATTAAGAAAAAAATAATTTATCGCATATTATCTCTTATCATAAATAGATATAAATCAACAAGATAATTTATTTACTTATAAAAACAATTTTTTAATGTAGATGTAACCTACAGTGCTAAACCGTTAGGCGTGTAGCAATTGTGGTATCTTACGTTAAAGACTTCTCGCTTAATAGGAAAAAACACCAAATTCATCTTAGAACATTATAAAATAGGTGTCCATAGAGATCCCAATGTGTTAAAATTGGCGATGGAAGTTAACTGAAATTAAGGTAAAATTTGTAATCAAATACGGGTATCTGCAATTTTTTCAGATTTTTCAAACCTATAGTTACTTATAATAAAGGTTTACACATTGTAAGCCATTTTGAGGCTTATAATTTCACAAATGAAGCTTATTAGTTTAATTTTGAAAACTGATAATGGGTTTAATTTCAATAGAACTTTCCAATGTAAGGAATACGTAAATAAAGAAAATTTCGACTTTACTATATCCGTATGTAGAAGGCACATTAATTTTTTTATATTTTGCGATATATTTAAATACATATGTTTGAGTGTGGTTTATAAAACTAGTTTCTTTTTATTGTTTTTTTTTCAATTAAAATTACTTAAAATTAAAGAAAATTAGTAACTGAGAAAATCGTTTCACAGACAGTGTAGTATGTTAAATGATAATAATATTAAAGGGCCAATATAAATGAAAAATATCTGTTATTTTCCATGAATCTATATATTTTAAAATATTTCCTGTATATTTTTTATTTTACTTTTGATATTTCAGAAATTTATTCGTGACTTTCTGCGACACTGACTGTGTATAACGTTCCAAAGAAACCCACGTTATTAATTTCATCAATATATCTATTAATTTCATTAATATGTCTTTTCTGTTTTTACGAAGCAATAACTTTGCAATGTCTGATTTGAACGTGTTCTTTCACAATTTACAAAACTTTGTCCAATGTTGATCATATGTGCAATTTACACAGCATTTTACATTGTTATACACATTATAAAATAACAGAACATTTAAAAAAAAAAAAGTTTACAAATCCCATAATTCATTACCCGTCTAAATCTATGGATTCTATTTATTTTTATTTCCACCAGAACCTGCATTAACCACTCTACTCTATGAGAAATGTTGAAATTGAAATGATTTATTGATAAAATGTTTTTATTTTTATGAGCGTATAGGATGCCCTGTTAAAAAAATTTTAATCACAGGAAGTTTGAACACACTTTCCGCATCCTTTGAATAAAGCAATTTTTATTCACACATATATTCTTTCACTATACTACAAATTTATTGCTTGATATTTTTACATTTATGGCGGTTAAAAATGTCTCAATATTTTAATCCCTGCCAAATAATTTACTATTACAAAATACTATTTACATAATATTAACGTTAAAACTATATATTCACTTTACAATATATTCACGTTATAATAGCATTAGATTGAGATATACGTATAATTTTACTCTGCTTTTTCCTTTTTGCGAATTGAAGGCACGTTTTCCCTTTTATTGTTCCGAAAACATATGCAAAACTTACTTGTTTGTATTAATTGACAAAATTCTCAAAATTAATTGTAGTTATTTTAAATATTATTACACATCTAGTAAGGTAATCATTGCAGAATACTAGCGATAATAATACATCTAGTATGATAATTCTAGCAACATGAAAATTAACTTAAAGCCATGTTTGAACGAGAGTTCCTACGAAAGTTTTAAATGGTTCAATACTTTCAATACGGGAAACTTTTTCATTTCCTTTCATGAAAATCTTCCATATTTTTACTTCAAAATACATGCAATGATTTTACGGAACTCTTTTGTTAGTCATATAAAAGTTTTATAGTCTATAAAACAAAGCTATTTAATTCAAATCCAACAAAATCTTTCAGCGCAACGTTCAGCAAAATTCCTTGAGTCGTTCATGAATAATACGTGAACCAATAAACAGATTTGCAGACAAACGGGTGAAAAAAGAGAGAATAATATTATTATTTAAAAACACATTATTAAGTAACTTATATTTATAGCTATTAAAATTAGAACCTTTAATATGTTATTGTAATGCTGTGGGAAATGAACATAGCCCAGCAACGTCTTTATTTATGAGCGTATAATTTTTAGCCTTAAGGTGCTGACAACACTCAATGACCTAAAAAGATCTGATTTTCAATCCGCATCGCTCTTCTCTTTCCAATAAATTAAAGCCACGCCAAACGCCCAGCATATTCACAAACTAAATTAATCGCGTCAATAACCCGCTAGCTGAATGGATAATCATTTGTGACTTATGTTCTTGAAAATGTTAATAAGTTTTTGAATGTTACTTGAAGGCGTATTTACATCTTTGACGAAAAACGCCTATTTTTGCAAGGGTTATTATAAACTCTGTAGAAATATGTAGTATAATTTTATAATTCAGGCATTTATAATTCAGGCAGATTACTTTATATTATTTTCATATCATTAAAATATTTCATTAAATGTCCATGTATCTATAATATAGTGGACTTAATAATTAAGTGTTGTTGCTATTTATTTTAAATATCCCTTTAATTGAATATTCAGTGAATTTTAGCGTGGTCAGAAAATAATAAGTTTCGTGTTCTTTAATTTTTACGCATATTACTTGACGAAGTGGAAAGTAGATTATAATATTTTCTGGCCACCAACCATATTTGTGCAGAAAGTAACATCGATATGTTGCTCCATTGCGACGTGAAAGAAGAACAAACAAACACACTTTCAACGTTGGTTGGGATTGTAACATTAGTTAGGAAGAAATTTCACGGGTTAATAATTAGTCTATGTCATTTTCTGGTCCTCTAACTATTTCTGTATATGTTATCTAAATAACGTCGTTTTTTTGCTACATTGCGGAAATAAGGACAAACAAACGGATTTTTTAATTTTTAATAATAGTTGTTATTGTTTTAGTAAAAATGAAATTTCCTGGGTCGGAAAGTAGCCTACGTAATTTCCTGCCCCGCCAATCATCCTTGTGCAGAAAGCCACGTCAATATGTTGCTCCATTGTGACGTGAAAGAAGGATAAATAAACGCTCTTTCCAATTTTTAATATTAATGGGATTTGTTATTTTTTCAATTTTCAATATAAATTGGGATTGTCATATTAGATAAAATGAGATTTCCCAGGTTCACAAGTAGCCTAGGTTATTTCCTGGCCCGCCAACTATTTTTGAGCAGAAAGTTAATTTGATCTTTTACTCCATTATTGCTTGAAAACAGTACACATAAATACATGTTTGCATTCATGATATTAGTTAGGATTATAATATTATTTTATAAAACAAAATGTTACTTTTGTCTATTCGCTGTGCGCCAACTACCACTGTGTAAAGTATATAAACAGAAACACGAATTGAAATAAAAAATATAAATCCAGAAATTATTGAAAGAGTCGCATAAATAGTTCATACATGCAAACTCAAACGATTAATTTAAAAAAAAACAAACGCAAAACATTCAACATTTGGTAAGTAGAAAGGATTACTTAAAAAAATATAAATGCAAACAAGAATTGGTACAAAAAAACAAAATATCCAAAAATGTAATTAGCAAAAATTATCACGTAAAGAAAGTTTGTAAATACAAACACGAATTGGTAATTAAAAGAAAACAAACCTAAAACATACAAAATTTAGTAGGTAAAAGGATTACTTAAAAAAATATAAATTCAAACACGAATTGATATACACAAAATAAACCAAAATATCCAAAAATTGAATTAGCAGAAAAGATCGCATAAAAAAGTTTATAAATACAAACACAAATGAGTAATTAAAAAAAATTAACCTAAACATTCAAAATTGAGTAAGTAAAAAGAATTATGTAAAAAAATTATAAATACAAAAACGAATTGATATAAAAAAATCAAAGAAGTTTGTAAAAACAAACAAGAATTAATATAAAAAAGACAAACATCACAAAGTGAGTAAGCAAAAAGGATTTTAAAAAGGTGAATTATGTTAAAGAAAAAAGGTTAAAACATATTACAGCGCAAAAAAAATGTATGAAAATTATGAAATCGATTTTTTCATACTAAATAATTGCAAGCTACAATACATATTCTGAAATACACGACGTATTTAAAAATATATATCACATTCAATAAATAATGCATATTCCTTGTCATGTCAAAAAAATGTCAAAATATAATTATTACTAAACTAAACTTATATCTACGATATTAAAATACAGGTCCAAACCTATGATCAAAATTAATTGAATTATACCGCTTTTTATTTTTATTGCTTTTTGAACTGTTGAGAAACAAACGATGTAAATCCGACTAGCACCGCGCCTCAGCGCACACTATCCGTTAGCATGCGAATAAAAGAGAAGCAATAGACATCGCCAAAACACGTCTTTGCATTCGAGAGAAATTGAGTGAATCATTTTTTTATTATAAACCTATTTATTTTATTAAAAATAAAAAACAACCCACATTTCGAATTAGATGTGAACAGTTAATTCTTTTAAATCTGTTAATAAAGTCTTATAAATAACAAAGTTAATTTGGTTTAAAGTTTATATTACGAGGTTTTTGGATTTCTCTTCAGATAGAAAAAATATTTCAGTTATGTTTTACAAACAAGTAGGACTTCAGAAATATTATCGAGAATAACATATATTTTTTTGGCCACAAATTTATTAGATTTTGCTAACAAACTTCTTAAATAAGATAATCTGCTGTTGTCAGCGCCTTAATTAAGATTAGAAGAATTCAAACTGTATACTGATAATATATGAACTATATACTGATAACATGATATTGTTAACAATAAACTAATTACAACTGTTTTTTTATGTCTCTCCATGTCTATTTATTTAAACTAATTCACAGTCTCAACATTCAGGCATGCGAAAATTTTGGCTTATAACGGAAAAAAAGAACACATCAATTGCTGGTATTAAGTTTTCAAATAGTCAATATAAAAATGGAAAAGTAAAGTAGTGTTTCTAACAACATCCATTTAAAAGTTCACTTGTGTGTTTAACTGTATATTATTCATTGGTAAATAAATACCTGTAAACAAAATGGTGTGAACTTCATCTTACCAGTCCTTTGACCTTCTAGAGTACAAATAAACTTGAGTTAAATTTTGTATGACTTTTACACTGCATTCTTCTGGGGAAAAACAGAGTCCTAAAAAATAACTCCTTCTATCCAACATTATTAACTCCTTCTATCCAACATGATGTTCTACTGCAAACATGAATAAACTACAGAAAGTTAATAGCATCTATTTATACTTTGACAACTTTATTCGAAGAAATGCAACTGTTGTACTGACTTCTTACTGCATACTTATGTGTTGCAGCGCAGTTATGTGTTAAAGCGTAGTCGTATGTTGCAGCGTAAGTATATAATGGAGCGTAGTTATATCTTAAAGTGCAGTTGTATGGTGCAGCGCACTTATGTGTTGAAGCATAGTTATGTGTAGAAGCGCAATATGTTTTACAGCATAATCATGTATTCAAATGCAATTATGTCTTGCAGAGTAGTTATTTATGGAAGTGTGATTATATGTTCAAGAATAATTATGTGTTGCAGCCCAGTTATGTGCTTAAGCGTAGTTACATGGTGAAGCGTATTCATATTTTAAAGTTTTGGCATAATTGTTAGTGTCTTTCGATTTTTCTCTTAACTGTATTCTAGGGATAAAATATACTAAATTAAGCTGGATAACTATTTAGAAAAGAAGAACTTTTCAACGTAAGCAATCGAACTTAAAGTTCAAGCTAAGATGTAAAATACCTTTATCGCAATCAAGGTTACTTTTAACATGCAACGTTAACCAATATGTTATTTATTTTGGATTTAATTTAGAAAAGTACTACCCGAATTAGAAAGAAAACAAATTAAGAAAGAGGATAGGGCCATGTGGTACCATCCAAACGGTACTACCTCTCCTCCACACAGATACCTAGTTCTAGAGGAAATACGATCTGAAATTTCCATAGTGTACTCGATAACAATTTGGGTTAATATGGATTATGTAGGGCTAGGTAAGGTTGGATATAGTTAAGTTTGGTTGGATTTACAAGGTTATTCTGCACAGTATTTATATCGAACATAATATTTCTGAGTATAATATGGAAATTTAATAATATTCAATATAATACAAATCTCCGCATTGATGAAGTTTTATATCAGAAAGAAGACTTTCCTCTCCTACTTTTTCCTTCCTTACTTTCCCATAGAGTAGCATATTATTAACATTTACTGTTATTTTTATTACGATCAACCTTTGAAATGAAAACATTATTACTGAAAGAAAACTTCATCGCTTAAAAATATACGTAATGGAAATCATGACCAAAAGCTAGTGTGTTAGAAAACGTCCTAATAGTAACTTACCTAACATAAGCAGGGAGTAATATTAACAAGTAAACAATTACTAATAAATCAAAATACTAGTTATTTCGAAAATTTCCAAGTCTAAATTAATAACCCTTGCCTCGTTGCTACTGTTCTTGAGAGTAATTTCAACTGTTACTATATGGAATCTGTTGAAGATCTACAAATGCTCCGTGGACTCTTCAAAACAACTGAAAAAAAAATAATGAAACGTTCATTATTATATTTGTCAACTAATGAAACGTGGAAAAAAATTTATGCCTGAAAGAGAAGAGAAATTTGAAAAATGCGATACTGCGAGCCACAAGAAAATGATTGGCCATGATTGGCCAATTAAATAAAACTACGTGATGTAGTATTATTTATACTTTCTTTAAGTAAAGAAAGTAGAAATAATACTACATCACGTAGTTTCATTTAATTGTGAACAATGAATTTCTACAAAATTAACGCCAAATATATTCAATGAATAATTGCAGATAACTGGTGAAGGTTGCACTTTTTTCAAGCTAGTGCGAGTTTAAAAGCTACAAGAAAGCGAGTGATTTCACATAGCCGGTGAAAATTGTTTCAAGCTTGTGGCTCACAAATGTGTTTTAATGTTGCAACATCTAAAGGTTGCACTTTTATTTAAAATTTGTGAGTTATATACGTTGCGAAGATATATTGATAAGGTAAAACAAGTCAGAGAATATTAGAATTTTGCAACTTGCCTAAATTTTCTCTTGGTGGAACCAGTCAAAAGTTTCAGATTTATGCAGGAATTTGCCTTTTTTTCAAATTCACAACTTCTACTTTATGTAGTTATATCATAACACGATAGCTTAAATTTAGCTTTATAATTACTAAAACTCAAAAGAGTATTTTCCTTTTGTCCCAACTGGACTAAAATAATAGTTGTAATATTCGCAATACTCAAACCAAAAACCTCAAAATACAGATTATTTGTACATCTATACTTAAAATAAATAACGTATAGTAATTTTTGTAATTTTGCAAATTTAGTAATTAAAATAAATATTATATTTCACAATATTATCCTTAACACACCTTTCACAGGAGTAAAAATATCATAAATTGAACAATAAAAAATATTTGTTTAAAAATTTAAGTCTATTTAAATGAAATAATTTAGTTAAAATTAATCTCCCATTAATTTAGTTAAATATTACAAGAAAACTTCAACGATGGCTCCAGAAGTCATAGTTTTTAAGGAATTTAAGATATTTTTACACTTATGAAACTTGTGCTAAGGATTTTAATATTGTTAGGTATAATAATTATCTATATATATATATATACATACTCCCAAATATTTACATTTTTAAATTCGTTTTAACGTCTACGAAACCACGTTTGCAACGCAAGTTTGTTTTGTAATAAACATTTATTTGGTAACTCTTCTAGAAACTGTGATTACTTCTATCTTAAACACAAACCTTACTCCATTAGTTATTAAATGTAACCACGAAGACGCATTTGATTATTTAAAAAAACAATCTTTTTCTGTCTTGTGTAAATATTGAATTAAATTTTTCTTGTCTGAAAGCGGATTGACAGTTTATATACTTAATCTGCTACATCATAACAATTACTGTACATTATTTGTCTTAAGTATAGATGTATGAAAAGTCTGTACTATTCGGTTTTTGGTTTCAGTATTACAAGTATTACAACTACTATTTTAAATAGTTAGATAAGAGAAGAATACATTTTTAAGTTTTAGTAACTCTAAGGCTAAATTTAGGTTACTAAATAAATCATGGTACGTATTACATTAATAAACTACATAAATGTAGAAGTTGTAGATTTGAAATAATGGCAAGTTCCTACATAAATCTGAATCCATTTAACTTATTCTCCCTCAAGACAAAATTGTGGCAAGTTCAAATATTCCAATATTCTGTTACTTGTTTCGAGTCATCCACATATATTCGTGACGTACTTGAACTCAGAAACTTTGAAAAAAGTGCAACCTTTACATGTGGCAACATAAAAACTCATTTGCAACCCACAAGCTTGAAAAAATCTTCACCGACTATCTGGAATCATTCACTTTCTTGTAGCTCTCAATATCGCCTTTATCCAATTTAATCTTTAAGACATTATTTTTTTGCCATGCTTCATTAACTCAGAAATATAACGATGAACTTTTTATGATTATTTTCTGAAATTACTCCCAAGAACGAGGCAAGGATTATTAATTTCCACTTGGAAATTGTCGAAATAATTAGTGTTTTAATTGGTTGGTAATTGTTTACTTGTTAGTATTGTTACCTACTTATATTGGGTAAGTTACTATTCCACCGTCTTATAACATACTAGTTTGTACTTGTGACTTTGATTACGTATATTTTTGATCATGGCAATGGAGTTTTTCTTCAGTAATAATGTTTTCATTTCAAAGGTACCCTTGATCGTAATATAAATAACAGTAACCTTTAAAAATGTGCTACTCAATGGGGTAGTAAGGAAAGAAGGAAGAGGAGATTGGTATTTTATTTGATATTTTTGAAATTTCCATATTATGCTCAACAAAAATGTTATACTCGAATTCAATAGCGTGCAAGATAACTGCGCATATCCAACCGAAGTTAACTCTATTCGAACTAAACTAGTCTTACATAATTCATACTATGGTAGTAAAACGTAACCTAAACTTTCCGAACCAATCCAACCTAAATAACACAAAACAATTTAGCTCAATTTACTCTGACATGACTTTACCTTACCCATCTTAATCTAACTTAAACCAACGCAACCTAATCTAATTTAATTCAATAAGAATAGCGTGACTTAACCTATCCTAACGTCACTTAACCTAATAATTATTTGATTGAAAAAAATTCTTACATTAAGGGAAGGGAAAGACCTACATCTCAGCTATCTTTACCCTGATACTTCCTTTTCATCAGATCCCAAACTGTTTTCATAGTTATTGGCGAGCACAATATGGAAATTTCAGATCGTATGTCTTCAAGAGCTATTGGTCTCTATGGAGGAGAGGTAGTACCATTAGGATGGTGGACAAGGCCCTAGCATCTCTCTTCATTTTTTCTCTTCCTGATTCAAATAATGCGTTTCTAAATTAAACCAAAAATAAATTACACTTTAGTTAAAATAACGTTTGCATATTAGAGGCACCCTTGATTGATATAATATCATATTATTTCTTATTATTTATATCTTATCATTAGCTTATTATAGATAATATTATCCTATTTCTTATTATTAGCTTGAACTTTAAGTAGAATAGTTATAATAGTTTTAATCATTTTTATTTATCAATTTAGGCCTGCGCGCTTGGTGTTACCACCTGAGTGCTTATAATTGACATCCTTAAGGAACGCTAGAAAAAATGTGTTCGGAGAAGCTAAGATAGGATATTCAAATATTTTTTTCTAAGATATCTTCAATGCAGTACGGAAGTTAGTACAGATCTAGGTTGAAAGTTAGAAAACATTTCCAAATATTTAAATAGATAAATGCACAACCCTGTGGTGTGACAGAGCATCCGACGTTTGTTATATAATAAATATATATAAATCGAATAAGAATATTTGGATTTAGCACATCTAAACTAGATGGTTGTTGTTATTCTTAAACATGTTCTATCATATTCAGCAATATTTTATAACGTCTGAGCATCGAAGAAAACTTATTTTAAAAATACTACCCCTATGCATTTTCTATTTTTCCTAAAGTCACTTATTTTCCAAATAGTTATCGAGCTTAATTTAATATACTATATAGAATAGAGTTGGGAGTAAAATCGATAGAGACTAGGAATTATACCACAACTTTAAAACATGAATATGCTTCACCACATAACTACGCCGTAACACATAATTGTACTTCAAGATAACTGCGCACATATAAATACACTACCATAAATAACTTCTCAGCAAGGCATAATTACGTTTTATTATATAACTACGCTGTAACACATCTTCTACACATAGCTATGCTCCAACACATAAGTGAACTGCCACACACAACTGTGCTTCAACACATAACTACGCTTAACACACACCTATGCTACAACACACAACTACACAACAACATAACACTACGCTATATTACGTACCTACGCTGTATTTTGTTAGAGCGGCAAAATTTTAAAAGACTTTATATAACATACTTTCATCCGTAATGTTACCAACTCCTTTCAAAATGTAGCTTCGGAGTTTCGTTGAAATGTTTTAAATAAAAACCCACAAGCAACGTTAGACGTCGAGCTTTAGCCCCATATAAATCGCGTATAGGAAGTGGAAAGCGAAACGAGCACCGAACGCATGTACGTCCTCTTCCGTCGCGCTCTTGATTTGTGGCAGGCGGACAACGGAATTAACGCCCTGGAAATAACTTGTTCCATCCGATATAATGACTTGTACGCATTAGGTGGTTTATTAATTTTGTCGGCGAATGTTTTCGCGCGGCTTGTTTAACGTGATAATGTGTATGGTTAGAGGGTGTAAATTTCATGTGATCTTTTAGGATTAGGGAGATTTACAGGATACATAATATTTACCAATAAGAAGAATTAAGACTTCTAATGATTTTAATGCCGTAAGTTTAAGATTTTAAATTTAAGAATCTTGAATTTACGGCGTAATTGGTATATTCTCAAATTTTCTTAGATAGAGTGAAAAAATACATCCATCTGAAATATATAATAATGCGATGTGAGTAATTAAACGCTTTTCATTTGAATCTGATTTGATTCAGATATTTAAATTTTCTCCATTACCTATTTTTTTAAAATAAATATATAAGGCTCAAACGATTAAATGTTTCACAAGGGATTAACAATAATCTCGGCATTTACTCATAACCTTTTTTTGATACAACGTATTATGTGAAGTAGCATAAGTAAGCGTGTGGGAATAATTAAATATCATATTAAGGTATTGAACAAAATATATGCCAAAGAAAACAATACTCATAAAACAAATATCTGAAAATAACTACGTGGTTTAGTACTAATCATCTACCTAACAATAAAACCTAGGATATGATGATAGCAAATTAGATACTATTAAGACAAGTCTGTTACGAAATGAAGAACACAGCAACAAAAAATAGGAAAGAAAGAAAGAACACAGCAACAAAAAATGCAGCTATTGGATGATATAAAAACATAAAAAATATTGAGATGGTTTTACCACGTCCAATTTATAAACAATGAAAAACTAATTGCGCATAGAAACATAGACCTAGGCAGCTAATACTAGTAATGATAATGATGTCAGAAGTAAAAAAACGTTTATAGGGTATTACATGAGTCTATCTCAGGAGACGTTAGTTTATTTGGTAATGAAGAAAATTAACATTTATGATGGTCCTGAGCCCCTGAAATGCTACAAGTGTAAACAGAAAAGTATATGTCTGAAAATGTTAGCCAGCTTAAATTACTTAGTATAGTTACCTCTCACAATACTGATACGAAATCTGAAAATATCAAAAGGTTGAATAAAAAAAAAATACTATTCCAGTTTTGAAAATAAACTTGAATAATTTTTTTTAAGTTTTAACATAATGGTTGAAATTTGTAAAACTCTGAATCTACTTTAATTTTATATCGGAGGGAAAGGTATGTATTGAATAAGATTAGCAAAAATAAACTATTAATTAAAAAAATGTTTTGTTAAAAACTCGTGTAATAAACTTATCATGTTGAATAAAAAAGCCTGGATATAAGCTAGCTTCGTAATTTAAAATTCTAAACAATAATTTAAATTTTCCAAATAAGAGACAAGAAAAAGAGAATGGTCTACCACCAGATAAATCGACTATGTAGAAATATAAAATCATTAAATATATTAAGGTGAAGGGTTGTCGCTTCTGACGAATGCAGACGACAAAAATCAATTGAAGCGGTGTATACATTCTCGTATTTGGGAAATAGAAGAAGAAAATTAAATTATATTAACTGGATCAAATTGAAAATGTCTGAAATGTTGTAATGTGAACCCACTCATATAAAGAAAAGAAAAATTTAGTTTTCCTGTTTTATTTTTAGAGATTCAAGCAAAAGCAACTAATTAAATTGTCATACAACATTCACAGTATGATACTGTAAAGATTTCGGACCGCTATACAGTACATATAGCGGTATGAAATCTTTGCAGTATATTGTATAATTTTTGAAACATAGTTATAAATGCTAACCTTACCGGAGAAACAGTCGCTAGTTTGGGGACTTTCGAAACGTACAATGGAAGAACTATTACAGATACAAAAACTATTTATGGGGGAATAGTAGGTCTTAAGAAGCTCTCAAAGAAAGTCTGGGATGTTATTTATCTACCGTTTATAGATAAGTTACAGCAACTAATTAAAATTCAAAAAGTGCATGGGAAAATATTTACTTAAATTTATTATTCATCATTACAATAAATATCATAGTCACGTCAAACATCTTCGATAGATAAAAATTGATTCGTCACACTTTATAATTTAGATAAGTAGTTCAAGAGAAATGAATAGAATTTTTTTAAGTTAAAGAAAGTAGAAATGCGAAATTTAATTGCATTACGTGCATTCGTGCATGGAGAGGGGGAACGGAGGATTGGTGGAACCAAAATGGTATTTATTTTATTTATTGTCATTTTTTTATGTAAGGGGAAACAAACAAATATAAACTATTTGAAATATCCTATTTTTTTCCACAAAGGATAAAGAAAATTAATACGTTTGTAAAATAACCAATTAAACACAACAGTACATAAATGGGACAACGTTAAATTAAGTAAACAAAAAATATTCTTTTGGAATAAGACATAAAATTAATACGGAAACACTTGTTATTAACTTATCAATTAAATAAAGCTGCAATTATGGATTAAAAGTTATCTGTGTAAGGCGCTCTACTCAACAAAGTTGGACAAAGAATGAATAAGATATAATGAAAATAACATTACTGATCGATCTGCTGTGCATGAAGTTCGCGGAGCCTGTTCTTCACATCTGAGCGAAACTGCGGGCGTGGACTTGCAAGGATGTCAAGTGTCAACATCTCTTTATTGTATAAGTCGCACACTCGCCATAGAGGTACTCTGATACCGGCGTGTGTCTGTGCTTTATCGACATGAAATAAAAGATGGCTACGAGTTAGTTCGGTAGTTTGAATTTTTATCTGACTCAGTAGAGATGGGCAGTCATAATTACCTTGACAGATATTGAACATAATCATCAAATCTAATAATGAACGTCTGTGATAGAGGGCATCACATTTGCAATTATTAAGTAATACTTTATGCGATAATTTACAGCCAGCTATGCGATGCTTAAAAGCTTTCAAAAAATATATATGTTCTCAATACTATCAGAATAAGTGGCATATAGTGGATTCCAGACAGACACAACACACAGTCAACACAAGTTGTGATCTTAAGAGCATAGTACAAGGTTAAGTATATTTCAGCATTTTTAAATACTTTTGTCATTCTTAATACGAAGCCAAGCATTCTATAAATCTTAAATACAAACTGCTCAACATGCTAATTAAAATGCAGTTTACTTTCGAAAATGACACCAAGGTTACGCACGCTGTCAACTTTTTTGAGCGAATTTATCCCTATCCCATATCTAAAGTTTTATATTGATTTAAAGTTTATTATTGATTATGGGCTATTAGCAAAGATTAATCTTTGCTAATAAAGATCAATCTTTGCTAATAGCCCACCCGAAGATGTTGTAATACAACGAAACCTAGGTCGTGGTAAAGAACTTAAAGAAAGTAGAAATAATCACGTAGTTTCATTTCATTGTGAATAAAAAATTTCTACAAAATGAATGCCAAATATATTCAATAAAAGTGTTAATTATTTGTAAACTAGTATTAGTTTGCACTCGGTGCCTATGTTCTAATTTTAAATCACCTACTTTTGTATTAATATTTTATTAACACTGTAACACTGTAACCTGGCGAGAATGTGGAAAGGTCATTTTGACCATGTCAGTTTTTAGTCGTGTGTAGTTTTTTTCCAGCGATGGCAGGGTTTTGGGCGTCTCGGTAGCTGTTGTTAAGGGACCTGCGCGTGCACCACGCACCACTACTCAGTCGGCCGCCGCCTGCAACCGTGGAGCCGAGACGGGTAAATATGACCCCGCCACAATCGCGGCATAACATTTTTTTGCGATGTTTCAAAAATATTTGTTTCCTAATATTGTGATACTGAGCAAAATTCTGGCAGTGAATTTAACAGCGAGGATAACGTACTGCTATCTAGCTTGCTATTTCATAACCCACACGAGAGAGGAATCGGGTGACCAGGTAACAAATTCATTTTATATTGGCAAAGTTGGTACTAGATGGTCTAAAAATCCTCCACACCAAAACACCTAGCGTGAGCCAAACGGCGAGGTCGACCCAGTCAGAACTTGAATGATGGAGTTTGTCCTGTCCCGAAACTATGCTTTCTGTTATCCTTACACAAACTCGCAAATTCGAGAAAGAAATTCACCTTGTGAATCTATCCCTCACTACAGGAAAGAAATGGATGTTAGTAATTGAAGACTTTTATTGGATTATTATATATTGCGGGATTTTATCGCTCTAGAAAACAAAACAATGTTAATCTTTGGGCTTCAGGTGGTACAGGAGTCGAAATATTTCGATAGATAACGTTGCGGCAGCGATTTTATTTCATTCAAAGCTATCTGCGACTTGATGATAAATCTACACGAGATAAAAGAAAGCTGTTAGACAACTTGGCTCCTGTACGTCAAGTATTTGAAATATGTGTCGAGAACTATAAGTAAGCATATATGTTTACTGAATGAATACGTAATCATAGATGAAATTTTGCTTGCATTTAGAGCCGGATGCAAATTTTATCACATTTACAGTACCGCAGAAGGTTGGATTAGAAACAAAGACGGTATTTAAAAGAAACAAAGAAGGTATTGCAAGGTATTTATTAAGTGTGTCAATAATTTACACAAAAGTATCTAGCGAGATACATTACTTTTTTTCCAATTAATATAAAGAATCGCAGGAAATGGAAGAAAAATACATGTCAAAAAATTTTAATGACGTAATTTATTTGCACATTTATCATTGTCGTTTTGGCAGCTGGGGGAAAGACACTTAATGTAATGTGTAAATAAATATTTTTCCTATCTTTTTCTACCGCATAATGTATCCGTGCCATGTCGAGGCAGATTGCTAGTGAAATATAAAAACAAAAGGGCATACGTATATTTGTATGTAATCATCTTTAGAAGTGAGTGAAGCGAAATAGGTATCTAGGGACAGAGTAGTGTTTCACTCCGTTATTGCTGCTAACCTTGTCTAATTGGAAGACGGCTTACAGTTGTAGGTAGATGAAATAAAAACTAATCCTCTGTCACCATTATTTATCCTCATCGAAGTGTCGCAATTTATCTGTTGGACTTATTGCTTACTAAACAGTTTCATTCAAGATTGTAAATTATTGTTCATGCTTATAAATACCATTATACATGCGTTATTATGATCTGCTAAAAAGGATTTTTGGCCATTAATTGTTATTTTATCCAATCATAATATTTGAAATCTTAAGCTTGATTGCAAATATTATGATTTGAGAGACGTACACTAAGGTTAATTTAGAAGAGTGATAAATTATCCGATATGATGAACTATTTACAGAATACATTTAAATTTTCAATAAGCAATCCGAAAGCCAAATTACTTCTCATCTTACTAACTATTTAGCATATAAAGTTAGAAACGAATAAAATATATCCTATATGGTTGTTAAATGTAGATAATATTAGGTATTTTTGACAAAGCCTTGAGCAATAAATGGATGTGTTTCAATACTAAATGAATATTTTGTGAAGTTACTGACTATTCTAGAACATTATAAATTAAAGGATATAAATAAAGGATATTGATCCAATGAAAGAAGTTCATAGAGTGAGACAGCGGGCACTAATAGAGTATATAGTGTGGGAGTGTAGCAGGTGGAAAATATAAATATAATAAAACCATACCTGCACTCATTAATATGTAAATAACGCTTATATTTTTTTGCGTGCTTTTAGTAATACAACCTTTACATATTAGCGTGATTATATTTCTTTGATTATCATGAGGGAATACTAAGAAAAGTTACCGTATAGACTTATTTGATAACTGGAAAAATTCACAATTAAATGAAACTACGTGATGTAGAATTATTTCCACTTTCTTTAAGTTCTTTACCACGACCTAGGTTTCGTTGTATTACAACAGTTTGAGGTAGGCTATTAGCAAAGACCTTTGCTAATAGCCCACCTGAAGCTGTTGTAATACAACGAAACCTAGGTCGTGATAAAGAACTTAAAGAAAGTGGAAATAATACTACATCACCTAGTTTCATTTAATTGTGAGTAACGAATTTCTACAAAATTAACGCCAAATATATTCAATAACTGGAAAAATATTTTTGATCTATGTAATTTTAGAGACGTACCCGTGGTGGCGCGTAGTGCCTCGAGTATTTAATACCACTAATATTCACAACTAAATGAAACTACGTGATGTAGTATTATTTCTACTTTCTTTAATTTCTTTAACCACGACCTAGGTTTCATTGTATTACAACATCTTCAGGTGGGATATTAGCAAAGATTAAAACTATATTGTAATTGCAAAATACCACTAATATTGTAGTTGCAAAATTTTGGATGTTTATTACCTAATAACTAAGCAACTCTGCAACTAAGCAACGAATCACTACATATATGGAATATTAATACCAAAAAAATACGTTTGGATGTTTATTTCAATTACGCCTAAACGATTTTCAAAGTTAAGCCAGACAGAGGAATAATATCATTCCCGTACGATTATCTTATAAATGTATGATTACTCATTGTTGATAGATACTATGTAATTATAACATTCATCATATTATGTTCTAGAAAGGAATTCTAATAGTTGTAAGATAGAACAAACCGGAAATGAAAATATAGGAAACGGATGTAATTTTACGTTTGTGTCGAAGTATATAGTCGTAGGGAAACATTCGAAATTTTATTATTCATTTTTATTTGTTTAAATCGGTATCATTTTGCACACTAATTATTTTTCTTTGCATGGTTATTCTATCTTATAACTATTAGAATTACTTTCTACAACATAACACAATGAAAACTAAAATTACTTAATTTCACATTTAAAAGCTTTGAATGGGTAATTATGATAATTATATATAATGTATAATATTTATGATAATTTTATCGAATTAGGTTCTAAACAATAAAACATGATTTTTTTTTAATAAATAGAAAAGTTATATTGGGGTATTATCTATGAGTGACCAAATAGCATGACGGATATTCATATCCAGGTGCTGTCACTTGATGAAAATTTAATAATGTTTTGATTATCATCATCAAAGAAATTGAACCGACTTTTGTGGTGGGCAACGACTTATGTAATAAATCTTATTAAATAGTGACTTTTAAACATCTTCTGCAACAAGAGGCTATATTTATTAAGGATATAGGACACACACAGAAAGTCTATAATTATTTTATTAAATTTTTCAAGTCTAATTATTTTTTTAATTTTCAATAAAGTAGAAACTAAAATAGTTTTGATTTCTATCTTAATTAAAGATATTATAAATATGCAAAAAAATTCATAATAAGAAATTGTTTTCTATTTATCACAAAATGGTTAATAAAACATAAAGAGATAATATTTTAAAAAATAACAAGAGATTATAATAATTATATACTTTAATATAAAAAATAGCTGTTTATTTTTAAAATGTCCATTGTTGATTTTATTTGACACTTTCAAACTTTCTTTTATAAATTATATATAAAATATAACATTATATATAACAGATCTGGTGCCATAACGACATAAATGCAACAGAAAATCAAAAGTAGTTATGTTCCGCTAAACAAACGATTTATACCTCTGCATCCGGCATAGTAAAATCGGAAGTCTAGTTCTTAGTAAAATCATTAAATCAATGCTTGACTCAATTAAAGATATAATTGAGTTATTCTTCGAGATAATACCGCATAGCTCATTACTCAAGGCCGAATAAGGTGTTCGGTGCGTTGTGTTTTACATTACTTTGTCAATACCGTTTGGTGCTCAGTGTGCGTACATTGCAGGACGTTTGACCCTCATATTTAAGTTGAAATTGTAAACTTTGAGACATCATAAGATGCGAAAAAGTTTTATTCAATACAATTTCTTATTTTTTTAAGGAACATGAAAGAAGCTGGTTTACCATAGCAATTTAACAACCGTACGTATGTATACACACACACATATATATGATAAGACGTATATGATAATACAAGACTGATGTCACTTGAACTCTATTTTATATATAACATTCTGTATATAACAAACAACTTTTCTGGAAAACGTTGTGCACGTTTTCCATTCCATTCAATATTTATTAATTGCTATTTAATAAACCCAAAAGGAATTAAAATATCCAATTTTCTTTTTTCCTAAACATGAAGACATGATGTCACGCCTAAACGTAATATTTACTGGAAACTTCATAATTCGTGTTGAATAACTGTTAAATATTGAAAATGATCAATTCGACAGAAAGATTTAAGGATTATGTATGTTATTCTCATGATATAAAAATCATGAAAATGGGTTTATATTTATAATTATATTCTTTTTAAACTTTTCAACTTGTATGAGGATCAAAAAGAATATAATTATCAAGTTACCACTTTTATTCCAGATATCAAACTAACGAAACTTTTTTAATTTTTTCTGCGATCGAAATATTCCAACGCATTAACCAGGAAATCGATTGCGTTAAAGATACAGAAAATTAATTGAAGTTCTTTTTTAGTTTTATATTCTACAGTAATCAATCGTAAATAACTACGCAATGTGTTCGAAAAACGAATTTACAACAATTAAAATTCAAAATAAGAACAAGTGTAACTTAAAAAAGTGTATATAAAATATAGAATTCATATGTCGTTATTTAATACTGCAGTTGCTATTAAGCAAAGTATAAATGACAAACAATGCAAATTACGTTCTGAAACATTCGAAATTAGATCAAGAATTATGAAAAATTGGAATTGAAAATATTTTAATCTCTTAATGAAATTTGTGCCTAAATTGTAGGTCGAATTTATTTAACACATTTTCGAATTATTAAAAAGTACTGCTACTAACTTAACTAGAGAAATAGGTAAATTGATAAACCCAAAAAAAATGTATTAAAAACAACATCACAAAACACTAAATATGATTTATATAAAGACAACAAAAGGTGTACTAAAAATATTTTATTGATTAAAATACACTGAAACAATATCAATCAAATTTAATTCGGTACGTGCGCTTAAAGGCCAAATTTTCCTTTTAGAAACGTAATCATAGCACTTAGCGTCAAAGGTCGCAGATAACTGGATTTATTAATGAAATATTCAGTGATAACGGCAACTTAAGATACGATAACGATTCAAAATACGTTTACTTACAAAATTGAGTCTCGCAAAGCTTTCAGTATGGCTTGAAATACGTTTATTCGTTAAAAGCTCTTACATCGTCTTTTATTGTCTGAAAGATAAAGGGAAAGTATATTAAATACTTAGCTATTCTTACTTTTTTGTTTTCAGATGAATTTCGCAGAAATACACCTTTTGCGATGATAACGAATTTTAAATTTCGAGGTGCTTTCACTATTAGTCCAGTCATTGTAGATTTTTTTAATAGTGTCGACAAAAAATCAGGAAAAGTGAATATTTGAGAAAACCTTCATTATTTAGGGAAAGAACTGGAATCAATTTACCTCTTTTCGAGATTATTTCGACAACCATTTGATTTTGCGATAAAACAATTATCACAAAAGTTCAAAATTGTCTAATTCTTTACAAAAAATTGTTACATTCTTTTCCTGTACAACTATTTCTTTCGTAGACATAACGTAAATTAAGTGCGAAGAAAAAATATGGATCAGTGTACATAATGTAGTACACTCCACAATATGTATTAATAGATATTTTTTAAAAATCTGTTCAAATATATTTTAAAAGTATTCAAAATAATTTATAGTTCCTCTGTACGATGAATATCTAACTGTTTATATAGCAGTATGTATGACTGAACCCCGTAGTGCGTTACAGAGCAGATGGTCGGTAGACAAAGAAGAGACGTCCTCTACTTAAGGTTTTGGGTGTATTATACGAGTGCGTTATTATCGCTCTCGGTATATTTGTATGACTATAGTTTAATCAGTATTCCATTGTAGTCACATTGGATCCAAGGTTCAAGTTCCAATTCTCGGAATACTATACTGCTGAGCCAGCACTTTTGTTAAGGAACGCTTTGTTCTGCCACACTTACGCAATCACTTCGTGGAATGCTCCACTACTGAACCAGCACTTTCATAAGTAGCGCTTTGTTCTGCCACTCTGACCCAATCACTTCGTGGTATGATATTAAAACAATGCATCAATTTAAACCGGGGACATGGACTCAGGATAGTCAGTTCCAAGGTTAAAGTTCCAGGTCAAGCTCAATTCCAGTTCCGTCTCATTCTTTCTATTTCCAAGTGAAGTTTATTAAAGTTATTACGGTGTTAATTCCTAAACCGATATCTGGGTAATGCCAATACCGATTAGATGTTAAAAATGTTTTGCGTTAAGAGCCAATGTACCCAAATTGAAAATTTTTGATTTGAAATTTTACGTACTTAATTAACGATTTTTTTTCTGAAAAAAATAACATGAAAAATGGAGTATGTACTGAAGTGGGATCCAATAATTAATAACATAATAGATAAGACTTTGCTGGATAGAATCTATTTCTGAAATAACCCCTGTTTTCAAAATATATTTAGTCATTTTGACGCCATTCCATGAAACCTTCCCATGAAATATTGGGATATACATGAAAATAAAGGCTTTAAAAATAAGTAATGGGTGGAATAAAAGTTTTTCAAAGCATGGACTGGTTATCTATATATTGAGAGACACATATTTTCCATACTTTCTTCTAAATATTACCGCCACAACCGGCTGTTATAGGGCGAGACGCTCTCCGGCACTCGCCCACGGGCCTTTGAAGGTGGAGGTTGTGTAGCAGCGCGCAGCACGAAAACATCGTAAAAACTCGCTAAATTTCTTTATCAGTGAAATATTAAAGCAACTAAACCGTTTAGGTACAGTCTACTACAAACTAATGGATTGTATCTCGTATGCATTTGCATTTAGGTTAATATTCTTAAATTTAGTTTTATTATGTTTTGGGGTTATTATTGTTGTAAAAACTTTGCTTTATAAAATTACTAAAATAGATCTGAAATAAAAGGCTTTAAATTTTGTTTTTTTTCGTTTTCACTTCAATTACGTCTTTGTTTCAATATTTTCGTCAAGTATCAAGAACAAAGAAGCATCAAAAAACATTATATATATGTACACACACACACATATATATATATATATATATATATATATATATTTTCAATAATTATTTTATATATATATATTTTCAATAATATTTAATTTGGGTTTTCAATAATTACATAATTTCTTGATTTTACAAACATTTCGCAAACAGTCCGCCTTGTTGGGCGAGTGTACCTTATTTCAGATAATATTCCATATGTAAACACGACATCATTACTATTTTCTTATACATATAGATGTACATATATGTTTCTATTAACAACATATTAATGTTATTATGTTTCTACTCACAACACATTGATAATACAACAAAATCGTGTTATTCCATATATGATTGTAAGTAAATAAAAAATGTGAATCAAATATGTAAAGAAAACACTTAATATACATGTACCTCTTCGTGGATAGCTTTTAAAATATAATAGTTTACATATGATACTTATGCTTGAAAACTCCTTTTCGAAACATCCGTACATAAACGTCGTGCGATACGTTCTTAGTAATTACGAATTACAGTCTTATATCACTTTTTTGAAATAGACTGCACCCGACGACTCGTCCCACCTTGACGTAGCCACGCCTTGTCTGATATTTTAACTGGCGTGCATCTGCCTCTTAAGATATTATATTGAAAATAAAGTGAAAATGATTCTAAAATAGACGAAAGTATTTTATTTCTTATAAACCTTTATCTGATTATAAAACTGTTGTGGTTCATCGTAGAATACATACTTGGTTCAAGATGTGCACGCCCGCACGTACGCACGCATGCACGCACGAACGCATGGGTGCGTGCGTGAATGCGTGCTGCTTTCCGAAGAATTCCACTAAACTATACCCATTCTATAACAGCAGTGCTATTATTATCATCCTCATTATTATCATCCTCATTTTTCAAAGTTAATTCATTAATTATAAATACTTTAGAAGGTTGCAAAATTCAATAGACCGCCCACCGTTCTGGATTGGATAACTTTAATAATGTCCATAGCGAGCGAGATCAACAAATATTAGAAACTGATTAAGTTGAGTGCACAAACAAACTCTGTAACTTGAAGAAATTATGTACAAGTAAAATTCACTTACACATGTTTGAGTATGAAATTATATTTTCGAGCTCGAATTTTCTTCGAGGAATATTTTATAATATTACGGAAAGATGGATATCCAAGAGGCGAGTGTTTTCTTTAGGGAGTTTTATATTTGCATTAATGTGTTCGAAAATAAAGTCATAAGATTGAAATATATACATTGCCTCAGTAAGTTTATATATGATTGAATATTGACGAAATTTATATGTAATATATATGTACCTGGTTAACTACTAAATATATAACTATTAATTAAGTAAACAAGAACTTCACAATACTTAAGTATTTTTTGGTAACACGCATAAGATTAAACACTTTATTATTCAGTTTATATATTGTGTATATTCCGAAATTAATATAAGGCTGACAACTACCTATATTATGTTTGTTTTTAGTATTGATGCAATCATAAAACACCTTTTTATTGATACAAGTTTTGTGATATAATTTACAAAATTACTCGTTTAAAATAATTAGAATTATGTAAATTCTGCGACTTATCTTTAAATCCGTTTTACTACATACGTTTAATACTACATACGTTAACGACATACGTTTAATAGAAAAAAATAAATTTAAAGAAAATCAAAAAAATCTCAAAATAGAAATAGCTTTGTGAAATATTTAATTTCTCATCAAATTTGAGAGCATCTTCATTCCCTTGTGAACTCTTTTCCTTTATAATTTGTAGCACAAAATGTACGAGTGAGTTGTTGTAGATCTGTTTTAAAAATCAATCAAGCAATTGCTAGTAATAACCAAGCAATGCTTGGTCGTTTTCATTTCTTTCTTTACTTTTAAATCACGTTTGACTTTAATTTAGACTTGCCGCAATTTCTAAACCGAATGCTTTGCGGAAAGTAAGTTGCGAGCTTTGCTTGGAATTATTCAAAAGACGTACTAAGTGTACATTTAAAAGAAAATTTAGGATTCATTCATTCGAATTTGGCAAAACTGAGTTGAAATTTTAAAGCAATATATAGAAAGAAAGGAAAATTTGCTAAATTTTGTTTCTAGCATTTCCGTGAAAATTGTTTGTTTCTATTATAACTAACTAATATAATAAGAGGATGACTGATATTTCATCCCATAATATTAGTCAGGTATATTATTTAAAAACAAGAACACGCAAACGTACGCATACACAAACCGGACGACAGAAACTGATTTTTTTATATGTCCACTTCTTGTTCATGGCTTTGTTCACGGAGAATCAGTATTTTTCAAAATAAAAGTATTTTATATCAATTCACACAATTAACATTTTATAAAGATCAGCCGAACAATTGAACCGTGAAGTAAGAACACACAAATAAATATATAGAACTAATTTTCAAATTTATTAAATTAGAAGGGTCTTAATATAAAAAAATAATAAAATATATACCTTTCATGATATTACAGAATAATTCGTAAAAAATCGGAAACTCCATTCAGATTTTATAAGCGTTTGAAAGCGCACATGCATGCCTACGTATGTGCATACATAAACACAGACTCCAATATGATTTATACTTATACACCAACATTCTCTTCGAAAGCATCCTTCTTCAAACTTTTATTAACTCTCTCCTTTCCTCCACCACCCCCTGAAAGTTAACGCCATATTTTCCATCATTTTAATGAAAGTATAAACGATAAGATTCATCTAACGGATTGAGTCAATAGGGTATTAACCTGGCTTTAATCAAAAAGGCTAATTGAATGAATTGTTTTATTTCTGTAAACAAATTTAAATGTCGATAATAAAGCGTAGAGAATATAAATTCGAGAGGGAATAATTACGTTAGCTGTATCAGTTTATTGGTTACAGACAGAGTTAAATGCTTCCATATAATGCGAGGTGCCATTAAATTTCATGGCAGTCGCGTTATAATTGCGATAACGTGTTTTATTCTTTCAAGTTGTTTTAATGAATATAATTTGAGTAAGAATTAATATATCATCTGTACTCGTATGTTCATAATAATTTTTATTTTAGCTATTATTACGATTTTTTTTATTGATGTGACTGAGTTTCTTCGTCAAAATTAATTTCAAGTTAATTTAAACTGATTGGGTTTCTTGGTTTATATTGATATAATGTAAAAAAACATGCTGCTAATAATACTGAAATTTTGAAGTAATCAAAGTAATAAAAGTTTAGAAATATTCAAAGCTAATGTGTATGCACAGTAGGTATGATTAATGTAAAATAATTAGTTCAAAACAATATTTTTAAAAATACAATGGACATTGCATTTTATTAATAAAAATGAACTGTAGTGTCGAAAAGTATTTTATTATTAATAATTTTTAAAAACATTTCTAATAAAAGTTATTACATTTACTAATTAGAAAATGACGGCAAATTTTACAAAAATTATAAAAATATATACATTAAAAATTTATATATTTTTATTCTCCTCTCCTCTTTTTGTTAGTAAAAAAGCTAATTTTCCTTTTTTATAAAAGAATTCAATGAAAAGTGGAATAATAATTTCATTACTTTCATATAATACAGTAAATTTTACATACCGAAAAATACTATAACATTCTAGGTGGAACAGTAAGAATTAAAAAATATTTTTTTTTATTCCCTTAGCTTATTAATAATTTGTTCATAAAGAAAATGTAACATTTTATCACTTTTAATCACCTCTTCTTATAAATATTTATTTAAGCATATAGAGGTTAAAATTTATACGATAGAATTAAGAATTTTGATCAACACAAATATTTTTTCAATTGTCGTTTCAATACTTTGTCTATTCGGTTTCTTTTATCAGTGGTCATACGTATTTCAGCTCATATGCACAGTATGAAGAAATGTTATTACAAAGAGAACGTAGCCCCTTAAGTATTTTGGGTTTTACTATACAAAGATTTTGTCGTCAAGGTTCATATTCCAATTTCTCAGCTTTCCTAAACCGTGGGACTTGAGGAACTACTGTTTCTGAATAGTATTGTGGGTCTTCAGCAGAGATATCATTGGATTCTGGGTTCCAACTCCCCAGCTTTGACGCTAAGGCTGCTGGTTCCTCAAATCATGAAGTTTGCGAATCTGTTGAAAATATATATAACTCGTGTATAAAATAATACAACTTTTACGTTTGAACTCAGCCAGTTTTTTTTTTGTATTTTGCAGGTTTGATCTCAATTCTAAATGGCTTTTAAAGGATCAAATTTCAGACACTAATTAGAAGAGGGAGGAGGTTATTGAAAATATCTTGAAAATAGTGCAAAGCGGCAGCCTTTTTTCGAAACTTACATTATTTTTCTTATTCCGTAACGTGAAATTCTTATAATTAATTATGTTTTATTTTATAACTACGTTTTAATTTTAAAAACTTCACTACAAATAGAATTTTATTGCGTTAAATAAATTTATTGGATGCCAAATTCTATAATAGTTGTACAAACGAAACGAAATAAGAATAATTTCATAGAGCATGGTGACCCTAACATGAAATTGACAAAATGTAACAAGTATGCTTTCACATTTTATGATTATAATAGACAGAAATAAATTAACATCTTTACATCAGAAAAATGAACAGAAAATAAGATCTTCAAAAACGTATTGTAGTTGAACTCATGCAAATAAGCTGACTTTTTTGATGGATTATACCAGTCTAATATGAGACAGTAATATTCTACAGTTTTCCAAAGCAAAATTTGTGTCTACTGTAATGTATAAACATAATAATATCTCTGTTTGCATATTATATATCTATGGATCCGTTTTGACAATAGCACTATTGAATATACCGCCGACCGTTCTGCGGTGGATCGGTTAACTTTGACAACATCCAAAGCAAGTAAAATCAACACCAGAAAATGATTAAATGGAATTCTAAACTCAAAGATTCAAATGCATAATTACTTAGATTAAATTTGACAAATGGTATTCTCGTACAACTAAAGTTCTCTTTTATACAAAAAAACAGTGAGCCGTCACGGGACGCCTGGCAGATGTGAAACATCGTGTTCGTACAAGTAATACGCATAAAAGACAGGATTATTACAGGAACTAAATATAGCATAATGAAAAAATAAAGTATGACGAATTTCTTACAGAAAATGGTGACTTTATTTAATAAACATTTATTTACAATTAATACAAAAATAATAAAGCACATGTTATGTGTACCGTAGTAAACAACAGCGTCGAACTGAGTGAGGAGGGGGTCGCGTAGTCGGTTGCGCATGGCGACACGTCGCCATACCGTACACTCTACTACATATAGACTATATATATACCTTAGTATAGTGTGGCGACCCGTCGCCACGCCAACGATCTGGTTTATTCCTGCGCCTATAGATGTTTCACATCAAAAATAATATTTACAGGCTCGAAAATAGTTCGAATATAGAATAATGATTATGAATATAGAATAATGTATCTATAATATTACGAAAGGATAATTATGAATATAGAATAATGTATCTATAATATTATGAAAGGGTAAAGGTCTATAAGGTGGGTTTCTTGCTTCATGCAGTTTCATGTTTTCCTAATTATTTTTAAATCAGAACTCTCACAATTGAAAAACATATACGCACTGAAGCTGAATAAATTTATACATCATTGAAAACGGAAAGTTTTCTACTGTATTGAAGCGTGGAAAACTAATGAAACACGACTCCTACCCGCTTGTTTTAGTTTATATGCAAAATGTTAAGCAATTATTTTTCTTATTAAAAAAGATGTTTTCAGTAACATATGTAAGAACTAAACATTGCACTTTTCAAGTTATCCATTTTGAATACTACGATATGGATATGACGCCAAAAACTGACCACTTAATTTAGATTGCATTTTTACTATAAACGGTGTTGTTAAACATCTTGTTTTTACTACATATCATGCAGTTTGATGTCTTTTACAAAATACATGAAGAAAAAAATGTTTAGACGTTACGCTCGTGTAGAATAATTAACTATTAGATTTACGATTCAACGTTAAAAACCTCAACCTCAAAATAATCGATTGGTTTAAAGAAATAAAAATACATGTAGACACAATCAAAACAATTCTAAAATACAAATTTTAAATTATGTAAAATAAAAAGGTCCATAAATAAAGAGGGGTATCTATCTGAATTTGTCAAGTATTATTTAATTGTGTTCCCCCATGAATTAATTTCCAGTTAATAGCATACGTACTGAAGAGTTGTTCTAGAAAAAGTTTGTTTTAAAAAGCTATCTAGTGATTGCTAGCAATAATCATTTAGGCTTGCTGCAATGTGTAAATTCGATGCTTCTCTAAAAGTAAATCGTAAACACTATCGCACTTCCGCTATTGTGGTTAAAGGCTGTGTGCTTATTTGGTTCAGTATCAAGGTGTTCCATAAGCTAATTTCTATTTTACCTGATCACCAAGTTTATCAAGAATATCTTATATTCCACAAGTGACGCATGATCCCATTAAATTTTAATTTTACGTTTTTAATATGAACGTCAATTATGAACATAAAAACCTGCACAAACACATATATACGCATACACACACACACACATACACACACATACACACACATACATACACACACACTATTTCCCAATAGTAACAATGAGTAAACATTGTTACAGCCATAAAAGGGTAGCTCTCTGATTCTCTTACTACATTTTACACATCATTTATTTCAAATCAGTATCAACCTTTACTCCTGACCTATATTTACATTTGTCAAAATTAAAAAAAATGTTTCTTTCTTCTTAATATCGATATAATTATTTTAAACTCGATAAGATATTTAACAAGGGACAACGCACTACTTAGACAATTATTCGCACAGTGGATATCGAAAATATGGAAAATTATTAATTTGTGTTCAAATAATAAGCTTATCTTTAATTATTTTCAGAATATTTTATACTGTCATAAAGCAGCCGTTATTTTCTGAGCTTATTATTTAATTTAATTTTTATTTTTTTGTAACCTAGCAACCTAATTATATGCAGGATACTGATATTCACTGCATGAAATTATCTAAATGACGTACTTAACTACTAAGTAAACAATTAACATTAATAATCACTTGCTTCGACATATCTCTCTGTACATATTTATTTATGTAAACGAAACATATTTGTACAACAGCAATATTAGACTTTTTAAATGACTTACGTAACAACTGATGAAAAAGTTCGAGGAATTCAGCTTAAACTGCAAGTATTTCACAGGTAGTAACTTGTGTAACTCCAGTTTCCAGGATTATTGCGCGTATGTGTACCTTCTTCTACTAAATACATGGACGGATTTAAACAAAATTTGGCAAGAAAATAATTGACAATCTAAAAAGAATGGTACATGCTGAATGTACATTTACGTGTACCTTGATACACTACCGTATTTATTTTTTTTGTATGAATGTGAAAAACGAAAGAGTTTCCGAGATAACATGATAATTTGCCAAGTGTTAACTTAAAGTTTTTTTCATAACTTCCATTAAAATTGTGCTTTCTCATGTTATTCGGACTAAGAAAACATAAAAAAAATTAGTTTTTTTTTAAATTCCAGATAATAAATTTACCCTTCTATATATATATATATATATATATATATATATATATATATATATATATATATGTATATATATATATATATATATGTGAAACAAACTCACAAACTTCCCTCTTTATATTATATTAGAATATCGGCTAATATATGTTGGCTAATTGGTACAACAAGAATTTTTCTCTGGTTTCGCTGAAAAATATATTTATCAATTAACACACATACAGTAATCCATATAAAAAACAATCATTACCTTTATTACCGAGAAATAATTTGTTTTCAGTCATAAAACACAGAACATTTTCTCAACCGTAATTACATTTAAATGTAACATTATCATAAAGTAGATCTCCATGATAAATCTGAAAAAAGAAATTATAGTATAATCGATTTTCCTTCTATGAAATGATACTTGTATCGCTCTCTATTGAAGGCCGAATACGGTATTAAGTGCATCGCGTCGCGTCGTATATTGTTTTAATAAAGCTTAGCGACACTTGGTGTGCGTAAACTAGGATTCTCCTAACCCTTGCAGTAACATTGAAATAGTTTATTTCAAGAACGAAATAAAATAAACAAATATTATTTGTCACGAACGTCTTAATTTGTACTCAGTACAACATTATGGCCGGGTTGTTATACCGATTTAGCAACAACCCATATATGTACGAAAACTGTGCGAAAAGTTTTTTAATATATTTGGCGTTAATTTTGTAAAAATTCATTATTCACAATTAAATAAAACTACGTAATATAGTATTATTTCTATTTTCTTTAAGTTCTTTACGACGATCTAGGTTTCGTTATATGACAATATCTTCAAGTGGGCTATTAGCAAAGATCTTTGCTGATGAAGATGAAGATGTTGTAATACAACGAAACCTAGTTCGTGATAAAGAACATAAAGAAAGAATACTATATCACGTAGTTTCATTTAAATGTCAGAAGTTATTACAATTTTTAATCTCATTGCTACAAAATTTAGTTTTACAATTATCCACTCGATGTTAGGATATAGTTCACTTAAAAAAATATTTGTAAATCGTAATTAATTACGTCCACATATTCGTGACTGCAGCATTACCTTTATTAAAATTATTTATCGATCTACACTTTTATTTTTCAGACTGAAACGTATGTCTAGAAATATGTAACATAGTACATTTTCACGGAGACCGGGCAGAAAATTTTAAATGAATATATGATTTCAAACAATCGTTAAATTGTAATATTTACATGACTTATAATAATTAATTGACAAATTCACAGTCATAGAAGCAATGACCATGCTTCAATTAAAATAACTGAAGTATTCTTTGTTAAATACGTACAATATTTACTCGTATACATATATTCTAAAATAAATTTCAAAACAGCAGATTTGAAACTCAAAATTGAATAAGAATTAAAAAGGGGACTAGAAAAAATGTTTACCTACTGTAGTTAAATTTTCTAATACTGTCGTGTAAATTTAGACTCCTAGACTCCAATCATTATATTCGACAACTAAATAATATATAATAAATCCTTTATAAAAGGTTGGTCAAAAACGGAAAAATAATACGTTTTCGTTATAAACCACAAAATTTGTTAATTAGCTGTATAAATAGAAAAAAATAAAACTTGCTCCTTTTACAAATAAAACGGGGGAACAGGATAAAAAGAGTAAATAAAAACATATAAACAAAACATTGCTAGCTTTTCCTTTTCAATAAATTTCAATAGTACAATGTCATATCAATTATTAAATCTTTTCCTGTTTTAACAGTGTTTCTTTTAAAATTATTTATTTTATATTAATCATATCGTCTATTGCATATAAATTAACTTTATTTTGCATATTTCTAAACTTTTAATATTTTGAACTTCAGTTTTATTGCACTATTCTGTTTTTAAATCGATTCAGATACACAAAAAATTCAATCAATTTTAAAGGAACTCGAAATTAAACATATAAGAATCAGTTACGTAGTTATATAACACCTAGAAATAATTTTATTCATAAGAACTCGAGTACACTAATTTATTCGTTATAAGAAAAAAGAAATTATTGAATTTTCACTTCGCATTACGTGAAGGCATATACCTCTGTCTATAATTAATGCACGAATAGAATAAACACCCTAATCCCTTCTCGAATTCATATCCTCGCCGTACTATTACCTACATTTAAATTCATTTACGAAAACAAAATAATTTGTTCACTTCAACTTTTTGATCCACAAATAGCTTAATACCCTATTGACCCAACCCGTTTCAAGGTTATTGTTGGCTTAAATGTACTTGAGACGTGCTTGAGACCGCGTTGAGTACTCACAATAACATAGAGAACACGTCGTTACTAGAAATACTCTCTATGTAGTTAATTAAAATGCGTAAGTTAAACTTATATAATTAAAGTTAAAATGAGTAAGTTAAATCTATATAACGTGTAAGTTAAACCTATATAAATTTAGACATTTTTAAGGCTGCAAAAATATTTAAATCATTTCTACATAAAAGTTATTAGATATATGTTTAGACTTGATATCGTACCTATTGTAATATTTAGGCACAAATAAATGTACCCACATAGTTAATAAGTAATGGCCTAATAGAAAATATTTATTCAGTCAGTCTCGTATTGGAATATTTATTAATATTTTGGGGACTACATTTAACACCCTCCGTTATCGATTCATAACTCAATTGCTCTCAGAATTGTTCACAAACGTGCAATCAACATAAATAAAAATTTAATAAAAGTATTCAAAAATATGTTGTCATATTCCTTAATGGTCGCTTTTTCTGAGAAACACTTAGAATGTTTTTTTTTTAAATTTCCATGATGTTACGATTGAAAATTTAATGGATTTTTCGAAATAGGATTTATATATAAGATTTGAATGCGAAGCGCTTTGATATGGATTAAACTATTTAAAATAGTTTGATATGGACAAGGCTATGAAGGAGACATCTATTTTTGTATGACCATATATCTTTGTTTGTGATTTATATTATTGTACGTAAAATTATAATTTTTAATGATTTGTCAAGCTGGTTAAAAAGTTATTGAAATTTTTCTAGCTTAATCAGAATAACCTGGTAATTAGACATACAGTTCCAAATTTTCAAGTCAAATTCATAATTTGCGAGTGTTAATATATTGTTTTAATTTTCATAAAAACGTAAAATCTAAATAAATAACAAACGCGAATTCAGAGATCGTCTCTGACATGATTATAAATGAAAATATTGAATTTTAAAAAATACTAAATTTCATTTAGTTGCTTAAAACTATAAATCATTTTCAAAGAATTTAATCTTAATACTTGAAAACAGGCTGAAAAACACCTATGAATATTGACTTTCGACATTACGTGATAAAATTTTCGCGGTTGGTCATCAATAGGTGGTCGATTTGCATTGATTTGTATTATGCGTTAAAGGAGTATATAATACAATTTACAATTTTATACCTAATGCGCGATGTAGAAAATCTAAAATCATCGGCCCTATAATAATTTCCGAATATGGAAAAAAATAATATGCCCTGATCTGAAATAATTTAGACATATTCATTTAGAATTTTTCCTCACTTCACTTTATATGTAACCTCTTTTTTTATTCTTCTTTAACTTTCAATACAATTAAGTTGCCAGTTTCCGTGAATATTATCTTCAATGATTGTTTTTTTCTGGAATACTTGTTTTCTTCTATTTAAACTTATATAGAAGTATTTTTTCGACCTTCATTATTAAAATCGTTCCCTCATATTCGTTAACTTGTGCATTATATATATTTTCGTATTTTTATCTCCTAAACCCTGCAATCGACTAACGAATCAATGCCAATTCTAATATACATATTATCGTACACCAAAGTAACGAGCAGGCAATTACATACATGCGGCTGCACGCGGAAAGTTAATAACACCGAAAATCTAATGAAATATCGGCTACCTAATCACACTTAAACGTCTGAACAAATTGACGAAACCTCATGTAGATTTATGTAGTGAAGTATTGCAACACATATGTTATATTTTAATTCGAGAAATAGCATAATTTCTGTGTGATAAATAAACTCAATTTTTTTCCCCAATAACAAGAAGTTGTACAAAAATTGTCATGATAGTATACAGCGTTTATTAAGTTGACAAAACATTTAACAAGAGGGAGACATCCAATAGTCTCATTACAGAAAATATAAGTAGGAAAAAATGCAAGTAAAAACCCATACCTTGATAAATAAATCTAATTCATTAGCCAAAGAAGGAAAACGCCATTTACGAATATAACTTCCATAAAATTATACTACCGAACAATAAACTATACGCAACATTAATATTATCGTAAAAATATATAATAAAAATCGATTTAAATACAGCACTGATATTCGAAGAAAATACATTCCTGAAGAAAGCACAGAAACACTTGAAGGAGAAAAATTAAAAACTTGGTTCAAAAAATTCAAAGCACAGATTTCGTGTTAATGGATTTTAAAGGAATTTCGCAAACAATTTCGGTGAAACTTCAAAGCTCGTTTCCGTTTATTCGATGTTTGTTTTACCGCAGACAATTCAATGAAAGCGTTTTATTAATTTCACAATTGATGGGACCGGCTACTTTGACAAATTCTAAAGGAAATGAGGTCTAGAAACGTCAGAGGACAATTGAATTTAAATTCACAAAGGAATAATTATATTCAAAGTGACGTATTTATTAATTATATAATTTATAATTAATTTAAATAAATTTTATAACGCATATAGCTAGTCTGCAGATATAAATATTTAAATAGTACGATTTTCCAATTTCTCATTGATACCAATTTTCAGTGCGTACCGATTTAAAAAATCGGTCAACAAATTTTTTATAAAAATAATTTAGAATTTCTTTCAATTTCACTTCATTTTTTTAGAAAAAGTCTTTCTTTTTAAAATAACTAAAGAAATTGATGTAAAATTTAGTACATTTTTGCTTTAATAAAAATAGTGAAATACCTGTTTGAAAAAATATTAGTATTCGTGTACAAAATAGCTATAATGAACAAAGCTATAAAATATTCCTAATATATTTATAAATGACTTCTTTACAAATGTTATAATAAATATAATTACATTTGTTTAAAATGATGATTATTAGACAGTTCTGAAGTAATCCTTAGTTAATAATATTTAATCCTTAGAGCCAGTTGAACTTCATTTCGATAGCACCGAAAGCAGACATGGAAATGTCCATATAGTGCTAGATTCAGGGGTTATAAGAATAAAAATTTACATTCTTATACAACGAAAATGAAAAACTAATAAAAAATTAATTACTTAAATCGTCAATCAGACAAATGAGAAGTTTTTATTTGTTATGAAAATTTTGTTGTTGTTTTTGATAATAGTCGTAAATACAATTCCTGCCAAATTCTTTAAAGCGGCAAGACGAAACAAAGTACACATTATGTCCTGTTATGTCTTACATATATATAAGTGTAACATGTTAATGCTACGTCTGCATTGTATACTGGTTTTAGTTACAGGCTTACGGCTTTTGATAGCACGACACAAAGGATATCCCAGAGTCAATTCCCGGTCGCTCTTCTAGTTAGCTGGCTTTGTGCTGTGAATGCAAGAGATAGCTCTCATGACGTTACTCTGCTTTATGTGTATGTGTAAATTTAAAAAAAATAGTCGTTACACGCGCAGATTCAACACTGCTGTCAAAAAAGTCACATAAAAATCAAAAAGAGCGAAAAAACACATTTTGACCACGAAAAATTATCTGTCAGTTAACATTTAATTTTCAGAAAATGGCTATGGCCTAAACATTAAGAATGCAATCTAGATTTATAATTTTTAATAATATTTATAAAAAGTTAACTTCGTTAGATTTTTATTGTTATTTTTATTTGTTATAATTTTTTTTTTATTTAATAAAAATATATACGTGTGTGATAAATAGATAGCTTTTTTGTTTTGTATTATAGATATAAATTGCATTTTATTCGTACCTTTTTTTCTTAGCGTCACTTGCTGAATTATTTGTTTTATTTTGTATTTGTTTTCTAAAATTAAATGAAAATATTGGCGTCATAAAGGCAAAAGTAAACTTATTCAATTTATTCTTAAAATGAATTTGGAGCAAAAAATTAACTATGTTAAATATAAATTAACTATGTTTATATCATGAAAATATTCCTGATTATTTTTTGTATTAATATGAGATATTTTATAATACATTGATGCCTTTTCTAGATTTTATATATTTGTTAAATATATTAAATTCTGTGTCGTAAATTATACTACATCTTGTTGGGGGATGAAATTACCAATAACAAAATACATGTAACACGCGTAAATCCAATTAAGACACTAAGCACCTCAGAAGACTACTTCCAAACCCTAAAAGTATCATATATATGTACACTATGTATACCAGGTCAAAATTATAAAATAACAAAAAATAAGATTAACTAATTAAACAATTTTTCCTACTAATGATGAGCTTCCGCCTTTCTTGTTAAATCAAAACGAAAGCTTCTGCAGTGAAAATGAAATTAATAAATTTTCCTCGACAACTTTTGACGTCCGTAACATGTATGTTGTCCAATAAGAGCGACGTACACTCCCGAATATCTTACAGAGCTTAAAGCATGGATGTGACCGTTCGGGTAAATGGAATGTTATCACAGTTGTGGGTGAAAAAGATAGGAAAAGCCATGACGAATATTTCTATGCGGCAAAATTTTTAGAATACCTCGAATTCGATTAGAATGAATCGAAGTTTGAAACTTAAATAAAATCTTTAAAAAAAATATAAAGTTTTAATGTGAAACTAAATTATTTTTATAAATTCCTATTAATCGTAAATAATAATACATGAATTACAAATATGTGTATTTAAATACATTTCTACAAGAAATTTAAATTAATTTCTTGTACAAATGTATGTTTATGTGTTAAAACGTTTAATGAAAAATTGTAAAATAAATCATAATTGAACATTTTATAAAAGTTAAATAATCATATTTAGCTTTATGGTTTAATATTTTACTTACACGTATTTATCTTACGACGTATTTATCGTTTTAATATTTTACTTACAATATATATGTTTATAATAATATAAAGAGAAAAATCTTGTTCTTCTCGATGCAAAAAAAAACAAAGAGTTCACAAAATTTCCCTTAAAAATCATTTTAAATGAATGAAACATATCGAAGAAATGAGTTTGTTTAGTATGAACCTATCTTAATCTAAATATATATTAATCAATTTCATTTCAAGTGAAATTAGTTTATATATTGACTAGCTTTTTCTGCGTCTATGTCCGCGTGGACATTTAACTTACAAACTGATTTCGATTTCGCGAGTTAACTTACATTTAACGCCATCTATTAGAGCCTATCGGAAACGACATTAAAACATCAATACACTGATATTTTTAATGTTAGTTCGATATTTTTCGATTCTGCTTAGTTACAAAATTGAAATGGAAATTAAAATAATAAATATAGAGATTAGTAAGACTTATAAATATAGATTTTCGATCTTTGCGAACTTTTTAATTTAATTTTTATTCCCTGTTCGATTAATAGAAATTGTAATAAAAATTTTGCTTTTTGTTCTTCCTATGTTACAAGGTAATATAAGTATTATATATCTTCCTATTTACATCATGGTTAATTTGCCAATTTATGGAGCATATTTAATTGGATTTCTTTCCTAACAGGTCTTCCATATTTATTATAGCTTTTAACATTGCACACTTACACAATCGTAATTAAACATTAAAATTTCTTATAGATCATAAACTCATTCATGTTTTTAAATATTAATGTCACTTTTTGAGTCCCGTTTAGGATTCCGTATTTTAAAAGAAAAAAAAATGATAGGATCACTTCGTTGTTAGTCTGTCTATCTGTCTTTCTATCAAGGCCCATGGAAGTGTCAAAATGAAATTAATGTCAAACACTTTGATCTACGGTTCCTTCAAGCAGTGAAAAAATCAAGCTTCTAAGTCAATGCATTAAAAAAACCCTAAAAATACAGCCATTTATGCCAAATTTGACACTCGCAATAATCAAACCAACAGGGTACTTATCCTTGACCTAGAATCATGTAATTCGAAAAAAAGCAAGATATCACAGGATAAGTAAAGGAACAAAATCCGAAAATCGTAAATTTGTAATTATATCACCAAAAACAAATATCTTTTTTAAATGTGCGCTTGTGAAAGATACAGGAGGCAATATATTGTCATTCTAAAAAATTAAGATTTTGTATATACTTTAATAGGAATATTATTAAAATTAATTGTATATAAATATCTAACTGTATACAGGATCCTCGTAGTACGACGTTCACTCGTACTAGACAGGTTTTTTCTTATAATCTCTTCTTAATTTTGCGCAGAATTTGTTTTTTCAATTTTTCCAAGTGTAATTTTTAACGATCCCCTTTCTGCTTGGCTTACGTTCTCCTAATTCTTTTTGTATACAAAACAGATTTATATATTACTTCCTTTTCGTGTCGTTTTGAAGTAGCCATAAATTCACATAACTATGCTGACCGTAATGCCCTTCTTCTTCACTTTATTAAAATCTAATCTCTACAATACCAAAGATATCAAATTATTTTTTATTTATTGATCCGTTACCTAATAACTTTGTAATTAAGCAACAGATTGCTAGCATCAAAAGGCGTATTGTTCATATATCGGAGTAATGCATAGGTGATTATATACGTGAAATACTTATACCGCAAACAATAAAAATGTATTTTAATCTTGGTTACATAATCACGATCAGTTCTGAGAGCAAATTAGATCGCTTTAATACAAAATTTACATAGATAAAGCTAAGGATGAAAACTTTTATTTGAATAAATAATATAACCCTAATGCATTTGCTGAACAAAAAATTAATCTGAAATTAAAGTTTTGTATCTACAAAATTATACCAAACTATTTGCTCATTGTATTATTCTACTATTAAATTTAGCCATCGAAATAATTTATCTAGAATAAACCTCAGTGAAGAACTTGTGCTATTGAATAACCTCGCTGGATTAGAGACAAAGCACTAATTACACTTAATCAGAAACTCACGCAGCCCGAGCTCAGGTTAAAGATAGTTCCATAATTAATAAAATAACTCTAGTTCTAATGAATTAAGCAAAGTATTACAACAGAGTACTATAGAACATGTTAATGGATAGTATAATATACATATTAAATATATAAAACTTTAACATTATTTGTGAGGATATATTGAATAGACTCACCGTAGGTATCAGAGATAAATCGGGCTGCATTAATCAGGAACGTGCGCAGGCTAAACAAGCCAAAGCAAGTTCCTTAATTAATAAAACTACTCTACTTCACTAGCTAACCAAAATAGTACAAAAAATAAAAATCACCAAGTAAAAAATTGTTGTTCAGTAATTATATATTTTAAGGATTTAATCTAAAATAGACGATTGAACCTTATTCGAAAATATTGGCACAAAATATAAAAGTGAAAGCAAAATGAAATATCAATTGATCGACATGAAATGGTGGCTCACACAACATAATCGTATAATACGATGTAAATTATATGATAAATACGATGTAAATTACGTGACGTTAAAACAAATGTTCCTACAACGAGACTGTAAATTGTAAATGAGATGGTAAAATTATACAAATATATACTTCCTGACAATTTATAATACTTAAAGTAAGTTTAAAGTAATATAATATTACTATTTTGATAGAAATATATAACAAAAAGCTTTTTAAATATAGTGCCGACATGGAAATAAAATATATTCCTCAGAACTACGTACCAAAACTTGAACTAATAAATAAAGAATATCCACTTCATCGACATCTGAGCAAAGATTTTCCGTCAATCGATCTCACAGAGAATTGTAGACATTTCTGGTAAAATTTCAAAACTCATTTCCGTTTGATTATTCGAGAATGATTTAACGTAAGTAACCAAATAAAACGGTTCCGTTAATCGTACAATTAATGGGACCGGTACCGTACTTTGACAAATCTAAACCACACTAAATCTACAAACGTGAGACGATAATTAAATTAAAATTAGAAAGGATTGGCGTTATTCAAAGCCACGAATTTATTAACTGTATTCCAGTCAATTTTATAATTATGTTAGATAAATTTGATAATGAACGTCGTTTTTTCGCAGATGTAAAAATAATATATACAGAAAGAAATTTCCCAGCTGATTCATTCCATATACTGAAAACCGTTATACAAAAAATCCACAGAACTACAAATTCAAACTTTTTCTCTGATTCGAATTGTATGTGTTGTTTATATCGTATTCAGGGCTCCTACTTCTAAATATGAACTTAGTTCCTTATCGTCACGTCAAGGTTTTTCACATAATGAAATGTGACAATTAAAAAAAAATTTATGATTCCGTTACGGGGAATTTTTATAATGAAAAAAGCGCGCAAGCTGTATTCATAAAAATATTTATTTAATATCGTATGTAATATGAATCTAAAAATATATCACAATGCTTTGCGAAACCTTTTCCAGTTCCTGTTTCTAAAAAAACTTTTCTGTTTTTCTTAAAATCATCTATTTAGTGATTATCACCTACGATTTTTATTTAACTCATCACGTTATAATAATAAAAATTAGTCAGCCATCATGACTGTATTTCAAGTTGCCTTCTGTTTTTGTTCCGTTTTTTTAGACGTTGATCTAACCCTTCATCGTGTTCTTGACTCAAACTCGTCAATTTTGAGATTGGTAGCGTAAGAGTGAAAGGAATGAAGACTTAAGCTCAAGAAACAACCTAGTTTTTGAATATTTTCTACTAATTTTATTGCCAATTTCTTACAAAATACATTCTATCTTTTGAAGATACTGAACGACCATAAAACGTCATTTATTTTTTTTTTGTTGACCTTGTTCTTCATTAGCTTTCAGAAAAACTTTCAGAAAAACCCTTCCGTATAATCAAGGCTTTAATAAATGATTTCATTTTATTTATTTTCGACTTGCCACTTTGTTCTGTCTATTTTCCAAAATGATTTTGATAACGCTTTTAGGTAAAAGTGACTTTACATATTATAAGTTAATCCCACAATATGTATTACGATTAATTATAAGAATTTCAGTACGTAATTCCAAAATACGTCAAATAAATTTTCAATATTTTTATTGAGTGGAAAATAATTGGATTCTAGCTTTATTTAATTGCCGAATGCCCATCTAAAAACTCCATGAATGTCTGTCTGCTTAATGAACGACACGAGGATACGAAAGTAGTATTTACGGAAAAATCTAATATGAGCACAACAGTTTTTTTATTACTTTTCATAAAATTTGTATCAAAAAACTATTGAAATTTAGCACAGAAAAATTCATAGCCAATCTGTAAAAATTATCTTTAAACTTTTAATAAGAAAAAGAAAAAAGAATAAACGACTTACTACTAAGAACTTTCGTAATAAGAAAAAGAAATAAATTTTTGAATCTCACTCCATTCGTTAAAGGAATTTGAGAAAAGTGGCTATTTCTAAAACCGGCGAAATTAGAAATGTGAAGTTTGATTCTACAACATTGAATTTCATTTCGAACATTAAAATTAAGTCAAATAAATAATTTGTAGCATGAATTTAAGACCGAGAGGTTTAAGACCTCGTAGTACGAATGTGTGCTACGATAGTTCACATTTCAATTTCCCATTTTTGTCTTAATAAGAAAATACTTACAGCTACTTCCGTTACTTTTCCTATACTTTACTATATTAATTCATAAAAAAGCTTTATATAAGCCAAAATTTGCTCTATACTTTCAATTTAGTTTCAAGCAATTTAAATGAAACAGTTTGCTCTATTTTTTCACCCACAACCGAGTTAAAGTTCAATTTATCCAACCGGTTACATCAATGTTATTACTTTAGACTTGATAAGATATTCGAGAGGGTACGACTCACTAATTGGACAATTATTCGTGTTACGGACGTCTGAAATTGACGAGAGGAAATTTATTAATATCCGTTTCACAGCGGAAAGGTTCCGTTTTGTTATAACAAGAATGGCGGGAACCCGTCATTAGTATTAACGTTTGTTTAATTATAACATTTGGGTTTAACCATATTATTATTGTTGTTTTATGACTTTGATGCGGTATGCATAATTCATGATATCTTCGGCGTTTGTAAGTAACCTTCGTAATGGAGATGGGGGAGGCTTAATTGAATGTACGTGTTTTATATATATTTGATCCTTGATTATATATATTTGCTTCATTGACACATGAATGTAAAATTACACGCACCGACGCATGCCCGCACATATATTCGCATGCACATATGCAATCTAGAGATGAACATTTTAGGTAACTTGTAGTTCAATCTGGGTCATTAGAATCGAAGACCAGTTTTATTAGTTCGTACTTTGCACCAAAAAAATATCAACTTTCTTCTCATACTTTCGGGCATTTCTTTGAGAATGGCAGTTTCAACTCTTAGATCAGTTAGACTGGCGTATTTAAAAGGTTGGTGGTTTATAAAAACCAAAGTCACTCCACACCGTGACTAATACTACTATTATTTATCTACAAATGGTTAACCAAGTTAATAATCTACGCAAACGTATCGAAAAATAAGGTATGTGTCTAGTTCAGCAAAAATTTGAATTTCCCAAGTTTTTTGGTCTAAATGAAAAAATATACATAAAAAGTCATGTTTATAAAATTAGGACTCAGACTTAATTATTTCATTACAAATTGATTTGAAATACGCACTTACTATGTAGAAATGCCGGTCAGTTGGTTATTAAACATATATTTTATAACGTCACTGCGTAATCGTGTTTGCACATTTCAACATTTTTATTTTTTCGGTTTGTTTTTTTATCAATTCCTGTCTTTATTTGCAAACTCAGTGTTTTGTTTTAGTTTTCAACAAGTAATTCGGTCGGTATTGCTAAAAAGTAATTCGATCGGACAACTTATAACTTATACTATTATGTGAACCTTTCCCAATCACTTTTTTTAAACAATCGCGACCAAGGCCTGGTTTTTGTAAACTCGCTTTTTACTTATTTACTTTACTCTTTATTTAACCTAAGAAACGAAAAGAAAATTCGCATTTTTACTAAAGCAAACGTTCTAAAAAATAAATGTATTTATTAATTAACAAATAACTTAAATCGTCTAAAAAATAAATAAATAATCCAAGTGTAGAAATCATTGAATAGAAATAGACTTGGTTTTCAAAAAGTTCCATTAAATATTCAAATTTTCCAACAAACTAAATTATTTTCAAAACATAAATAAACTACAAGGTAAGAATAATATAAAAAGAAACTTGCGTAATATTTTCATATTTCGCTTCGTTTACACGACGACTTGATAATAAAGTAAGTAAAGTAAAAAAGTAAAGTAAGTAAAAACTTAATCTATACTACTTTATACTTTTTTACACTTTTTAGATAATTTAACAAAAAACTAACCACTTCGACATGTTTAAATAATGCACTATCACATAACTAAACGGCGAATATCAAAATATATATTAACTAAGAAATATCTATTGTTTTTCTATGGTACAGACGATCTACAAAGAATGGAATAAAGACCACTGACTGATTGATCGAGATTTGCAAACTACTGATTTAAATCTTTAAGATCGATTCATATTTTTTTTTTCATTTTTGAAAGAAATGAAAGAGACCTATGACTTTGAGGTCATTCAATCTAGCATATTTAGTATCTCACTCTCACTTGGCCAAATCATTATACGCCTTCTTGTTGTCGCCCTGGAATAAGGTTGTGATGAACCGTCGCAAGTCAGCAATGTATAGCAAATATCATTTGCTTCGCACTTCACGAATGCCTTACGACTGATTTAATTCCCATGTACACACATTTAAATGTAGGTACATAAAATATACATATTAATATACTGGTAAGAACATATATGTAAACGTCAGATTGGTGTAGAATATGGGACATGTGAGGACAGAATTTTAATTTATTGTGATTTTTGGTTAAGTGAACTAAAGAATGACATAATTTTGATTTGTTAACCTATTCGGCCAAAAAAATATTGGTGAATTAATTCATTTTATTCAATGAATATTTCTACCCATCTGTAATGGACATAGATACATACACACTCACACAACCTATTTTTGTCCAAAAGCTAAAGTTAACTATTTTTGCTCGTCCAAAAAAAGCCCATTCACTAGTAATAATATTTTTTTCCAGATTTGTGAGAAAAAAGTAACAAATATCAATAACTTTTCTAACTTTTGTTAATATCATAAATTCGTTCGTCAAAAGTTACTCATAAACACCAAAATATGTATAAATTATTTAACTGCCTTAAAGGTGGGTTTTAAAATTAAAAAGCACAAGAAGAAAAATAATACATTTTTAAAGACCAAAATTATTATTATATAAACATACAACACACAACCTTGTTACAAAAACTCTTGTAAGAATGAAGAAGAGAAAGTCTTATAAAAATTAAGAGGAATGGTCATTATACCAAAACTGCTGTTACAACCAAAGTTACTACATTTTTGTTTCTTCTGTAAGGGAGAAATAATATAAAAGTGAAATAAATGCATTGTTCCCATTTTAACAAAACACAAAAAGAAAATATGAAAAAATCATAATTACTGTAAATTTAAAACGATAATTTGTTTGTAATATATGATGCAACCTATAATTATTGCGTTTATTTTCAAGGAAATTACATTTGTTTCAGAAAATTTGAAGCATTTGGAGCGAGAAGTTAAAATGGCATTTGGCTGCTACAATTGTTCTCTCCTCATTGAAAAATCAACGCTCCCGATTAGCTTTGTATGCGGTTTTTCTTGTTCAATACAGATAGCTGTTGCCCGAAAGTACAGTGAAATATGACCGGAAATACAGAACATTTGAGAACGCACAGTTACAACACAATTTTCTTAATATAAATAATATCTTTAACGGAAATATTTATTAAATGAATATAGTATGTACTGGAAACAAAGTATCGTAAAAGTATGAGGAATGTAAATAAAATAAAGGTATTTGGTGTATTAGAATGATTGATGAAAGATCTAAAAAAAGTTTTATTATAAGTTACTAAGCGGCAAGAAAAAACAGGAAGGAAATGATTGATTTCGAGAATGAAATATTTCGAGATAAGAATATCTGATCTCGAATAGAATATTTATAATTAATAAATAAGACCGTTAAACTAAAAGATTTGTTTAAGCATATGTACTTACTGTCAAGATACTACCATAGAATACATTTATTTATTTCTTGAATTACTATGTAAAAAATAATAAAAAAACATTCGCTACACAAAGGCATCACGATGTAATCAGGATATGTGATTTACAAAACTATGATGAAAATATAAAGTGCAGAAGATACAAATATCAAAAAGTGGTTTTTTTAGCTACCAAATGTAATTTTATCTTCTCCCAGTCAAAGTTATCATTATTCATATCGTGCTACACTAAACTTAAGGTTACGTACCACAAATTTTAAATCAAACCAGTTTTTTCACGTATTGCGACTCGTTAACTTATTACAATTCATTTTCAATGCGGTAAAATAATTTAAATTATCATATTATTGTTTTGGCCATAGGGGGGAAAATTATTTATTTTGCAATTTTTTTCCTTTTGATTGAGAACACTCAAGGTTCTCAATATTAAGTGTAATTTGGGACAATATGTATGTATATCATGTATTCGAGTAAGCGGCACGCATTTAAATTGCGTTTTGAATCTTATCAGCATAAACCATTACACACAACATCACGACAGTGTGTGACAAAGAAAATGTAACAAAAATTCGATTATAATATTAAAATAACCAGTTGTTCTTTCCCTTTCAGATTTATCCTTACATTAACTTGTCGTTATTGCCTGGTACCTTTTAACGATTAGGCCAAATTAACGATTCAAAAATCACTGGCGGGCCACTAACCAATGACGGTTCCTACTATTGTTAATTGTAAAACCATGAGATTTAAAATCTTGTGCAACAAAAAAATCAACATTTTGAAAAAAAGCTAAATCTAAATAATTGGTACAATCAATGTGATTTCTGACATTGTTTCTGTCTTAATAATTTTCCGACGTTGGCGTTAGATCAGACGTAACAATAATAGTAACAACAAGTCAGAAATATGTTGCTCACTTAGGATCAAATCTTTCCGCAAACATATGTTGATTTAAAACCACTTAAAAATTTAAAGGCCAGGTCAGTTATTGCAGAAAAGTATCCTTTGGTACCAATTCCTAGAAATCTTCAAATTCTTCGGAAGAACTTTGTGATTTTAAAGATAATTTTTGTGCAAAAGTGTTACTTAATGCAAAATGATTTTGCAGTTCTGTGGGTTCCTACTGAATCTTGGCAGGATAACTGATTATTTCAAACTGATTGTGAAAGGATTTTGTAAATTTTAATTTTTGCTTTCAAAATTCTGGAAGCTGTTCTCAAATGATTATAATATGCATCTAATTTTAGCTTTGTATTTAATAGAGTTGATAGTGGTAATATTGAGCTTCTCAAGATCAAATCTTTGAGTTGGGAAAAGGTCAATATTTTTGTTGGCTAAATTAATTAAAAACTGATTTAATTTATCTTTAAAACCGCTAACCAAACGAAACCTATTCGGAAATTGAGGTTTAAAATATTAAAGTAATTGGTAATGTTAACGAGAAATACAAGATCACTCAACCAGGATTTATGCTTCAGTAAATCCGTTTCCGGAGGTAACGCCCCTTTTTCTTTTAAAAATTACAATACCTGCTCTCTCAAGTCGAAGAATTTCACATGTCGCCTCTTTGAAAAACATTTCGACATGTTGCCCCTTGAAAGCCATTGCAAAGCGTAGTGCAGTTTTAACTCTCCTTATTCGCTGATTTTTTCTTACAATAAAACTCTGAATTGATATCTGTGAAGAACTTTTGTAAGTACGTAATTTATGCACCATACAACCAGGTCTATAATACCATCCAACTTCATGCCCTTTGTAGACAAAGCTTCCTGGTGAATCCATCCTCTCTCTCTCAACCTGTAATAATGTTTCGTGAAAGTAAAAAACTGTCGACTGTGACTTTTACGTTTTTAAAATTAAAATCTTATGCAAATATTATCAAAGCCTATTTAACAATTCTCCATCAGAAAAAGGCTTCTTATTTTTCATTAAAAGAGAAGAAATCTGGTAAAACGTTTTTATAATAAATTCAAGCTCGTCGCACCTTTTAGGTTTAATAAAAGTACTCAGATTGAACCAACAAGGTACTCTCTTTCGAAATTATAATGATTCTGCTTCTAAATTAATTTTTTTTTGCAACAACTACTGTGGTAAGGCAAAGTAAACATATGTATTTGTGCACTTTGCAATAGTACTTTTCCCATCCATACTGAAAAAAACACGTAGGATTTTGTCGATTTTATTGTAAATACTTCGTTTGCTCTAAAATATATTATAAGAAAATAACTCTTTACTTCACTACTTGATTAAACGAAATAAACCCGCAATATGCTTAAACGTAAAAAAATCTCACAAGGGAAAGACTTACATAAGGTAATGATAATTAAAATACCTTTGAATATCAAAGTAAACCTTTTTTTTTATTTGAACAAAAACTTCCCAATATTTGTCGTAACACGGTTTTCAAAGTAAAACAGTTTTAGATAATGTAAAAGGAAAATATTTAAAGACTAAAACTGTAAATAAATACGCATATAAACACTGTTAGGACCATAATGTTAAGTGTAAATACAAAAGACTGTCATCTGACTGACAATTTGAAACGATCAGCTAGATTCAGTTACAGCCCGCTTGTAAGGTATACAGTGAAAAAAGTCCACTCAAGAAAAGTAAATGGTCCTAATGCCCGACCCCATAATTTTTTTCTCTCCATGTGTGCACCTGTGATTTCACACACAATTAAAAAAATCGGCTACTAAAAGCATACTCCGAGATATCTTATGTTTTCATTCCATTTTGTCGGTATTGTATTTTAATACAATTGTTTAATATGAATTTTTAAATTAGCTGAGATACTGATGAATACACTGCACGATTGACTTTGCAAGTTTTTGAAAGTGTCACTCAAAATGGAAAATATTGTACTCAACTGGAATTCAACGCTATGAACAACATCGGGACTTGCATTGTTCACGGTACCCATATCAAAAACAATCTAATATACAGTAGATTACATAGACGTTATTACATATACGTAAGCAAGATTACATATACGTAAGCACCGCAATTGCTTTTACAAAGTTTGTACCAGACAATCTAAAAGCTAAAATTGGATCGGTGAGAAGATCCGGGTGGAATAACCACAATTAAAAAATTTTCATGAAGTATTTTTTCTTCACAGAAAAATGGTACAAAAATGGACAAAGATGTCGAAACAACCGAGAAGAGATCATCCGAGTACAAGTTCAAGCAAATTGAAGGCGGAGAATCTCCAGGAATATTTGAAACAAACAGACATTAGGTCAAATACAGTGGCTTAATAGTATCACCAACAAGACGACAATTGTCTCTATTAATAAACATTTATGGTTATTTATACAACTTCAATTTTTTTGTTCTTTCATTATTCTCACATTGACGCAATTAAATTAGTTGTAAATTAACCTAGATGCGATTTGAACTCACGCTCATGGTGACACGGTGAGCTCACATCTCAAATTTAAACATTACTCACAAAGTAATATTTAAAAATTTTATAAATATACATTAATTGTTTTTATTTACACGAGAGCGTGTTTCAGAAAGCACTTTTACCAGGGTCGATATTTGGAAGAGAGGCAAATACAAATTAAGGGATTCCAAGCTCACAAAAAAGATACGTATATTGAAAAAGACGATTGAACCACTGAGACACAGTATACAAAGATTCCAGAAACTTGAACAGTAGATAACTCGGAAAGTATAAATGTTGGAAAGTAAAATAAGATATGGCGAATGGAATAACCTAAAAAGTTTACTGCACGTACACCAAGTGTAGTCTTCATTTTGCCAAGTTAATGATTACAATGAAAACAACAAGGCAATTTGAACAAAACCAAATGTTGCAATGCCAGGGGTGAGCAATAGTTTGAAATTTTAATGTAGTCGTGAAGCAAGTTATGAATTTCAAATTTTAAAGATATAAAATAGTTATAAATGTAAAATCAAAGTAAATATTTTAAGAACTCTTATATTTGTGTAATTAATATAACTTTCGATAAAAATATTCTGAGATTAAATAAAAAATTTTGAACTTGTCAAAGAATTACTTGCTAAAAAATGTTTTAGGCAGTATGCTCATGGAAACTGGTGAAACACTTCTAAAAAATAAAATAGATTTGGTGACAGTAGTACAAAATACAATTTTGAATTGAAAATTTTATCTTCATCTGAAAAATATTTTTTTCGTCAATGGAATACTCCAGACGATACCCTATGATGTCCATATGTATATTGCCTGACGTTGCCAAATAGAAAAAAATGCATACAGCATTTTATTTCCATACCAGATAATAAATACATCAACATAAGACATTGAAGCCTTGAAGCCACTTGTGAGTCCAGATATAGTTTGGAAATTATCTCCAATATAGTTTTGCTTTATGAATAGGTGGGGAGATAAAATTCACATTCATACAAATTCAATATTAGAATTTGTTTAATATTATACATAATATGGTGTACAAAATTATAAAAAAAGGTTTTTAAAAGGCTATGCAAGAATTGTAGAAAACTATAGCGATAATCCTAAACCTTGCATTTCTTTAATATTTGCGCCTTGTTTCCAGGCCTGTGACAGATGTTGATAAACGTTGTGAAAAAAATGTGTATTTGTAAATAGTTAGATAGAAATACTATGTACCCTTAAAGGTTTATAAGCTATGATGTTCTTTACATAGATGCATTACCCGCGCTGTAAAATGGGAATTTAAAATAAAGGTAATTGCTTGGATACCGTTTAATCTTATACTATTTTAAGTCGAAACTTCACAGTCGAATTGTTAAAAAATCAAATATGTCGTAGAACTAATCCATGAATACCAAGATACTGGAAGATAGATTTGACTGAATTTGCACTGGGTAACTACATCGTTTCTTTCATATAAGTATCGTATCAATAAGTGATCATCATATAAGTATCGTAGGCACTGTGATTATAAATAAATTGACACTATATTGTAATACGTCAAGAAGTATGTTTGGTGAAAAAGAAAGCATTTGGTTTTCTACGTTCCCAAAAGGAAAGAATAATCTTACAATTTTTGTTCTATTATGATGACGAAATCGATAAAAATATCTAAAAATCTCGAAAATCTGAGATATCTATGTTCCGTAGCAATGTAAAAGCATATGATAGTGTACTTGATCAGGTGAAAGTTGTATATTCCTTAGCTTATATCAGTTATAAGTATGGTTTTCATCAACAATCGAACAATTAGCAAAGCAAATACCGGCAATAATAATATTGAAATATTTCTAGGAAAACCTGGCTTAGAATTAGTATAACGTGAAGTTACACAATGTACCACGGTCAATTCAATGCTAGCACTAAATATTTAACGAAACGTATTAAAAGAAACTGACATTAAGAGGATATTACTAGAGGCTAAGTGAGATTAACTAATGATTTATTAGCGTTTAGACTATCGAAAAACCTATATTAGATGCAATGATCCAAAATGTTCCCCACGTCACGGGTATTGTATACAAAAAATTTTGAAATAGATTACCTTATCAAGTTTATAAAAATGCATTGTCATGATTATTAAATTTTCGAAAAAAAATCAATTACTATCTCTTAAAATACATAGATAAGTGCATAGTATATTTTTTCACATTGCGGAAAAAATTATGTTTGTAATAAATTCTTAATAAATGGATTTTCATTATGGAAAGAAGTTATTTTATTATGCTTAAATGTAATGTATGCTTAAATGTAATGTATTATGATAAAATTATATTATACATTAAACGACATAATAAAATCTGAAAAAATCCTTTCATTAAATTTATATGCAGACTTAAACCAAAAATATGATTAAATTTAAATCAAAAACTTTTATTATACTCCTTTGTTTTCTTAAACCTCTTCAAGATCTTGTTAATTCCAAGGGCGTTTAGATAAATGTTTTATTATTCGATATAGTTATGAATATTATATTCATGTTTTGTGAGAAGTAATTCCAGCTCCTATATGTGAATTGCTTTTGACAACCCTTTCTAATTAAAGATTATGTATTATATACATATGATTTTTTTAAGTTCATAAATGACGGAGCAAAGCGATGTGAAATAATTAAATTGTAACAAAAATAATTAAATATATACAATATTGACAACAAACGAAAAGTTTAAACAAATTAATGAAACAAAGTAAGCTTATAACGAATACATAGACCATCAAAAAACGTTATGTACGAAAGACGACCGAAAATGAGATCTACCTTCATAAATCTGCCCGTATTTGGGTTGCTTATTTAAGTACCTACCCTTATCATTTCACACTTCACTTCTAACCACGCCCATTTCGGCAATGTATGTCCGGGTGGAAACTTTATTACCCGCTTTAAAATATACGTAGTGCCATCTATTGCTGTATATAGGTACACTCCATATAGGTAGGTACACACTTCATTGTTTTAGGCACTTCTTGCTTTTTATTGAATCAATGTGATATCGACAAGTTTTTAAACATTTTAAATCCGTATACCTAGTGAACCAATTATGGTGAAATAGAAATTAAATGCTACTTCTTGTTGATCCTTATTTTTCGAAAAACACCATCTGAATTGGTTTAATACATTGGCTTGATATAAACACAAATACAAAAACAGAATGGCAAAAATCCAAATGCAATATTTTTGGGTTGTGTTATTTTTGTTATATTTTCTTAACAATTTTTTGCTTTAAACACATTTAATACAAATACAAGCGAATTCTACAGTGTTATAGTACAGTACAGACAAGAAAGTACGTAGCAAACTAAATATATGCAGCCTAACACTAAAGCTATAAAAGCAATAAAATTAAAAAATACAGAAAATAGATTCAAATTTTTTAAAAATTCTGGAAATAAGGTAAACTTCGAACACACGCAGCATAGAAAAATTGTGTGCTAAAGACGACCAACAACGACGTCTGCCCTCATGAGTTTTCCCGCATTCCGATTGCCTACATAATATATATACCACCCGCACCATTCCATATTTCACTTCTGGCCGTGCCCAATTCGCCAATGTATATATACTATTCTGAAAAATTTTCTTGCACAATTTAAAATACACCTATAAAATATTCCATTCCAATATATCTATAAATAATATGAACTTAATTTAAATAAAAAATTTTATGCGCAACGTTTCTCATTATGTTAAATATATGCATATAACATTTTTCTAAAAATATTGAATAATGTAATGTTTATGTGCGTATAAATAATACCGAATATTAACAGTAACTTTTTTTCGAATGTTATTCTTTTGTAGATAAATATATCTTATATTAGAAGTACTCATCGAATATATATATACATATATAGAAAGCCAGTCGAATATTATCTACGGCAAATTGAAATTTATTTATTGAATATATTAGAAATTCATTATTCATAATTAAATGAAACTACGTGACGTAGTATTATTTCTACTCTCAGTAGTTCTTTACCACGACCTAGGTTTTGTCGTATTACAATATCTTGAACATAGTGAATATAGTACATAGTCATCTACTAATGAAATATTTATATATGCCCATACTTAAAATGTGAAATTAGTTTATTTACAAGCATTCTCCTTAGAAATGGAATGGAGTATAAGACCATATATTTATATACGTAGAATTACTATGGATTTGTGTAATTATTACGTGTCGAGTATCTAGGAATTTCTTTGTTTTTATTGTGTCAATGCAAATTAATTTAATTTAAAAACAAAATTAATTTTCCACGTCTTCCGATTGAGTGAACTGATTCCGGTGAAATGAAAACTAAATGTTAATTAAAGTTAACCAAACCATTTTTAAATCCTCTATCTAAATTGAGTCTATCATTTTACGTGATGCGCATTCAAACATACAAGCAGACTAACAGACAAGCGGACATGTCGTCTTAATTTTTATTACGTGCCTCAAAGTTATTTTCTTTTGTAAATATATTCAACGTACTGATATATAAATTTTACAGTTTTATCATATTTATAGATAAGTACATTATTCTGCTATGCATACTATTTCATAGTATTTTCTATGTTTTAAGTCTTGTAAAACTTTCCCTTTTATTCTAGTTCTCAATTTACTTATGTTCAAAAATAGGTGTATTGCAAGCAAAGTATTAAAAGTATGTAAAAATATTTTATTCTATACTTTTATCCGAATTTATCCGAGTGTGTTTCTTTCAATTGCAATAGGAGGTAAGCTATTTAACCGTCTTTAAATAAATCAAATTTAATAGAATCGATTTAATTTTAAAAGCAAATTATTTGATGTACACTCGCCTGTTCGTGAGTCGTCTACTTCATAAAATTTAATTTATGCTGGACACAGATGAGAGTAAAAAATTTTGTTTTGTCTGTTGTCATATCTTATCAAAAGATAAATGTAATTAACGTTTCACTAAAAGCCTTTATAAAATTTAAACCTTTATGCATTGTTGAATATGTCGGAGGTCATTATTAAATTATCTGGATTACTAATAAATCTAGTTGGTTGTGGATTTTGAAGCTACTTTCTACATATATTTTATTATAACTGACAAAATATTACAATGCTTGAGTGTTCATTTTCTTGAAATCATCACTGAAAATATTGGACGGCATAGTTATAAATTTTCATAATACCCTATGTATTATGAAAATTTATAACTATGCATGTTTTTTTTTAATTTATTTACTCAAATTCATGAAGAAAAATTCTTTATTATAACATATCTGTATCAAGCATGCGAATTTACTAAAGCCACATAGATAGACATTGCGCTGATGCGAAGGTCCAGATTCAGTCGTATGGATCCATCATCATTACTGTAGCTATTGATGATTTCGAGGTAACGAAATGAAAAGGGCATAAATTGGTTACGGTATGAAAATTTAAAAAATGCTGCAGTTTATAATAAATGGTCTATTTCTATTAGCTTTAAAACTTTTTAAAGCTTCTGGAATGCTAGCTTGATAAAACTAAAAACAAAAACTGAAAATGTTAATAATCTAAAATGTTAATATAAAAATTTTAAAAATGTTTTATTATAATTATATCTATATCGTATTTCTATTCCTTTAAAATCTTTACAAAAAGCTAACATTCATAATTAATTGACTATAGTAGACAATTGTAGACTGAATTAAGTATAAAAATCGACACTTAATTTTTTATTAGCACTAGCAAATTTTTGCAAAAAATCTTAAATTTTGACATTCTTTGAGCAAGAAGCTCTATATTGTACTTGCATGTGTTTTGTAAAAAGTTCTAAAAACACAAATGAAAAAAGTTATGGCACTGTGAATTCGCTCTCATTAACCAAAATTTATCAAATTTATATTCATATAAGCTTCGATGAATATCTAATACATTTATCAACTCCACCATTTGTTTAAATGTACAACTGTCTGTGTATTTTTTGAACAATTTATTTTAAACCCAAACGAAAATTATTTCAGCTTTCTGACTCATATATTTCAATGAATGAATTTTAATTTTATAAAACATACTGTTTCTGCGTCTGGACATCTGACAAACTTTCAAACTAAGACTAGAGATCCACAAAATACCATATTTACTTTCATTACAAGCTGTGGTACGTAAACCAGATGAAATGTGTTATTCTAAAAATAGCTTAAGTAATAAAGAGTAATTGTTAGTGTTATCTGCTAATAAACTCATAAAATAACCAATTTACACCAAGAATCCAATAAAATTATTTTGATTTTGATTAGAATGTTTATTTTGTGAATAAAAATTGGAGTAAAAACATAAAATTGTTCAAAACAAATAATCTAACAATATTTTTGAAATTTTCTTTTCTAATCCGATACACGTATCACTGCGGTTTTTTAATAGAAATATTACACAAACTTTAAATGCTTCAGTTTTCTTACGTTTTCCAGCGGAAGAGAGTTGTTCAGTCAACATCACGAATATATTACAGAGGTAACGCAGCAAAAGTAGGGATAGTTTACTGTTAAGTCTTAAACATGCCCGAGGGACCTATGAACGAACATTTGTTTATAATTCATTACTGTAATAAATATTTTAGTTGGTGATTTTAATGAGACATCACCATATCGCATTCGAATTATCGACAATTATATAACCCTTCGAAAATATCTTTAAATTGATTTGATTCTTATGGATCTTCTGCAAAACACGTCAACAAAAACTGCTGGCTAAAATAATTATTGTATGATACAAACCAATGTCAACAAGAAAATGGAAAATATAATTTTCATAAAAATTTAACTTATAATAAAATTTTCAATAACATTGAAATAAGTTGTGGTTAATCTCTTTTCACTCGTCTTTTATACTACGTATGTGTAATTCGAATTTTTTTTTTTTGGTGAATGGAAGGATTATGTGATTGTATTTTTGCAAATCATATTATATATTAAGATATATGAAAATTTTCAACAGTATAGGTTTCAACAGTATAATTTTCAACAGTATTTTCAACAGTAGGTGATAATAAATTTGTTGGAACGTGTTTTCGAATGTTGATTGAAATTGACCGTAGTACTATATTAACAACGGTATATTAATAGAAACAAAGTTAGTTCACACATTTAAATAAGGAATGTGAACTTAATACAAATTAAAATAGTAATGCACGGTAAATAAATTTTGGAATGTTTTCACATCTTTCGTTCTAAGTTTTCGAAATGATTAATATCTTGCCATACCTGAAAATATTTTGTTTGATATACCAACTTATTTTTAGAAAATACGTAGCAAAACAAAAAAAGCAATCATTTTATACTGAACGTCACTTAGGCGATAATCTTATTGTATATAGTTATTGACGTCATTAAAATATGTGTTTTGTCCACTTTATGTATTATTATTTTACTTTTGTTTGACAAACTAGCCAAATAGAAATAAAACGCACAATGCATACCAATTTCAATAGAAATCGATGTCACGCCTAACATCAGATATTCGCAACAGAATACTCCCGTGCGGATACGCGTTTAACCCTCATGTAATTTTACTAAAGCCGCTGGTACCAATGCGGCGCTCGTGACCAAGTTTGTATTCCGCTACCTGTATCCGCTCGTATCGATATTGGAATATATAAATATTATTATGAAATAGAAATAGATTCGAAATACAAATAGATAAACGTGTCATACGAATGACGTTCACGTATCTCTCAGAAATACAAAACCTTAGTGTTTGTTTGAAAGGTAAAGGTAACTTGTATAAAGTGTTGCTTTTTTTTCAGTGCAACACTATTTTGGTAAAACAGCTTTTATTGTTATTGAAATTTCTAGTAAGAAAAGGTAATGCGAATAATAAAAAAATCTGTCTGCTATTTACGTTCGGTTGAAATCTTTTCTCCCGATGGGCTCTTAAAAATTATTTTTAAAAATAAAATATTATAAATTTATTTTATTATTAGGTAAAGATTTTTCGTCAATTCGTGAAAGTTTGCGGGTATAGTTTTGTTTACTTAAAAACAACGTCGTAGTTTTAAAAAAAACACCATTCACAATTAAATGAAACTACGTGATGTAGTATTATTTCTATTGGCAAAGATATAATCTTTGCTAATAGCCCACCTGAAGATGTTGTAATGAAACAAAACCTCGTGATAAAGAACTTAAAGAAAGTAGAAATAATACTACATCACGTAGTTGCATTTAATTGTGAATAATGAATTTCTACAAAATTAACGTCAAATATATTCAATATTTAAAAAACACCATATAATCTGTTGGAAAACTACGGCGTAAGTAAATTTGATCTAGCAAGATCACTATAAAATTTCACTTAATCAGTATTGGAATAATTCTGGCTCGAAAATTCAATTGTAAAATTGTATTCTATGCATTGAAATGGTTAGCATGGATTTTATGTAATATATACACAACAGTTGTAGCATACTTTATTTCTTCATCGACATTCACCGTCACAGGTCAGGTAAATTTTAAATATTTGAAAAACACCATATAATCCGTTAAAAAACTACGGCGTGAATAAATTTGATCTAGCAGGGAGATCATTATAAAATTTCATTTAATCAGTATTGGGACAGTTGAGGCTCGAAAATTCAATTGTAAAATTGTATTCTATGCAGTGAAATGGTTAGCATGGATTTTATGTAATATATACACAAATGTTATAGTATACTTTATTTCGTCATCGACATTTATCCTCACATGTCGAGTAAATTTCAAAAACTATTCATAAATTATATATTAAAAACCTTCCTCATAAATAAGTGTATACTATAAGAAAAACTGGGAGAAAATTCGTGTAGTAATTATTGAGAAAATCGCTTGCCTATAGACAGACATAGATGGCGTTAAATTATATTATACTATTTATAAAAGTTACACACTTAAGTGTTTTGAAAACAACAACAAAATAATTTCATTTCGATAACAACAATACGTTTCTGGTAAATACAACAATTTATAAATTTCATCACACTATATCATATAACATAAGTTAAGAAATTAATTTTTACTCATTATAAGCCAATGATACTCTCGTGTAATCACAATCAAACGACTGAAAAGTTAAATACCATGGTATAATGGGAGAATTCTCGTGTAATTTAATTCCTAACGTCAGTTTTGCAAATTATAATGACTAGGCGGGTGCAATATGTTGTTAGGAATAAAGAACGTGAGGCCAAACAGAGTTAAAAAAACACAGAAAAACTAATTTTATAAGTGAAATGTCTTTTGAGCTACAAGAAAAGAAAATCTAATATCACTAAAGGTAATGAAATTTAAATAAATATACATAATATTCATATATTTTTATTTATATTTCACTGTTTAAAGAAAAAAGTTAACAATTACTTCACATATAATATAATTATTTCACACATAATGTTTACTTTGATGCGATAAATTTCTGCAATTATCTTATAGAAATTAATGGTTTGTATACAATACAATTCACCAAATATGTCATAGTTTGGTAGAAAACATATAGGTTACTTCTTTTTGCATTTCTGATGAGACAACCAAGTTAGAGTTAAATTTAATGATATGAAGCGACGAATTGCGTTCATAGAATGTCAAAAAAGACACAGTTTGTTTCTTTTCTGTTTTTGATATATTTTATTGCGTCTTGTTAAATTTTTAAATATTAAATTATTTTTTGTTCAAGTATATTATAAATATGTAATTAAATGTTACACTATACATATAATTTTACAAGAGTTAATCTGTTTTCTTTATCGGAGAATTCTAATACTTTGAAAAGGTAGATTAATTTATTAAAAAATATTTCATAAACTTCTTAAAATATTGACTTTAATTTATTTTCTTTTGTCATCTTTAAATCAATTATTAGTAATATTTAAAAGAATTTTTTGTTATATTTTCATAGTTACTTATAAAATGGTAAAAATAAAAATAAAAAAATAACAGATAATAAAATAAAATTCAGAAATTGGTAACACGTCGTACAGTAATGAACTGGGTAAACAATTCCCAGACGTATTGGTTGAAAAAATTTCTAGACGGACTATTCTAATATGCATAATTTACACTTAAAAAATGTGAAAAAAAAATGTTCATGAGGTGGGCTAAATTCATACAGCTGAGTTATCATGTCATCAAAATAATGTATTCCTAAATCTAGACTGATTGATATATTTAAATATGTACCAGACGAGATAAAGCTTCTAGGTCAACTCTATGGGTGCGACAGATACGGAGTTTAAAAAGCAGCTGGGTAATATCGGGAGGAGGATGAGATATGACAGAAGAATTATTGATGGGAATTTCAAGGAAATAAGGAACAAATTAATTACCTATTCACCCAAAAATCTACATCATTAAAAAAACATTAAAAGTTTAATAAGAATAACAAAATATTTTTTTTTAATTAAGATATCAATTAAAAAAAATATTTATTACAAAATGAAAGCTGCTACACAGTAGTCTTAAAACTTGAGATTTTTTTTCACAAAATATATTTTATTGTGAATTCTCAAATACGGTAATTACTAATAAATTCCAGTTATTGTATAAAATAATAATTTACACTAGAGTATTAAATAGTTTATAGTTAAAAAGTAATCAGTTGAGAAACATAAGAGTTGTGGCTATTATATAACGATAAGACAAGCGTGTGACGGCGTAGAGCTCTTATGCATAGTCACCAATGCTCAACGTTATGGAGCGTTCAATATCTCCATCTCACTCGTTCATCGAATATACATAGCAATTTAATACACTAAATATACAACAAAATACATATTTATTTTAACAATTCAAATCAAAATAAGTATTCCACAAAGGAATTAAAAAATATATATTTCACTTTACGTACCACACATCTTCACTCAGTATAGTACACTAATTATAATAACAACAATAAGGTTATCGACGTGTAACAAGAAAAATATGTGCACTGTGCCTGAAGTAAGATGCAGATGTATGGAATATTGTTGATAATTCTGCATAGTATTTTTTTCCTAACCACGTTAGGGCTTCTATAACATTTCACTTTGATATACCGTCCAGTATAAGATCGAATTGAAACTCAATTATATCTTACAGTGGACGGTATAAAAATATCGCTATATTTTAAATCATCATTTTTACAGATAGATGCCATTTATTTTCACTTCAAAGACGTTTCTTCAGTAAATCAAACAAATTTCATTTTCTGTTTAGTTTTTGCAAATAACACAAACTAGTTTTTTGGTTCCATACTAATATATTATAGATAATTCATTGAATATAACAAATCAAACAACCAAATCACGACAATCAATGACTATAAACAAAAATATCTAGAAACGGATTATCTTTAAAATCTGTCGAAAACATCTTTTCGTATATTCCCATTGGTCACAGATACAGTCATATAATTAGATCACCTCTTCTTTCAAAAGGAAAACAACAAATACAACACAATAAACTGTTATAAACAACGGCCTCACCTAGCTACTTTCATTATAGACGTTCTGTCTTTCTAACGTAGATCTAGAAGACTCCTCGTCTGGAGTGTTTTAGATCCATTTGGTCACATTATTTTGGTCATATTACACGTGATATGAATTTTAGCCTGCCTCACGAAGATTTTTCGTTCATGTCTTCAAGTGCAAATTATGCATTTTTAGAACAGTATTTGAAGATTTTTTTTCCAAACAATAAGTCTGGCTAAAGATTGAACTTGTCACAAAAACATATTATTGAAACATTTAAAAGGCAATTTAAAATATCCACGAACGCCCAGCCACTCTTGTTTCCTTGGCTTTTCCACTAACAAAATGACATATATATTGTTTTTATATTGCCTCAAGTACCTCGACAAAAATGATGACCAGCTCTCGGTCTAATGAGGCTTCTGTTTACACTTAGACACGTGTAAAAGTAGAGTAAACAATGAGGGATATTTATAAATAGTTTAATTGAAATAATGAACAAATGAATAATAAAATATTCTACTTAACACATATTACTATTCCAATTACAAAATCCTTAGTATTTAAGTACATAACCTCTCAACATAATTTTCTGTTCCATGCATCGAACGAATGGACACCTATGGACATTTTATCGCCAGGTAACTCAAGGTAAATCCAAGTCAGCGTCTTTCAACAATCAGAAGGAACTAAAAATGTTACCCTTTGTTCCTTACAAAATTTTCAATCATTTCACTTTTTCTTCCTAAATTTTGGTTTTACGTAAAAAATAAATATTAGAAATCGCTTCACAAAGCTAATTACCTCTATCGATTGTCTTCAAAATAAATTAAATTTAGTAAGAAAATCCTAGATGCCTCAAATATCCACTAAAATTTATTGTGGAAACCCTAGCTAATTTAATTTTTATTTTTAAAATTTTAATATGACATCATTTTATATGGACTTAGTTTTTTAGACAAATCGCTCGACGGATTTATGAAATAAAATTAAAAGCGTGGTAAAAAAACTACTTTTGTATAGAACTCTAATACTGATTATAGCATTTTTGAACGGGACTTTTATCAAAACTAATGGTAAATAATTGTTTTTTTTTTAAATTATCTTCATTTCACATTGACTTAGTTTTTTAGACAAATTAAAAGTGTGGTGAAATTATTATTTTTTCTGCAATGGTAATTATACACTTTTTGAGAGAGATTTTTACTAAAATCAAGTGAGATATTTATAGTATAAATAATATATAAAAAAATCGCCAAATTACTTCCCCAACGTGTTGTACGCGACAACTACCTTAAAAGGACGCTGAGAAATAGATGAACGAATAATTCACATAAATATTTCATAAAATGTTGAAATTTATCTGGGATAATTAAAGAAAATATTCTAAAAGGAAGTCTGATAAATAAATATTTCATATCGTCTTACATTTTATGTTACGATTAGATTTTTTATCAATCAAGAAAGAGATATTATTATGCAATGAGGTAGACAAATTGATTTAATAATAGAAGCACCGAACATTTTGCTCCAGTCAGTATTTATAAAACAAACAAGAAGCCAATTTAATATAATCTGACGTAAACAAGAACACAGCATTTACATTCCACATTAATATATTCATGCTATATAATGCAGATTATATAATGCTAACGGATGGAAAGTCTCATCGTGAAAAGCGAGCGTTTCTGTTACCCGAATAACGTAAGTACATTCCGCTGCACCGACCCTTCTCTCTTCAAGCTGCATCTTGAATACACTTAATGTTACGTTTTATGAAAAGCCTTTATGAATTCCGCGAAAGAGTTTTCGTATTTCATTATTTTTTTGTTCTAGTACCTGATGAATAATTCGTAATAATTTCCTTTTGTGACGTTATTTACGGGAAGGTATAATAGAGGTAGCGAAATTTTTAGTATGTACTTTTATCATACTTAAAATTTGTGATTCACTAAATACTATAAACGTTAAAGGAGCTTTTTTGCATAATAGCGAATTGATAATTGACGTTTTAAATTTTTGTTTCATTTGCTAACGACAAAACTATTAATATGCTATTTTTATATACGTGCATATCTTTATATATATATGGCCTGCTGATATAAACCCGCTCGCGTCATTAATTTTACTTTTCCGAAATCACAATAAGCATTTCCTTAAGAGCATTTTTGTTTATATTTAGGATGGCTTCTACGTTTCCTAAATTATTTGCCTCTCTCTTGCGCATTATGTTTTTAACATGTTAGAACAGACATTCCATTTGTTTTTGACTGTTTGACTGCAGTATTTTAGATACCATATGACATGTATTTAATTTTTCTTTCCACTTTGCGCCACTTATCCTTCACCATCGGTACTTGGTCCTTCAACATTACGTGTTGTGATATGTCGTCCTACTTGCAAAAAGTCCATTGGTTGTTTACCGCGTTACCAATGGCATGCAAACACACGTTATTACACACGTTGTGACCGGTCACTGCTTGGATAAACCGTCAGTTCACCTCATCGAATTTCTTCCTTTCTGCCGATTCTTGAATATTTCGGGACAATTGTTGCGTCCATTTTCACTTTCACCTATTTTCCATTTATCTGCTGGAGTCCCGTTTCACTCCTCTTCGAGTATTTTGTTATTTTCTTTGCTCTAGCCATCTCCGTTCCATCGCTTGTGTGCCTATAATATTTGGAGGCTTCGGTAAACACCACTTATCTGGACAGCCATTATTTTCTGTACGTTGTGATATAACGCAGCGCTTGTAATCTCCTCATCCACTAACTCCTATGCCCGCAGTCTGAGCATGAGAAAACGAAGGACCACGGCTTGTTCTTAGTCTTGTTGTTGTTATATTTTCAAAAAAAATAGGGATTTATCTAGCCACTCTCCGAGATGTTGCAGTTTTTCCTTCAATTCGACTGTTATGTCCTCCACTAAAAGATTTTGGGCTATATATTCTTCTGCATTAAGCAAGATTACTTCTGTGTTCTGTAATCTTAGTGATCGTCAAGGAACTTAATCTTACTCAACCAAACCTAACTTTAACGATCTAACAATCTAGGGAATTTCAAAATCTTTATGGAAACTTTTATGAAAAGAAGTAAATTAGGTTTAATCTGTATTATGTTATTAAAGTCGGTTAAGTAATTTTATATGAGAAAAAAAATAGACAGATAAAACGTTTGTTACGAAAATAATGATAAAAGATGTAAATTTTAAATGTTAACTAGTCCATGTACCAGTAAAAGTTCCATTCAAATTGACTCAGTAGTTTTTGAGTAATAAACAAATAGACAAACATTCTAAAAAAACGTTTTCGGTTAGGGAAGCCAAAATAGTATACTTCACATTTTTTTCAAATATATGCGGTATCTACAGGTACACTTTTCATACAGTTTTATAATGGTATACATTACAAAAAGTACTAGAAAAATAAATTATAGTAGTAATTATAGTTATAAGCTTATCGAACTGATAAGATGTTCCGATCGAGTAATAAATAGAGAGATGGCCAACGTTGTCAGTCGTACTTACCTTGACAGTGCATTCACTTCGGTTAAAATTTAAAAATAAAAGTTTATCACAACGTTATTTTATAAAAGTTTTGAGTTCTTTACAGATTTACATAAAAGTAAATACTAGGAAAATATAAAACTATTATTCATAGCAGTATGATAGCTTTGACGAATATTCATGGAAGTTACAATAAATAGAATAATAAATGTCTACTACGATGAGCGTTTATATGAATTGCAGCGATTGACAAGACAATATTGACATCATACATACTTATATACCATAAATAATGACATCACAAATAATTGACATCATACATCACTTACTACTTATAATATGAATATAATAATGTTTGCCTTATGGAAATTCATGGCAATTAACAATATTTTGGCCACGAAATGATAATTTCCTTGTAAATAACAAAATACAAACAAATTTGCAGACAATTCCTTTATCAAAGTCATTTTTAGTCAACTTTATCTGGTTTACGATTTTGTCATAATACTTATTAATTTTTCTAATTAATAGTTATATAAACAATTAAATAAAGTAAATAATGCAACTCAATATTTATCTTCAGTTCGAGTTCCGTTTTTCTTATACCTTTTTAGTTTTTGTCAATTAGGAGATATTTTAATGAACAAATTTTAATTTTCATTATTTCGAGATAATATGCTTTCAAAGTGGTGCTTTGAACTTCTCGCCAATTCCAGTAACGTTATCCGTATTACTTTCATTAACGTTTACAATAATAGCACTTATCATAACAATATATTATATATTTCTAAAATTAAAAATCTTTTTCGGCACTAAAAATGGATAAAATTAAGTGGCCTTCAATTTCAGTATGTAATGTTCGAAAAACTAAATGTATAAATTCGTGGTTTGTACATATGTGCAAATCCATATTAACAAAGCATCGAGATCAAGGGGTTTAATATATCAACTTACATAAAATTAATAAAGAAATCATTCAAAGCTGCAGGCCGTTGAAAATTATTTTCCAAAAGCAATTATTTAATGTTGTGAAAACCACATAAATATAAGTAAATAAACAATAAGGTACAATTATAAATCAATGAATATATATTTTTTTCATTATTTTTTTATTTCAAATATAAGTTAGTTGAAAGTCTTTTACGAAAAGAAAAATTAGAATGTACAAAATTTTAGATAACTGCTACCGACACAAGTAATTTCATTGAGTAAAAACCTTAATTTAAAAACCGTTTTACTATCGACGAATCAAACAAATCGAAAATTTCAAACAAATGGTGCTATCTACTTTCAAAGACAATTTCAATGAGTATCCTTGCAAAACTTTGTAATTTTTAAGATAATTTCATATAAAGCTCTTTTTTTTATAAATTACGTCGTAAGTGTAGCTGTTAATTTAAAAAAAATATGCTTAATTGCAAATTTTCTTCTAAAGTAAAACAAGAATAACAAATTGCACATGTCACGGAAAATTTATATTATGATTTTATAATAAATTACATATTATTACAATAAGTTAAACGTTATTTACGTAAATCAGATTCGTTTCTCTAATACCATTTCTACACTCTAAAATTCTGTTACTTTTTGTAAAAACAGTTTTTACCATGTCCTTATTACCTCATTATGTTAAACTGTGATCCCTTTTCAATATTTTTTAACTATGCCATACATTATGCTTACAAATTCCGGAAAATACACATGTCTCCTTCTTTATCTCACTCAAGGGTGAATTTAAACCATTGACTTCAGTACTCATAATAAATACCGAATACCGTACGGTGGTGTGCGCAATTTATCCCAAATGCCGTGCCTTTGACGGCACGGCATACCGCGTTGACCAGGTTCGATACCCGGCCGCTTATCGAGCGGGGCTGAATAGGTGTCCTAGTTGGCTGTAGGAAATTGCTCTTATTGCAATAACTTCATCAATTGTTTCAATTGTATACATTAAAGTATTTAGATAAATAAATAAATAAGAAATATGTGAGGTGCAGGTAAATCCAACAACATGCAACGTTACAAAACCTATACTCGTACATATTCGGTGCCGTAACTGAGTTTGTTATTTCGTTTTCCACACCCGCACTTATCGGCAATAGAATATGTAAATCTGATATAGAATATAGGTGTAAAATACATATACTTATAAAATTAAATAGATTAAACTGTAATTAGGTTTACATCACGTGTAAATATTTCATTCAGTCCCATGGAATTATTCATTGTCTATAAAAAGATCTTACCAGGAATATTATTATCAGTGATCATATTGGAGGACATGTTAAGCATTCTGGGTGTGCTCGCATTTTTTATTTTATAACGAATGCCTTATTAATATATTTTTATTAACATCTCCACGTTATTCCTCTCATAGTAGGGGAAAGAGTAACAACAGAGCACCACATTGGTAGCACACAAGGTGTAGCGACACTATACCGCCATTCCCCCTCATGACTTCTTCAATCCTAGGCTAACAAATAAATGAAGAGTACCTTGCAATAATGATGAATGTCCTCTTTACTTTCTTTTGAGATAATTGCTATTTAATTTTATCTATGGTGAAAGAAAACTAGATATATAGAAGGGATATAAGGAATAGGATAAAGGACAGAAAAATAATATCTATTTCTGTTAAAGCACATATTTATTAGAGTTATTTCTTTTAACTTTCATACTTTGAGCATTGTAAAGTAATTAATAATAGTATTACCTTAATTAACTCTAATAAGATCTGGACTGTAATGATTACGGTCCACACTGCGTTTACAGTCAGTATTGATAGTTATCCAAATGAGTGGCTTTATTTACATCTATTTCTTTTCTTGTTATAATAACGTTTTAATTCAGTCTTACAAAACGTTTTCAGTAATTGCAGGTCGTTATATTTTACAGTTGATACAGATAGCTTGACCTTATAAGTTAAATCAGACAACTTAAATTTTTCCTTGTTAACGGTTGCCTTCATAGATTGAAAAGAAACTGGTATGTTAATAACACTGGGCTCCCATGGACTATTATTAAAATTTCTGTGAAACATGAGTCGTGGATGTTAATATAACAAATCAGCAAGAATATGTGTATTAAATACAAGAAAAAAATAACTGAATCGTCTTTTATATTAAATGTTTTTAATACTGATATTTGACACAAGATAATTTTTTGAAAGCCCATTGTTATTACCATTCTAGTCACATCCTGCCTGGCTCTCATACGAGCTTTCCTTTTTTATCATAAATAATTTCAAGCTTCCCTTTTGTATACTAGGATCTCAATTTCCAGTTTTCGAAGTAAAGGGAAAGTCTGAGGTTTTTCATGATCATTAGGAGAGAAGTAATTTTAATTTCAAAATACTTTTTCTCTGCTTGAAATTCTTCGTAACTTCAACATATATTCATCCTTGGGGAGTTGGACGTTATGTTGAAATTTTTATTGAAATAAGTGTGGTATGTTTCGTACGAGACTTTGTTATTTGGGTTTTTTCGTTAAATATTTTGTGAATCTTGGACAAGTTCAACTCGTCTGACAAATATATTTTTTACCTTTTTATCGTTAACTTATTTAATAGGTCGATTGCTTGTACATTAAATCGCCAATTTGTTCAGAAAGCTTATTTTAATATGTGCTCCCGTTTATCATTTTGGACAACGTGGTACTCAATCAGTGGTTCCTGACTAAACTCCAATCTTTTTCCAGTAATGCCATACAAGGATAGAAAAGTTTCTTGACACGTTGATATCTTATAAGTATTGTCACCACTCGTAGGAATCTTATGAGAATATGATTTATTGTGTAAAACCATATTTTCTTCTCCTAATCACGGACGATGACGCTATACATTAGGTATGGTTATAAGCCCTTAAATAAGTTCCTTGGTCATGCCTGGTGGTGTCACTATTAAATTGAGATATTATTCTTGTCCTCTGGTCTTTACCTGCCATTTCAAAATATTTCAAATGATCTCTTTTACATACGAAACTTATTTAAAACATCCCCATTCTACCTGTACGTTTCCCTTTTTTATATTTTTACTCGTTTCGTCCTTTTCGACCATAATTTAAAGAAAAAAATCACTATACTAATTAAAAACAAGTTTAGCGTAACCTCGCGCAATGCCAAACGTAGCGAGACTAACAGATAAACGCAAAAAATTGTATAATAGCAGGAATTTTTGAGTGGGGGATCAGTTATAAAAGACAAAAAAATATTTGTAAATATAATAACTGAAGGCTAAAGCATAGCTTATAAATGTTTCTACATTTAAAACAAATATTGTCAAATCAAAAAAAAAGTAAAAGACCAATAAATAAAGGAAAATAAAAAACCATATTATATAGGAAAATGATAAAACATTACTATGATCAATTCATTGCATTAAATTGAAAACCGTTACTGACTAGTACGAGTTGTAAGGAGAAGTATAATTTTTTTTTTTCATTTCTGAATGAATAAATCATAGCACCGCATAGCCTTATCAAGTTCAAATATTAAAATCCTAAAATTTTAGATCGATATCATCAGTAATTTTCATTTTAAATTATACTTCGATGACTTTATTAGCTTTTGGATGATTAACTAATTAATAAATAAACTCTAATATATGTGTTTATTGAGAATAAAGACCAGTAAAATTAAAACTACGAGTCATATCTAATTGTTATGAAACGAAAATTAATTTTCGCCGTACGAAATAAAACCTCACTTCCCTGCCAAGTTAGCTAAGCAAAATAAAAAAGTATTAACGATAACGGCAATATGAACATGTGAAACAGTTATACAACTAATCTTTGAGGTTCGTACGAATGATTTGCCTATCACATCTAGTAAAATCCAAAACATTTTTTTTATAATACCTTTACTTTAAATTAACAAAAACAATTTAATCAGGCCTAATTTATTACAAAGAGCTAACTTTTGTTGTTTATTAAGTTTTCAATTCGTTGAAATCGAGTTATCTCGATGACGAAAACTTTAAACGAGTATTTTCTTCCCAATTTCCATCAGTATGAGCATATTTTCTTCCTGTCCTTGTGTCCTGATATACATATACGTTTACTTCCAGTTGCAGAAGAAAGTTTACGGATATCAATCCGTTTCAAAATAAATCTATTGATTAATGTTTGAATTTACATGTGCTGCGATCCTTTGTTCATAATTGGTTTCAATACATGGAAGGGTGGAAATTGAAAAGTAGGATTTCGAAGTTGTCATTGAACATACAAAAACATTCACTTATGTATTTAAATGTATAAAATCAATCTGAGATGCTTTCATCTAGGAGGCATAGCAAAATCGATACGCAGGTAAAACTTTTTTATATCGCGAGCTAATGAAACAATAAAATCATCTAATATATCAAAAGTCCAAAAAAACGTTTTGTATTCAAATTACGTCAATTCAAGACATATTAATTGGTATGGATTCTATAATACAAATAAAGCATAAAAAACTAAAGTTCCTGTATGCGGACGTATTACGCGCATGTGTGTATGAGCACGCAATGGATTCCTATCCTATGCATATGTTAGTATACCCATCGCCAATCTCAAATAAAATTTGATATTTAATAGTTTCTTTATAAAAATATCTAGTTTTATTTAGTTCTTTTCGAAAATCAAAATATAAGTTATTTTATTAAAAAAAAAGTTTAAAAATTCGATTCTTCGAAACCGGCCTACGATTTTTTGTTCAAACTTTCGACATTGTTAGTACTTTATAAAACAACATGGTACTACAGTACGTATTTCCGGGAAAAAATATAAATTTGATAAAACGGTAAGACATGCGCAGTGAGAGTGGAGCATAACAAAGAAAGGATGAGAAGGGAGATGCGTAGCCAGGTAATGAGAATTACATATACATTATATATATATATATATATATATATATATATATATATATATATATATATATTCTTGCATTTCACTAGAAAGCATATGGGGCGTGAGCGCGTTTGCTGATAAACAATTATTATTGTAAGAATTTCTAGTAATTTGCAATTTATTATTTGGCAATCACATATTCTTACAATTGATTTAGATTAATCAATTTTTGTAAACCTCATAGCAATACGAATATAATTGGAGACGGCAAAACCTTTTATATATTTTTCCAAATTCCCTACCACAAAAAGAAAAAAAAACAAACACTAACAAGACCACCGACATATCTATTCGTTGTGAAAGTGGTCTTGTAAGGGTTACATTTTTTTTATCTTCTTGCGTATTTTCATATATCCGTCAATCATAGCTCGTAATCCGTCTGATCTAGAAACTTTAAATTTGGTAAGTGATAAGGCTAATTAAGCCGCAAATAACGTTACTGAATATTTTTTTAACAAATGAAATTATCGAATATTATTTTAATTCTTCTATCGTATAATTAAAAATAAAAATATCATAATTATTTTTATCGTAATTCAATTGGAATAATTGCGGTAATTATTGTTGAAAACGTCCGCGAAATAAATTCGCCCACCTCTATAAAAATGGTAGTCAAAATGATGAAAAAATACATTACGTCAGGTTCATCTAAAATATAAATCTGAAATTTCCGTACCACAAAAAGAAAAAAAAAGAAACTCTAACAAGAGCACCGATATACCTATCCGTTATACCACTCTATAAAAATGGCAGTCAAAATTATGAAAAAATACGTTACGTCAGTTTTATATAAAATATACAAGTAAATAGGATTGCTTCTAAATCACGAAGTTTTTACGAAATTCACAATGCTATAATTACCTATCTGAAAAATTATATTAATGTTTGTAAATATGAATACTATGCGCCATTACATATTTATACAAGCCTAAGTGTGTAAAAATTATCCATGCTAAAATTATCCTGAAATTATCCATTCCTAAATGGGTATTCCATTCGTACCTAACAAGTGTTTTGTTCTAAATACTGTGACGCTACATATAACCCCTACCGTAATATATTTCCGATGTGATAATTTAAAAAGGTAATTTTTAAAACTAATGTTCTATTAAGTTTTGAAAAAGTTTAGTTTCTTTTAAATTGACCTTTTTTCCTATTTCGTCTTATGGACACAATTTTCTATAGATGTTGAGATCAAATGATGCCCCCTATTTTGTCTTTCGAATTCGCAGAATACATTATTAATTTTTAACTGAATAACTTTACTGTACGACAAATCGTAGTGTGATTTTCTTCCCGTAAAATTTCAAATATAAATTCTACAGTAGAATTTAATATATATTAAGAAAGTTATGCAGACATAATAAAAATCAAAAACTATTCATACAAATTGTCCTCTTTCATCTCCCAATCGAGTATTTTATTTTCCAAACATTTATTTGAGATATATTAAAATCAAATGCAGTTCCTCATTCTGTACTGCGAGAATATTATGTCTTTAAACTCACTTCCGTCGACGCAACGCATACCTAAATCGCATTCACGTATTCTGTTCGTCTTCCGTTACGGAAATGCATGCTGAATTACCAGTCACCGCTGCACTTCCTGCGAAGCGATCGTAACTCTCACGAACAAGTTGTTAAACATTTTTATCTTTCTCTGCTCTCGCTAATGTTTGTAAAACTTAAAATAGTTTATCTTTTCTTGTATGCGTAAAGAAATTAAAAATTACGAAGAAAATTGCTTATGTGTTTTTGTTGTTTTTCACGTTTTCATAGCAAATAGGTTTTTTCAGGTTTGTCGCATTGTTTTCGGCAGTAGATATTTTTACATGTGTTTTACAGAGCTATTTAATATCTGATCTACTTTAATTTTGTTTTATATAGACTAAATTTGATTATATTGGATTTGCTCCTTCGGTGGAATTAAGATAAATTTACCAAAAAAATACATTTTTAAAAATCATGTGTTTTCTATATTATGACATTTGACTAGATTGTGTATGTACTATTCTAATTTTTTTTATAAATTTATTTACTGTTTTTGAAATGAATTTGTAAAAATTTTATTCTTTCTTGTTTTTTATGTTACTTGTTTAATTTTGTACAAATTATGTGAAAGCCAATATCAAAGTAAGACGAACTCACATTAGGTCAGAAATCAATCGCCATTAAAAAAATATTCCGATCCTAAATTATTAATCATAATCCATCATCATTCCACGACGACAATTATTACATATACGTTTTACTGTCGCATTAATTACATTAAAATATTTAAAATTAACTAGATGAAATGTTTCGCCAGGAACTAGGTTTCTGCCGTATACATAAAGTATCAATTTTTGTAACCGGAAGCGCAAGGTCGGTTAAAATTCCGTTCCTTATGAAATTTGTAACTTCCGTACCCAAGTAATTATAAGTTCTCTTTTCTATTTAACACTTTTTCATGACTTAAATTAATATTATATCTCGTTCTCTTCGTTTATATACGTCAAGTCGTAGTTTCTCTTATATTTATTTTAAATTTTTATTTTACTTCGACTTTTTATGTCTACAAAAAGAAAAAATTGTACAAGAAAAAATTAAAGATTCGAGTCTTAATAAAAAAAAAAAAGAAAAAAAAATTTAAAAAAATATATATATATATATCACAGTATCACAGTTAGACTATATCACAGTTAGTTTCGTTATTACAATTTCCATCAACTTTCCAACTTAAAATAAAGAGAAAATGTGATAAAAATAACCCCACTACATTGTCATTGGAAGGAAATAAATTCCCAGAGCATAATATTAAAAATACCCGCTGTCAGATTATACGTCAAGCAAACGCTAAGGAAATGAAAATAAAGCGTTGGTGATTTAAAGGTTAGCCCCTCGTATTCACCGTACTTTCATTGTTCTAGATTTTAACCGAATTAGCTATTTAAAATATTTTCAATAATAACAAGAGTAATAAAAGAGTTTGTATTAATTCTAACTAAAAACAGAATTCCGTTAAGTAAAACTTAAAGGAGTGTCCCGAAAGCTATTGAAAACTAAAAGGTAATCTATATAGTAAAACTCTAAACTTACGTGTCTCTACATTGAAACTATTTGCAAAAAATTATTGGAGGGATGGAAATTAAGCAACAAAATGAAAAAAAGGATATCAGTCCTTTTTAGAGATTTAGTCTGTATAATTCTGCACATGTCTCGTAAAAACTGCTGACCTAATCCGGATGCAGTCTTTAAAAAGTACATAGGGATCAAATGCTTATGTTAACAACTCCAGTGCAAGTAGATGCACGCACCATTTCTCGGTGTTACACGTATTCGATACTCGTATATGTAAGCTTACTTTATTTATTCAATTTATAGGGTTGGCTAATAAGTTTTTAAACCCGCGTTGCTGTCAACAATTTTTATTAAAAAAATTATATGTCACACTGAATTTAATTTAAGTATGCACAATTATTGTCTACTACTTATTGCCATCTAGTTGGCAGTGATAATATGCTTTTCTTGAAAAATTCCGGTGACTTTGATTCAAAAAACTGTGCGAGGTCGTTTTGGATATCTTCTTTAACGTTGATTTTTTTTTCTCGTAAATGATTACTTTGAGCCCTGAATAAATAATAATCAGAGGGCACAATTTTCGGCAGATATGGTGGATGAGTGAATGGAACTCAGTCAAACTCCTGTATTTTATCACGAGTACGTTTTGCAACATATTATCCAGCATTATCGTGTAGAAAATAAAATCGCTCCTGTTGACTACTCAATTCTTTAGCTAATCGGTTCAATTTGACAAGAATCAACTCCATGACTGTACGTGGTTCGTTCTCAAGATCGTAGTCCTCATTCCTAAACATTCTGAATCAAATGTTTGCCGTCGCTTAAGACACTATAGACGAAATACGTAAAGTAATAGAATCCGTATTTGATGTCGATTTAAATCCATTATTTTTTATGTAATTCACTTAAAGCTTCGGCGCTGAATGTTTTCAACTAACTATACTTTTCCCTATTTAAATTCTACAGTAAAACTTTCTAGAAATTTCGAGAATGTTTCTGGAAAAGTCGCGAAGTTGTGGCTAAAAGCTTACTAACCAACCTAATATTTAAAATTGTAATCGATTTTCAATACATGTAATTTAATTATTTTGGTAGGTTTGTATTCGACTGAGTTTTAAGTTTACTTGTAACGTCCTGTGTTGTCTACACCTATGATAAAACAGTAGAATTGACTCATTTATTTAATTATTTGTAACCTATGGAGAAAAAACAAATACAAGTCATAGTAAAATACAATAAGTGAGTTTTTCGAACATTAGGTTAACTATATCCTAACATTCCCACATCAAAATAATATTCCATGTACATATATCCTTAGTCTTATGTAAATATTTGTATAAAACATTAAATATTTAGAAATTTATAATAGATTAATTTAAATTATAAAATATTTAATGTTGGTAAACAAAAAATAAACATTAAAATTATTGTAAACAATCTTCTATTCAAAATTCACTTTAATAGTTATCAGTAATAGAATTAATAGTAATAATTATTTTCTGGGCAATAATATAGAATTGAAAAAAAGAAAATGTTGTGTCAATGCTTTCAAAGGACTAATGGTTGTATAGTATCCATTAAATTGACTGCTTGTATTATAGTAATTGTAGTCTTTGTACATTGAAGGTTATTATAACAGATGGTTTTACTTCTATTAATCTTAAAGTTAACTTAATAATATTTTCTGTACATTAAAAAAGACCATATGTTTTTTTTTCTTTTGGACGTTAAAGCCGCCCTTGCTTAGTTTAAAACGCACACATTATAAAATTTTAATGTCATTTACGGAGGGGGGAGGCTAATATCGAAAATAATTTAAGTTATTTGAAATATAATCTTCATATTTAAGTTGAAAATTTCAATAATAAATACTTACGCAATATTTCTTAAAGTAAAACATATAACAAAGTTATGTTACAATTCTGGCAACATTTCTCGAACGAGATTAAATAAATTTAATATGCACTAATTTCATTTTAAGTTATAGTACAAAAACTAAATGAACTAACCATATAGGAATTAATGTTTTAATAACATATAAAATACAATTATTAAATAAAACGATATGATCAGACTCAATTATTTTATGAATAATTTTGATGTTACCAACTTTGACCGTCACTTTGATAATATGTGACCGTTAGGAGAGCAATGTTTCGTACTACTTGAACGGTAATTATGAAATATGAAGTCGCAAACAAATCAAATTTGAAATCGAAATCAATATTCACTACAGAGCACACACACGGAGCACAGGTACAGAACGGTAATTATGAAATATGAAGTCGCAAATAAATCAAATTTGGAATCGAAATCAATATTCACTACAGAGCACACACACAGAGCACAGATACAGAACGGTAATTATGAAATATGAAGACGCAAACAAATCAAATTTGGAATCGAAATCAATATTCACTACAGAGCACACACACGGATCACAGATACAGAACGGTAATTATGAAATATGAAGTCGCAAACAAATCAAATTTGGAATCGAAATCAATATTCACTACAGAGCACACACACGGAGCACAGATACAGAACGGTAATTATGAAATATGAAGTTGCAAACAAATCAAATTTGGAATCGAAATCAATATTCACTACAGAGGACATACACGGAACACACATACAGAACGGTAATTATGAAATGTGAAATCGCAAAGAAACAAATACTGGAATCGACGTCTATATTCGCTATAGAGTAAATAATATGGACACATCTTTTACCGAGAAATAACTTCACAAACCACAACCACATCGAACTGAATAAATTTAGTATTCAGCTCGCCGCGCCGTATCCGAAATATCCGAATACATAAATCTGATTATTTATATATTTCAATAAAAAAGAATACATCTATTCAAAGACAAGATTCGAAAGGTGTCAGATATGGATCTTTCAAATATTTTTATTCAAACAGTTTCCTATTTATCTTATCTGGATATCATAGGCGACGTTAGTGTATTTTGGAATTCGTTTGAATTTGTTGACAATCAATCTATCTAGTTAATTTGTAGAGGTTCTTACAGAAATTGAAGAAAATTTATCAATCTATATTTACACTTTAGTAAAAAGCAGGTAATATTATAATATAAAACCTCATAAAAGACAGGTAATATTATGTATATATATTTACACATTTATATACATGTTTAATTTGGTTATGCCATCCGATTGGTTTTTACAAATTTATTATTCATCTGATATAAATTTCAGTTTGAAAAAAAAACGATTATAGATATGTTATTGTATTCTTTAATTATTCTATATTTCTTTTGTTTTTTTATGTATTATATAAAACAATTCAATGTTTATTCATAAAAGTGTAACCAAGTAATTTTTTCGCATATTTTTCTGATTTTCGTTTGTTGCTATTTTTAGATACTTTAAATAACCTTTTCTTGTTTTATATGGTAATTTAAATTTGTTTTTTAGAAATCATATGAATAATAAAATATAACTAGGTAAATTCGCTAAAAATGTTTAGCCTATTTTTTGGAATAATTCCTTATTTATATTTTGCGATATATGAATGAAGTCATAATTTCAGAGAGAGAAATGTTCAAGTAACTTTTTATTCGAACTTTATTTTCGCTAAGACTGATTAATGTAAACTTTCAAAACAGTGATAATTTTTTAAAATTTCTATGGTCACTCTATTACACATTACGACAACTACAAATATGTTTTCATGTAACATAGTGCAATATTTTCAAAATTTTGTTTTATATTGTATATTTATTATGCAGAATTATTTTACAAATCCATAAAGGTTTTTGAAGTTATACTTCTTTAGGCATGCTATGAAAAATTATGAAAGTGGAATTTTACGATGGGCACGTACGATCCAACAAAAATTGACAGGATGAAGTTGCTCACTAAACATATATTTACCTGCGTGCAGTGACTGATACTATATTTATGATAATTATTAAAATATTTATGAATACACAACACGTGTTTTATATACATACAATTTATATCTGTGCTCTTAAATAACATTTTTTAATAATTTAAATTTAATAGTTGTCCTTATAATCAAAAACATTTATTTATAGTGAATATTCATGATGGAAATATTGTTTATAAGCTTTTAAAAATATATTTCAAGTGTATTTCTCTAAGCGAGGTTATGTTTCGGTATATACGAATTTGCATTATAAATTATAAATTGTTACTTTATAATTTATAAAGTACTTAAAATTAATAAATTTAAAGAATTTTTAGCATATTCATTTTTTTTCATTAAATATTACATTTTTTTAGATCATTTTAGTAAATTTTACAATTCATTGTATACGCGTATTTATATTAAATTAAATGCTGAATATTCATTTAAAAATTTTTATTATTATGTGATAATGATTGTAATTCTATATAAAAAGATCAAAACTATTACCGCTCTGTATAAGAAAATAAATTTTCATTTTTAAAATTTAATGATTTGATTGCATTTAGATTTTACCAACCGTGTTTTTAATTATGGTTCAGTTCTTCTATTATTTTATTTCTATTAATTATTTGCGTGCCGAGTAAAGTTATTCTTGTATTAACCAAAGAATTATAACTACATAAGCACATACAAACTATATAAGCACGTAAATTGTGCCTGTACTTAACAGGCACAATTTTTTTAATGTAGCTGATCTAACTCATATTATGTTGAATACTTACGTTAACAAAGTTATCATTTTCATAACTATATACGGGACCAGTGAAAAGAACAATACTCTCAAAAATTGTCCTTTATTCAAAATACAAATTAAACTATGACGACTTTTCCCTATGAATGAAAAAACATTTCCAGTTATCATTTTTTAACAAAAAGTTAAGAAATTAACATAAATATATTCAAATAATCAGTTTTATGCCTTTGATATAAAATACTAACTAAAAAGGAGAATAACGGTACCAATTAAATCTTAACCAATAACAATTATGGCCATTCATGTCTTAATGCATAATTTCTTCTTAGGTTTATTCAAACCGCATAATAAATTATTCAATTAATTCCAAAATGAAAAAGTTTATTTTGTTTTTAAAGCCAAAGTGTTACATTTTTAAAATCGAATTACAGTCAGTCACAAAAAGTCGTAAACAACAAGAAAACTAATGCCTGTGATAAAATAAACTATATTTAGTAATTCAAAATAAAGCCGAATAGAAATATTATATGATTCTGGTATCTTCAATATTTTTACTTATGTATTCATAATTTTTTTCTGTATTCAAAATTGTAGATTAACATAAACTTTACCTCTATTTTTAACCAACAATTTACATATTTATTCCTTCACTTGTACCCTAAACAATTAATTATCTACATTCGTTTTTATTACTGGTTTTATTATTGGTTTTTATTCTGATATCTCGAAAATTACTGAAAATACAAATCTCAAATCTAGAATACGTTGTAGTCGGCTAAAAATCTAATATCATACTAAAAATGACACAATATTGCTAGAACCGATATATGGGTTTGTCAAAATAGCTATGAATGGCATCTGGTAAAGTTGGTGGTGCTGTACCGTGCACTCAGATTCTTAGATAGAGTATTTTCTTAATTTCCTTAATAAAGGAAGTAAATATAGGATCCGTAATCATGAATACAGAATGTAAGAGACATGTGAATGTAGATTTATAAACAATTGCGGTACAAAGCAGATCATTAATATAATATTCAACAAATCGCATTCGATAGAAAAAGAATTTCGTTAACCAGACTGGTACACGTGCGTCGCTGTGGATATGTTTTGTATTCCATTTATTACTCCCACTTATAAACCATTATCTGAGTGGGAAAATTTTATTGTGGAATACAAATATGTTTTCAATATAAATAGAAAAATGTATTCATATTTATAAAAGTCATATTTCGCATATGCTCGAATACTGCCTACTGAATGTGATTAGATCGTTTTTAGTGCTCGGTAATAGTAATTTACTTTGACAATTTCTGGATTTCGATGGAAGGACTATTTTTAGGATTGCGTGGTTAAATAGGGAACCCTTATATTTTCGCGTGTATGCGCATCTGTCTTTCACGCCCTCATAGTTTCTACAGTTTTGCATTTACATATGTAAATATACGATTTTTCATATTAGACCTTTGTACGAAGCATATAATTTTGCAAATAATTCATACAAAGATAATAATGAAATCTTCATATAAAGATTTTAATGAATATGTAGTAAACATTTTTTTTCCTATTTTTAAAATACGTATCCTTATTAAGAAGGGGAGATGAAAATAGAAATATATATATATATACATATATATATATATATATATATATATATATATATATAATTTTTAAACACAATGAACTCTAAATTTGTTTTATTATCGCGAGTATTTTTACTTCGATGTGTTGACATGTAAACCGAAATATATGGGGAACCGTGTGCGTTTACGCCCAAATAGACTGTGTACTTATTAAAGATTAGACTATTTCGATTCATACAAAGGATTATTAAAAAAAAAGTCTATATATTTATTAACTACTTGGCAATTTTGTCCATATAGAATAGTCATAATTACGTTGTTCCACGTCTTGCGGTCAATAAACGCCTCCACTCGGAGTCGTGATTATACTGACGTGAGTAGTCTGGTAGGTCAGTCAATAAATGTGCTAATCTTTCTCAACCTTACCTTTTGGCTTTTTTTGGCTTTTGTTAGATTATTTTTACACCGCGCTACTTCTATATATCTTAGAATGAGGATATTATTTATTTATTTATATACAAATTTATCGTTACATTGGCATGTAACTTATTCGTAACGGTAAAAATTAATGGTTTAAAAAGTTTAAACTTTTGTATTAAACGTAAATACAATACACATGAAAACTGCTAAAGATAACGATGACAGAATTCGATAAATTTACTGTCACTCATCATAAATACATCACAAGCCGGTGCGGCCGCGATCAGGTGGTTGAGTAGTTGAACACCGCGGGAAACTGGAGAGTTCCGATATAGCTAGGTTCTGGAGGGTGGTATAACAAACAAGTGATGATTGCGTGAACGCAGGAAACTGTCAGGTACGAAAATTGAAAGTTTACTCAGTAATACAACGCATATAATTTTTCCTTTTAATGGCTTGAAGGTAAATTTCATTAGTGAAATATTTCTGAGTTGCAAGGAATGGAAACCTAGCATACCCAAGAGGATAGAACCATACTGTCTCATATGCAGATATCGAAGGAACGTCTTTTACACACGTTCAATCATCAAGCTGTACTTGGCTTCCTGTGGGCTCCAAATAATGGAGCCGGATTCTAATAGGTTCTTCACAAACAGCAGACGAATTGATGACATGGATTGAAAATATTTTTAATTATTTAACACGAATCCGAGTTTTTGAAATTAATTTTTTTTGTCACGTGCCGCCATACACCCACGAAACGTCAATCGCGTATCAAATCTGACTCCCAAATCAACGACCCGATACAGACGATGCAGTGGGTTTCCGCCGACCGCGTAGTCATATTTGATAGGAGTGTATACTCGGCTGTAACTTACTATTGAATATTTGCTTGCGTTAAGCCGTAAGTTGCTTAATGCACTCCACTCAACGACGGCGCTGATGTCATACTACAACCGTTCGCCATCTGCTGCAACTTTAACGACAGTAAAAAGTTTTATGTCCTCCGCGAATAACAAACAACATGCAGTTTTCACTACTCGATCAATATATCATTTACCAGAATCGTGGAAAATAGAAGCCTGAATATGTCTAATCGTTCTAAAACTTAAACTTCTTTCTAAAACCAAAAGAATTATTCGAGCTGAGTTTGTGGTTAAACATGTTAGTACAAATAAAGAAACAAATCAAACGAAACAATATTTCGTTTTTTCGTTGCTCTATATCTGTTAATTCTAACGTATATATAAAGCCTACCTTCAAAAATATTTCCTCAAAGTATTACCTTTCTAACACCTTATGTTCTCCTACATATTTTTTCGTAAATTTATGTACGAGAACCTAAGGTGTTAGAAATATAGACATATATATATATATATATATATATATATATATATACATATATATATATATACATATATATATATATATATATATATATATATATATATATATATATATATACATAGAAAATAAAGCACATATCAATAAAATTTATATAGCCTTATACTAAAACTTAAAAGAGTGTTTAATTATAAATATCTATAACACATTTAAATTTTTAACGAATGGCGGAAACGAAATAAGATTATAACGATACATGCAATATTGAAAAATTGTATGTGCGGAATACAACCGAAAACGATGTCTGCCTTTAGGCGTGTGTATTCGAGTTGCTTACTCAAGAACCCACTCTCCCCACACCACACCACACTTGAAATCTGGCCACTTATATTTCGCCAATGTGCGTCTGGGTAGAAAACTTCATTGCGCGATTTAAAATATAACTTCTTAGCGCATCTATTGATGCACGAAGATACACTACCTATTTGTGTAAATATTACACGACTGATAGCTAGGCACTTCGTGTTATTATTTTACTAATGCAATGCGAATTAACTTTCGAAAATTTTAAATTTGCTTTTCTTGTGGTTGTGTGAACCGATTCCAATAAATTAAAAACAAAATGTTACTTCAAACAACCCTCTAGGTATACATATTTCCAAAAACTCGAAAGGAACATAATGGTAGTCAAATTTACAAACAATATACTTATGACAATTGGGTATTTGACTAATTTTTTTTTATTTCATTAATAATAATTTCAAGGTGATGAAGAGTGAAAATTTGTTTTAATAATCTTGTAAATTGATCGAGTTATAAAAGTTTAAATTAAATCCTTAGATAAGGACGGCAATACTGTGTTGTAAGGTCATTTTTAATATTACGCATTATATTCTACAAGAGAAAAAGAGACAGGTATATGTCCGTATCTCTATCCGTATCTTCAAATTTAAAAACTTCTAACTGGCTTATTTTTCAATAAATTTTTGAATTTTTTTTCAAAACTGGTTTTTAATTAACTTATATTTCATAATATTGTATGAAAAATATCAAAATTTAGAATGAGTCAACTACTGTATACTAGAACTTGGGAAAAGAAAAAGAGATAGAAATAGTTAAATAGTTTGATACATGCATACATATATATATATATATATATATATATATATATATATATATATACATACATACATGTATGTGTATGTTTATGCTCTTATCCCTAATGGGGTTTTTTTTAATAACCGAGAAAGTAAATTCTGTTTGTAAATAAAAATATTCTCCATGATTCAGGATAATGCAAAATATTACTGAGATCGATCGAGTAATGAAGCGTGAAGACAAAGAAATAAACAAAAAAAAACTCAATTTCTCATTCATAATATTGAAGTTAGAGTGAGGATATAAAAAAAGTTAACTGTTGCTGACAGTGACGAAAATTGTAAATAAGAAAATTATATGTGAACCTGAGAGGCTTCGTTATTTGCAAACAACTAACTAATAGGATTGTTAGATGCATCGATTAGTTTCAATGTCCTCAATGATTTTAACTGGAGTTTTTTGAATAGAATGCTGTAACCATTTTATTAAATAATTTAAAAAAGTTAAGCTTGTATCAATTTAATATTTTTTATTAACTAAACCACATTTATGGATTTTAAGTTGCTTTCAACAAGTAAACCAACTTGGACAGTCACGTTACATGTCTACAGTGAGTCACTGAAAAATATCTAATGTAATTTAACAGAAATCTATTAAATACGAAGTGGTAATGAAAATTTTAACAAATACAATATTAATATTCCACACACAATGCGGCGCGAAAACGCGTATTTCCAACAGACTACTGTAAAAAACTATTACTTGAACCCGAATGTACCCTTTATTCCACAAAACGTGCTGGCACGTACTGGAAAGCGGACCCGCAAAGTTAAATATTTACATATATTTGTAATAAAAAAAACACACGTTTTTCTGGGATCTATAGTCATGATATCCTAAAATTAAATATTGCCTAGTAGTAAATTTATTATAATTTTTCACAACAATTTCTTGTTTCCATATTATTATTTGGAAAATGTTTTCAGCACAACCTAAAAAAATTAATAAATAATACTTTATGCTAAAACCAAACAACTTTTCTATATATACGAATGGAGAATTACTGGATAGAAAGCTAATGACTAATACACAGAGCGTGTTTCAATCTCTTCGCTTAGAGAATTTCACCTGAAATGAATATTGCTGTAAGATATCCTGAAATACTCTCGCATCTACCATGCAGTTTTCAATAGCTTTCATGTTTAACCTTTTATCTTAATATTTGGCATACAATCAAAAGTTCTTCTTCCATTCTCTTTTACTATGGGATATGTGGCACCACAGTGCTCTTACATAGACTCAGGTTTGCCTTTCTATCTAGTCAGGGGTCTTTCTCTTCTTTTTTTGGATTAGAATCAAAAGTTTTCCCTCAATTCCATCTCCCTATTTTTATTATCTTTATAAAGTTTTTAAATTTACTTATTAAATTAAATTTACTTAATCTTTAAACTGTTTTAAGTTGTATGTACGAATCTAATTTCAAACAAGTTTATTTCTTTTCATGTTTCTTTTAAATATCCTCAGTTTCTTAACTTAGTTTTTATTAACTGGGCCTGTATAGTAACCATAGAATCGCGTTTCAAGAAGCAACGAGAATGTAGCCGCTAAATGTTTTTGATTTTAAACAAAACTTTATTTTTTCAAAAACTTTATTTTTTTGTTTACATATTTTAGAGGTTATTATTTATTTCAACTTTTGTGTGCCCTATTTTCTACGTTTACTCCTCTGTTTTACCTAACTATTTCACTTTACCTAAACAAAGTTGTCTAATTATTATTTTTCATAAATTTAATCTTTGATATATTCATTTATAGACCCAATTCCGTGCTTGCTTCCGTGCGTTTTACGGTATTTTTGAAAATAGCACTCGGTCGTCCGCGAAACTTAAATTTGTTAAAGTCTGGCCATTTACGTTAATTCTAAAATTTTCTTGTTTTTCCTTTAATTATAGTAAAATATACTGTAGTCATCTACATCGCCATCTCATGGCTGAATGTCTTGTCTATTTGGAGGTAACCGACGTGCAGCTTTTTGCCACTCTTCTCCATTAATTGTGGTCTGAGGTATATCGCAGAGAACGTTAAATAATAATCTAGTCAATTCTTAAATTTACTCGACCCAAATAACTGATATTGAGAAATATCTTTTTTCTTATACATCTCTTACTATTACGAACTTTTTCTAGTCGCTTTTTTATTCTAGCTATGTGACTAAAATATGTGAATATCCGCTATAATTACAGGGTGAATAACCATTGTAAATCAAATTGGTTCAAAAGGTGCTAAGAGCAAACATAACAGCGTTGACCCTGATACGACATCTCGAATTCACCTATTTTTTTCAAGCTTTCCTTAAAGTCTTCGACTCTGCTCCAAGCAAGCAGAGAGAGAATATCAGAGTTTTTATGAGTTTCTCTTTAATTTCTCCAGAGATATAGCTATCATACCGCATCTTTTTGACATGGGTCATGGCGTTTACGACATCTGTATTATTTTTTTGTATTTCTACGTAGCAGTCTCCCTGGTTAGTGTCTATGTTTGTGCAATCGTAATACAACATGTGAGCTAGTATAATGCGATTATGAAATATTTTTTTATTGTCAACTATAGGTTTTATTTCTATCCTGCTATTCAGTGTGGACCCTTTTGTCAGAACCAAGAGTTGTTCTGAAGTATTATCACCTATCTGTGGGGGCGGTAAATAGTCTCAATATTTATTCGACTATATTCACTTATCCTTAATATGATTTCGATAACTCAAATATGCCTACAATAAGCGATCTACTATACCTAACTAAACTCTCGTCCAGAGTTCGGATGGCAGAATGATGAAATTATAAATTTTGATGAGTTCTAGGAAGTTGTCACGGACAACAGATTAGACAATAATAATTAGCAAATATCGCTGTATTTTTCAATGAGTACGACTCGAATCTTCGGAGGTTGACGGACGACTGGCCCGCTGCTCCCAAGCGCGACAAGCCAAAAATGAAAAGCATTTACCCTAATATAGCAGATCGAACACCATCTAATTGCGTGATATATTATGGTAGCTGCGTGATATTTCTCATAATTTTTTTATATAATGGATCAAGAATAGACTTTTCTTACTCATATATACTGGAACTAAAATAAACTCTCTAGTCACTAGGCCACTTACGCTTATTTCAAGCCTAATCACAGTAACAGAATAAATTTATTATTTTTGTCTCTTCGTCGCCTCTTACAACTCTTTTGTTACAAATTAATAAAATGTTTTGAAGAAATTTGTTGTCATTAATTGTTATTATCCTCGCCTCCTAAAGAATTCTGGAGAAATTCGATATTAAAATATCTTTAGTCACATAATTTCATTTTACGAGCTACTTTTTAAAAAATCGAAATTATTTGAACTTATTAGCTGTGATAATAGTTTATATCTGTGATAATAGAATTATGATGAAATACCTAATACTTATTAGCTGTGATAATAGAATTATGATGAAATACCTATTATTGACAGCTTCTAAATAACTAATTATAATTGATTATATTAAAATTGAAAATCCTCATAAGTTCTTATATTGCGTAAGGAAATGGACATACGTGCGACTTCCTGAATTAAACTGTATACAATTTGTCATAATGAATGCTGTTAAAACTAGTAGCGTAACTTAAAACTATTAACATTTGATATTCTCGTTAGTAACAACGAAGATTATGAGTGTAATTTAATCAAGTGCCACTGTTTCATTAATAAAATCATGTCTATATATTTAAACCAATTCAAAGCTTTGATATTTGTATATTAGAAATTTTAAGTAATATTGTGGCACGTAACGTGTAAAAATAATCTTTTATTCCTAATAATATCCACTATGGAATTCACTTATTCATTAATCGACCTTAAAAAGAAGCGATTCTGAATTAGACTGTATTTTTTGTGTTTTGAATGATATAGGACCGACGATAATCTAATAAATTATGACTCAGAGTCATGTAAACTTTCTCATTAGAGAAATCGGGGTACAATGATAGAAGCGGAAGGTTGTGAAAGTAACTCTCCTGTGATGAATAATAAACTTTTCAAATTTAGACAAGTTTCGCTTGTCTTGACATAAGGAAGGAGTTAAAAAAAGAAATATAGGTAGGTAAGTGTATCTCCGGCAATAATTGAGTTTGGATAATTCTGTTTTTTTTTTGGTTCGAATAATATATCCCAGTGTAGCCTTATGAAAGTTTGGTTAGAATTGGAATTGAAATTGAAGGAACACCATAGAACTCTTCAACAATAAACAGCTATCGAATTTGTATGATATATATCTAATGATAATTGAATAATAAAATCTTAAAAATGTTGATGCAATAAGGGTGACATTAATCTGCTCGTTAGCAAAATCAGGGTACAGTGACGAAGCCGAAAGTTGGTGACAGGACCGTTTCAGTTATGAAGAGTTAACTCATCGAGTTCCGTCTTTTTTCATTTATCTTGACGTAAACAAGAATGTAACGTAAACAAATTAAATGTGTAGGTAAAAATGTACAGATACATTCAAGTACATGACGATTGATGTTGTGGATATAAGCAGGTAATTGTAGGTAGGGAGACAAGTAAGTGAAGGTTTAAACAAATCCATGAAGTACACTTACAACACTGCTATATATATATATATATATATATATATATATATATATATATATATATATATATATATATATATATATAAAGCTGTAATTTTCATCATTTTTCATTCGGAAGTTGTGATAATTCAGAGAAAGTATACTTCATAAATATTTTGTCAAATCTCCGGTTGTAGCCTACTTAAAATAATAAAAGTAATGTTTTTGAGATCTATCTTTACATCTAGTTCACAATACAAGTACCTAACAAAATTAATTGAGTACCCATTTAATTAGCTCCCTACAAAATTTCCCCGCCAAGTTTCTATATGCAATCTTGAGTGTAAACAATTTTAATATATGCAGGTTAATACACTTTACCACTATGATAAATTTCTACATTTCTGATAGAATTAATATTCAAAACTATATTTATGTTCCAAACCTAATAAAATTATTTGAGCACCTACTTAATATGCTCCCTATAAAGTTTCTACATACAATCTAGAGTGTAAACAATTTTAATATATGCAGGTTAATACGCTTCACCACTATGATAAATTTCTATATTTCTGACAGAGGTAATATTCAAAACTATATTTATGTTCCAAACCTAATAAAATTGGGTACCTACTTAATTTGCTCCCTATAAAGTTTCTACATACAATCCAAAGACCACTATGATAAATTTCTACATTTCTGATATAGTTAATGTTCAAAACTATATTTATATTCCAGTAAAAAGACTAAAGACTATTTACGTAGAGCAATGCATGAAATGTGAATAAATTTCTCAATATCGTTGATATTGAGAAATTAATGTACTTCATTGCAAACATTAATGTAGTTTGAGAAGGATTGGACGTAACTTTAAATGTTATTTTCTTGTAATATACGGAATATCGACTTTATCACAATGAGAATTTTTTACAGTTTAAACATGATCTTAGCAAACCATTTCGTATATTCCATTACTCTACGTTTCCTCATTTCTATTGTGATAATAGTAAATTTCAAAAGTCCATTTTTAGGTTTCCATGTTCAAATGGCTAAAACGGGACTTTTATAATTTTGTCCTGTCCGTGTGTCTGTCTGTCCTTATGTCACAGCAATTTTACATGACGTAACTACCATCCAATTTTTTCTATGAACCTCTATACAATGAAATAGTGGAATTATGAAGAAAATAATATTAGGGGTGGCACTCCATAGATCTAATTGTGTGTGTAACCCCTTTAAAAAAAATAAAGTAACAGAACTTAAAATATACTTTCAAGGAAAATTGGTTTGAATAAGACATATTTTGTAGTTATTGAGATATAGGATATTTTTGGTACCGACCACAGCAATAATTTTGTGTTTCAGTGTCTGAGAAATACAAACTTTTAAGTATTATATTATAATATTGTTTATTGCTACGGTACCCTACATGCGCGAGTCCGACTCAGACTTGGTCGGTTTGTATTTCATATTCGTGAGAACTTTCCCGTCTTAATAAAAAGCAAAACAAATTGAAAATGGCCAAATTTGGTTAATTTTGTCCAACATAATCTCGTTATCAACTCTTTTCAAAACGTAGTTACGTTCAGAGTTTCGTTCAAAAATTTTTAATGAAACATCCACAAGCGTCGTTAGACGTCGGGGTTTTTAGCCCTGTATAAATCGCGTATAGGAAATGGGAAGCGATGTGAGTGTAGGAAGCGTGTGCGTCCTCTTCCGCCGCCCTTCTGATTTATGGTAGGCGGACACCGGAATTAACGCCCTAGAAATAACTTGTTCCATCCGGTATAATGACTTCTATACGCATTAGGTGGATTATTAATTTTGTCGGCGAATATTTTTGCGCGGCTTGTTTGACGTGATAATTTGTACGGTTTGAAAGTATGAATTTCGTGTCGTGTTTTAGGATTAAAAGATTCACGGGGTACGTAAAAATGTTCGTAATTAAGAGGATCTAAAATCTCGAATAATTTTGAATTCGAATATGCTACAATTTTTTGAATGATTCTATTTCAGTTTTCTTTTTCGAATTTACCAAAATAAATGTTAAAATTAAAATGAAAATGGTATTATAATTGGAAAAATTACCTAGCTATAACATACTTTTATATTTAGTATAACTGTTTTTATATTCAATTAAATATTTATTTATTTATCTCTTTATTCTTTATTTTCTAATTTACAGTGCTGACTTATATTTATAGCTATAGCTGTAGTTAATATTGATTAATAAAATATTAGTGACAAGAAGTCTAGAGCAGAAATTTTATAAAATCGCGAATTAAACTGTAATTTATAGACATGAATTAACACTATTGGTTTTTTTAGCTAGAGGGAAATATTAACATTTATATTATATGTATTCACAATATTTTTAACATTTTTTACCGATTATACTTGCGAGATATTAGAAAAATTTCAACAAGAAAATTTTTAAAATCAAGGATTTTTATACCTACGTTGGGAAAATTTTAAACTACTTTTATTAAATTAAAGTTTAGCAATTTAACAAAAGTTTGTAATGATTTTACAAACCCTTCTCTTTCACAATACGAATATTGAAAATTAGTTAAGTATTTTAACTTTAGAAACAAACAAGCAAATTAATACATCGTGGAGCTTTTATAGCAAATGTTATTATTGCAGGGACCTAAGCACTAATATTAGAGGGGGGTCCATTAATATTGGTAATACGTGGTAATACATAATAAATTTTATAAATAAGTGGTAATACATTTAATACGTCGTGGAACCTTTATACTCAATTTGCTATTATTTAAGTAGGGGAAAATATTATTAATTTTGTAGTTGAGTTTGCTTTATTGATAGCAAACTCAAACACGATGTGATTTTCCATTGTAAATTATTGAAAATGATTAATAAATCTAATTTTATTAATGTAACATTTATAATTTAAGAAATCTAAATACTAATATTAGAGGAATTTCATAAGTGGTAATATAGTTAATACTGGTAACACAAATAACGCTGGTAATAACATTTAATACGTCGTGGGGCTTTTAAACTAAATTTTCTATTTATTATTAAATTCGTTGTTGAGTTTGGTTTATTGATATCAAACTCAAACACACTGTGATTATTCATTGAAAATTTACCAAAATAAATAACTTATTTTTGTCATTCATAATTTATTTAATTTAGTAAAATTAAGGCGTTTTCATGAGGTAATTATATTACACTTTAAATCTAGCTTGATCCAGAAATTTTGTAATACTTCTCCAATACTTATTTTTCTTTGAAAGAAATTAAACACGACTTCAAAAATTAGGTCTTCTACAAGTAATGAAATATTATGCTGGCTATTCTCTATAAGGAACAATAAAACAGGAAATGGTAAGAAAGGGTTGACAGAACAAATGAACGTCATATTAAATCGTTGCAAAAAAGAGATGTATTAAATAAAACACCACTCACTATACATGATCGATTAATAATAATGATATACGATAAAGATAAAAGCAGAAACTTGGTGACAGTAAATTAAATAATATTGGGACCAGTTTATTGAGGAATACTTAAGGAAAAATAGAACGTTAAAATTTTAAATGCTTTTATTGGAGGACATGGCATGAAAAAATATTGAAATAGTTTTTTTTATCTAATTTATAGACTAATCATATAAACATTAGACTTCGCATATGATATTGATATAAATATGAAAAATAAAGAAGTTCTTATAGAGGTTTCCTAAATTTATATTTGAAGATATCAGTTTAATTGGTAATGAAGAATACGCAAAATGTTTGGCGATCTCTAGAATCTCTGATACCCTACAATTACAGATAAAATAAAACATTTGGAAAGGATGAATTAAAATAGTTCAGTTGCTTCTAATAATAATGACATAAGACCTGAAAATACCGAAAGATTAAGCATAGTATACAAATATTATTTCAAATTTGACACATCATTTAAATCAGATTTTTGAAGTTCTAAAGTAAGGTCGAAGTTTATAAATATTTAATTATAAGTAAAAGTTAACTTGGGGAAGAATGGTAGTCAGAGAGCAAGGTGGACGAAAGTAAATTAATAATTCAAAAAAATATATTGCGGAGAATCTGTGCAGCAAAAAAAGGTAATGGTGAATTCAACTTAATTCTGAAATATTTAATAAATCAAGATAATTAAATTTAATTGAAGTAAACACTTATAATAACAAAACTTGAACATAGTTTCGTGAAGAAATGAAATATATTTTCCAAAGGATAAAAAAGCGATACAGAAGGCAATCTCTCACCTAATGGATCGATTGATTAGAAAGAGATCTAAAATCAAGATAATTAAATTTAATTGAAGTAAACACTTATGATAACAAAACTTGAACATATTAATAAATCAAGATAATTAAATTTAATTGAAGTAAACACTTATAATAACAAAACTTGAACATATTAATAAATCAAGATAATTAAATTTAATTGAAGTAAACACTTAATATTAATAAATCAAGATAATTAAATTTAATTGAAGTAAACACTTATAATAACAAAACTTGAACATATTAATAAATCAAGATAATTAAATTTAATTGAAGTAAACACTTAATATTAATAAATCAAGATAATTAAATTTAATTGAAGTAAACACTTATAATAACAAAACTTGAACATATTAATAAATCAAGATAATTAAATTTAATTGAAGTAAACACTTAATATTAATAAATCAAGATAATTAAATTTAATTGAAGTAAACACTTATAATAACAAAACTTGAACATAGTTTCATGATGAAATGAAAAATCTTTTCCAAAGGATAAAAAGCGATACAGAAGGCAATCTCTCACCGAATAGATCGATTGATTAGAAAGAGATCTAAAATCACTGAGAGTGAAGTTTTGTTGCTTCTGAAGAATTCATGTGAGGAAGCCAAATTGAGGCAACATATGAACTGGTTACAGAGTTTCAGAAGTAGAAAGAAATAAAATGAAGGAATTGGATACATATTAATGTACATGTAGCAAGCAAGGTCTCACAGCCCAATTAAGGGAAGAAATGCAGAAATCGTTAATTTGTAGTTATATCATAATTTTTTTATAAATATTCCCTTGTGAAAAATATAGTGGGCAATACATTTTCGTAAAAAAAAAATTATTATTAATTTTCTCATGAACAATTGAGGTATCAAGTTGAAATAAGTACCAAATTCTTAAGTCTACGGTTTCTTGGACCTATAATCAAGTTTCCAACTCAACGCAATCAAATAATGCGGCCATTTCGGTCACGTATTTTGACACACAAATAAATCAAAATCTATAGGGTACTTCCCTCCACCTACAATCAAAAAATTTAGCAAGAAGCAAGACCTTACAGCACAAATAAAGGAAAAATCCGAAACATATGAATTTGTAATTACGTTACATAAAAAAATATATTTTTAACATGCAGCTGTAAAAGATTTAGTAGAAGATGTACTTTCATTCTAAAAATATAAAGTTTTGTAAATAGTTTAATAGGAATATTATATATCATTAAATTTTTACAAATACCTAAATTTGCGAGGGACTCTCGTAGTGCGAGTTCCACTCGTGCTGAATAGGTTTTCGAATATCGTTTATGTTACTTATATGGATAATAATTTAAAATAAATCATTTCTAGTATAAGATATTCACAAAAAACGCCTTCGTTATATGCAGATATTGAAACTTTATTTTGATAACATATTCTACAACTTTGTCCCAAAAAATTAAATCTCAAATTTCGAATATAACCACTCATACGAATGGCTCGCCAATTAGCATGCGGTAACACCTAGACAGGCATGTCATGTACAAAAGACATATTTTTTCAGGCAAACCAGATCCGGTTATATTTTGTGTTCATTAGATTTATGACTAAATAAAACCTTTTAAGGCGATGACAACACCAAATTAAGCTTATTTAAAAAAATGATTAGCGAAATCTGTTAAACTGTGGCCATGAAGAAAATATATGTTATTCTTGAAAATATTTTTAAAGTCCTGTTGTATCCAAAACACCTCTGAAATATCTTTTATATCTGAAAAAAAAAATCAGAAAATATCTCGTAACATGAATTTTAAACCAAACTATCTCCCCTATTTGTAACCCTTAATGAACAAAAGTAGAAAGACTAACTGTTCACGTCTTGTTTAAAATCTTGGCTGTTTTTTATGTTCAATAAAGTAAATAGGATTCCAAAAAAAAAATAAAACATATTTCTCTCGAATACTAAGATACATTTTGATGATGTCTATTGCTTCTCTTTTATTCGCATGCAAACCGACAGAGTGCGCTAAGACGCGGTGCTAGTTGGCCTGTGTCGCTTGTTTTTCCACCCACTCGCAAAGCAATAAAATAAAAAGCGATATCATTAAATTATTTTTAATATTAGGTTTGAATCTGTGTTTTAATATCGTAGGCCAATGATATTTTGATATTTTTTTGATAGGACATGGAATAATACACGTTATATGTAGAACGGAATACATATTTTGAAATACGTCGTATATTTCAGAAAATGTATTGTAGCTCGCGATTATTTATTATAAAAAATCGATTTGAAAATTTTCATGCATTTGTTTTTTTTCAATCCTTCTTGCTTACCCACTTTTTAATATATTAGATTTTTTTTATATTAATTCGTGTTTGCATTTATAAACTTTTTTAAGTGATACCTTTGCTTATTAAATGTTTAGTCGTTTTGACTTCATTTTTTTACATCAAATCTAGTATTATAGATTTATAAATCTAGTATTATAGTATTAACATTCTAGTAGTATAGTATTTATAATTTTTTTCATAATCATTTTTACTTACACATTTTTGTGTGGTTTGGGTTCATTTTTCTTTTAATTAACCATTTGTGTTTTTATTTATAAACTCATTTACACAACCCTTTTTGCTTCTTCCATTTTTGGGTACTTTGGTTGGTTTTTATATATCAATTCGTGTTTGTATTTATATTTTTTACATAACCCCTTCCGCTTACTAAATTTTGAATATTTAAAATTTTTCAATCAATTCGTGTTTGTATTAATAAACTTTCTTTACGCGATCTTTTTTGCTTATAAAATTTTTGGATACTTCGTTTTTTTATGTTAATTCATGTTGGTATTTATATTTTTACGTAATCTTTTTTGGTTGCCAAATTTTTAATGTCTTGAGTTTGTTTTTCTTTTAATTATTAATTTTCTTTTTTATTTATAACTTTCTTTGCGCGACCCTTTTTGCTTATTAAATTTTTGAATATTTTGGTTTGTTTTTTGTACATCAATTCGTGTTTAAATTTGTATATTTTTACGTAATTCAAGTTGCTATAATTTGCGTGTTAGTATTTACAAAATTTATACAATAGTAATTGGCGCACCAGGAAAAGACCTGGGCTCCATTTTATACCAAGAAATATTCTAAGTAATATTACAATTCTAACTAATATTATGAATGCAAAAGTGTGTTTATATATACTTCGTTCAAGTCATAATGAAACAAAAGAACAACGTGCTTTCTGCACACAGATAGTTGACGGGCCAGGAAATAATACAGGCTACTTGTAAACGCGGGAAATCTAATCCTACCTAATATGACAATCCTAACAAATGTTAAAAATTTGAATGTTTATTTGTTTGTCCTTCTTTAACATCGTAATGAAGCTACAGATTGACGTGATTTCCTGCACATGAATAGTTGGCAGACTGGGAAATGATACAGGCTACTTTTCAACTCGGAAAATCTTGTCCTAACTAATATTACCCCACTGATATTAAAAATTCGAAAGCGTGTTTGTTTGTCCGTCTCTCATGTCGCAATAGAGAAACAGATCGACGTGATTTTCTGTACAGAGATAATGTCGAGCCAGGAAAAAACATAGACTTCTTTCTCACCTTAACTAACAGAATAAAAAATATTAAAAATTCAAAATTGTTTTTCCGTCTTTCACGTCACAAGGGAGCAACAGGTCTACATGACTATCTGCACAGAAATAATTGGTGGACCAGGAAATGACATAGATAAACTGTCAACTCAAGAAATCTCTTTATAACTAATATTACAATCCTAACCAATGTTGGACATTCAAAATTATGTTTCCTTGTCTTTCTATCAGGTTGTAGTAGAGCAACAGATCGACGTACCTTTCTGCACAGAGATGGTTGGTGATCCAGGAAATAATAAAGGCTCTTTTTCAACTTAGGAAATATTTTCCTAAGCAAAAAAAACTATATATATTAGAAATTGGAAAGTTTTTGTTTGTTCTTCTTTCAGGTCGCAGTGGAGCAACATATCAAAGTGATTTACTGCACAGAAATAGTTGGAGGACAAGGAAGTGGCATAAGTAAAATACCCATCAGAGAAATCTCATCCTAACTAATACGAATATCCTAAATAATAATAAAAATTAAAGTATGTTTGTTTGTCTTTCCTTCACGTCGAGTAAGAAATGGCTGTGGCTTTCTGCATGGAGATAGTTGGTAGACCTGGAAATAATATACGCTACTTTTTAACTTGAACAATCTTATTCTAACTAAAATAGTAATTTTAAAATTTACAAATTTGGAATTATATTTGTTTTTCTTTCTTTCATTTCCTAATAGAGCAACACATCAACATAACTTCCTGCAGAGAAATAGTTGGCGAACCGGGAAATAATACAAGCTACTATCTAACTCGGAAAACCTTATCCCAACTAATATTACAAACCCAACTAATATTAAAAATTTGAAAGTATTTTTGTTTGTCCTTCTTTAACGTTGCAATGGAGCAACAGATCGACGTGATTTTTTACACATAACTAATTAGTCAACCAGGAAATAAAATAGGCTTATTTACAATCCGAAAAATCTCATTCTACCTAATATGACAATCGCAAATAATATTAAAATTTGAAAGTATGTTTGTTTATTCTTCTTTCACGTCACAACGGAGCAATAGCTCTACGTAACTTTCAACATAGTAATGTGCCAATCATCAGGAGTAACATAGCCGGGAAATAACATGACCTACTTTTTAATCCGGAAAATCTCGTCCTAATGAGAACAAAAATCCCAACGAATATTAAAAATTCAAAAGTGTGTTTGTTATTCTTTCACGACGCAGTGGAGCAATTGATTAACGTGGTTTTCTGTGCACAGACAGCAGGTTGGTCAGAAAATGGTATAGATAACATTTTAACCCAAAAAATCTGATCATGAATAATATAACAGTCTCAAATAATTTAAAAAATTCTAAAGTGTCTCTGTTTGTCCTTCTTTCTCACCACAGTGGAAAAATAGATCGACCTAATTTTCTAACAAGAGATAGTTGATGGACCAGGAAGTGATATAGACAACTTTCTAACCCGGGAAATACCATTTTAGCTATTAGACAATCCCAACAAATATTAAAAATTTAATAAGTTGTTTGTTTGTCCTTCTTTAAAGTTACAATGGAGCAACAAACCATCGTGATTTTCTGCGCATAGATAACTGGTTAATCAGGAAATGATATAGACTGCATTTCAAAGCGGAAAATCTTACCCTAACTAATAAAACAATCCCAACACATATTACAAATTCCAAAGTGTGTTAGTTTGTTCTCCTTTCACGTCGCAATGGAGCAACAGATCAGCGTGATTTTCTGCACAAAAATAGTTGGGGACCAGGAAATGACATCGATTCAACTATTGGTTTGAAAATGTACAGAAAATCTTACCATCAGTAATATCTATTTAAAAAGTTCAATTAGGAGAATTTTAATTGAAATTTATGAAAAATTCCAAGAAATATAGATAATTTAAGAAACCTACCATTTAAATTTCTGACTTCTTTTCTTCGTTTACTATCTCGAACCAAATTGGGTGCATTGTCTCTCTATCATACAACGATACCAGATAATTTTAAGACTTTTCTACTGACAAAAGTATGAAAGCGATTGCTTGTTATCTTCTATATCAATTAAACGCATGTAGTTTCATATCAACATATCTTACTAGAGTCAGAATCTGATTTTATTAGCCTGGCTAATAAAAGCTTTAGTCTCTAGCTCATCATAGACCTTTAGCAGATAATTTTATTTCAAATATCACTCTCTTTCAGTTCGGTTCTTTTTCTAAAATCTTTGGTCTTATTGATTAGTTACGCACCAAGCTCTTCATTGAGGAATTTCTTTGAAAAACTGCTTTACTGAGTCACTTATGCATGTAGCATAAAAAATATAATTATTTATTTACAAATCTTTGAATGCATTCATTTCAATTTGTATGAAGTTAAAAATTGTCTCTCAACTTTTTTACTGAATTTTCCTCCGTAGTCTTACTTACCGCTTATCATTCTCATGAACCAATTTCTCCAGATATTCTTGGTTTAAAATCTCATTAAATAACGAGATTTTTCTTTAATATAAATCGTTGACAGGAAATCAAAAGTCAGCACACTGTACGTGCTCAGCCTCTTCTGCCGTTTTTCCAATTTATGATAGGCGGTGGACACAACTAAAGCTCTAGAAGTAACTTCTTCTGCCGGATATAGCGGCTTTTGTATTTTAGAAGTTTTATAACCTTAATTAATAAATTTACCTTTTAGTCTTAGTCTGGCGTGATAATGAGTAGACAATTGGTACAATGAACATTAAATGTGTTATTTTAGATCTTGTATTATATTTAGGGCCTTACTATATGCGCCGAGTCTGAAAGGTGCTGCATTTGATAGTATCATGACTTATGTAAATCTGAATACAGTAAAATTTTTAAATTGTAAATACTTAAAACGTACAGAATCTAAAACTATGCTCCTTTTGATGGACTATTTCTCATGGTTCAAGCTCATGAATAACCCAACCTTATGTAATTGTAATACTGAACTTCGCATCTTAAATACATGTACAATGGTAAATACACTTTATTTACCGTTTGTACACTTAAACGAATGAAACATTGCCAAGTTTCCTGCAAATGCGTAAAATATACGTAAAATACCACTTAACTTGCTACAAATCTACTCTCATAAACTAAACTGTTTGCATACAAAACCACTTTGGACTCCTTTCGTTATTTCAACGGCCAACTATTGCTTTCTTTGAAAACGAGCGTTCCTCTCGGGAAAACTTTTTTCCTACTTTCCAATATCAAATACCGGACCCAAGAGAGGGCTTAAGTCAATGTGGAAATGGTTTATTACAGAAACGTAATCACATTGGAAAATCTTAATTTCATGGACATCGTGCAGCGTTTATCTAATGATGCAAGTTTGAAAAAAATTGTAAAACTTTGCGAGATCTAAGAAGAGACTTTTGTTTGAAGTCCCTAATGATCTTAAAAAATGGCATTGTAACCAAAATATATAAAGTCCGACTAATAATTGTCACGCTGTCAAGGATGCTTTTTCACAGTATAGATCCAGTTTTATATAAATGAAAATGATGTAAATTACACATAATTTCACTATTGAACTACAATTCTTTGCTGTACTACCTCAACCGGTAACAACTCGTTTAACCTACTCATATTTTTGTAGATGTTGGCACGATGGGAACAGATGTATGCAAATATATATATATATATATATATATATATATATATATATATATATATACATATATATATACATATATATATATACATATATATACATATATATATACATATATATATATACATATATATATATATATATATATATATATATATATATATATATATATATATATATATATTTTTATTTGTTTATTGCATAAATCATAAGTTATTTTTGACACAGAAATTTGAATTCCGAAAATAAATGAGAAATAAATTGCGACTAAAAGAAAAAGTAATAAAAATTACTTGAAAAATTGTTCATATTTTTGGTGTTGTTTTCAGTTATTTTCTCCTTTCTTTGTATTTTATATGATTATACCGCTAAAAATAAACAACAAAATAATCTTCCTTACTTTAATGTTTGCCCAATTTTCTTAACCTATTACAAACAAAGTAGATAAATATAATAGCTTGTAAAGGATACAATGACGATGAGTAATGTTAATTTAATAATTGTGGAGAAAAATTATCTAAAATTTCCAATAATCTAATAACCTACAACCTTTTGCAATAACCACTACACCAAAAGTGATGTTTCCGAAAACAGAAATCTAGAGTTTCTCGTACAAAATAAACCCGTAATAGTCGTTCAATCATTCCTCGTAACATGCAATTACAGGTATTAAGGACATATTGGACACTTACGGAATGTCTTTGTTCATGAGTAAAAATTTCATGTCTTGTTATTTTCATAATTTAACAAGGCACAAACTGAAAATAGCTACTTTGACCTTTATCTTATTGGTGTCCTTTATTGAAGGACATCTGTACTTAACAAAATAAGCTATACGCTAACAAAATAAGCTATCTAATTTGTCATCTCTTTCTATATACCATAAAATTTTAATAAAATATAAAGGAAACAGGAAAATGCTAATAATTATTTTCTCATTATAAACTGTTAAATAAATAGATGTTTTTCGTTAGAAAACGATGTCGATTGATCGATTTTATTTAACGTACTTTTTTTTATCAGTTAAACATAGCACATATAGTGCAACAAAGGCATTAAGCCAATAAAAATGAAAGTAATATGTATCACAATACATACGAATGCATCCGATGCAACAATGTCACACATCTAGTTGGCGTCCGCCAATTATTGTATAAAATCATCGAATTGTAAATCTCGTTTATACCATTATATATTTAAATGATTTTTACGTATAAAATACCTTATGGAACTAATAACGTTGTACAACGGGCATACGATAAAGTTGCACAAGTTAGTTTAGTTTATTTATATAGCAAGATTTTTTTTATTCCTCTCGAAATACAAGACGAATATAATTTATGGCATTTTTTTTATTTATACCTTTATTACGGAGAAATAATATGTTTAAAGGATTCATTATGGTAAACAGACGTCTGCCCTTAAAACTTACGGAATACACTGTATTAACGGTATAATCGATTTTTTTTCTGCAAAATAATACACATATCATTCATCATATAATGTAAAATAATGTGTTCGTCATGCATAGCCTTGAAAATCAGTAACACTTCGCACCTTGCCTGCATGCATAGCATGAAACTTGACACTTACATGAATATTGAAAAGGGTTAAAATGGTATACTTTGAAAACGTGATAAGATACGAGAAAGTTTACTCGATCTAATCCTTTTATTTTTTTCTCAATAAACTACCGATTTCCTATGTCAATTGAACAAGAACCTATATGTGAGTGGCAAACATTTTATTCTTTTAATGAAATACAGGCACAATTTCCAAAAAAAATACATTTTATTTCCAACGATAATGAAGAAAATAATAAAGGTAACTTATTTAACGATAAAAAAGGTGAATACATTTAAAATTTAAATTAAAATACACTAAACCCATGTCAGATAAATTAATTTCAATTGATGCGCTTAAAGCACAAGTTCCTTTTAGAAATGTAATCATAGCACTTAGCGTCAAAGATCGTAGATAACTGAATTTATTAACGCAATATCAAAATAAGTTTACTTACAAAATTGAACTCGCAAAGCTTTCAGTTTAGCTCGAAATATGTTTATTTTTTACAAAGCACTTATATCGTCTTATATTTTTTGAATGATAAAAGGAAGTACATTAATGAAATAACTAAATACTCAGCTATTCCCACGCTTTTGTTTTCTTTTTCAGGTGAATTTCATAGAAATATACGTATTGTATAAATCTAGACTTTTGAATACTGAGGTGATTTCACTATATCTTCATCGATTATGGCCCCAGACACCAAATCCAAATCACCTTAAAAAATTACGTATTTATGTGTGTATACATATGTATATAAATGTGTGTGTGTATATATATATATATATATATATATATATATATATATATATATATATACATAATCCACTCTTAAATTGCTGTCAGACCTAATCGTAGTCTACCTACTATCAAATTTCTTTACTAACCTACATGACATAATTACGATTTCCTTTTTCTTCAAAAAAAAATGTTTTTTTTCCATTGTGTAAATTTTGCTTAAAGTTTAAAAACTTTCTTATTTACTGTAGACTTAGGTTAGGAACAAAGATTTCTGTACTGAAATCGAAATTGAACAATACAATGTTATATTAAGATTATAATAGAAATGAGTTAATTTTTTAACCAACCCGTTGTTTTGTTATACCAACCTGCTTTACATTCTTTGCAATATATTTCTTACTTTTCCCGCTTTATAATCTAAAAAATTGTTTCCTTAGCGTATTTATTATAAGTCAAATAATTAAAATTAGTTTGAATGCACTACTTGTACCTACATTGTGAATCTGAATCTACGGAAGACGGTGGCGATGGAAAAAAGAAAGGAATTCGTTTGATCAAGTTGCATTGAATAAAAAATACAAATAATGACGCTATTTACAGATGGCTAAACGAGATAAATAGTGACGCTATTGATAGATGGGTAAAAGAGACAAGTAGTGAAGCCATGATCGTTCGACACCCTTACTTCCTTCCCTTCAGTACGTTACCGTACAAGAAGTACGACGAAAAAAATAAAAAATAAAACACTGTACGTGTTTTATTTTTTTACTAATTTGAAATGTGAACAGTGACTTAGATTTGCTTAACGATTGAAATAATGTCGATTAGAAAGAAAATAAATATATGCACACCCTTGGACCACTAATTTTCTTAATGATTTGGACGAATTTCCCTGGATTTTTCATTTAGTGATAGAATCCCTTTTTCATTTCGCAATACCTTCATATTGGTACACCCTACGAGATTACTGTGTAATGTGTTTGATTTACAATGAATGTCTGTTGTAGCCCTTTATTGAGAGAAGAAACATCCAAACCCTCACAATCTCAACTCAAAAGGAAGGATTCTTGAGAGAGATTTAGGGAATGTCCAGAAAGGAAGGCCGCTTTGAAACGATGAATAACGAATACTGGCTTCAGTGAAAGCGGACCCGCAAATGTCACTTAAAAGTATTAATTCAGAAAAAACTTGTTATTAGGCAAAATCGGTTTATAGAATTATGCAACAATACGAATTTAACCCATACCACATACAACGTGTTCAAAACCCGCAACTGGGATTACCCGGTGAATATCAACAACAAGATTGATAACGGATGGTTAATAGTTTTTCCATAATATATTCTGGAAAACATTTATTCGAAAAACGGATTTCTAAATTTACCTGAATTACAAAGCTGACAGTTGGAAGATCCTAATGAGCATTATTAAGAGCTATTAATGAGCAGTAGAAGATATTAATGAGCATTAGCAGACCCTAACACCAATTTATAATTATTCAAAAATCAAAATGTTCAAAAATTCAATCGATGCTGAATGGCGAGCTGTACTTAGATTATCTTAAAAATGATTTTGCAATTCTTTAAAGAACGTGCCGCTGTGATATATGATATGTAGTTTCAGAGGGACCAACAATGCATACCCAAGAAAACTAAGCGGTTCGCTACGGTCTCCACTCGCTTCTTTTTGGTCTCCAGGACAAAACGGTCCCCACGTGAATTATATTATAAAAGTTAAATTTCTGGTACAGGTTGTAGAAAGGATGGAAGTTTTATAAATATCCTGAAAATAGTGCAAGGTGTCAAGGTTTTTAGAAATTTCCTGTATATTTGTTTTCGTATAATGTGAAATTCTTGTAAATATTTATAATTCTTGTAAAACTATAGACTAATGGTAAATGTTGATTCACGATATCAATACGAAGGCGCAGTGAGATGTCAATTTTAACACGAAAAGCCATTCACATCGCTCGATGTTCTAAAGATAATCTGAATTAACGTAAATTAAGGCAAACAAAATGTAACGAAATCTAAATATGAATCATAGTAACACACAAAACGACCAACTATATCTACAACTACAGTAAAAATATCAAAATAACAGAATTATTCGATACAATAACTTACTGCAAAATTATGTTACAAAACGGTAAACTAAACGCTACATAACATGCTACACTGCAGAACGATAAACCAAACACAACATTAAATACAGAAAGAAAATAAATTTCCCAGAATAGAACGTAACACCCGAAACTAGTAAAATTAAATACTCAGTTCAAATAATTTAAAACACAAATTTAAAACTTCAAAATTCGTTTCCATTTATTCGATATTTGTTTTACAACTATAAGATACCGATCCTTAATACGACAATTGATGAGACCGGTTACTTTGACAAATTCTAAAAGAGACGAATTCTACTCCAAGAACATCAGAGAAAGCTCAGTTGTAATTCACAAAGGAGTGGCGCCATTCAAAGCTATGAGTTTATTAACTATATTATGGTCAATTTATAATTACTGCTAATTTGCTAACCGATGTTGCTTGTCAGCTGACATGAATATATAAAAAGCAGGAAGTCATAATTGATTCATCGCTCCGATGTTTCAGCGTATACTGTCTTGGAAAAAAATAATATTTCAGCTTGTAATAAATATAAGTAAGCGATTTTTAAATTTTACTCCATTCTTCAATCAAATTCAGGAAAAGTGGCTATCTCTCATATGGCTGAAGTTTTGGGCGGAAAATTTGGCATGATTGCACATTAATAAAAATAAGAAACAATATATTCGAAATATTATTGATATTTCTATGTGGAGTAGTAAAGAAGGCAATGCTGTTATTTTCAATTTATGAATACTTCCATTAAGCATAGATTCGATTCCTATATTACGAAGCTGGATAATACAGGAAAATAATATTTTTAAAATATTCATTACGCTTATTCTGCAAAGCTTGAAAATAAAATAATTATATATATATATATGTATATATATATATATATATATGTGTGTGTGTGTGTGTGTTTATATGTCTGTGTATGTGTGTGTGTCTACGTGTGTGTGTGTGAGTATGTATAATAACTGTTTTAATTACAAATTTAGCAAATTGAAAGTTTCTTTTTTGCATATATTTGAAAATATCTACAGTACTAAAATTTATGCAATTAAAGAAATATTTAAATTCATTTTTCGCTTTAACGAATGTAGTAGTAAAAGTTTATTACTGTTATTATTAAAATAGACGGACACGTTTCCAAACGTTTATTGTCTAATATTTTTTGAATTTTCGTATTACCATGATTTTGTATACTTTTGCTAAGATATGATTCATACGTGCTTCTCCCAATTTATCCAAACCAGCGCAGCAATCGTGTTTGAGTGTGTGCGTATGTGCGGATGTGCGTGCTATGCAAATGAATTAAGATTGATATTAATGTGGGGCAAGGGATGGTGGAGAAATTATTATTATTATAAAGTCCTTAAACTAAACGCAAAACAAATAATTAACTATTTTTTTTTAAAAAACACACAAAAATAAAAGTGTTCTATATGTATGACATCACACAAGTATGTAATCAGATTATAAAAGTACTACCTAACTTGTTCAGTTTATTTTTAATTCCATTTACCTTAAAAAAATTACATATTATAAAAGAGCGAAAAATTTGAATATTACTAAATACATCATAAAAGTATATTTTATTACTTCGCGTATTAATAAAAGATATTTTATTTATACTTAATGAGTTTTTTTTTATTTAAAATAAAATTTTCAAGTGATCGCATAATATACGAAATTCTACATAATACTCTAATGTGATTTAAATGTTATCATACAATTATCAATAATCAACACTCGTAAACTCGGTTTAGATACACACTGATCATCACACCAGGAACGCTACTAATGAACGCGAAAATTATCGTAAATTATACATACCACGTCAAAGTTTTAGATTAACAATAATAAGATGCTTAAATACAAATGTTATAATTAAGCAAACCAATGACAGGTTCCCGCTATTCTTATTATAACAAAGCGAAAACTTTCATCTGTAAAACGTATATTAATGAATTTCCTCGCATCAATTTCCGACATACGTAACACGAATAATTGTCCAATTCGTGAATCGTATACCCCGAATATCTATTTAGTTTAAAGTAATAACATTAAGGTAACCAGTCCAGAAAATGAAATATATATTGACTCTATTGTAAGTGAGAAAAAAGGTCAAACTGATCCGTTTAGAACGAGTTGGACTTGAATTAAGAGAATAGCGTAAATTGTAATTCAAAGAAAGCTTGCTGAAATAAAGCTTGGTGTTCATTAACCAAAAATGTGCTATAAAACATGTTAATAGGCCCAAAGGAAGCATCAAGTTATGTATAAATTAAATTAAGAAATGTTATCAATATTTTTTTACAATTATGAAATTTTAACAATTATGAAAGCATCAAGTTATGTATAAATTAAATCATGAAATTTTATCAAGTTGAACTTGAATTAAGAGGATAGCGTAATTTGTAAATCAAAAAAAGCTTGCTCAAATGAAGCTCGGTGTTCGTTAACCAAAAATGTGCTATAAAACATGTTAATAGGCCCAAAGAAAGCATCAAGTTATGTATAAATTAAATTATGAAATTTTATCAATCCCAATTAACCGATAATTGAAATTTCCTGAATATCTAATAGGATTATGAACATTTTAAGTAAATATGATTCCACGTAATTAAAGATAAAGTTCGAATTTTGTTTTTTTCATTGTTTTCTTTTAAAAATTTAGATAAAGTCTCAAATAAAAAATGTCCTGGTTGATGAGACAATTTTAGGACAAACTTGTGATATAAATCATAATTGCTCCTTTAAGCTAAATGTGACCGACATATTCGTCATTTTAATATTGTACTTACAATTGTAATATCTATATTTATTACAATACAATGAGAAATAGTTTGTTTATGGAGATAGTAGAGTGGTAGACGTTTTCAGCTAAAGTTAAGTTTCCCTGTACTAATGTTCTTCCCGTATTTTTTTCGAGTTTACGAAGGACCGACCAAACGCTCTTATTATACAAATATTTTTCGGTCTAGTACTAGTTGCATTTGTTACAAAAAAATACAAATATCGTGCACAAATATTTAAAAATTTAAGTTTGAAGTTAGATTAAACAAACATAATGTAACGAGAAAAGTTTTTTTTATGTGAACCTAGTTTACGTTAAATATTGATCAATAAATTTCCTGCGACTTTGTCGTGTAAACTATTAACTTACATACAGATTTCGATATCGCGAGTTAACTAACATATAGCGCCATCTATTAGAGCCAATCAGAAACGGTGAACTGATATTTTATCGAATATTGAATATATTTGGCGTTAATTTCACAATTAAAAACTACTAGAAACTAGAAACTACGCAATTACACAATTAGAAACTACGCGATGTAATATTATTTCTACCTTCTTTAAGTTCTTTACCACGACCTAGGATTCGTTGTATTACAACATCTTCAGGTGGGCTATTAGTAAATATTGATAAAGAGGTAAAGAACTTAAAGAAAGTAGAAATAATACTACATCACATAGTTTCATTTAATTGTCAGTAAATATATGTTAAACGATTGAAATAGAATAAACGATTCTTCAAACGCCAATACAAAGGCAACTTGTAGCTTATTAGTAGACATTTGACTCAAGATATAAAGTTGACAGCAAAGTGAGTTTCAATTCTGATATAAAACGGTTACTCACATTGTGTAAGTATGATGTAAATTAAGATGAGTTAGGCAAATCCTTGCACTACGCAACTCTCGGCTATAATAAGTACATAGACTTAACTAAAAACTATGCAATAAAATAACTTATTGACAAAATATGCTGCTCAAAGTATCGTAAGCTAAAAGCAATATAATATTACATCTTGACAAAAATATGTAATAAAAACCTTTTAAAATATAGTACCGATATGGAAAGAAAATATATTCACAACAACATGCCAAAACTTGAAATAAAAAATTAAATACATTCGGTTCAATAACATCTAAGCACAGATTTCCTGCCAATCGATTTTTAAGAGAAGTTACAAACATTTCTGGTGAAATTTCAAAACTCATTTCCTTTTATTCGAGATTCATTTTACCGTAGGTAACTCAACAAAACAGTTCCGTTAATCGCACAAATGATGGGATCGGTTACTTTGACAAATTTTAATCAAGCTAGACTTACAAACGTGAGAGGATAATTAAATTGAAATTCAAAAGGAATGGCGCTATTCAAAGCAACGGATCTATTAATAATTATATTCAAGTCAATTTTATAATTATTTTAGATGGATAACAGACGTCGCTTGTTCACAGATGTAAAAATAATATTTAGAAGAAAGTGTCCCAGCAGATTCATCAGTTTGTACTGATGATGAATTAGCTATGAATTTGCGGTTCTGTGGGTTTTTTGAATAATGGTTTTCTATACAGTATATAGAAGAAAGTATCCCAGCTGATCCACCACCAGTACAAAGTAAGGAATCAACAGGCATACTTTCTTCTATATACTATACCAAAAACCGTTATTCAGAACATCCACAGAACTGCAAATTGAAACTGTTTTCTCTTTTGGGTTTTATTTGTTTTGTTTATATGAAATTCAGGACTCCTGTTTATAAATATGAACTCGGTCAGATCAGGATTTTTCAGATCATGAAATGTGACAATTAAGAAGAAGCTTGATAATTCAGTTATTAAATATTTATAACGGAAAAAGTATGCAAACTGTATTAAAAAAAATTATTTCTCGTAAAATTGTATATAGCTACAAATTAAAAAATTGTTTACAAACTTTTGTGAAAGGTTTTCTGTTTTTCTTTCAAAGCGAAAAAAATGTTTCCGCAATCAACATTAATCAGCCAGCATGACTGCATTCCAAATTCCCTGGTATATTTGTTTCATTTTCTTTAGAGTAATCTTTCATCATATTTTTCACTCACAGCTCGTAAGTTTTCAGGTCGGTAGCTTAAGTGAGAGTAAAAAGCAAAATTGTATTGTCTATTTCTATTTAAATAAATCATTTTTGTCCTTAGATACCTTATTAGAATCCTTAGAAATCATAATATGACTTTCAAGGATAACCATGCTCCCACTGAACGATACTGAGATATCGGTTAATTTTTTTATCGACTTCCTTATGTTTCATTGCATCAGAGCCAAAAAAAACCTCTCTTCGAATTAACTTCGGAGAAAAGTGAACTTTTTTTGTAAAGATTTGAAACCTTCTCATTGTTTGTGCAAGGCTTTTAAAACAAATTGTCTCATCGCACCTAGCTTCGATTGTTTTCAATTTTTTTTGCACTGTCTATTTTCAAAAATGATATTTATAATAATTTTAAACAAAATGGAACTAATCATATAATATGTATTCTAATTAATAATAATCGGTACGCAATTCTGAAAAGTGTCAATTAATTTATCGATATTTTAATTGGGTGAAAAATTGGCCCTTTCTAGTATTGAAAATGAAATGTTATTATTATAATGACTAGTAATTATCAACTATGCGTCTAATTATGCTCTATGGATGACTATTTGCTTAGTGAAAAACGTATACAAGAGAACAAAATTGAGATCAACATAAAAATCTAATAGGACCCACTTTTTACCATTGAAAATTTTCCAAAATAATTATTTGAATCTAACGTGAAAAATTCATGGTAAATCTGTGAATTTGGTCTCTAAACGATTTTAACAACTTTTGTGACATAAAAAAGAATTTTTTGAATTTCATTCCATTCGTTAGAAAAAATTGAGAAAAGTGGTTGTTTCTATAAAATCAGTTAAATCAGGGACACGAAATTTGATTTAATAAACATAAAATACATTTTCAACATAGTCACGTATAAAAGAAATGAAAAAGGTGATGCAATTACATTTAAACTTGAATATAATTAGGAATATATGAATATAATAATTATGATTTAAACTAAAATTTTCAAGTATTTGCGGAATGTGCTAAATCCTATGTAACAAAAATTTAATTACATCTTGTTATTGAGACTTGTTGAGACGAAAAGGTGTAATACTCATTTTATGTTAAAATTATCAATAATAAAATACATGCAACACTCTTTAACACACCCATCTCCAACATGAAGGCTACTTATGAACGCCAAAGACATCATATAATATGCATATTGATTTGTAATTGTACTCTGGTTTAAAATCCCACATTCTAAATGTATGCTACGATATTTAAATTTTATTGCCTCATTTTTGTTATTATACAAAGAGCATTCAACTATTTCCTTATAATCCTATCAATCCAGCAGAAGCTTCCTTTAAACCATAATTCACTCCATCTTTTCAATTCACGTTTAACTAGATTTAAACGAAACGGTTTATTCAGGAGAATATACTAATTGGATAATTATTCGCATTACGGATATCGAAAATTGACGAGAGGAAATTTATTAATATCCGTTTCACAGCGAAAAGGTTCCGTTTTGTTGTAACAAGAATGACAGGAAACCTTCTTTAATATGAACGTTTGTATAATTTTGGGTTTAAAAATCTTATTATTATTTTATGATTTTGAACCGATATGCATAATTTATGATATTTTGTGTTTATGAATAGCCTTCCTATTGGAGATAGGTATGTATCTTAACCAAGTTAACGAGTATTACGTGTATTTTATTATTGATAATTTTAACATAAAATATGTACTACACCTTGTCATCACATGTCTCATTAACAAGAGAGATTTAAATTTATATTACGTAGAATTTAGCGTATTCAGCAATTACTTGAAAATTGTGTTTTAAATCATAAAAATACTCTTTAAAGATATATGGAATATCTTATATTAATACACGAGATAGTAAAACATGTTTTTAATAAATACATTATTGTCAATATTAAAGTTTTTTGCTCTTTCACGATACATTCATTTTTCATTAAATTCGAAGAGAGGTCCAAAAGTCCGCGGATAGAACAGTTATAAGTTAAATAAAATAATGAAATTATTTTTCTTTTTTAGTATAATATCTTTTAAGCCTAGAACATTTATTAGATATTGAAATTTTTTTTTCTACATCATCAAAAAGATATTTTTTGTCTTTGCCTAAAATAAGCTGAAATTACCTCCTTCACGTCACCCTCGTCCTTAAATTTTCTTCCTCGAGCTTTTTTACAGGTTTGGAAAAGTAAAGATTGCCGGAAGCTAAGTTCGGAATATAGGATGGGTGAATCTATGATTCGAAGACGAGTTTATGAACAGCAACCATTGCAACTTTGTGTATGTGAACTGGCATCTTGTGTTGCAAAATCAACACACCTCTAGCCAATTTCCCGCATCTATTTTCTTGATAACTCCCTTCAGTTTACCTAATATGACAGCATAATATTTTCCAGTGATAGTGATATCTATTTCTTTATAGTCGATCGATAAAATCCGTTCACAATTCCAAAAAATGGTTGCCATCAATTTTTCAGACGATTCCGAGACCCTGAACTTCATAGAGGGTGGAGTGCTCTTTATATACCATTACATCGACTCTTGCTTGGACTCATGCGAGAAAAGCGGTCGGTGGTGGAAAATGTTTGGGTTTCAAGATTTTAAAGACCAACGTTTGACTCCAAAAGAAACCAAAATCGTAATTAAAGATTGTGAACTGTGGAAGAAGATAGTTATGAGGCTCCAAACCACGCGGTACCTACAGCAATTTCAATACATTCTAATGACTCACCTTCCTTCGCTGATCGTCTGCTAAGAATGAAAGAAGAAAAAAGGAACATGGCCATCCATAAGTAACGTTAAAACAGAACTTTGAATTCAAATTTTTTAAATAATTTATTGAAACTATTAAAAGTATATTAATTGAAAACATATTTTCATTTTTAGACATTTGTATTAAAATTGATAAATAGCATTTTTGTTTGGTAACACAAGAATAGATCTGAGATTTTATAATTGTAGCATTTACCTAAAAGATCATAATTTTGAAACTATATCTAGTTTCTTCCTGGTATGGTAATTCAAGACTCCAGTGCTGTGGGTTTCTATTTTACAAAGCAGGCAATACACATATGGACGTCATTGCGTATTCTTTGGTGTATTCTATTAATGAAAGATATACATTTAGATTTTTAAAAAACTTTCGATTCAAGTTTTTATTTTGTAATTTTATTGCAATATATATTTTATTATTTAGAAATGCTTCCACCAGTTTTCATAATTTTTTCTAGCAAGTGGGTCATTTCTTTGGTGACTTTAACATTTTTGGTTTTTGTTAAACCTTTTACAATTTATATTCATAACTAATTTCATGACTACCTTAAAACTTAAAACTATTGCTAACTTCTGGTATTGTAACACTTTGTTTTGGAGATATTGCCTTAGTGTTTTAATTGTAATGATTAACTCGGCAAAATTTAGGTTAAGCTAGGTGCATATGCAGTGAAGTAATTATGTAAGTTATTTCATTTATTACGCCGGATTTTATTTTATCACCTTTTACACTTTCCGAATTACAATATTGTTTTAATTTTTGCAATGTTGAAAAATATGAACTGGATATCCATGTTAATATCTGATTTATTTATTTTATCTGGCAAATCCGGATATTGGCACATGAAATTCATAAAGTAACAAATCGAAAATAAAAATGTGAGGTGCAATATCGGATGCAATATCGTTGCAACCTTAGTTTACATGTTTTACTTAATGGTTGCAGCTGGTAAGCAATATAATTACGTGGGCTCGAGTCGAAATTTTATAATATAATTGAAATTGAATAATTTACATTAATTATAATTACATTAAGTTGAGAATAATGGAAGAAAAAAAAGTACTAATATATTAAAAGAGTAAAAATTGCCTTATGCCTTCCTTTACAGAAACAACTGTCATCTTGCTGTGGATGTCACTGTACCTGATTCGGTGTCCGCTTGTTCAACATCTTGCTGGTTCTTTGCTTGAACTGGTACTCGGATGATTTGTTCTAGGTTGTTTTTCTTAAGGTGAATTACGCTTGGGTACAACAAAAGGCCCTTTTGAACGATACTTTTACAGACTTGAAACCAATGTTGACTTAGCGTAGTAATAATATGTAACAATTTTCCAGAAAAAATAAAAGGCTTTTTATAAATTTTGTGACTGCAGTAATTTAACATATTTCCGACTCTTTTCGGCGAAACAATTTGAGTCATTCTATTGACCGGGAAAAACCCTATAAAATTAATTGTGTACTTACGTATAAAATCTAAATAATCTACTGCATACACCGTTGTCACGGCACACAATTTTCTTGTTAGAAAAGCCTTATGATCGTAATCTTTATAACAAAATTACTATTACAACAGGTTGGAAGTTGTCACATTTTTATTTTTTTTCCGTATACGATAGATAATGAAAACGTAAATTGTCATAATTTAAAAATCGAAATGTTTAACTACTGAGCATTTTAGAGAAGTGATCTTAACAACTTAAACCCTAAAGTAATTAAAAAAAACGAATATCGGTATTACAGTGCAGACAAGAAGCAGAAAAAAATTATCCTAAGAAACGTTCTACAACTTTATGAGACCCAGTAATCTAAGAAACATGCTATGCAATACGCAACTTCATCAAAACTAATATTATATATTAATTAAACGAACTGCAATTGATTTTTAAAAGCTTTCCAAAACACAGGTAGGCAGTGAATATTCGCGACTCATTGATTTGTGATTTCCAATATTAATATAATGGTATAAATAACACAAAATTATTCTTCTGTTTTACACTTACTCCTCAATTATTTAAGATAAAGTAATCGAATAATTTCCTTATTTTTATTTACTACAGATAAATACTATTATATAATTATTGAATTACTAAAATAAAAAAGAAACAGCACAAAGGCACCAGGATGCAATGAGGGTATGTTATTTACAAAAGTATGAAAAAAATAAAGCATAAATACATTATTTTGAAAATGCGGTCCTTTTTAGACATCAGATGTCCCTTTATATTTTCTCAGTGAAAGTTTTCACGATTCAAATCATGCTACATTAATTTCAGTTTAAATGTTCTGTGACCTCCGCGTACACTCCCTTGGATTATGTCTCACAAACTTTGAAATAAACCAGTCGCATTTTGCGACTCCCAAACTTATTACAAATTAAATTTTGATTCTGTAAAAGACTGAAATATTTTGCAATATTCTTCATGTTTCTTTAATATTCTAAACTTGGGTGTAATTAGGGATACTGTATATATCATATATTCAACTTGCGAAATACACGATCAATCTCATTGGTGTAAATCATTAGACACAGCCTCATATGTAACGAAGGTAATAAAACACACATGGGGATGTCGCGCTATCTTATGATCAGCTGCATTTCAGAAAGAAATAAAAAAAATTTAAATAAGTAATTTTTCTTCCTTTTAAGTTAATCTTTTATCATATATATATATATATATATATATATATATATATATATATATATATATGTATATATATATATATATATATATATATATATGCATATATATATATATATATATATATATATATATATATATATATATATATATATAAATTATATTAAAACATTGTGCAAAAATCTAATTAGGAAATATCAATATAAATACCGGCCTGTTCCTTTAATTTAATTTAACGAATAAATTCTATACTAATTGAATTCATTTTTACTATGGAAAAGTTTCGTCGATCCACAACATTTTGTGTTTTTAATGTTAATATCATAAACTTTTTCTATCTTTACCATTGCATTCGAAGTATCGTTAAGAATGTACCGTCAGTACTTCGCCCCGGGCGTCAAATACTCAGTTTAACATTTGATAAAGATTAATGACGAAGAAATCTCAATACTCCATGAATTAATAAGCAGCAAAATATTCGATAATTTAGGTAAAATAATATTCGGCATAATAATACAGAGATCTTTCCAAACTATCTCATCAAATTGTATTGATTTGGTTGAAAGGCTTTGGCGGGATAAGCATGTTGAACTGGCCCACAATAGAAACCTGTGTTATCTTTGTTTTATAATTTAAAAGCGCTTGCTTCAGTTACGACCTATTTATTTATTTGAATGTTGTAGACCAATGCAGCGCCCTGCAGCATATTTTTTACTCTACTGTAAACATTTGTAGTTTTACGCACCCCTACAAAATTTAGCGGCTGAAGTATATTTTGGGAAATCTTGTGTCTTCATTTCATTTCTCCGTCTCCGTCTTGTATTTTAATACAACTGTTTTACATGATTTTCAGATTAATTTAGGTACTGATAAACTTATTTTGAAGTCGGGTTTCAAGTTTGTAAAAGTATCCTTCAAAAGGGCGTTTTGTTGTACCCAACTGTAATTCAACCTTAAGAAAACGCTAAAGCTCTTATTATTCACAGTACCAAAATGCAAAACTCAGTAAGTATTTTCTGTCATATTAAATTCATTGAATATCGACTATCTAATATGCAGTGGATAACATAGATATTAGACGTAAGTCCGCAAATACTTTTATAGGGTTTTAGCCGGTCAGTGGAATGACTCAAATTGTTTCGCCGGTGATGCCGAAATAGTTTAAATTACTACAATTACAAAATTTGCAAGAAGTCTTTTGATTTTGATAGAAAATTGTTACAAATTAATACAAAGCTGAGCTAACAATTGTTCGAAAATTGACTGAAAACCTAATAATAAAATCAGAGTGTCAAAACAACCTAGAACAAATTATTCAATTTCAATTATATTATAAAATTTCGACTCGAGCCCACGTATATGTTGCACCATATGTTTTTATTTTCAATTTGTAACTCTGTGAATTTCAAGTGGCAATATCCGGAACTGCCAGATAAAATAAATAGATCAGATAGTGATATGGTTATCCAGTTCATATTTTCAATATTGAAACATTTGAAATGTTGTAATTCAGAAAGTGTAAAAGTTGATAAAATAAAACCCGGCATAATAAATGAAATAACTTACATAATTACTTCACTGCATATGCATCTAGCCTAACCAAAATTTTGCCGTGTTAATCATTACAATTAAAACATTAAGGCAATATATCCAACATAAAGTGTTACAATACCGGAAGTTAGCAATAGTTTTATGTTTTAAGGTAGTCATTAAATTAGTTATGAATATATATTAAAGCTAAAAACTAAAGCTATTAACCTAGATCTTGTAATTTTTTTAAATATGCACCATATTTTCACTTCGTTGATAGAGAACATATAGGTTCGTTGTAAAAAATGAATATTGGTAAATAGTTTAATAGAAATTCTATGTTAAATATTTATAAGTACCTAAATGTGTACGGAAGTTTACTGTACTCTCGTAGTACGAGTTCAACCCGTGTTTGAGAAAATTTTACTGTCAAGGACGAGTAGAACTCATACTACGCGAGTACTGTATATTTCCACACACATTTATAATTATTGCTATTAAAATTGAGGTTCATTCGTGTAAAGATCAGGTTATTCAGCAAAAAAAAATAATTAAAAAATAAAATTTTAAAGTTATATTTTAAATTCTATATGCCAATTAATAAGTGATCAATACAGATTGTAGATATTTTTTGATTAAGATTATATTGTCAGAAATAGAGATCGTTACGTCGACTATAAAATATCGGGTACAACAGATCCATAAAAATACTGAAAGATATATTTGACTGATTTTGCATTGAGCAATTACGTTTTATCCTACCTTTAATTGACGGAGTCAGAAGAAATCACATGAAAAATATTATGACCACACTGAATAAAAATAACTTTACACTATTTTATAATGCTTCAAGAAATAGGTTTAGAAACTAGAAAATGTTATTGCTTTTTTTGAGCTGGGTATATTGTGACAGATAGACAAACTGTCTATCTGTCACAATCTATCCAGCTCAAACGTTCCTATAATAAAGAAATGTTCTTACTGTTTATTATCTATGGTGATGACAAAATTGATCAAAACATTAAAAAACCTCGAAAATCTGTAATTTGTAAATCTAGAAGAAATAATTTATTTAATAAAATATTTAATTAGAAAAAGTTGTTGATATAAAAGTGCTGGAATTACTTCTTAGAAAACATGAGTAACATGTTTAATTCTAACTTTTTCGCAAGACAGATAACTAAATTTAATAAAAAAATATTTATATAAATACTATTGAAATTAACAAGGTCTTAAAGAGGTTTAAAATAACAGAGAAGTCGTGCAAAAGCTTTTGATTTAGACTTATTCATAATTTTATTTTGTATTAGCGCACAAATTTAATCGCAACAGTATAAAATCTCAATCAAAAAATAAATTTCCAATCCTCAAGCAATTGCATAACAAAGTTGTAAATAATTGTCAAAATTTTGTCACGCTGCTGTTCACACGGTTGTTTATTTCAAAAATATTTTATGCTGAAGACGACCAACAACGACACCTACCCTTATGCATCTGCTCGCATTCAGATTGCTTACTTAGTACCTACCGCTCCCATACCACCCATGTCTTTAATTTATTTCTTACCTAATATAAATTATAACTTCTATTTATATGTCTGGCTAATTTAATTATTATGAAGGAATATATGCCGCAATTTTAATCAGAAATGGAAGATTTAAAAAAAATTCCTTCTCGTTCATTGATTAATAAAGATGAGATTAATTGTTTAAGATAAGAACTGATTATTCCAATGACCTTTTTTTTCTTAAAAACTATAACTCCAATTTCTATGTAGTGATCATTAAATCACACATTTACATTTAAAAATGTAAAAAATTAAGCATACCTTTTCGTCTTTTGTTATTTTTTCTGTAAAAATATTTTATTTCATGCATGTATCGGAATCATAGTGTCTTTCTAAAAGGAGAGATGGAGAACTATCAAATTTTATTTATATAACTCACATTTAATCGTATCTACTTATTTTTGAAAACAGATAATTAAAAGCAAACTTATATTAGTTGAGCGGAACTACTTCATAAAAATTCGTTAATGCTGAAATTTAGGTGAAAGCGTAATCTTATACGCCGCCTATCTTCATATTTTATTGAAGAGTAAATATAATTAATATTTTACTAAAAGCCTTTACGAAATTCAAACTTTTATTCATTGTTAAACATGTTGTAGGCATCATTAAGTTTTCTGGGTTATTAATAATTCTAGTTGCTTACGGGTTTTTTAGTTATATTCTATTTAAATTTTATCATGACTAACAAAATTTATCATATTTGTGAATCCTATCACTCGAAATCATTATTAAACCTATTGATTTAATTATAATCATCTAGTTTTTATAAGGCTCAGGGTGTTTCTTTCTTGTTTATTTATTCAAATTCATAAAAGACATTTGATTGTAATATCTTTTTATCGAGCATTTTAACCATCTGTAAAGAATTTGATAAAAATTAGTAAAGTTTTATGATAATCACTTGTTGGTCATATATTTAAAATTCTTATATTAGGAACATAAAATTCAATATAATGTAAGAAATAAAACATATTGATAACTGTGAACTGATGAAAAGAAACATAAATATTACACCTAGACCAAAAAGTGAACTACCGAATGAAAATTAATAAATTACGTTCGATAGATCAAAAGTAAAATTAAAATTTGAAAAATAACAAAATTATATTTTATTTAAAAAAATACGTAAAACGTGAAATGAAAATTTTTCTGAAGAACGAAAAATTAAGAAGTCATAATAGACTAATTGAAAAAAGCGCTCATCTGTGTGAGTATGAACAATTGAAAGAGATATACTAGGAGGTGGCATATTTTTTCATTTGCTGATTCATTATTATCATAGCTGTTGACCATTCTGATTAACGAAATTAAAAGAGCATAAAACGTTTACGACACAAAAATAAAAAATTGCTGCAATATTGAATGAATACTCTGTGTTAGTTTTAAAGAGATTTCTACGAAAAATTTAATAAAAAACTCAAAATATTAACACAATCTCCGTTTGTGCAAATAACTGTTGTATCTGGGCGATATCTTTGTTATTTTATACCACTATATCTTTTTATTATATTCCACAAAGGTATTTATGGTATCGAATAATTGATTGCTAGCAGATTTTATCAGATTTATGCTAAATGTATTTTTTGTTCAATTATTATTTGGTCTTTAAAATGAGGCATTATTAAATTGAGATCAGATATGTTACTAAAGCAGTAGTAGTGTAGCGTATTTACAAAATTTTGAACGAAGATTATTTTATTGCTGATCTCATCAAATATATTTTATTTTTATTTACCTGTAAATATTAAAATACGTTGAACCTATGTATTGTAGCACGAGTATATTCTACTTGCAATAACAACTGTTTAAAATATTTAAAGAAAAATTTGGCCTTAAAAACTACTTTACAGACACACTTTATACTTTTCTCCATACTCACGTGTGCAAGGCGCATAAAGATAACCGGATGAAACGTCTTGCTTCAAAAGATTTTCCGCCTCACACATAACAGATACGCATCCTCGTATTCGGTCTCCCCTCTCGGAAGCGCATCTTGAGTAACGTTAAGTTTATATTTCTTTTAAAGGCTTGACAGCTGCACGTTGCCGAGTTTTAAAGAAATGTTTATTTCCTTTCGTCTCTAATACTTAACGCATGTGAAGTTTCGCTGTGTTCCATTTCTTTACTTCTCAGTTTATCTTTGAATGTATCCATTTTCTTATGATTTACGTTCCCTTAAAATTTAAGACAATCGTAATACATTTCAAAGCAATATTTTTCTCATTTATGATTTATGATTCTTAATGTAATATATTTCTATGGTATCAAAATTGTAACATATCTACGTAATAATGAACAATTGTAAATAACTATTAAATACTGATAAAATAACCGATTGTGATCAAGAATCCCATAAATATGTCCCATAATTTATTTACACAAACATTTACTTTATCAATGAATATTGAAGAAAAATATAAAAAAACCCTAAATTATATTATTTAGTAACGAGTAACAGTATTATTATTTAATTAAGTAACGAATAACGTATCAAAGTGGTTTTTGAATAGAAATAGTACATAATGGCATGCAAGTACATATTATACACTCCGAAACTGGTCAACGCTTGGATACGCCATCGGCCCACCTCACTGTGTTTCCTCTTTTCTATCCGTTCTTCGACACTATGGTACGATTATTTCGCCCTTTTTTATTTCCTTTTTTTATATTATTTTCTTTTCTCTTCTAGAGTTTTTGACGTGAATACGTCCTTAAATTTGCTACCTTGTGGTGGCAATCCAAAAAACCTAATGATAACAAAATCGGGGTATACAGTTTGGCGTTGCAGTTTCGAATCTATCTTCTACATCAAAATTATACCACTGTATAGCCAAAGGATCAAAGAACTCATTACAATAAGCGAGAACAGTGACGAATCGCGCGCGGTGGGGGTGAAACCGTCGCTATTTTGAGGTTATTTTGCTGCGTATCGAGATTTGCAATTAGTATAACTTTTGATTCGGAAAAGCTACGATGTTCATTTAAGTTTTAATCGTCAGCTGTCATCAAAATCTATCAACTTTATATAAAACATTAGTTTAAATAAGTGACAGTGAATATAATAAGGTGTTACAATAAAAAAATATTATCAAAAATATATAATGTCGGCGTATACGCGTCGAAAAGCCAAAACCAAATACAAAGATCGTATACACCTGCAAAGGGCTTCTCAAGAACAATCTTATGGTAATAATAAAACACCATATGACCGAAACAAGCAGTGCCGGGAATGTAAAAGAATGAATACGGCCAAGCGAATCAACGACGGTGCCAGTACATCTGCAGATGTGGAGGTTGAAATTATGCGTTACATAGATGTATTCACGTACAACACACGGCCGTGTCCATGACACAGCCACACCCCATTTTTTCTCGCTCTTTTTCAGGTGTTTTGTTATCCTTTTTCCTATATATCTGAGATCTTTCTCTAGCCTATCTGTCGTTTTATTTAAAGAAAAATAATTTTCTGACATAAGGGATACAAGAAATGTATCTTTGGGGAATCTCCATCTTTTTACTTCTCCTATACATCAGATTCCAAATATTTTAATATTTATAAGCGGGCATAGTGAGAGAACATTCAAAATTTATTTGCTCTATATCTATGGATCTAAGCGTGGAAAAGTGACACCGTAGGGCTAATGAATTATACTCCTCCCACCCCTACCCTACTGAATTACATATCTAAATCTAACACAGAATGAATTTTTTCTTAACTCAAATAGCATTTACATCTCAAAACTTCACTACAATTAAACTAGGGTACCTGATATCAGTTTGAATCTGTACCTGAAATAATATTTTAGTAAAAGTTGAATCCAAATTGGTTAAGGAATTTTTACGTGATACTCAAAATGGGCAGACAAATAAAAATTCCAAGAGTCTAAACACCGCACTCACTTTGTTTCGAAAGAGTGAGTGATATATATATATATATATATATATATATATATATATATATATATATATATATATAGGAATAATAAATATCAATAGTATCTAGTTTGGCAGTATACGTACTTCGGTTAAAATTAGAATAAAACAGAAAAGTAATCATAAGGTATTTTGATATAAGTTTTGAATTTCTTTTACAAATGTGCATTGAAGTAATTACTATAAAAGTATAAAACTTAAGGCAGCATGTTATTGTGCCCGAATGTTTATGAAAATAATTTATTTATGTACTTTGATATATAAAGTTATTACATATGGTGGACCTATCGCTTCGAGAGCAATCTCTTACAACCAACCAGGTATCGTAACAGACACTAATTATTAAATGATAATAATTAGTATTTACCATGACGACCTTTTGTGCAAAGACTTAACGCGGAATAAATAACAAGAACTTAAATAGCGTCATAAACTTTACAATATCTTTATTATCCCATAATCCTATTTTAATATAGATATAAAACCTAAAACATTCAATATTCTTTTGACGTAAAGCGACTGTTTCCCTAAACAGTTTCCAGGCAACTCCTATATCCGAATTATTTTTAGTCAACTTAATTTGGTCAATGATTTTGTAACTCAATCTTAAATTAATTTATCTAACTAATAAAAAACTTAAAATTAATTTATATATTTAATATTTTTCCCGCCAAGTCATTCACATCAGATAGAATAATTTTATTTACTTCGGTCAATTAAGTGTTAAAGGAATTCTATCCTCGTCACCTTTTTCTTTTAATTTGGACAATTGGAAGATATTCGGATGGAAAATATTTGCACAAATGTTATATTTATGTTTATTAAACGGAAATACCTACATTAGATATACAATCTGAATAATTTTTTTTATTGCCGAAAAAAGGGAATTAAAAAATGGTGTTTTCAATTTTCTGCCAAAACACACTACAAATTTCAGCGAAGTCATCCACGTAACTATCATTGATGTTTACAATAATATTACTTTTCATATCAATATTTTAAATGTTTCCAAAACAATGTATGTTTTTTTCCGTTTTATTACCGGCGGGTATTTCAAACAAATGGCGATATAAAATTTCAATTGCATTTTTACCGAGTATCCTTACTTTCGCAATATGTATGGTAAAGTTCTTTTAAAAGTCATTAGTTATATAAATTATAACGTGAGCTCGCTTGCCAAAATGTTTTGCAGGTATTCTTTCAAATGAAACAAAAAAGGTGAAAACTCAATTTGATTAAAGTGCGCTTCTCACTAAAAATTTATATTAAGTTTTTAAAATAATTTACATTTTGTTACAATAATTCACATGTTATTACAATAAATTACATGATATTGCAATTATTTAAGTTTTACCACACAAATCGGAGTTGTTTTTCTAATACCGTTTCATTAGTACGTCATAACCATATCGACATTAACTCTTTGTTATTTTCCGGAAAAAGTTTCAAAATTTCGTTCATCATTTTAAATTTTGGTCCATTTTTGTTGTATTTTTTTAAGACAACTATTTTAAACATTACTGAAATTTGATTCTGATTTGCGTTTAAAAGCGACATCCATTTTGCATAATTGCTAAGTAAGATTTTGTAGTGAACATCGGTATTTTTAGGGAAAAGATCGAATAAGCAATTTTAGGCCGATTTTATTTAACTTTTCCATGCATTATGCACACAAGATCCGAAAGAGACACGCGTCTCCATCCCCCTCAGTCTTTATTATTTTATGAGGTGAGAGTAGATTCCACCTACAGTTAAATTTACAAAACCGACACTCATTTGTACCGTAACTGGGTTTCGTATTTAGCTCACAGTATCTGGCGTATCGGCTATAGAATATGTAAATCTTTTACCGGAATAAAGCTATATAATTCTTATAAACATAAACAGACAAAACTTCAATTATGTTATATAGTAATAAGTATTTCATTCAGTGCCATGGAATTATTGTCAATAAAAAGGTATTTCGGTGAAGATTATTACGAGTGATCATATTGGATGGATATTTTAAAAATTTTGGTGTGATCGCATTTTTTGGCTTACAATAAATATATTTTTAATATATTTTTTTTACAACTTCATGCCATCTGTTGTCATAGCAGGGCAAAAGCTAGGGCGTCAAGAAAATATACCGCGATTCCCCTCTCGTAGCATTTTTAATCTTATGCTAACTAATAAATATTAAAGAATTATTTCTTTGAGGTTTCCATTTTAATAGATTTGCACACCACTGTACATTGATTTAGAATATTTAAGAGAATAACTTAAGGATTTTAACACAAATTTTGCCTTAAGCATATGAATATTTACCTTTTAGGAACCAAGAACCATTTGTTACAAAACGGAAGGGAATTGGAACATATAATAGTTACTGACATTTTTTGGAGGGAATCATGGTTGCCAAATCGAAGAAATAAAGAATACATATATCATAGTAATGTATTACTTATAGTTGAACAATTAGGGTAAATTATGAAAGAAAGTCTTACACACAAAATGAAAAAGGTACAAGGAAAGAATTGGCGAGTGACCATTATGTAAGTAAGCATTGATTGCGAATACTAATCCTTAGTAATTTTATTATTACCTTCATGAGGCATCACATTTTTTATAAATAAAACTAAACAACTATGGAAAAATAACAATAAATTAAATATAATAATTTAAATATCTTACATACACGCAAATCTGGTTAAAGTTGAGGCTAAGAATAGATTTGAAAATTCCCAATTTTTTCTGTATTTGTAAGAAATATTTTCAGATCAAAAACGGAACAAAAACTCATATACGAACAAAAATTAAGTTTACAAAGTAAACAACGTTGTCATATTTGGAAATTATGAAACGTTACTATCATCAAAGAACGATTACTTACTAGCCCGGTCATCTTTATATACGATTTTCCAAGAAAAAAAGTATTATTTTTTATTTCTTAATCAAGAAATCATTGAATCGCGCAGTTTTATTTTAAATTATTAATATTGTAATTTGGTATTAAAATTTGTAATCGATACTATCAGTAATTGATAGTTTAAATTGTACTTCGATAAGTTTATTAGCTTTTGTAATAAAATGATGAACAAACAAATTTTAATATGTATACATTAGTGAGAATAAAAACCAGATAAGTAAAAGCTACGAGTCATATTTAATTGTTACGAAAGAAAGATAAATTTTCACTCTACCAAATATAAGCTCAATTGCTTGCAAGTTAGCTAAGCAAAATAAAAAAGTACTTACGATTACGGCGCGGCGAGCCTGTCAACTCGGACACAGCTTTGTTAATGGTGTTTTTTGTGGTTTTAAACTAATTTACTTTAACTGAATCCCGCATTTTAAACGTCCATGAGGAAGTGTTGACCTCGAATTTTTATCTCGTTTATGGTTGGCGCGAATTATTAAGGTTTTGGGAAATGCTGTTGGAGTAAATGTGGTTTTGGAAAGTTATCCGATCGGTTATATTTTCCATTCAAAATTTTTGGTGTAATACTTAAATAAGCTAATATTATACGGTTTATATATTTTCGAAACAACTATCCAACTAAACTTTGCAATAGAAATTTTCTGTCAAATCAAGAAAAATGGAAATCTTTTTTTTTACAATTATTTTACTTTTTTTTATTTATACAATCAATTTATTTTAAATTTACAATAACAGTGTGACAAGATATTACTTTTTACAAAAACGGATGAATCTCATAGGTTTTGAGAAATTGACGATGCTTTTATGCCTGTAAAATATATACTTGGTGAAAGGTAATATTGAGTTTCCAAGTATGAATACTATACCCTCTTAGATGTTTATATATTCCTAAATGTGTACCGAACTATCATAGGGAACTATCATTACATTCCTACATAATAAGTTCTTTGTTCTAATTACTGTGACTTACATATAACTTCTACTACAATTTTATTTTAAGTGTACATATAACTTCTACTACAATTTTATTTTAAGTGTACATATAACTTCTACTACAATTTTATTTAAAAAAAAAGGTTATTTTTAAAACCGATAATTTATTAATTTTAAAACAAAAGACGGTTTATTTCATTTTAAATTAGCCTTTATATTCAATACTAACCTGTTAGCTCAATTTGCCATAGATTACGGAATTATGTAATACGCCATAATTATTCCTTGAAAACATTATTTCGTTTGCTACTGAATAATTTTACTGCACGACCAATCACACTATAATTTTCCTCACGAAAAATTTCAAGCAATAATTGCACAGTAGATTTTATATAATAGAGCGAAGAATTTACGAACAAATGTAATTTTCTTCAATATATTTTAATAAAAACGATTTATACAAATTTTCCTCTTTCGTCTCACTAATGATTATCAGTAAAATCAAATGAAGTCATCATTCTGTGCAAGTCGAATATTCCATCAAACTCATTTCCGGGGCGACGCCTACCTAAATCCCATTCACGTATTCTGATCGCCTTCCATTACGAAAATGCATGCTGAATAACCGTAACCGTTGCACTTTCTGTAAAGCGTTCGTAACTCTCACGACCAAGTTAGAAGATTTCACTTGAATAAATAATTGAAATTTCCTTTTGGTTCACCTTACCCAACAATATTTGGTGGGGAAAGATATGCAATTCCGCACGCACCTGGGGTATACTGTAAAATAGACCGAGTATAGTCCAACATTTCGGTGCTCGAGCGGCCGAGTCAGTAAGTATATTTTTCCTTCATGGCTTTGGCTAGTAAATTATTGGAGCAGCGGCAAAACTCTGGATTAAGTACGGAATATGACGGAACTCTGAAGTGGAATCCCAATGTCTTTTGTTTTTCTGCTTAGTTTTTTTTAATATTGTTCATTAATAGAATTCAAATAAAATGTTCTCTCTCCCGCGCTCGGAATACACTTAGTATAAAAAATTCACGTTTATAATAAAGAAGTATGTTTTCTTTTTAGATAAACGTATATATTTATTATGGTCAAAGCGGTTAACAATTGAGTGCATATGAATATGAACAATTGAGTGTGTACTGCATTGTTTTAGCTTATTCACGTATCTCGGTGAGTGTTGTTTATTTTTTAATTTTTGTATTAAAAATTTCCAAAAAACACAATACGATTATATTGTTTTCCAAAATATTGACTCACATATATTTTAAGCGCACCAAATTTCTTTTCACTACTCTCGCTGATGTCTGTGAAATCTAAAACAATGTTGTTTCCTTTTCTTGGAAACGTAAAGAAATACAGATTCTATGAACATTTTGAACTTATTTCTGTTGTTATTCGCATTTTCATTGCAAAGAGTTTTCTTAGATCTGTCGCACTGTTTCCAGTATGATATGTTTCTACATATGTTTTTATGAATGTATTTAATATCTCTCCTACTTAGGTTTGTTTCATAAGGATTGAATTTGATCACATTGGAATGGCTTTGCGCCTTCTGTGATATTAATATAAATTTATGAAAAACGCGTTTTAAAAATTTTTTAAGTTCTATCTTATGATGTTTCCTTATATTTTGTATATATATTTTAAATTTTTTTAAGAATTTATTTACTCTTGGTATATCTGAATTTCTTAATAATTTTACTCTTATTAAGTTATTCTTAATTGTTTTTTATTTTAATTATGTAATTATTAATAGATAATAATGGATAATAGTAAATTAAATGAATTTAGTAGATAATAGTAAATTAAATGAATACCAACATAACAACGAGACAAATTCACGTTGGATCAGAAAATGATCGCAATTAAAAAGATATTTCGACCATAAATTGAAATAACGGAATATATCACATACACGTTTTGCTGTCGCGTTCATCGCATTAAAATACTTCATATTAATTGGAAGAAATATTTCGCCGGGAACTATGTTTCTTCCATGCGCATAACGAATCAGTTTCTTTCACCTCACTATCGGAAGTGTATCGTAAATTAAAGTTCCGTTTAGAATAAAGTTTGCCAGTTTTGTACCAAAATGATCATAAGTTCTGTTTTTTTATTATTTAACAGTTTCCAATAACGACTTAAACAATACCACATCCCGTTAACTCTTCGTTTAAGTCATAGTTATTTTTTACAACATTAATTTTAAATTTGTATTTTACTTCAACTTTGTATGTCTATAAAAAGTATAACCTCATAAAAAAGGATTCTATTTTCAACTAAAATATAAACCACAATAAAAAATCGCTATCTTCATTTGCAATCTTAATTTTCATTCGAATCGATCAGGCGCTCATTGTAAAATGTTGTACCGCACCGTTATCTTTGTTACAGTTTCCCTCAATTTAACTTTTTAACTTAAAATAAAAAGACAAGATGACGCAAACAACCCATTTGTACTGTCATTGGAAGGGAAGAAATTTCCAATGGGGAAAATTAAAAATACCCGCTGTCAGATTACGCGTCAAGCGAACGCAACGAAATGAAAATAATGCGGTTGGAAATCTAAAGGGACCCACCCTCATATTCGTCGTGTTTTCATGATTCCAGACTTTAACTTAATTCCCTATTTGAAAAGTTTTAAGTAAAATAATATTATAAAAAATGTTGTAATAATCGAAAATAGCTAAGAGGATGTCTCGGAAGCAACTAAAATTAAATAACTACATATTTTTTTAAAAGGCTAAAATATAAATTACAATGACAGAATTTATCCACATTACCAAGTCGTTCAACTAAACAAGCTATATATTATGTTGCTGAATTGTACTTATCGTTAACATTAAGAATTCGTACAATACAAAAACGGTAAATATTGCGTAAACATGTGTATCTGTACATTGAAAATTTCCAATAATTTTCTTGCAGATGCAATAACATGATCGAAAGGATGAAAATTAAGTAGGTAATAAAATGCATGAATAACATTTTAAGAGATTTAATCTATTTATGTGTTCGTTTGTACACACATCACGTAAAATCTGGTGATTCAACTGGGATACAATTTACACAATTATTAATATATAATATATGCCGGGAACCTTAAGTATTTCATTCAACACAATCAATTCACTCAATGAGAAGAAATGCAAGTTTAATGTTATAACAAAATGTACATTACACAAAATAAAAAACACATTAGAAAAAAAAAAAAAGAAATGCCTGGCTACTCGAAGCGTAGTAATTACACAAATATATAATGCACTTATAAATATCAATAGATGGCGCAACGTGTATTTTAAATCGTGTAATGAAATTTCCTTCCCGGACACACATAGACGAAATGGGAAGGACAGAGATAAAGTATGAAAAGGAAGGGGGAAAATTGTGTAGCTGCTTGAGTAAACAATTCCAATTAATGCAAGTAGATTCCTGAGTGCTTCGTTAATGAACTTCTTTTACAGGTACCATTTTTCGAGTTTAGGTATATATATATATATATATATATATATATATATATATATATAAGTAATCAACCAACCAAAAAAATTATTTTACATTTTCATATTTCAATACATAACATAGTTACTTATGAAAATATTACTTTCATAATTACTATGACAGGTGGTGTTAGGTGTATTAATCTCAATAAATCTTTAACGTAATTATATTTTCTAAAGGCTCATTGCCACAAAATCAAGGACGCAACTGGGTATTAATAAAATTAAAATAATTATTAAAATGTTTCAAATGAAGTTAAGGGAAAATTCTGTTTCAAATTGGTTTTCATAGTTTTGTATCTAAAGAGAACCCTCCCTTTGTTTATTATTTTTTTAGTGGACAAGTACCTAATTTTTAACGTATACTTAAATTCAAATGCAAATAAAAATGCAATAATATAGGGCATATCTAACCGTAGCAAGATGTGACATTCACGTAGAGAGTACAATAAAATATAGATGATGCGTTTCGATAAATGAAATATAATGAAAAATAAAAGTAAGTTGGAAACGTGGATTTTGTGAAGGTTTCTGTATACATTTATTATGTTTATATCGTAAAGAAAAAATAAAAATAAGAAACAGAATACGATGCACAAATATTTTGCTTTTAAATTATCCAAAATCCATTTTTGAATTTGCATTTTAATTTGGGCAGAAATATTTTCGAAATAATATAGTGAGATATAATGACTTCTGGCAGAAACTTAAATAGCTTATTTTTATAAAATTATAATTTAATTTCGTTTTGCAAATAACAGAGTACCATCTTCTTGAAAAAACTTAATTAATGGTTAACTTTATTTTACGATTTTATCAACGTATCTAGTTTAAATGATATGTATATTTATGCCACAAGACAAACTCAGTATTAAAAGAAATAATATTTTAAGAAGATTTTTTTAATGAGGCCACTAAAATATTGAATGAAATGTACCATTTCTTAATGAAGTATTTATTATAATAAGATCACATTGTGCGGACATACAGTTAAACCGCCTTTTTCTTTTTCTAATAAGTGATGAAACTAACTTTTGATGATGAAAAGAATTTTTAAAATTGAAATTCTTTTCAACAATATATTATACATGTTTTTCTGTTACACAATGAATTTTTAACGTAATCTTGAATCACCCTTAGCTAAAAAATAAGAAGAGTGGTATCTTTAATGTCACTTTAAATTTCAATACTTCGCAAACAGATCTCAAAAAAGAACGAATAATAAAATACTCTACTTTATAAATAAATAACTTTCTAAATAAACAATAATGATACTCTATTTGACGGAATGTGTGAAAAAAAATTCACGCCGTACTTACACGTAAATATTTTATAATGCTTAGCATCATATTAACTTACCTCTCTATATGAAGTATCTACTTACGAAGTTTCATTCACATAAAGTCTACGGCTGTAGGAAGAGATTGTGGTATGCAGACAGGCAGACGCGTGGACGGACGGATGGACAAGACGAAACTATAATAACAGTTTCCATGAGAATTGGAAATTATTTCATGAGAATTGGAAATTAAAAACTGATTATAGTGTGATTTAGCTCTACACTTCATAGCTCAAAAAAGTTGTCGCTTTTCCAGAAAAAATTAATCAAAGACGTCGCGTTTCAAATATTACATTTCTTAATAAAAATTTGTTTCATAATTTTTATTTGGACTTACAATGCTGATTATGCAATTTAAAGTTTGTGGAAAATGTTACAAAAAATATGCGACGATGACGGATAAGTGAAGGAATCAAAATATAGCAGAATAGATAAAGGCCGAAATTCGGAATCTGGCGGTTCTTTCAAAGTAAGAATTTTTTTATTATGTAATGTTAAAAATATTCTTATGAGTGTATAGAAAGATATTGGTCACAAAATTTGATATTACACTTTTCAAAAATAGGTATCTTTTTTTAATAATACTTTATTACAAAATTTTGCCTGAAATTTTGATTATACGTACTCAATATATTCACGGTAGGGAAACATAACGCAATACATTACGTTCTGTTGTGAGAAAGAAAAATTATTTTTAGTGTATGTACTGTACCACATTTGCCATTAAATAACAAAGTTTAAAAAAAATCAATAGAATTATGAAGGTTATCAGGCACTATGTTACTTTATTATATTTTGCGTTTCAAAATACCATTGAGTTCAAATTATGTGAATACTACCTTCTAGTGCAAAAATTGAAGACAGAAATTTGACCTATATATTCCTTCTTATCGTCGAAGTTCTTTCTCGCTTTCATGTACGTTTATTTTCTTTCGTATTAGAGGAGATTTTCCAGAAATAATTAAAAATAACATAGATGTCATATATATATATATATATATATATATATATATATATATATATATATATGTATATGGTGTGTGTGTGTGTGTGTGTATGTGTGTAACTGTGTAACACTTTTAAAGTTACTTTATCGAAGCTTTTTGAAAATTGTTACATGGAATGTGCATTGAATCTGCGCAATAATTTTTTTTATAAATATCCTTTAAAAGAAACTGAAGTATCAACACACGGAAATTGTATCTACATTATTCTGAAAACATACGAAATTATTTAGAAAAAATCGAAGATTGATTTTTAATTTTTTTGTCCTCGTTCACACGCAACTTAAGAGTAGAAACACATATTTAGATAGCGTTTTAAAAATTTTCATTTATATTGACAAATTCAATTATTATTAATCTTAAACATTAAAAGGATTTATAAATCTTTAATTTCATCGACATCCTTCACATGTAAACCTAAATAATGCAAATAAATATCAATAAAGCAATGGTTTCAATGTAAATATTAAAAAAAATGTGTGCAATGATATTTGTTTATAGTGCGTTCTATTCTAAAATACTGTTTTATTACCGATTATTATAATATTTCAGGTCAATTATTCTTTTATTTTAAATATATTTATTTCAAAAGTTGTGTCAATCATGAATGATTGAACTCCAGTGTTAGATTAGTACTGTGCCGCGTGGAAGATCGTTTAATCAGAACCCAACCAATTCTAAAGTCTATCACGAATACATTGACATACATTGGCAGTAGAACGAAAATATTTGGCTCCAAAATAAATTATTTCATCTCTACATCCACGTAATGTGAAAAAGTCGAAAGATTTGCAAATCTCATGGCAGTTTTGGAATATGGTGGATGACAATGGTAACAAAATGAAGAGCCCCGAAAACAAAGGCTAATGTAAACATAATGGACAAATCTAGGATATACTTTGAAATGATTACTTATTTTTTTGCAATGAGGACATCTAATGTAATTCTAAAAACTAAAAGCCACGAAATTATGTGAAGGAGACATTGAGAAATGTCAAGAACGCAATGTGATAAGAACGACGAAATTAAAGTCAAAGACTTCATTGCATCTTTACTTTCCACTGAAATAATGGACGGAGAAACTTGGGGAATACCTAAATTAACTGTTATCTCCTATATATATATATATATATATATATATATATATATATATATATATATATATATATATGTATATATATATATATATAGTCTAGCCTTAAATGTTAAATTAGTGTAGCTTTGAAATACAAACGCAAAGACGTTTCTCACCTCAACCTGAAGAACGAGTGAGAAATCTATACAAACGCAAGCACGATGAACATTTCAGGATCAGTAACGAGTATAAATCTCCGATAGACACAGTAATCGGTTTATATTTGTAAAATCAAATTCCTACTGAATTTTCTTTTTTTGTCATTATGAGTCACTTCTTTGTATTAGTTATGGTATTTTTCGCATTGATGGACTGATAAAACCTGAAGAACGAGTGAGAAATCTATACAAACGCAATCACAATGGACAATTCAGGATCAATAACGAGTGTAAATCTCCGATAGACATAATAATCGGTTTATATATGTAAAATCCAATTCCTACTGGATTTTCTTTTTTTGTCATTGTGAGTCACTTCTTTGTATTAGTTATATTTTTCGCATTAATGGACTGATAAAAAAATCAATCTAATCAATCAAATGCTCTTTGAATTGTTAAATAACCTAAACATGAAAAATATTACTATAGTGCCTCAAAAGACTATAGTGCCTTTATTTCTATTTTGTTTTCATTGGAAAATAATATCTTTTGATTTTTTTCTAATTGTAATTATTTTTAAACTACCATAAACTATGAAAATACGAAAATTAAAAGATATATATATATATATATATATATATATATACATGTATATATATATATATATACATATACATATATATATATACATATATATATATATATATATACATACATATATATCCTTTAACCCCTTATATCTATTATAATCTTGCCGCATTTTCATAATTTTGAAGCGCTGAAGAAACCGTGTTTTTTTTATTGCATACAGTTTTTATATTCTTTTTTAGAACTAAATATCGGAAAATTACGTTGAGAATATTTTTTAAACATTCATTTCAATTAGAGATTATAACTATTTCATATGGACATTTTTAAGCATCGTCTTTAAATCTCTGCTAAGAAATGTTTCACCAGGGTTCTTTTGTGCTTAAACGACAAAAACGTTAAACGACGAATTATAAGAACTAATTCCATCTTCCATAATACTATAGAAATAAAATGAACTAACCATGTACCTCTTAAAGCTTTTAATCACATAGAAGAGGCATTTCTTTCAGAGAACGACGTGACGAACTTAATTGTTTTATAAATAGTTTTTGCGTTTTTTTACTTTGGCTCCCAATTTGGGAGAGTGGAACCATATCTAGTACTATTTGGTCGGAACGTATATAGTATGAAGTCGCAAAGAAATTTCAATACTTCAATCGACATCGATATTCGCTACAGAATACACAATGTGAACACGTCTTTACCGGCAAACAACTCCGCAAAATCTACCACATCGAAATAAGTTGTGTATTCTGCTCGCCGCGCCCGCACGTAGGAATATATAAGTCTCATTGCAAAATATAAATTTATTTCAAGTAGAAATAGAAAAAATATATATGTTCAAAAATATGATTTATAAGGGTATTAAATTTGAATCTTTGATACATTTTTGTTGATACTATTTCTTATTTATCGTTTTTGAATACCATGGGCGATATATGTAAATTTTAGAATTATTTTGTATGTACGTTTTCAAGATAACGTGTATCTAGTTAATCTTAGAAGTTTATAAGTCTTTAAAAGAATATAATCGATCTGTATGTACACCTTATTAAAAAAAGATAATTTCCGTTCCAGCATTCTGTAATAACTATGGAATAGTAAAAAAACAAAATTTTATGACAAGTTGAATAAATTTTAACTTTAATTATTAAACATTCCTTTAAACTTTTTTATTAAATATTGCTTAAAAACTAAGTTCTCTACACGATATTAACCTGCTTCTTTAACAAATCTATTAGATTATTAGACTTCCAAATTAGTCATTATGTATATATATATATATATATATATATATATATATATATATATATGTGTGTGTGTGTGTGTGTGTGTGTTTGTGTGTGTGTGTGTGTGTGTAATGCATTTATAATGTCATAAAATAAAATTAACAATTTTAATTAAAAAGGCAAAATTGCAGTACAAAGTACGATAAATACAAAAATATATTTTTTATTCACTTACAAAGACAAACATTTCATAAGATTAATTTAACCATTTCATTTCATCGTATCTGGTGTTTCGTAAAACCAAATGCTTCTTCCTCAATGTGAACACATTATTTGAATTTTCGTGGTCACTCCACTTATTAAAAAACTTGTCAAGCACGAGTGGAACTCGCACATGGCGGTTTCCATACACTTTTAGACATTTATAGACTATCTACTGATGCATAATATTCTTATTCACAAAATTTTAATTTATTGATATGAAAATATATTGCTACCAAATTTTTCACAGGCGCACATTTAAAAAAATATTTTTTTATGTGATGTGACTACAAATTACCAATTTTTTTCCTTTACTTGTGCTATGAGACCTGGTTTCTTGCCAAATTGTTTGATTCTAGGCCAACAGGGGATACTCTGTGGTTTTTATTTATTTGCGTTGACTTAGAACTTTCATTTTTTGAGCTCCAAGAGACCGTGGACCTAAGTATTTGATGTTAATTTCACCTTGATACCCCCAGGCGTTCCTGAGAAAAAGGGTCTTGAACGACCAGTAGACGGACAACAAAGCCATCCTATAAATGTTTCTTTTTTTACTTTTGATGTACGGAACCCCAAAATCTATGGTGAATGTAATCCTTTTTATCACGTATTTTCTTATCTATTTAAGATTATTATTAAGATTATAGTGATAAACTTACATTGAAAGTAAACATTTAAATGTAACAATGACCGTTTTTTGTGTTATTTATTTAGCATAAAACCGTAACAGAATAAATCACATTTTTCATTAACTTGATTGATCAAAATTAGATTATTTATCAAGTTTTGCTGCCTTTCCTTTTATATATTTTTTTTATAATATTGTCAGATATAGCGTAAAATCGCAATAAAATAAATCACATTTTTCATTAACTTGATTGATCCATATTATATTATTTATCAAGCTTGGCTGCCTTTCCTTTAATATATATTTTGTTATATTGCCAAATATAGCTTCATAGGCACATAAATTTATAACGCGTTTACCCATAGTGTGGAAAATTTTGCCAAGCAATTAGTAATTTAGGAAAATTGGTTTTGTGAAATGTTTAATGCTACATTACAAAAAAAGTCGGACAAAATGCTACTTAAAACATTGACGTGGCTAGGAATAGTAACCGTTTAGTAAGTACAGTTTTTGCAATTTTTATGGAAAATTAGTAATAATATTTTTTCATCTTTATCGATAAAAATTATTTTTTGATAACTTTTAACAAATAGCATTTATTAATAACGTTTAACGTAATAACGTCTCCCTTCGCAAGTTAGGCAACTGACGCGTTCAAAAAATTTGTGAAAATTGCCGCATATTTCACCGGCTGTTTCTCGGAAACAATAAGTGATACATGCAATATCTTAAACCATTATGTAGTTTAAGACCTGAACTAAATGCTACAATTACAAAAAACGATGTTCAAAGACCGTAGCAAACATCTTATTGTGTCAAACATTAAGTCAAACAACATTGAAGGCGTTTACGAAAAAGTGATTTGTGGCGATAATAATACTAACAGAACATGAAAATATAGTTTTAGTAAATATTATCTTTTTATCTGTTTTTTTTGTACACACGTTACTTAAAAACTACCGATCGAAACCCAAAGTAAACCCAACCTAAACCGAAGCAAATCCAACTTAGCCCAACACGTCTAAAACCAACCTAAAGCAAACTCAACTCAACCCAACCCTCAGTAAATCCGACCCAACCCAAAGTAAACTCCACCAAAACAAATTCAAAAGAAACCAAACCCAACCAAATTTAAAGCAAACCTGACCCAACTCAAATCAAACCAAATTCAATCCAACCCAATCTAACAAAATCTAATCCAACTCAGTCAAACCCAATCCAACCTAAAACAAACCCAAGTCAACCGAAAACAACCCCAACCCAACTCGAAGTAAACTCAAAACATCCCAACTCAACGCAAACGCAACTCAACATAACCCAACCCAAAAAAACACTATTCAACCCAATACAATCTAACCAAACACAACCCAACTAAGGAAACCCAACCCAATCCAAAGAAAACCCAAAGCAAATACCCAACCCAACTCAACCCAACATAACGCAATCCAAAACAAACAAACCCACCCAAAAAACCTAACCCTACCTAAAGCAACCAAACCAACCCAGCCCAAAGCACAGCTGCTAGCGACAGACATATTGTTTTTTGGAAAATAATTTGTTTTCTTTTCATTACAGACGTTGTCACGCTTAGCAAGATAATGGCTATGTCGGCCAACACAACCAACATTTCTTTTTTCTCTTTGTAAAATTGTTTTCTCCAAAATTTTTAAATAAAATAATATTTTCAAGTTTAAGAAAAAGAATCCTCTATGTTTTTCTTTTCAATAGCATGAAAATTACAATTATAAGTAAGGGTGAATAATTGTTATTTTTTAATTTATATACGTTTGTTAAACTAACCATTTCTGAAAAAAATTTATAACATTGTTGATCACAGCGAAATTCATCCAAACTCGTTAATGTAAAAAAATCACAATCTTCTTTGAACAAGTTACTTTAAAATTAGTGAAAGAAAGGCGACCAAGTAATTATAGTTTTAAATCTAGATTTATTGAAAATTGTATTTAACACAACACTGAACTAGGTCACGATAAGTTCTTCTCTCTATCGCTTTGTTATATATTAAGGTGTTTGAAACTACTAAAATTTTCTCTTTGCGTAACTTTGGTTGTTCAAGCGATATGTATGTAAAATTATCCACTTTGAACAATTTTTAAGTAGCTTTAACCAAATCTCGCAATACGGTCAATTTTCCCATTACTCACAAAATTAAATCCGTTTTTAAAGCTGCATGTTTTTTTTAAAATCAAATTGCTTTTTTTTAAATCAAATGGCAGTCACAAAAGATCGTTAACAAGAATCAACTATGTATGATACTTTAATGTTTGCGTTGAATACGTTGCAATCAGCGAAAAAATTAAACCCATTCTTCCAGCATTCGCTGGAGCTAAGTTAGGGATGTGTCAAAATAGCTGTGAAGAGCGTCGGATAAATGGTGAAATGTTCAACAATGCAGCTCGAAAATTGGTGGTACTGTGCCGCACACTCAAATAAAATATTTACTCACTTCTTCGATTAATCATAATATGGTAGCATGAATACTGAGTATGTGAGACGTTAATATAGATATATAAACAATTGTGGTACAAAGCAGAAAGCAACAATATTATATTCACCAAATCATATTCCATAAAAAACGAATTTCACAAACAAGACTGGCATATGTACCTCGCTACGGATATGTTTTCTATTCCGTTCATTGCTCCAACTCATAAATACCATTATTTAGACCAATTTCATTGTAGAGAAAAAAATTATTTTTGGACATGAATAGAAAAATGTATTCATATTCATACAAGCACATTTCTTATGCCCAATATTCGTATAAGCAATATTCTGGTGCTTACTGAATATATTTAGACTGTTGTATATGGTGTTCCAAAATTCTAATTTAATTTAAAAATGTTCAGATTTAGATTGAAGGATTGTTTTTAGGATTACGTGATGAAATTCGGATTTTTCATAATTTCATGAGGTCCATGCGTATCTCGTATCGTAATCTGTCCATATGTCTGAAACACCTTTACAAGCACTGCGTAAAATTTTAGATATATTTTCTAATTTTTTTTTGCATATATTTTTTATTTTATTTTGTCTGAAACACCTGCATACTAATTTACAAGCACATAAAGATCTCAAATAATATATAGCCGTTCTTTTACTATTTTTTTTTAATTACCTCCCCTTGTTAAGAAACGGCAATAAAAAAGCATGAGTGCACCACGTTGTATGGGATATCGTTAAGAAGGCCTTTGGAATGAAGTTTCAGTTCTATTTATTACTCTCCATTTGTAGGCACTTTTACGAATTATTAAACTTCAAAATCGAGAAACGCAATGTTCCTCTGCCATTTCTAAAAATAAATATGAAAAATCTGGAAAACAAGCGAAAAATAAATTTTGATACATACTATAAAATGAAATTATTTCGAGTAACAAAATTTTATCAGTTTTTGAACTATTAAAAAAAATCCTTAAACACAGATGAAATAAATAATATGAATTACCAAAATATATTTCGCAACACTTCATTTAAAAAAAATACGGAGACGAATCGCAAGAAACATAAACATATATGTATAAGACATAAGAATTAAATAAATAAATAAATAAATATATATGCATATATATATTTATATATATATATATATATATATATATATATATATATATATATATATATATATATATATGTACATATATATATATATATATATATATATATATATATATATATATGTATATATGTATTGAATTTACTGAAGTTACTACAGAACCTTAATGACCTATATTTAATCGAATTTTATTTAAATATTAGCAAGTGATATTGAATTGTGAAATAAAAACTGACTAAAGCCGTACGTTAATTTTTGAAATATATTATTTGATATGAACTAGTAAGCCAATCAGCAGGACATTGGGCTTTAATCCTTTAATCATGTCATGAAAGGTCATTTTATTTATTTCTTTTATTGATTTTTTTCTTTTAATCCTGTCATTATTTTTATCAATATAACATCTTTGAACGTAATGAATTCTAAATTAGTTTTTTATATTGCAAAAATTTATATTTTAATATGTTGGAATTTAAATTGGTATATGTGAGAAATTGGGCTCATATATGCCTCAATGTACCAGTGTACTTATTTAACATTTAACGACTTCAACTAAAAAAAAGAGGATTTCCAAATAACCGGCATTTGAAGGCCACTTTTCATTTGAATTTATGTCACTACTCGTGGAAGAAAAAAATTGCTAACACTTTTTTTCTAATTGCAGCTCTAATGTTGGTTATTTTAAGTGATTTTGGTTAGATGCTAAAAGAATCTTACTGACATGTCGTATTCTGTAGTTTAGAGAGTTGAGTTAAATTTAAACTAAAATGTCATAGAACTTATTAATTACGCGTAGGAGCCCGTACATTGTGTATTCGGAGTTTCAAAATAGAGAAGATAAATTAAAAAGTACAATGACGCAACATAACACTTCCAATTTTTTTTTATATTATCATTTAACTATAAATAGCCATGTATACCCATGGCCCATATTTAACTGAATTTTATTTAAATATTAGCAAGTGAGTTCTGAAAAGAATCTTATTGACATATCCTCTTCTGTAATTTAAGGAGTTTAGTTTAATTTAAACTGAAACGTCATAGAACTTATTAATTATGCGTAGAAACCCGTGCATTGTGTTCGGAGTTTCAAAATAGAAAATGTGAATTAAAGAGTACAATGACGCAACATAAATAAAACTTCCAATTTTTTTAAATATTTTCATTTAACTATAAATAGCCATATATCATGACGTAAAATCAAATGTAGCTAAAAACAGGTTAAGAATCGAATGGTATATTTTATCAGAAAAAGTTTTTACAAAGAGTGAAATTAATATTTCGTTTTTGAAAATACGAACTTCCTAAACAAAGCCTGGCGATAAAATATTGCACAAAAATTCGAATAGCAACATCCCGTTTATACAGCCCTTTATTTCATCGTATTGTGACGCCACGGTCGGATATAACATAATCCAGGATGGTTTCCATTTCCATTGTCGAGAGGATAAAGGAATTTTTAGCTGTTCGGTTGGAAATTAAAAATGTCCAACGTCACATGCTGTCCCAAATAAATAAATCGAATGAAATGAAAAATAAAATTAAGGCACCAGTTTATTTTAATCAAATATTATGTGTTTCTGGAGTTTAATAATTTAGTAGAATTCGTAATTATTGATAAATATCTGATGTAATTTGAAACAAATGTTTCCTACATTTGAAATGGCAATCAAATTTGAAAGCTGAGCACGACCTCAATATTCTATGTACACGGGAGAGCTGAAACGCGCTTTAGAAAAGCAAAATACTTCACAAAACTACTTAATTCGGCGTGAATGTGTCTTATATCTTGTATTCTACAATCCGTGCACGTACGTTCAAAAATGAGAGCACACAAATATCATTGCGGAATATAAATATATTTAAAATAGGAGTAAAAATATATTTACCTTTAAAGAAATCCGACATGTGAATACGTGTATTCTTACTAGTTGACATATTTCTTTATTTCTTCCAGTTTGCGCAGCCAGTATTAAGAAGTTAAAAGATGATATAAATACGGACTAGATTATGCTTTACGTGATCTGTAGAAACATCTATATTTGTTTATGAAAAGCCTTAAGTAACCTTCATTTTAAATTTACTGTATAAATACAGATATTATGAGTGTTGTTATTATGCAATGAAACCCGTTTAGACTATTGTCATCTGCCTTATTGCGCTTGGTGAGCTCGCGATTTCAAGTAGCGGAAGAATCAGATTAAAGGCATTAGCTCTTAGTCTGTAAAAGTTTTATATATTTGTTAAAATTTGAATGAAAAATGTTTGGCACTTTTGACGATTTTTTCGCGCCAAAAAGAAAATTTATTTCCTTATGGGCACATTTTGCTAAAGATATGGAGTTAATTACATATGACTTTAATTAGTAAACCAAAAACACAAAGTTTTAAATTTCTATAAAAAGTTCTCTTCAAGGAGTAACAAGTTGTTGGGTTAACAAAATTATGGAAATTCAAAGCGATGGCAAGTTTAAAAGCAAGTGCTTTTAAACTATAATTAATATAATTAATTCTAAAATTAAAATACTATCAATTTTAACTTGGCAAGTATTCGTGGTGATAATCATGTTTTTAATATAATTAATTGCAATTTTTTTTTAATTGTTCATTCCAAATACGAACAGAATGAGATAGAGGAGTTCAAAAGTAGCTAGAAACGGCTCATGTAAATAATGCCGAGTGTGCGTGAAAAGTTATCCTTGGGTGCTCCAATTATGGGTCATTAATAAATATTTCACGTAACTGAAATAATATCTTTTAAATAAGAAATACCTATAAAATTTGAACGACGATCCCGAGATTAATATGCTATGCACATTTGGGTGCGGATATACACTTCTCCTACAGGCTAAATTGCAAAAGTGCTTGTATTCCAAAGACCGTGTCTGTACGTACTAACATAAGAACACGCAAAATTCATTGAGGAATGTAAATATATTTCAAACAAGAATACACAAAATACCTACCTTTAAACAAATCTGACATGACTACGTGTATTCTCCACAGGTGACAAATTTCGGTTTTTTTTATTGCTCTCGATGTGTAGGAATTAAAAGATGGTATAAATACTATACAACAGATTATGCAACATGAACCCTAACAAATGTCTATACTTGTTAATAAAATGCATATAGTTAAGCTTCTTTAAATTAACTGTATACATACTGGGTACCCATTAAGTTCATGAGTTTTGTCGTTGTGCAAAGAAATATGATATTAAGTTACACATTTTAACTTCGTTGAAAGTTTTTTGGCTATTCTCGAAATATTACGAATGGGGTATTTAATCTAAACTCCCTAAATTTTTATAAATTATAACTAGGGTACCGTGTATTCAAATAAACTGAAAATAAAATAGATCAAAAAATAGACCTGCGACACTTTAATTATTCACACTTTTTTATATGAAATTTTCTTCTAAATATATTTACGTGCCAACATTGAAATGTATTAATATAAGTTGTACGAACGTAAGTTGTTGTGAAACTTATGGATCAGTTTTTACAACACGAGTTAATAAATACATTTCAGCAATATTGTTTTTATTTATCATTAAAATGCCCATTATATGTTACCTATTGGCAATACATATATATCCCCACGAACGTTCCCTGTTAAAACAGTTTTAGCAAAGCGTTTAGTTTTTCATGCGCATGCATGATTATTTTTAGCGGTATGGTCACTGCTCTACTTCTGTAAATGACATCGTAATTTCAGTCTATCTTTTTTATCTAGGATAAATATTATTTATGCATAAAATTGAATTAAAATCGATTTGGTGATTAAGGCATAACACAAAAAAGGACATAAAGAAAAAACTTTTTACTTTTATTAGCAAATATTTCATAAACACTGAATCATAAAAGTTGTGTAATACAATTTTATGTATATAATTAAATACATGCTTATTTCTTCCTTACATTGCCTTCCGTCTCATCGTAGATGTAATTATAATTTTTCATTGCAAATCCTTATTTCCATATTATTATTTAGAAAATGTTTTCGATACAAATTGAAATAAATTTACACAAAAAATGCTAAGCTGAAAATCTTTTTTACGTATATAGAAGCTTCTTAGGACTGAAAGCGCATTTGTTGCGAACATTAGTAATACGCATAATGTGTTCCAGTCTCTTGCTTCAGCGAAGGGCACCTGAAATAAAGTTTATAGTAAAATATCCTGCAAAGCTCTCATAGCAACGGCACAGTTATTAAAAGCTTTTATATTTCGTGTTGATATTAAAATTTGGCATCTAATCGAAATTACTTTTTAATAAGTAGACTGAGAAAATCCATATCTTTTAAACTTTCATGGATCGTTGTCGTTAACTGCCTGTATCATCGAAGTTCATTAAAGCGCTTTCCTGCTAAAAAATTAATTTAAATAATGATGACAGTACTCAGGATAATTTTAAATATAACGGTCAATTTAAATTTTAATTACTTAATAAGTCACTCTATGTAGATAGTAATTGCTGGTGCGCGGATGTACCACATCTTTCTGAAAGTCCCAACACATCTGCAGAGTTGTATTCTCATAACCGTAAGAATTACATAAATAAATATGGAAATCAGAGTTGTATTAACATGTTATCGAAGTACGCGACAGGAAATACATCTGTGGAGTGTGACTGGACTCGTAATTTGCAAAACAGTGAAAGAAAAACTGTAAGAAAACTAGTTGTACTTGACAAATAAAACCCGCACTTTGAAAGTTCCGTATACATGAAAGTGCACTTAACGGACAGAATATTTCAATTTATATGATATTGATATAAGCTATTTATAAAGATTAATATTCTGGCTCACCAAACGTGTCAGTATATTGCTGCGTGTACTTTAGGAGGCGCAAATGAAATAACTTGGCCAGCTTATATATCTTGAATTTATTATTGCAAATTGACTGAAAAAATTGTTTTTTGAAGTTGCCGAATGCTGTTAGTATTTCAGATTGTTATATTTTATTTACGCTGAATATTATTCCTTTCATACTTTTTACACATACATGAGTAAATAGTTGGGCCAACCTACAGCAAAATACACTTAAGGCTCATGTCGCACGAGCTTTACCCAAACTAATATTAGACATTTTTTATTGCTTTATAGAAGACCAGTTTAATGTCAACTCACTGGATGCACTCCACAGGAAAATATTTGTTTATCTCTAGTTCGATGCATGGAGAAGCACTTCAAAAAAAATTTCAAGGTGTGTGGACTACATTCCCTTTCCCATTTTTTTTCCTTTAACGACGAAACCCTAAAAATTTACCGTTGATTAAGTCATTATTTTTAGCCCAAATAGCTGAGATTTTGGAACTTTCATGTGTTATTTTTAACGTGTTATATCATAAACACATTTTCAAATAAATATGTATGTTAAAAACATCTTCATTAGAAGCTTTACCGAAAATTACAATAACAGATGAGCACATTTTATTTATGTAATATTAGTAAAAGGAATATCTAAATCGTGAATTTGCAAGAGTGAGCACTTTTCAAAAGACAACTTCCACCCCACTCTCAATGCAAATATTTGCCACAAAATACGCGGTGCGAAAAGAAATTTAACCAACAGGCGATTTCACAAAACCGACTCCTGATCGGATTGTGTACTAACACTGAAATATGCCAAATACTTATATATTAATATAAGTGTTTGGCATATTTCAATGTCAGTACAGAGAGTGCGACGAGCAGAATACCGTGTATTAACATGTTCTATACATTACTATGACAATAGGTTACATATTTAATAAACAAACCTACGGTCTTTCCGAGATAAGGTAAATTATGCAGATTAAATAGATTCTTTCTATATTCAGAAACTGTAGGACTACCTCATGATATAATTTACAACGTATTTCATATTTTCTAAATAGATGAAGACTACATACCTTAGATTAAACGTCACTCTGTGACGATGTATTGTATATCTCTTAATTTTGACAAAATTTGTGTAATCAATTAAATAAACTTTATGAATAAATTAAATTTATCTATAAGGATGTAACCTCTCAATTTACTGTTAAGGTTTTCAAGTTACACTTAATATTCCAATTATCATTCATGACTTGCCTCCTAGTTTTTCTTTGAATATTGAAATATCTCAGTTTTATTGACAATTTTTTTAGGAAAATATTTATTTACCGCATATTTTTTGGGGTTGGTTTTGAAGGTTAGGTGTGGGTTCTGAAGGTCCGGGGTGGTCTAAATTTGATTTCGTTATACATATTTTTCAGGAGTTGACTCTGAAAGTTAGATGTGGGTTTTGAACGTCGCAGGTGGGTCTAAATTTTGTTTCAGATGTTTAGAATTAAGAAAAAAGTATTTTAGAAAAATTTTAATGTGTTTAAATATATTAAAGGTACTTCTGTCTCGTACTCTTAAGTAATGCTTACTTAAGAGTACGAGATACTCTTGATAATGCGAAAAAAGATATTAACGGATGAGTTCGAAGGTCGAGGTTGGGTCTTTATTTTATTTCAGACCTTTGAGGTTTAGACATAAAACTTAAATAGGTTTATATTTATCGAAAGTACTTCCCTCTTACACTTGGAATTTTAAATTTTAATAAGAATATAAGGAGTAGATTCTGAAGATTAAGGGTGGATTTTGAAGGTGAGCGAGGGTCGAAATTTTGTTTGTGTTTGTGTCAGATTTCGTTCTCAGTAATGGATCATATTTTTTTCAATGAAGGGAAAAATATTTTTTGTAAAATAATTACTTTTTATTTTTAATACTAGCTCAATGTTTATAAACTCTGCACATATGAGAATATTTGTATACGTTATTAAAAATGAGTATTAAAAAAAAATTAAAATACTTCAAGGGTTGTCCACAAAGACTCAGCATTTTTTATCAAACACTTCTGAATCCAATTTAACAGGCAGACTGAACAGATTACGATCTTACAGTAGCGAAAAATACTTCCTCTTTTAATATGTGGTTGAAAGAACCTTAATTATTTTACGGGAAAAAATTGAAGTCGTTAGATCCATCTCAATTTCAATAAGAGTACAGTGATAACCGACAGTGCTAACATAACCATGTCTGAGTCATCGCTAATTACATAAATTTAAGCATCAGATGGTAATACAATTCTTCGCAATAATATTCTCAAAGAGAAAACGCCCAATAAAATATTTATAGGAATGTCTGAGGTTTGTAGAGAATCTGAATCATTTATTTCAACATGATAGAGAATAGATATGAAATTATATCCATTCGGTCAGTCCAACATGGCGATAACAGAACTAAAGTTTTAAAAAAACCATAAATTGGAACTGGGTGACTACAATATACAATGCTAAGATATATCAGCCAACAATAGAGTGGGAAACAAACTTGGTTTGGTAATAAATTTCAACTTTGGTAAATAAGAATCGGCAAAGAACAATTTCGAGACATTATCCACAACTACTTATAGATGAAAAAAATCGATGTGTGCTGATGCCAAAAGTGCTCACACCTATCGACAAGCAGTATCGAGATCAAAATTTTACAGAAATTTTAGAGTCGATCAAGTACAGCTTAGACGAAATTTGTTTTCAAATCGTGAGCGTAGATGAAAACTGATACGACATTATGATCCAAAATTAAAACAAGACAAGGTAGAAAAGTTAGCTTGTAAGCTCAAGGCTACAGTGTTTTGGAATTCCGAGGAGATAGAATCCTGACTGACTCTACCAAATATCTTGCAATTAACGGAGATTATTCACATTAATGAAGGTTCGCCAAGCATCATGGAAAAAGAAGCAGCAAACTTGTTAACGGAATTCTTAATTGTTTTTTGCAAAGCAACGCATCATGTCACACGCCGTCAGTTTCAAAGCGAACCTGGAGTAGAGCAGGATTGCCACCCACCACACAAGAAATTTACCACCCACCTGTCAATCCCGGTCTAACATCCAGTATTTACTTAATGTTCTGTAATGTAAAGGAATCTTTAATTGTGGTGGGACTTGAGAGCAAGAAGGCTATCAGGGCGGCGGTCAAAGCTGTTTTTAGGGTAAGATGCAAAGTATTTTCTGATCCGTTTAAGAACTTTATAAAAATTCATTAAAGTTTATGGGGACTACACAAAAACATTTTTTTATGTTTTATTTTGACTGTTACAGCCTAGGCTCAAAACTTTTAAACGTGCCCTTATTAAAATACGCTATAAGAAAAGTTATCGAGAAAAGTCAAAGTTTGTTGCGTTACTTATGCTCACCCTAACTATAATTAACACCGTTCCAGAATTGATAATAATTTTCTTTGTATATCCAGGAAATTATGTTACAATGTATTAACTCTAGGAAGTGGAGTACAATATGTGTCAAATTTTAGGGGATTCAAGGACATCTTGAGGAATGGGGCGGGTTTCGGTATCCTCTTCACAGACCTAAAAGGTATTGTGAAGGTACCTTAAAAATAGGTGTAAATTTTATTACTCATCATATCGGGTAGTAATTGAAAACTCTCTTTTTATCCTATTCTATGTGATTATATTCCCTACTACAGAAATGGAGCGAAAGACCCACTTAGTTCACTCATTATATTTGCTGTGACATTCGCGGATACTAATAATTTTCCAAAGGGCGCAGATTCTCTAATATTCTATAAAATGGAAAGAGTCAAGGAGATGCTTATTATTACCTAAATTATCTATCAGGTTATAAGAAAATAAATAACTATAAACAAGATTTCGTCCCGTAGGTTTGATTCTATAGCATTTTTCTAATAATTTGTATTACGTCTTTAGCTATCTTATATCTTATCTTTATCTTATTTTTAGCTACAATTCATAGTGATTACAGTCTCAGCAAATATTGATCATTTGCTTTTTACGTTAATATTTTTTAGGATACGTTAAATAAAAATTATTTTATTATTACGTCAAAGAAAACTGCATTTTAAATACGTCAAATATATATAAAATTTATGTTATTTTTGATGAAAGTGTTTGTCAGAAAAAAACCCTATTTATCATTTTGGTTTACTATTTTAATAGTATTCTTTAAACATAAACATTGAATTGTAACTGAAAACTCACTTTTCAGAAATAAATAACCCTTATTTTTAGTAAATATAAATCTAATTAACTGTAAAACAAAATTTTGTTCGAAGTTTTTATATCAGTTAGATTTTCCACTCCTTATAAACTATTGAGAATATATTTAAATTTACTGGGACGGTGGCTTATGAGTGACATAATTATCCTGCAGATTTTCTCATCCCCTCATAATTATACTCATAGTTAACTGTTTCTATTATCTGTCTTATGTACATCAAATTCATTTTTATTGTTGCCTAAGATATATGCTGGCTAATTCAATATTTAATTAAATAATTAGACTAGAAATAGTTATAATAGTTATAATAGTAGTTCGTTAGTTCTCTGTGTGTTTCCTTGCTGCCCCCAACCAAGCACTTACGCCTTTCAGTTTATCAGTAGCTCAGTTGCTCACCCACTCTATTGTTCCCATTGATGACTTTTACAATACAAAATAGGTTATAGGCATATTAATATTTTTAAATGGTGAAAACATGTCAGTTAAGAAAAATGGCTTGAAAAATGGGTTTCTCTTTTTTTGTTACGTTACGTAATGTCCAAGGTCTATTAATTATTACTGCGACACAAAAACTACAAACTTTACGGCAATTTTCCCAAAGAGTTCCGCCATGTCTGTATTATATATTTTTTATATCTTTATTTATTGTCATATTTAATTAAAAGAAAACTATCTAAATTTAGGTCCCGTTTATTAAATCCTGAATTTTTATAATTTTCTTTTAATTGCATTAACATTTGTGAAATGAAAAAAGAAAATAGACAATGAGTGAAAAATTTTATCATTTATCAACGCCTACTTGTCTACTATTTTAATTAGATAATGAATCGGTGCCTAATTTGCGTCTGTAGTTCACTAATGATCTAATACTAGTTGCGACAAATGAACTACTCGTACACGTACACGTAGTTCATTAGTTCACTATATGATCGCTAGTAGCTGCCAATGAAGCGCTCACATTCGCTCAGTTGCTCAGTCGCTCACTTGCTCAATCGGTCCTATTAATGGCTCTTTTAGTGCGTAGTTATATTAAAATTCTTGTGAAGTCGAAATAGAAATTTACGCATGTAAAAGTGATTGATCGCAATTAAGTTTTTTTTTAATTTTTGAATATTAATAAAAAACGGCATTTTTAGAGTTATTAGATTTCCGAGAAAAGCGTAAGTATTCGAAAACTATTTTCCTTGCAATTTTATATGAAGTAAGTTTAGCCTCATGATTCGTAATAAATTCACGACGTTTTTACACCGGCGAAAGACGCAATAAGTTGTTACTATGGTTGATTGTTTTAGTAGTATATATTATTTATATATCGCTTTTGACATTTCTATTGTTTCTTGTATATTTTTTGGTTCTTGTGTTTCTATATTTTAAAGTAAAAAGTAACTAATTTTAGGCGACGAAGATTTACCATAATTTTTATTAATTTTTTAATTTAAGACTAGGTAATCTAAATCATTAATTTCATTACGTCCTAATACATGATGTGATGACAAGAAGTATGTGCACAATAGTAAAACAACCGATGCGCTCTTGAATGCTTATATATACCAAAGTGGGAACAAAACCCGCGTAGCGCAAGTACTTCTAATTGGAGGATACATACGCTTTCAAAGATCAATGTAACTACGACTTTATATTAGGAAAATTTTCCCAAAATTTTCATATTTATTAGTTTTGAAAGATTCTTATATAACCAGTAAAAAGTATTATGTAAATTTTGTACCTTTTATCAATATTTCCTTTAGAAAATTTTTTTAAAACTTCGATTATTGCCATCTGCCTTATTGCGCTCGATGCACTCGAGCTCAAGGGGCGCAAGAATTAGATTGAAGGCATTAGCTCTTAGTCCATAAAACTTTTACTTGTTTGTTTCAATTTCTCGGCTAGGATACTACCAGTTCCACATTTTACTTAAGATACGTAGTTAAAAACATATGACGCTAATTAGTATCCCAAAAAAACACATATTAAAAAAAACTTAGGACTAGATCTCTTTGAGGAATAATAAGTCGCTAGGCTAACTAAATTATTGAAAACCAGAGCAAGGCAAACATTAAAAGCACTTAAAATGTAAATATGAACTTGGCAGTACTTCGTGGTGATAATCATGTTTTTAATATAATTTAATGCAAAATTTTAAATGTTTATCTCAAATAAGAACTGAACTACAGAAGTTCAAAAGTGGCTCGAAACGGTTCGAGTAAATTATGCCGAGTGTGTGTGAGAATTTGTTGTGCATACCATCGCGCGCCGACTTGATACCACACGTGTACGATATTAGTATAGTGGAAGGTCAAACAGAAACCCTCACTGACGTATGCAAACTGAACATGCTTTAATTCCATTAACCATTAAACGACAATCACAACTTTTACCATCAAATAGCGATTGAAAGAACGAACTAAACGAGCGACCTAGTTCTTGAAGGAGCTGCGAACTAAATTAAGTGTTCTTATCAGTGAACTAAAATTACCTACGCTAAGAACAACGTTGTATTAAATATAGATAACATCACACTTTAGAAGGAATCCTCGCGAAACAAGTTAATTACTTGTCTTCATTTAGCCGCCGTTTATCGTGAATTTACGACTCGTGTCGTTACTGGCCTATGGCTGTCCTCTTATTTTATTGAAATAATTAACAAATACCTTCAGGGATTTTAAATAAGTAGTTTAATTACACGATGGCACTCAGTAAAAGTCTCTAATAACAATTCACTTTTAATTTCATTACCATATTTGTTTCAAATTGTTCCTTTAGAAAAGAAAAGTGATATTTAGCAAGTATAGCAAACGCAAGTGTGACGAAATCAGTTACGTTTGGAAATTTGAGCACCGATTCACTACCCCGTTTGCATCTACGACGTGCTCATCTGTGATTATAATGGCCCAACTTTCATAAAAACAAATACCCCTTTTAGGAAGGTTGAGATGTTGGTCACATAATCCTATTATTCTATGTAATAAAAGGAAAGAAAACATCAAATATTTTTAAAAAAATTTTCAAAGAAATTAATTTTTTTAGTCACTTCTCAGAATAACGTGATTTATTACAACTGTAAGGAAAATTACGGGGAAAGTCGTAGAAGTAACACTTTGCGGTACTGAAGGTATTTTATTATAAGACTTATTTAATTTTAAAAAAAAATTTCTGATAATTTTAAAGTTTTATTTTTTCTGGAAGCAGTAGGATTTGATTGTACTAAAGTCATTTTACGATAAGGAATAGAATTTTTATTTATAATATTTCCGACTTTGAAGGCAATTATCTCGGAATCAATTGAATTCTTCCACATTTATCAAACCCTACAAAAAAAGGTCGCAAAGCTAAATACAGCATACATAATTACTAAAAATAATACATGGGCCATTTTTACAATTAATACATGCGCCATTTTTTAGTTATTTATAAAATAATGGGGCATTAATGTAACATAATGTCATTGAAATTAACGAGAAAAACTTTACGAATAGTGAAAGAAAGGACTTAATACTTGCTAAGTGTAGAACTTAGTACATATACATAAACTTCAGTGCGTAAAATGTTTAATTGTAAAAACTATATATAGATAACGCGCAACTAGCAGATCGAGTTAAGCAAATATTATATCACAATTTAGTCGGGTTCTTCTATCCTCAGAATCTACCACACATATAATTAGAAAATTTAGTCAAATTTTTAATCAGTTTTCCTACGAATAAAATCAACTGAAATGATAAATTTAGATGAACTTGCGTATCGAAATTTACTACATAATTTAAAATATTTACTAGCATGTTAATATACCTTGTTTCTACCTGGAAACCAATGAAAATTCTAATCTAGTACATTCCTTCACCTGTTTCTAACAGCGGAACAACAGCGACAACAAATATATAACTCAAACGCGTGTTAAAATAACATTTAGATAATATGCTTTTCAAATGTATAAATAATATTTGACATATATACTAGAAATATATTCTCGTCAAACAACTGCAAAATATCGTTCCAATTAAGCTTTTTTTCAAAATCGCCAATTCGCACTCTTTATAGCCTGCGAACTTTCAATAGAAAATTCTATATTTCGATACAAATCAGAGCTTTCTCTCAACGACGCTACTCTTTCTTACGTTTCAATATTCCATGCAGGGTTCGAGAGAATATAAAAGGCAATCGATAGCGCTGGCTAAGACTAAAATGCACTTTTCGTCTTAAACGTTCATTTCGTATTCAATGGTTACCGCTTCGGGTACAATGCGGAGTTGGTAAGGCACGTGCTGCAGCGTAATTACCTCAGGAAAATAGTCGTGAATACTTTGTGGCAATTATTATAAGCATTTTTACGTATTTTCTTCAAATTAAAGAATCTCTTCTTTAAACTTAAAACCTACAAAATTTTTACAAATCAGTCTGTCCATTAATTTTTTGAAAGACTACAAACTGTTGATCTTAATCTACAACATTATTATTCCTATGTACGATTTAATGGCAAGAAGCATATATATATATATATATAGGTATATATTATAAACATATAAATATACATTATGAATACTTTAAACGTCGCAGAACGAATAGGTAGTTAAATAAACGTAAACCTCATATCTAAAATATGAAAAGGTTGAAAAGGGCATAGAATAATTTGGCAGAAATTGGATTTCAATTTTAAAGAGGTTTAAAATGTGTACGTGTAGTACACATTACTCGCAAAGTTGATCGAAGTTAGGCGAAGAGAATAGTGTAGAGAGGTACTTCGATTCGCTTTATGCAACCTCGTCTCGCCTCGGGCGACTTTCGATCACTGTTCGTTTTTTGCGCCTGAGTCTTCGCAAAGTTAGCGTACGGGAAACTCACAGCGACTGAACTCCTCGCTAGGTTGCATTAGTGTGTCACGCACAGTAGTGCAACTATTGTGAGCACTTCGTGGAAGTAACTTCGTGAGTAGTGTAGAGAGCGTTTAATATTTTATAAGCATACTGACAGGTAAAGTGATTTTCAAAATAAGTTATATTATCAAGAAGTAGACATTGTTCCAATATTACATAATTATATGTATCGTATTAGCAAAAATATTGATAATATGGAAATTATACGTTTAACACATCACAGCTACTAACTTAGAAAGACTTGCGATATATTTAGTATAAATTACGTGTTTTTAATGTAACGGAAAACCTTTCACGAAATTAAAGTATTCGTCTCTAAATCACTTATCGGCGGATAAGTATATTTAAGAAATACCGTGGAAAAAATTGTATTTCAATTTTCTAATAGTTTTTAAATGAACGGGTAACGAATATTTAAACATATTTTTAATTTTCTTTACTAACATAATTTATAGAGAAAAAATATTGTGATTTCACCAAAAATAAATTGATTATTGTTGATGAACTTGAAAACACAATATTCTTTGAGTGAGATACTTTAGCATTTGAAAATGAAAAATTAAATATGGCAGTAAAGGATTAAACTAGATTTCGTTATTCCCACAATATTGGCTCATGCAAGGTGCCTCGTCGTATTGAACCGTTCATTATTTACCAGTTTACGTTGAACAGATAATGGAGGATATTTCAGCGGTTGCTAATTAAATTATTTTATGAAATATATTTTAAGGATTAGTATGTAGCCACCAACGATTTCTAACCATTCCCTTTTTTATTTTCTATATCCTATAATTACTACAGAAAGCTTAAGGAACTTACAACTGGTAGCTCTAGAACTGTTTGATGATAAATGTTTGACGTGAATATGTTTTACGAATTTTTGCCATAAATGTTTCAAAATTGTTTTTTCTAAAAATTAAAAAAAATATTTTTTCTGAACTCACATTCAACAAAAAATTATCAAAACGTGGAAAATACGTCCAACAATTTTTATTCCATGCGTATGCACTCACTTACAATGTGACATGACTAAATACCCCGATTTTTGGAAAATGGTATATGTCTGATTTTGAAATTTCATTCAAAAACGTTGTCCATATTTTTGGTCTCGGCCATTGCAAACTTACTTTTGTCACCAATAGTTAGAAAAATTTAAATATTTTCTCTTTGATTATTCTGGTTAACCAATTTTCATTCTATAAGTAGAAAATTTGTAATGGACATTACACTCCAGATACGCTAGAAGTCTTCAAAGTTGCCCTTTATATAAATTAGTTTATAAACCAACAGTTTAATCATGAAATTAACTTGCATTAGACTAAAGTCACATTCTCATTAGGTCAGCCGATATGCAGACGATAAAAATCATGACAGCATGACGATAAAAATCTTTTTAAATCTGTTTTCTCTTTTATTGCAACCTTGTTTTCTCCTACTTGACCATAGTTTATTATTTATCCATACGTACGGCTTAGTTTATTATTAATCCATATATACGGCTATTATCCTTCTTTCTTCCATTCAATTCTATAATGAATACAGTAGAATGTCTCACAATCGAATATCATAAACTTTCAATATCCTTTATATCATGCTTTTAGTGTAAAATGTGAAAAAACTATGAATAAATAAATAAACGAACAACAAAGGTGTTAAACAACGTTGTCGGAGTAAGCTGTCCAAGTAAAATATATTATTTAGTTGACTGTTTGAAGTGTTATTTACTTATAATGTTGATGGTTAGAGATTTTAATGAATACACAACATGGTATTATGGTATTTGAAAAAATATTGAGAAAATGGTAATCAAATATTTCGATTTCGATCGTCAATATTTAATAATCCTAAAGATTTACTTATTTCGATATATTAATAGAATATAATAAAATAAAATAAGTTTAATTGAAGTACAGCTAGTTTCGATAAGATAATATGTTCCATGGTAGCGTGGGTATTCTCATTTCATATCAATTCGTCTGTTCATAGAGAAAGAGGTATCAAACACATACATAAAATTATTGTCAAAAAAAGATACTATTTTTTTACATGCCAAATTATATATACATTATATATTTTTACTTATTATGTATGCCATTTCGTTTAAATTTTAAATGTCCATACAATTACTAAGGTTACCATCCCCGATATCATATTTTATTAATATGATCAGGAAAAGCATTTCCACGGTCCTTTCATTCTGAGGAAAGGAAAAACGAAAGAAGAGTAAAATATTAAATGCTCTCTCTTTCTCTTTATCTTCAGCTAAATAATTGCTTTTGTCAATGTAAGGGACAAATATAATTAAACTTTCACTAAAAGCCTCTGTGAGCCTAATTTTTTTAAGTAAATGTATTCAGGGCCTTATTAAGTCACCGAGGCTGTTGAATATTTTGTTAATAAATCTGGTTATCTACGACAGGGAACGTTTGATGTTAAGTATTAGAGTTATTTTTTTGTAAGGAGCTCTTTGGGTTCTTTATTTTACGTTAAAGTACAATAATTTCCATCCTTCTTTCTTTATAATCGAATTTCTTTGTATTTGAATTTCTTTATATTCTTCAAATTAACATATTGTATTTTCATTTTAAATTATATGCATGAAAAAACAAAAGAAAAGTTTTTTCTTTCCGCGTAAAAATTTAGAAGTAAAACTAACCCGTCTGATGCATATAAAAATTATGCAGAATTTATTAAATTTTTCATAACTATCTTTAAAGTTGGATTTATAAATACTGATTTGAAAGCAAATGTTTGTCTTCGTTAATTACAACGTTTTAACCATCGCCTCGCTTCCATGACAAATGGAAATATGATCGATATAATCTGATCATAAAATCATTCAAATAAGTATCTCATCGAACAATAATCTATTATAATCAAGACGATTAGACAAGTTACAAGATTAAACCAATATTAAAGAAATAATATATAAATATAGTCAGATATTATATCACTTAATTTTTATTCACAACTAAATGAAATGACGTGGTGTAGTATAACATCTACTTCATTAATATAGTTAAGAATTTAAATAAAATAGATATAATACTACATCACGTAGTTTCAGTTAGTTGTGAATAATATATATATAATAAGTTGTGAAGAATATGTGATAATAAATTTCCACAAAATTAACGCCAAATATATTCAACAGATATTATATATTACTAGCTGTGCGCCACTGTGTTTCACAGTAGAAACTATGGTTATTTTTATTATTATTATTATCGGTATCATTACTATTACTAAAAAAAGCTAATTAATATCGTTGGCAGTACCAATATCGTAATATTTGCGAAGTCAGTCTGTAACATCCAGAAAAAATACCCTATATGTTACTCGAGTACATAAGCTATTACTGTATCAAATTTCAGAAAAATCCGCTTGGTTGATTTTGCATTATTGATGAACAAATTAATATACAGTGAGAAAAAAATTCTAAAAATAAATTTTCTGGTTTCTTTTATTATTCTATACATTAAATAAATCACACTTTTTAAAATATTTTCTATATACAGAATCCACTCTGTTACAATTTTATATATATATATATATATATAAATATATATTTATATATATATATAGATATATATATATATATATATATATATATATATATATATATAGGTTTATAGATCGTATATGTATACATTTCTAACGGATTGATTTAAAAAAATAATACTAAGTTCCCAAATAACATTCTATATATGTCACAATAATACAGAAAACATTATGCAAAATTTCACAGTATTCGGTTTAGTAGTCGAGATTTCAAAAATACAAAAAATAAAGCCAAACTCATTTTCGCATTTATAACACTAGATTTGATTAGTATGAAAATATACCAGGTTAAACTTAGCAAAGCTTTCAATATGCCAAAGTGAATAAGTTTGTATAATTAAATACTTTTTTTAAAACACGTGTACCTTTTTGCAGGAAATAAAATAGATGGAACTTAATTTATGAGTATTTTTATAAACCCATAAAAAAATAACCCATCATGGACGAATAGAACTCACGCTACGAGAGTTCCGTACGTATATAGGCATTGATAAACAATTAAAGATACATAGTATTCCTATTACACTATTGGCAAATATTAACTTTACACAACGTATTATATTATAGAATTTTCGCAAGATATTACCATATTTTTCACGGACGTGAAACATTGGACATATTTTAAAATATAACTACAAATTAACGATTTTAACATTTTTTTTCCTTTACTTGTACTGTGAAAGCTAGCTTCTTGTCAAATTTTATTATTCTAAATATACAAAAAGTACCCTATAGGTATTGATTTACTTGCGAGTGTCAAAACACGCGTCATAAATCGTATTCTTAGGTTTTGTTTTTATTGCGTTGACTTAAAAGCTTGATATTTTTACAGCTCCGTGAACCGTAGAACTAAATATTTGATATTAATTTCAACTTGATACCTTTACACTTTCATAAGAAAAAGGATCTTGACAGAAAGATAAACAAATGGACAACGAACTAATCCTATAAGGATTCCGTTTTTTTTTCCTTTTGAAGTACGGAACGCATAAACATCATAAAAATGTTTTGGTATGCAGAATTTGATTGTCTTTTGTTTTTTCTTTCTCCGATATATTAATCTAGATATAAACTATTACCATACCAAATTTCATCAAAATCCGACTAGTAGGTTTTACATGATACGCGTACAAATTAACATACAGACACAGACAAACAATAATTCTAAAAACAGGTTTTATGACTTCTACTACCATTCTGTACGCTAAATAAATCACTCTTTTTAAAATATTTTCCATGTGCAGAATTCACTCTATTACAATTGTATCATATGTATAGATCGTTTTCGCTATTATCATTACTTTTACTGCTATTAATAATACAATTTAAGAAATTTTAAATTTTCGGAAATAAAATCTAAATTTTTGGAATTTAGTAAAATAGAAATAAAAATAATTTATCGCATCTATAATAAGGAAAAGACTAGGAGAGTGTGAAATATATTTATTTTATTATATTGAACAGGCACGAAACAATCGGTTTGTAAACCCGATTCCCTTATACTACTTTGTTTTACTTTTATAAATGACCCTTAACTTTAACATAATCCGAACCACACATTCGAATGACGAATTAATCCTAATTAAATAAATTTACGCCATTCCTTCATTCTATTCCATATTCGAAATAAATCCTAACAAAACAGCACGAATGCGCCACCGCCCCCGCCCGAACTGCGGTTTGCCAACAATTAATACAACCGATAGAAACAAATGTAGGTCACACACGGCAGCCGGCGCTCAACGTCCGAGCTCTAATAACAGTTATTTACGAGCATTACAAAAGTAATTTATACGCAGTAGCCACTTTTGGCAAAAACATCAGCCGAGTAGCTAATTGGAGGCGTGATTAATATTGCGCGGCCTCTACTTAAATTGTCACCCAATTACGCGGGATCAGTCGACAGCAGATGCGTGGACCGTTTACTGGATTTGGTTCGCCGCAAACCAAAATTTATCGAATTCTTAAGTATTGATGATATTTCAACCGCTAATTCTATATTATATTCAAATATTATAAAGTTAGAATGGAAGCTACTTTTTAAAAATATATTTTATAAACACATTGTTGGTTACTTAATAAAAGAATTTTTATAATATAATAATTACATTTCAACAGTTCGTGAAAAGATAATAGAAAAACATTGAATTACCAGTATAATGAATATTTCTTTCTGTGAATAAATACGGGTGTCGTTAAATTATTGTATTCCAATGAAGAATTCGCCGCATTGTGTCGTTTCACTTTGGTGGCGCTGCGCGATGCCCCACACTAGTCTTCTCCCATACAAGTAGTTCTTCAGAATTATGAAAATTAAAAAATCTACTCAAATCGTCGTAAACCATGGCCCAGATAATGATTTTTCTCGAATATAATATACAAAGAGGTATTATCTAGTTAAAAACATTTTTTTGTTCGGAAAATAATATTTTGAAAATAAAAAATATCCACAATTAAATGAAACTACTTGATGTAGTATAATTTCTACTTTCTTTAATTTCTTTACCACGACCTAGGTTTCGTTGTACTACAACATCTTCAGGTGGGATATTAGCAAAGATTAACTCTTAGGAACATCCAACAGCATTTATATGTTCCAAACACAATAGCGGAAGCCGGGTTTGTGCAGGTTTTTTCCCACTGCTTATGTTAGTGAGTTTATTGCAGGAGATAAAAACAGTTGGCTAAAGCCGAACCCCACACCCTGAAGTGCACGTGAAAAAAAATCTCCATGTATACAACGTACACAGAAAACCATAAAGTACCACCTAACTGACATAAATAGAATTCGAAAACTTGCATATATCATATAAAAAATGTGATTACGTTTGCAACTACCAATCTTTTTTCTTACCTTTGAAATTGAAATATCATAAAAAATAATTGGAAAAAAAACGTTCAAAGTCTAACTACGTAACACATATAAACAATTATGATTAAATCAGTAAAAAAACTAAATTTTAAAAATACATACCTTTGTTAAAAGGTTCCATAGTAGTCATTAATATATACTCAAGTACAGGGAGAATTTTCTATGTTTCAACCACAATAAGTAAAAAATTCTCAGTTACTCTTAATTATAATTCCAGATATCTAATCGACTCGTTTATCTTACTTTTTTTTTAATTTCGAGCAACCACTTGTATGGGGGTGGACTACTGTGTACCTGGAGTGTGGTGTTTGCACCGCATTTCATCATTACGTTAAGACTGATATGGTGTATCTGGAGAACAGAACAGGTTATAAGAAATTTGTATTAACCGTGTCATTTTATACTGCAGAATTTATAGACATCGGCCGAATATACCGATTAGAAAAAATATTAATATCAGCGTTTCTTGTAAAATCTAATCTTAAATATTAATTTTGTGGAAATATGTCCCCATCAGCAAGTATAAACTGAATAATTAAATTATAAAGAATTTACCTAAATTAGTCTCTATATATTTTTCTCAATTCTCACTTATTTAATATATCTATAACAGTACGAGTAAATACACACAACTGGCTTCTAGAAGAGAAGTTAAGCACTGAACTGCGACTGAATAAATATCAATACAGTTTTTAATTGTAAAGTTAATTATCCTAATGTTTATAATCATAATATTTTAATTTATTGCGCAAAATCTAAAAAAACGTTTCATTAATACATCTATCTCAAAATATTACTTCTTTAATCCTTATTATTGTATATTTTTTTCTTATTTAATGTATTGTTGTCATTATAGATTTTAGTTATTTTTGTTAACCATAACCAAATAAATAGTCAATATATCACTGTCTTCCCCTCGATTCTATGGTTCAAAACCTCGTGACAGTTGATTATTGAAATCTAAATATAAAATATAAACACCGAAAAAGATGCACAATTTTCCATAATTCTTTTTATCAAGTTTACATTTATAAATATCATAAAGTAAATGGTCTTAATATAATTTATAACTCTATACCTGCCCTTAAAACAATATATACAGGCTAATCGCCACAAAAAAAATATACAAGTGATTCGATAACAATTCGATAAAATTAATCAATTGGGGAAGACACGCATACTTTAGCAAATGCCAGAATACGTTAGCACTCTTAAAAAATAAGTAGCTAACAAATGGGTAGAATAGTGAGAAATGTACCTTGTTACTGCGTAATCAATTATTTCTTATAGGAATGATGCCGTATAAAAAAATGATTCCATAGAGATTGGAGCGTTTCGCTTGCACACGGCGGACTTACTGGAGATACCATCGACAATTACAATTTATAAAATATAAATTGTACATGCCGGTAGCTCAGAAGTGAGGTTCAGTTCGCTCTCGATCATTCTGTTCGGACATGAAACAAAAAAAGTGACACAATAATTATTTGTATTTCGGATACTTTTATCTAAGTGATAAAAAGTATCACTTTCGCAATTACCGTGATAGTTACATTGGCTTCTCCATTTGAAGGAAATTATATATTAATGGTAAATAGAGATAATATCGGTGCCGTTGTTGAGACCATTAATTTTTGGGGGCCATAAATCTATTATCTTTGGTTAAAAGATATTTATCAAATTCAACTTGCACAATCCTACATGATATTTTATATCAAACCTTGGAGCTTATTTCACTAAATACAGAAATTAACCATCATTTACTGGTTATCAAGTTTTGAATTAACAATATGCTTTATGTCAATGCTTTAAGTTAATAAGATAATCAGCATTAATTTATTTTCAAAATAATATGTCCTGCAAATCCTAACATAACTTGGCACAAAGTTGATGGTATAGTCATTTTAGTCATCTGGTTTTCAGCAGGTGTAAGAAAAATAAAATAATTTAGTGCCTATTTCTCATAAAATGTATAGTAAATAAAAAAACCTCGCAAATAGGAATAAGACTGCAAGTCTTATTCCTATTTGCGAGGTTTAAAAATGTTATGTAGTTTATGTGCACTTATGCACATAAACTACATAACATTTTCATACAAAAATATTAATATTATTTTCCAATACGCCTAATACACTTTCACATAAAAATATTGTTTATGGACTATAAGATTTGGAATCGTTGCTATAGTTCACCGGTAAACTTCTAGTGACGCCGTTTTTGTCATAAATTATAATTTTATAGTTTCGAAGATGGGTGGGGAGAATAAATATTTGCGAAAGTTTTCAAGAACATCCATAGTTTAAAAAAAGTGGGATCTTTGTTCATTTTACACATTAATTTAAAAAAATCAATTACTTCATTTTACCTTCCGTATAAATTCTGTATAAATAATTTTATTTATACTAAATTAAAGGACATGTACAGTTAATTTGCTTTAATACTGTGACAAACGACCAATGAATGGAAAACCTTATGAAGATTCCGTATAATCAGATCAGAAATCTTCTCTTTACGGGGTTTCGCGCAATGGCAAATGTCATTATATCATTATAAAGGGTCATCGTAAAGGTAGTTTACTGCGCTATCCAATATCATACTGCACTGATATTGGGCTCTTCTGATTTCACTAACATTTCATGTTTTGTATTATATAATTCATAAACAAAGAAAAATTATTCTGTGATATTTATTTTGATACATTTGCGATTCTATAATTTATAAACAAACGAAAATTATTCTGTGATGTTTACGAACCTGATCCGCAGATGTGCGTGCTATCTACTCACAAATAGCGCACGGGATCGATGAAGACCATGTTACGGCGAATTTGTAGAAAATAGGATGTCGAACGATCGATAAAACACCCGTCCACATGGAATGAATTATATATAAATCTTTTGCTAGCTCTTTATAAGCATTTATGTATGCTATTTTGAACTGATGATGTAGACGTTAGCAGTTATTAAAAGTAACGACTCTCCACATGTTTGTTGATTTGTCAGTATGCACATTCATCAATTGAGAGCTTGACCGATTTACAGGTACTGTTTTCCTACATTCTAAATAAATTATTAAAGTAGTTTTTTAACGTATTATTGGGCTGCCAGTATCTGGACTGGGTAGTATCGTATTTATGGATCGAGGAAAAAATAGTAAGGTTCCCACCGAAATAAATGAATTAGATTACTTACGACTATGTTTAGGGTTGTGTAGCTAATCTATGAACGCTTATAATTTTTACACATCCATGTGTCAACCATTTCACTCGCAGCCTATTAGTACCATAAAACCTTTTAAAGAAATTTGAGTGTATTTCATCTGCATAAGTGGAGGTATTTTTTAGACGCTACCCTATTGCACAGGGTATCGCCAAAAAAGGGCTTAAAACTTTCTAAAACTTAAACTTATAAAAATACTTAGTATATCTGTACCTAGTATTTTTCACCATTTAAACATGTTAATATACGTTTATGTTTACATGTTAATAAACAATTATGGATAAGATTAAATTACTCTTAGGGAGTCAGAATTCTAAGTCGGTAGCTAATTATCCGTGAAACAAAATTTTCAATGTTTAAGTCCATATCGCACGAAGCCAGTTTTTTGTTTTTCATCATTCAATTTCTTTCGAGAAAATTCTTTCTTTTCTAACTATTAGACTACGTACTCATACTCGTAGGTTACGCGATTAATACCTTATTTTAAAATAAAATTTGTAATTTTCCAGGTATCGGCGTTCACAACGCATATTAAGAAATTGCGAAATATTAGGAATATATAGATTAAGAAGAAATAATTTGTAAGTGCTTGAGCTTACACTTTGCTCATGACGAAAAACTACTAAAATAACAAAATGACTTATTATCTACCGTTAAAACTGTATTTTATTAAATTTAATCTTGTCATAATCGGATTAAATCTGTTTTAAAGTTTGAGGAACAGGGACAAAAACGCTTTATATTTTTATTGACATACGAAATATTCAAAATGGCGGATCTTCTTTGTCTCACGCATAATAGTTGGGGTAGTAGAGTGACTGCAACTATGAGGCAACATACTGGATTATTGATAAGTATATATAAGGGAGGAGGTTGTGAACATTGTTTAGCATTTGTGATTGTAATTAACTGAGACCGGCGATTATAAATTTTCTTTTTTTTGTTTTAAAGTCTATTAAGTTTACTTAATATTTTACAGGTCTGAGAATCTTTATAACTTTCATATTCTACAAAATTTATGATTTTTTTTGCAAATTTACATCGAAAAACCAACACGTACATTTGGGTGATTTTCGTCAATTTTAGATAGTACAACATCTCAAGATCTATTTTTAGCCGAATTTGAAAACGATGCATCAACAATTATAATATCTAATAAAAATAATCAAAGAATATATTGTTACAAATTTCTCGCTGCATTGAAATATTTATTATAACTCCTTTTCCTAATTGAAATTAATTTATTGATTAACTAAATCTAACGCAGTGACAAATTACAAAGAATAATGTCTCAGAAAATCCCAATAAAAAATTATACGAGTCTGAACTCCAAATGTCAAAGGACAATACAACAATAAAGACGGAGACAACTTTTCTATTGCATACGCGCTGCTGATATAGACTTTATATTTTACACCGAACCTGCCAGTTATTTCTGCCACATTCGACTTGTTTGTAAAAATAAAATGTCGAAGATTCAGTTGGTAATGAAAATAATATACATAGCTCGAATTCGATTTCTTTTCTAAAAATATGTGTAATATGTTAATACAATTTTACGAAACAAAAATCTATTTCCATTCGGAAAAATATAAAACGAATACGCACAATTACCAACATTTATTTCCTTTTCGTTTTGCCTTTTATTTAATCTCGTAGAAAAAAGCTTTTATATTTATACGATTACACTCTACGGAATATAGAATACTCCATTGAGGAAAATATTCAATAAACAATATTTTTCTACCCGAAATAAGATTTTTTTACATATATTGATATGTAAATTAAGAATTCGTGGAACCAAATATAAGTTCGATCAGAGACAGGTGTAAATACTATGTATTTTCCATTGTTCTATAGCCTTTTCTTCGCCAATATTATGTTTAACTCCATTGACGCTATTTATAAAAACTCTCAGTTCTGCAGCCGATACAATATCAACTTCATGGGGATTACAAGTACTAACAAGTAGCGACAAAAATTGCGGTCAAATACCAATTAAATTTAAAAAATATATATAAATAAACTTATTACTAACGAAGAGGCCCAACGATGGGATCATTTCCAGAAGGACTGCGTTTAGACAGCTAGACAGTTGCATGAAAAAACATTATCCCTAACTACCCCTAGGGCCGCTACCCTATACTTACCCTGCCACACTTTCAACATTCTATATTAAACGATCTATGAAGAAAATATCTGTAACACACAAACAGATGGATAAACATCGAGATGATTCCATAAGTATAAGTGCAGTAGTATAGTAGTAACAGAGAGATTAACAATAATTTTCACACCTGTAATTCTTCTGCATTTTAAAAAAAATATGATAAGAAAACATTAGACCTCTTTTGTTAGATAAACAATTTTCACATACTTTTTCTATTTAAAATATTGGGTACTTATAAAACAAGTAATAGTCATTTCAAAAAACTTTATAGCTTTATTACGGTTTTCTCTCAAACGAAATTTTGTTAAAATCATGTTTTTATATAATTTTGTTGTCTGGAAAACAATTTTCTTTTAAATTTCTCTTTAATAAGATATAATGTAGGTTTTTTTTTAAATGTTCTGTGCTGGTTGTAGATATTCATTGTAATTTTAAACTATTTGAGCTCATAATCATTCACATTATATACATTCCATAAATGATAATGTAAATAATTATTAGGCCTTATAACTTAATAATTTTTAGGGTATGTAACCTTAAAATAAAAAATGACTCGCTTATAAGATCCCTTATATATCTCGTTCGTTTATTTGTCTATCACAGATATTTTTCTCAAAAACAATTCGATTGGAAACTTTAAATTTGGCACAGTTATAAAATATGTCAACACGCATTTAACTGAATTTGATTGATTGATGATTTCAAATTTCAATTTGAATTTTCTCATTTTTGTTGATTGGGTTGATTCTCAAGTTCATAGGGAAATTTTAAAACGGCAAATAAAATTCTTGATTTCTTATAAATTTATGTATCATGTGGAATATCAATTCATTTTATATAAAGTAGTTTTAAAGACATTGCCGAAAATATTCCGAAATTTTTTGTCAGAAACCGTTTGATGTGGAAACCTGCACAAACTATTTGTATATAAATTTTAGATGGATAAAATAAACTCGAAAGTATATAAGGAAATTTTGGAAGATTCAAATAAAGTACTTAAATTTTTAAAAACTAAAACAATTTCTTTCCTCACTTTATATAAAATATGATAGAGATATTATTAAAAATGTCCATATATAAGACCCACGAACCACTACGAAAGTCAAAATTATGGATAGCACCACAAACATGGTTACTAGAAGTTTACCAGAATTTTACTGGAAAACTATATTCATGTCTGCAAAATACGTGCTAAACAATATTTTTACATGGTGAAAAATTACATTAATACTAAAAATACTCAAACCCTTAAGTGATATAGAACTGTGAAAAAACCCTCATGCTACAAGTTCTACTCGTACTTGACAGGTTTTTAAAGTATCCTTCTCTATATTATTCTTCTGAGATCGATGGTAGATAGTCTGGTCTTTACATTCAATTTACCAAGCATAGACTCATTGGTTCCTAAGGCAGCCCTGGGAATTTGCAACATTTTCCTTCAGCGCCGCATTTCGTAGTCGATAGGGTCACGGTCGGCTTTCTCCAGGCTCCACAATTAGAAATTGAGAAAAGCCATGTGTTTATTAGTTTCACATTTGTTTTTCGTTCGAACAATTTTCTTATAAAGCTCTAAATACTTTTCAAAGTCAACGTTGGAAAATAAATTTTCTTCTATAATTTATACAAATTGTAAACATCGTATGACAACAGATAAACCCCTTGCTATGTGTACTTATTACTACAATATATTATTATATAAAACATATTTGATGCAAAATTTTATATATGTGTCGCCCTGACACCAAAATACCAAAGCTTTTGCAAAACCATATGGTATCATATCACCAAGTGCAAAATAGTATTTTATCATCTTTACTGACGCTACTTTGATGGAAGCATATGAAAGTATATAATATTAAAAGTTGTGATAAAAAAATATTAACTTCTTACCCACTTACTATATTAAGGTACAGTATACATTTTTCGCACCAAAAAATAAGAAAAGGAAAAAAAATTGTATGCAATATTTCTCACGCAATTCTTGTAAGTTTACGACAAAAGAAAACACATGTAAACAATCGACGCAAATGTTTCTCGAACGTGCTTATATTATTCAAAACGAACTCTAGAATCAATTTTACGAAAAAAACATTATGTTCCCAAGACAACTTATTGTTCGTTTAAAATCCCTGTCGCCGGTGAGTCGTGAAAAACTGAAGACTTCCAGCGAACTCCGCTCACCGCCCTCGTTTTCCCTAACAGAAAACTCGATGAATTCTTTCGCCGGGGAGCGACAACAATGAGGTGCGGGTATCTTTGTAAGAGGCACGGAAAATCTTGTTAATATTTTCACTTGGGCCCTTCGCGCCATTCGTGATTTATGAAATGAATTTCAAATTTGAGGCGCCACGGCCATTGTGCGAATGTATTTTGCACCGGAGCCTACTTTTCCGTACACTTTTATAATGATTTGCGCAGGTTATTGGTAGGTGATTTATGGTGTTCAGTATCACCCTGACCGCTTGTTTTATTAATGTAACCCTTGTCGACTTGCGAGGTGCTTTGTGGCACTTTAGAATGGATTTAAAATTTATTAGTAATTTTAATAATTTAATATTTTAGTCTTGTTATAAATATTATTTCTCTGATAATGTTTTCATTTATAGGCAATAATAAACGTAAATTAAATTCATGTTTGTTTCTAACTAGTCTACGTTTAAATTATTCGGTTTCCTTAATCTGTTTATTATTAGAATACGGAATTTTAATTATCACATAACTAGAGGAAAATTTCTACAACAACATGTTAAACATTATTAAAGACAGCTCTTCGATTTGTTAATATCAACACTCTCCATGGTACGGAAAGCGACATAACATAATGCAGTTTAGCTGCTTTGAATCAACAGATTGGAAATTTGAGTATTTACATGTTAGTTCCAACCAGTATCATTTAATACTCGTTTTAAAAGTGATTGGAACGCGTTGCATATTTATATATATATATATATATATATATATATATATACAAGAAATTAATCTACAAGTAATCTCTTTCTGTCAATTGTTCTCTTAATTAAGCACTCATGAATTATAACAAGGAACTATGTCGAGTTATATTAGATAAAAATTGATCCGTTTCGTGATGTACTATTAACATTTTATACTATTTAGCTTAGTTTCATGAAAGACCTTGTCTGAATCACTAAAGATTTTGACCCAAAAATATTTAGCGTCAAAATATATTATATTTGCGTAAATACCTTAAAAAACGAACCTTTATGTATCTGTCAGGTATGTATTACCTTACGCTATTTTTCTGTTTATGGATAATATTTAAAGAGTCTGAATATCACGGCAAGATTTTTAAAAACAGTTAGCTAACCTATAGATATGGTTAAACTCTTACAAAATAGAAACAAATTTACAAAATTTTCAAATTTTACAAAATAAAAATATTACAGGCGTTAAATAAAAGTTAGCACAATCCTGAATTAAACTTTCTTACATAATAAACATGTACTGTGAAACAAAAAAATATTTGGTAACGTTTTTGTATTTCATATCATTACAAAGTATTTTTTTCAAGATATATATATATATATATATATATATATATATATATATATATATATATATGTGTATATATATATATATATATATATATATATATATATATATATATGTGTGTATATATATATATATATATATATATATATATAAAGTATATAAAATAAAGTAAGCCCATAAGGCAAATTTATCGATGTAAAAAAATCAAATAAACTCATTAAGAGTAATTGCGTCTCAGTTATATAATAGTAAAGGAATCATATTTGTGGATTTCGTAGTAACTGGCGACTATTGCGATTTCATAAAAAAAAGTGGAATTCGCACTACAAGGTTCTGCATACATTTAGGTATTTGTAAACATTTAATCGTACATAATATTTCTATTAAACCATTTACAAAATTTTAATTTTGTAAACCGAAAATATATTGCCTATAAATATATGCAGGCGCATATTTAAAAAAACATTTTTTATGTAACGCGACTACAAATAAAAGATTTTTTGATTATTTTGCTTTACTTATGCTATGAGACCTTTTTCTTGCCAAATTTCATGATTCTAGGTCAAGGGAAAGTACCTTATAGGTTTTTATTTACTTGCGAGTATCATAAAATGTGGCATAAATGACCGTATTTTTAGAGTTTTTTTAATTGCACTGAGTTAGAAACTTGATTTTACTAATCCAAGGGACCGTAGACCTAAGTATTTGATACTATTTTCAGCTTGATACCTCCACGTATTCCTGAGAAAAAGAGTCTGGACAGACAGACAGACACACGGACAGTGAAGTGATCCTATAAGAGTTCTTTTCTTTTTGAAGTAGGGAACCCTAAAAAAAATATTGCGCCTACGCAAACTTCCGTTCTTGTCAAAACAGCTATCCAGGAATGTAGCGAGAGAATCCGGCCACCCACTCTGGAGCCCTGTTCTGCTACCGAATGATGAATATTGTTTCTTCTAATTAAAACCCGGTTCGAGGGAAGTAAATTTATCATTAATGATGGGTGAATCTAAAATCGTTTTAGCGCATCCTGGAAACCAAATTTCAGAATATTTCTTAAAAGGTGTAGAAATGTTAAAAAGCATTGTGAAAAGTGTATTGAAATAGATGCAAATTACATTCAAAAATGAAAATAACTATTTTCATTTTCATGTTACGTATAGCTCAGGCTGGATACTTTTGGTTGAATCTTATCTTGTAGTTCGATATTTCGTGCACTGATTTTGTTTAACTTGCTAATGATGATGGAGACGCGTGCGATTTGTTTTTAATTTTCCATAGCCAAATGGCCAAAGAGAACCGTTAATTACGTCCTTGTGACACAATATCATAGCTCTTTCAGTTTAATCCGACTACCATTCATAATATTATTTTTTATGGCGAACATTTTTTTGGATAATAAAAGAATGTAGATATTCTTGGATTTATGGTAACCGGCGATTATTGCGCATTATCACTGCATTAGTTAAGGATGGCATTAAAGAAAAGCATCGAGGAAAACTTTCTGGTAGGGTATTGTAATGTAAAAAATACACCTGTGGAAACCTCTGTTCCTTGTCAAATTTGCTATACAAAAATGTAGCTCGAGAGTAATCGACCGCCCTCAATAGGTTCCAATCAGGAACACAAATCTGCTCCCGAGTTATGAATTTGCTTCTTCAAATTAAAACCTATTTGAGAGAAAATAAATTTAACAAGAATGTAAGGCGATTTAAGCGCATTCTGAAGACCAAATTGGATATTTGTTTAAAGGAATAGAAATGTTAATAGCATTGAGCAAATTGTATTGACATAGAAATGTTAATAAGCATTGAGAAAATTGTATTGAAATAGAAATGTTAATAAGCATTGAGAAAATTGTGTTAAAATAGAAATGTTAATAAGCATTGAGAAAATTGTATTGAAATAGAAGTGTTAATAAGCATTGAGAAAATTGTATTAAAATAGAAATGTTAATAAGCATTGAGAAAATTGTATTGAAATAGAAATGTTAATAAGCATTGAGAAAATTGTATTGCAAATTACAACTCAAAAAAAAAATTTGTTTGAGTTATTTACATTGTGTAAAATTGTGCAATACGATTACATGCAGAATATTTATATTTTTAATGTCATTAATGCAGTTCATGTTCATGGAATTCATGATTGACTAATTCAAGCACATAAGAAATTGTTTCTAATACTTTTAGTAAAATTATATTTACTAAACTTCCAGGTTGAAATTGAAAATTTAAAAAAAATGTTTTGCACTACTTCATTTATTTGGTTGTAATAACGCAAATAATTATAAGTTAAAAAATTTATAAGTATAAAATTTGCCTTCCAGCTTAATACAAATTATGATGAGTTTTTATATAAAAATTTAGTTTAAAAAGAGAACAATAGAATTAAATTAATTAAATATTTTTATTTATTGAAATACCTCCCCAAAAGAATATCAACTGGAAAATGGAAAGTGTAATATTTTTGGTCTCCTTCAGGAAATATTAGTTTTCAAAGTTTTTTTAAATATGTAATCTTTCTCTGACTCTCCCTTTTTCTCAAAAACGTGAAGAAAATCAAAATAATGGCACCATAAATTGTTAATAGTATGTTAACGAATAAAAATAACTAATACACATACCATGTTATTTATTAAGTTAAAGCACAATCTGACTCTCTTATTGACATGGAGTCAAATAACTGTTAAACCTCCAAGGAACTATATCCTTATGGGCGGAAAATATTCATGGAAGTACATGTGTATATACATAAGCAATAATGGAGCTAATATTTTCCATTTACAACCGTACATCCTTAACACATCGGTTATCAAAGCTTTGTGCCAGATTTATTTTACGAGTCCCGAATTTTGATAGTTACAATATGTAAACCCGCCCTCAGGATAAAGACAATACACGGGTACTGGGTTACTTGAAGGATAGCAAAAATTACAAGTCGTTTATAGAGTAAGAAATATATATTTCAGTTATGTGATTATATAAACATTTTATATTTTACCATCACACACTAAAACATATTTTAATACATAAATTGATAATACTTAATGTAACGTTAGGCTCTCAACTTGTCGGGTTCCTGGTAATTACTACATTTTTAATTAAATAATTGTAATAATTAATTTATAGAATTAGAAAACAAGTAAAATCAGTTAATGTCTTAAATCCAAAATGCCGAATTTAACGTACACAAATTTTAAGCTATCAAAGCAGCAACGATATTACCACAGCAACTACAACAATATGACAGCCATCTCTTTAATACGCAGTCGTAAGTTTACACCCCTTTGGTACAAGTGACTTCTGAAATATTCATTATAATTATCATCGAACGGAACCTGCGAAAAAATTATGGTACATTCAAAAATTTCCATTTGTCACTAAAGTATAATTTGTTTACATACATTAACGTCATTTTTAACGTAATTTAGTAACAGCAAAAATATTTGATCCAATATGTGTATTCTATCTAACACAATTTAATTTTTCTTTCTATTTTTACACCTGCTAATTATTTGTTTATATTTTTTCTTTAAATCAACTGCACCGTCTATGTTATAGAAAGATAAATATTACTAAGTGCAGGTATAATTATTGTATGTATACATGAAGGTGTTTCTTTCCTTTTCCTATCTCTGTGGTAGAAACAGAAAAAAAAACCTTCCGGTATATATACAAGATCAATATAACAATTGACTTGATTGGTACAGCTCAATTCAAACTCATCCACCTAACCAGCACTTACCTGTTACTACATCATTTCCAAAAACATTCTTACATGCCTTTCAGCAAACAAATATCAATTTTAACATAATTATAACTTCAGTTAAAATTGTTATTAATGCCGATAACGCTACTATTAAGAGCGTATTTAATAACAGCTTCATCATGCTTAATTACGGTGACAGTTATTATTTTTAACCAATATTTATTTTCACCGTAACATTTTGATGTTTTAAAAATATATTCCCTTAAAACGGGAAAAATCTATGATTATTCACAGGTAATAAAACTAAGTTTATTTAAATCAAGTTATTAGCATCACCCTTTACACAAATATTGCAAATTGATACCATCAACCAAAATGCGGTCAAGTGATTCCGATTTAAGGAAACGTACAAGAACAAATACGGCAATTTTGATAATTCTTGCGAAAATGTTGATAAGATTTGTTAATTAATATCAGTATTAAATAAAAAGAATTATCAATTTTGATAATTCTTGCGAAAATGTTGATAAGATTTGTTAATTAATATCAGTATTAAATAAAAAGAATTATCAATTTTGATAATTCTTGCGAAAATGTTGATAAGATTTGTTAATTAATATCAGTATTAAATAAAAAGAATTATCAATTTTGATAATTCTTGCGAAAATGTTGATAAGATTTGTTAATTAATATCAGTATTAAATAAAAAGAATTATCAATTTTGATAATTCTTGCGAAAATGTTGATAAGATTTGTTAATTAATATCAGTATTAAATAAGACAGATTTTATAGTTAGTAAATTAACAAAAATTTCCTTGTAAGACTTAAAAAAATTAAAAATTCCAATAAATGTTTGCTTTATTCAAAATTTATAATCAATTATTGTTTCAGTAGACAATGACTACTCACGTTACGAGTTTAAATATATATTGTTTACTTGTATAAAATATTGCTGGTGTCGATATCCCAAAACGCCCCCAACCCTTCACGCAACTCGCCCACTGTACAAGGTACACGGGAGGTCAACCCATAACAGGCGACGGGCCTCCCATCATCAACTCCGTGCGTATCGTGCGTATGAAGTTGACCTCGGACTTATCAGATGGCCCCCGCGGTGCCCGCGTCTGCGGCGTCATTGTGCGGGTGACGCGCCCGTCCGCTCCGTGATTGCGGTGCGCCGGTTTAATTGAGGCACGGGATTGCTAAATTGCGATGGAGTTGCGGAGTTTTGCAGAATGAGGGGTGCAAAATCGATGTTGAGTGCTCGTTCGCGTGCACGAGGGAGAATGTTATCTGGCTAGGGTACATAAGTCTTCCTTTAATTTCTATCCGTATTATTTTGTACAGGGTTTTGAATATTACTTTTATTATGTATGTTATCAATTTCGAATAAACACAAAAGAAGCTGAGTTAGTTACACCAAAAATTAAATAATATATTATAATAAATCAGCTATATTATATATTACTATAATTTCATTCAACTATACTATCGGCTATTGGTATATCATTTATTGACATTTTCCACTACTCCAGAATTTGATCCCATTGCACAAAATAGAGAATGTAACTATATATCTTAACTACGTAGTTATATTGAATATATTTGGCGTTAATTTTGTAGAAATCCATTATTCACAATTAAATGAAACTACGTCATGTAGTATTATTTCTACTTTGTTTAAGTTCTTTACCACGACCTAGGTTTAGTTGTATTACAACATCTTCAGGTGGGCTATTAGTAAAGAATATTTGCTAATTCTTTACTAATCACCCGAATTCTCGCAGGCGTAGGAAATATAATAAAACCTACACCGCGCCCCTGCAATAAATTCACTAACATAAGTAGTGGAAAAATCTGCACAAACCCGGCTTCCGCTATTGTGTTTGAAACATATAAATGCTGTTGGATGTTCCTAAGAGTTAATCTTTGCTAATATCCCACCTGAAGATGTAATACAACGAAACCTAAGTCGTGGTAAAGAAATTAAAGAAAGTAGAAATAATACTACATCACGTAGTTTCATTTAATTGTGTACGTAGTTATACTTTGATTTGAATGACCAACTTATTCTTTATCAATTATACTACTGCATACCGCATATATGTTAACTAATTATCAAACATTCAGGAATGAAATAAAGCATAGGTCGAAATATAATTAATCTGAAATTATATTGTTAAGCCAAAAATTGGCACATCAGTATTCACATACTAATGTGCCTATTTTTCAAACCATGATTCGCTACGAAATTTAACATGCGTATAATTTCGACGTAACATGAGTATGAGTTCGACGGAGCTCCTATGCAGGCTGTCTTTCGAAGCTTTATTCATGTAAAATACTAACACCACAAAAACATTTTTAAATAATTTAGTATAGATATAACTCATGATTAAAGTTATTATATATATTTTAATCGTGTAAATTGTATAATCGCTCTTTTATTTTCCTTAATAATGAACTTAAAATTGTTGATCTCCTTTCTTCAAAAGGAAAAACAGAACCCTTATAAGATAACTCGGCATGTCCGTCAGCCACTGAACCTAAAATTACTAATCCCAAAACTACTGAATCTAAAAAAAAGAAAGACTTTTTAGAAGCTTTCAAAAATATTGTAGAAAAACTATAACGATGATTCCAGATATCATAGTTTTTGAGAGATTCACGATGATATATATGCCCTACCCCCCACTTAATCATATTAGTTACTAGCTGTGCCCCACGATTTTACTCACATGAAATTGAGAAGGAAAAAGTTACTAGAATTTTTTTTTGTTTTTCTCTCACATCTTGCTCATGGGTATGAACTATCACCAAACCAAATTTCATCAAAATCCGTCCATAGATTTCGCGTGACTGATGAACAAATTAACATGCAGATAGATAGATAGACAAAAATTCAAAAACAGGTTTTCTGGCTTCTATTGTCATTGTTTATGCTAAATCAGCCATTTTTGTTACAATTTTATTAATAGCATAGCTTATTGAATATTTGTTTCACTAGGAACTTCATTTTAATGTTAACTTGTGATAAACTAATTTCATGTTAAACGAACTATTAAAACGCGGGCCGACTTGATCGGTTTTGTTTAATTTAGTGATGAAATTTATTATTAAAACATGCCAATGGATGGCATAACGTGCATATTAAAACTATTCTTCGTATGTCGTGAGCTCAAAATCTACATATCCTTATTGAACACATTATATCTTTAGATTTATTCACAGAGAAATATCATGCTGGCGTCATAAATTCAGGTCACATCCCGCCACATTAATTGAAAATTCATCCGAACAAAGCTGCAGAAGAAGCCAGATTAAATCTTTTAAATACATAAAATATTAGTTAAAACACATAACATTTTTCGACTAACAAAAATTAAGTTTAATATTATTCTTTAAACACTTTTTAAAGAATATTATTAAATTTAATGTTTGTTAGTCGAAAAATATGTGTTTTAACTAATATTTTGTGTATTTAATAAAAAAATGTCTTAATAAAAAAATAGTTAAAATTATTCCATAAAAATTAAATCTCGTAATTCCATAAAGGTAATGTCCATAAAGATTAACATGTCCGCGAATCGAAATGTCCCAAATATGAAGTTTGGGTCAGCCAACTTCCCTTTACTTCCCTGTAATAACAACATTTAATTAAATTTAATTTATTATAACACAAACGAGCTGCCTTAAGCTATCCGTCCTAATTACCTTTACGTTTAACTTACTAACAACTTCTATCTTCATAACTGAGTAATTTTTTAACAAAAATAGAAACACTAACTTTCGCAAAAACTTTAGGACTAAATTTATGCTATTATCCATTACAAAAAAGATATTGTAACATCTCGTTTGTTAAGTATTGTCTTTTCAGGGATCCTTAATTAAGTGCAGAATCTCAACTAATTTGTATAAATTTATTGAAGATTTACATAAATTCATAACACATGATGTTACATAAGACCACCACTGTATCGGGTTCTTAATATTTCTATGCCACAATATTTTATAAAAAAATATTGTAACCTATCTTTTGTGAAGTATTTTCTTTGTTTGAAATCACTTAACTTCCCAATCCTTCCATAATTAATTACAGCACAGCAATTAATTTGTATAAATTTATTGAAAACGTATATTATGAATTTATATACACATGATGTTACATAAGACAACAACCGTATCGGGTTCTTAATATTACTAACTTCTTAATTAATAAATTATAAGGATTTATTTTTAGAATTGATAAGCAAGTATGATTGCGATGGCTTAATTAACACGATCTTCATAATCGAATAATTTTTTTAACCTAAATAGAAACTTAACTTATCCAAAATCCTTTGAAATCAATCCTATGCCACAATATGTTATAAAAAAAAATATTGTAACCTAGCGTTTGTGAAGTATTTTCTTTATTTGAAATCAATTAACTTCCCGGTCCTTCCTTAATTAAATACAGCACCACAACTAATTTGTATAAATTTATTGAAACCGCACATAAATTCATAATACATGAAGTTACATAAGACCACCATTTTATCGGGTTCTTAATATTACTAACTTTTTAATTAATAAATTGTAAGGATTTATTTTTCGAATTAACAATCAAGTATGATTGAAATGCCCTAATTAACACGGTCTTCATAATCGAGTAATTTTTTAAACTAAAATAGAAACTTAACTTTTCCAAAATGCTTTGTAATCAATCCTATTCCACAATATTTTATAAAAAAAATATTGTAACCTAACCTTTGTGATGTATTTCCTTTGTACTTAATATTTTATCTTTTTTATATTTTATCTTACTTCCCGATTAATTAAATACAGCACTGAAACCGTACATAAATTCATAACACATGATGTTAAGTAAGACAATTACCGTATCGGGTTCTTAATAATAACGACCATATTTTTTAATTAATAAAGTATGATAATTTATTTATTTACACAATTCACAACAAGAACCCGACACAGAGGTGGTATTAATAACATGAGCACAGTGCCGTAAATAACAAGGAATAAAATAAACCGGTCTTGTATTAAGTTTATTTACCTTCTATCAACTTTAATGTCAGAAATGTTTTAGTTAAACATTACTCGTGTACAGTTAACTGATATACTTGTAGTCTTCAATAACTTTTTAACCGCGTTAATTGGTATCAATGTATGTATATCTCATTTGTTAATGGACACTAAAATACTGGGCCATCTCAACATGTTTCTGCAACACAAAACTTTTCTCAAAAATTTCCGTGTTTAGTTTATCATCGTAATAATATTTTATTTTTAACTGTCAGAAACTCCAGTTTTCTAACCAAAATTAATTAATTGTCGAGTTATCAGACAATTAAAGAATGGTTAAGAATGAAGCTAAACAATGAATTTTTAGAACAATACATCCCCATTTCCCAAAGTGTTATTAATAACTTATTCTAAAATTAAAATTCACTTTTGTCGCAAAGATTATAATCACTTCTTTTTTATTATAAACACGTGTTTTATATGGATCTCAATGAGATTTGAATTTGAAGTCTTTCAAAATTTGTGAGTTAGTAGTTTGACTTATGATAAGTTCAGTTTATCAATATAAACTTATGTTTGCCATTTAAATACTTCTTTGCTCTTTTTGTTATCAAACCTAGTATAACTTATCGTAAATAGCACTTCCTCATATACGCTACTAAACTCAAATTGAACTGTATCAACCGGAAGGCGGCACCTTTTCTTTCGGTGATTCCCTTGATTCAATTTCCGTATTTTTATTTATTCTTATCAATACATCTTGCCATTATTTCTTATCGTACAATGTTTTATTCTGCAAACAAATATACCTAAAGTAATATAACCATTTGATTTAATGATTTAAAGAGGAATTGTGATTAGTTAGGGGATATAATTATTAACGAATATCTGAAGTATCAATAGTGCACGCTATGGATACATACCCCAAATGTTATATTATGTATATATTTTAGTACAATTCATTAGTACAAATATATATTGTACAATTCTTTGAACCTTCATTCATCAAAATTTTGCAAGCACACTACAACAAAAATTAGGCTCATGTCAACATAATATTTAATACAAATAATATATTGAACATATTTGGCGTTAATTTTGTAGAAATTAATTATTCACAATTAAATGAAATTACGTGATGTAGTATTATTTCTACTTTCTTTAAGTTCTTTACCACAACCTACGTTTCGTTGTATTACAACGTCTTCAGGTGGGCTATTAGCAAAGGTAGTCAATCTAAAACATATAATAGAATTAATAATAAAAATAATAATAATAGTTAATAATAAAAATACAAAGACAGGCAATCTTTGCTAATGGCCCACCTGAAGATGTAATACAACGAAACCTAGGTCGTGATAAAGAACATAAAGAAAGTAGAAATAATACTACATCACGTAGTTCCATTTAATTGTGACAAATAATATAAACCTGTTTAGCTATAAAAGAATAAAATTTAATTCATCAAAGTTAAAAAAAAACAATATATGAAAATGGAGGCAAGGAATAGATTAGAAACGATTAGTGAAAAAAAAGAAGTGAAAGAAAGTGAAAAGGAGAGTGAAAGTGAATAAAATTCTGAACTTCTTATTTTCGTTGTCTGCAATCAAACACTAAAAAATCTAATCGTCCTTTCTATTGGAGTTAGGCAATGAAACATCTTTTAGTGCTAAGTTTGATGGTTTACGTAGCATGAAACAAAATAGCGACGTATTTTTTTTAAATTACGTAAAGTGTGAAATATTGGCAATATGATAAAACTTCGACAGTATTGGTAAAATTCAGCTGCAATACAAAATGAGTATTTGGATTATTATATTAAGGACATCATATCGAGACAAATTCAATACGAGAAACAAACGAGCGACGTAATTTTTCAAATTATGTAAAGTGTGAAATATCGGCAATATGATAATACTTCGACATTATTAGTAGAATTCAGCTGCAATACAAAAGGAGTATTTGGATTATTAAATTAAGGACATCATAATGAGACAAATTCAACAATAGAAACAAACGAGCGACCTATTTTTTCAAATTACGGAAAGTGTGAAATATCGGCAATACGATAATACTTCGATAGTATTGGTAGAATTCAGCTGCAATACAAAAGGAGTATTTAGATTATTATATTAAGGATACCATTTTGAGACGATACTTATTGCAAAGTACTCATATGAATAAAAGTTATCGAGTACAAAAGTATCGGTATTGAAAAAAATATTCGATACTGTAATATATCTATACTCTTTCATAGTGGTCATAAATGCGATTTGAATAATTAAATCGAATATTTTTATTTTTGTAGACGTATTTATTTACAGGATCTAATATTTTACATAATAGTCTCAACTGTAATTAATGTCCAATTTGAATTTGTAATATTAGCACTAACATTTTTCCTTAATATATATATAGTCTACCACAGAATATCATTTATTTACACTGGAATTCTTTATATGCATATATTTAATGTTTACATAACCCCTTTAAATAACCCCTTATTCGTATAAAAATAGAATATTCAACTCGTCATTTTGTTTCTAGCCTAAACTTACTTTAAAACAAAATCTTAGCAAAACTATTACTCACCAAAATTCCATTGTGTTAAAAACATTACTAGCCTTTAAAGATAGATAATAAAATTTAAAGAGATAAGTTAAAGACCGAAAGGAGTTAAAGTAAAGAGGCCATAGAAGTACTGGTATAATGAATGCTCTATAATACATAGATCGTAAGTATTACTTACTGCCGTATTATAACGCAAAGCATACGAATCAAAGTACCTCAGAATACGTCCTTACTTTTCTCTAATTATGACACTTAATCAAACCTAATTTCATATAGCATAAACTGTTGCATTTACTTTAATAACAAATTCTACCTTCAAAGTGAATATAGTGCTTTACCCGAAATTAATTTCCACAAAACAGTTTAATTTCATCTCCACATTAAAAAAAATAATATTATAAAAGTATTTAAACTTATTATTAGTATGTAATTATGTTTTAATATAAAATAGAAAGATAGAAAAATAATTGTTTAGAATGGACAAGCTCATGCCCATTAGAATCAACCTCTTTCACTAGTACTCTTTTAAATTTCATCTACCAATGAAAATTTACCTAAATCTTTAACTTTTAAAAAGAACTGCATTAAATATATTTATTACTAGCTGTGTCCGCAACTTTCTTTGCGTGAACATTAAGAAACATTATTAAGTTAACTGGGAAACTAATACACGTAACGCCTATCTATTGTAATAATTGAAACATTAAATTGCCATATCTACTTTTTAGTTAGTCAATTGTAATGAAACGTAGTCAATGTGTTATGCCAGATTAAAAAAGCCACCAGTAAAAACTCCATTAAAATCCCTTAAAATTCCACAGATAGATATAACGGCTTAATATGGACACATTAATATTGAACCCACCAAAGTAATTAAATTATAAATATGACTGCAGATTCAAATTTTAAACAAATTGTAGAAACAAAGTAACCTTACATTCCACTCTTTCTTCAATTTGTTTAAATTGAGGAAACAATGATAAATACGAGTACATAAAACGACGAAAAAATTATGTGCTGAAGACAACCGATAATGACGTCTGTCCTCATGCATCTGCTTAGATTCAGGTTACTAATTCAAGCAACTACACCTTCCATAACGCTCCACACCAATGTAGGTCTGGATAGAAAATTCCAATGTGCGATTGGTATACACAGGTACACTGTATTGCATTTGTGTAATTTCAATGTATCCAATAATTATATAATTCTTTGTTTTGGGACTACTGCAATTTGAATTAATTTTTAAAAATGTTAAATTCGTGTATTTCGTCATTGAGTACACCATTTAACATGAAGTAATAATATACGTTACTTCAATCCCCATATACGTTTAAAAGTTTCATTAAATTGGTTTAGCCATTTTTACCTGATGCCTTTAAAAACAAACACACAAACCGACAAAAATTCCGACAACAATATTTTTTTGTTCTGTTACTTTTTATTATGTCCCCCTATTTTATTTTTAAGTATATATTTTCAATATTCAGAAAGGTCAACTATTCTTTTTTTATTATATGGATAAATCACTTTACCAATATGAATATGTTATAATTATGCAAGTAATAAGTGAACAAACAAATATGCAGAAACATTATCTAAAATAATTTTATGATTAAATACAACAATATATTTTCTTTAAGATGAATATATTACTTTTAGAAATTATCGTCAAAAATTCCTTTACTTTGTCGTGAACTCGTCGTTCACTTCAATCCAGCTCGAAAGATCAGCAAATTCTGTGGATCATGTTTCTTTACTAGCTATTTTACCGCTGCAATATTGAAGGGGTTATACTGGAACTCTTCTCTTTACTACACTAAATTCGAACTGAACCGGCACACACACAAACACGAATGAATTTGTACCGTCGCTTATACACTATTCGATCCCTTTGTGCGGTCATTCGATTATTGGGTTATTTATAAGCTTCAAGCGATCGTTCATAACTTTGTCTATACTACAAGATTATACATACATACCGAGTACAGTGTCCTAAATTATACTGCGGTATAACTTAGAGGTTTATGCTCGAAATGTGTGTTACATATAGTTATCTGAGACTTTACAACACAACGATCCTTCAACTTATTCCAAACTAATAAGCCATACTGTAAACAAATAATGTCAATGTAATAAACTTGTACGCGTTATGAAGTACATAATCTATGAGTATGAGAAGACACACGGAAATTTTCAGTGACTTGCTCACTTATCGCACAGCTTTAAAAGTTAAATTTCAATTAAAATATAATGTGCAGATTACAGATTGATAAACATTTTCACTAAAGTTAAAATGAGAACTTAAAGTTCAATGACCGCTGTTGTATGTGTTCGTGTATGTTATATGTATATACATATTTACGAGAAAAAATAACAAAAAGACAATAGAAAACTGAAAGTTCTTTTTACTACTTTTCCCTCTATCATTTTTGATGAATTTTGGTGTTTTTCATTAGTTTTTACTTTTTTAGAATTTTTGTAACAAATTAGTGTTCCTAATTTTATTTTTCCCTCATATTCATAATCAATTATTGTTCTTCATAATCTACAATATAATATTCGTGACGTATGGTTTTATTGAGTGAAGATTTTTTTGGCAACCATAAGTGCCTCGCAATATATGTATATAGTAATAGCAAAAAACAAATAAATAAGCAAACTACGTAACTCAAAAATAGAATATTGCTTTGACTGAAATAAGCATGCAAGTATACCCTGATTAAACAGCTTCCTAAAAAATTACGTTGAGAACTAATAGTTTAGTCTTTGCTTCTTAAACAATCTTTAAAAGAAAGAAAATTCCACTTAGTTTTAAATCGCCATTCCTGAAAAAAATTAATTAATCCACTCATAGTTCCTTAACATTTGAATTTAATGCCCATTTACCTACTTTTTATATGTATTTTATTTTTGTTATATCAAAAAATGAATAATTATATTATAAAAACCTTCAGATTTATCTCTGATTTATTCTCTTTCTATAAAAAGCAATCTCACCTTAAAAATGCAAGTTACTTCTGTAATGTTTATTTAACGATATTTCATATTCCCCAAAATCACTAATACTGCGCTTTACAATACCATCGCCAGAAAAGTTATTTTCTTTCCTGAAACAAAAGTTACAAGAGAAATTCAATAATCCAAACCAATCGCGGCTCAGGTGCGGTGTTCGTTGGCGGCTGCCCAAATGGTCAGATTAACGTGGTCCAGTGGGCGGGCAGATTTAGTGTAATACTACACTTAACTTGCCAAAGAAGGCATAGTAAAAAATACCGTAAAATTTTATACGTTTAGTTAAGCACAATCATTACTCTGAGTCATATATGTTTTCAGTTTCTTTATAAAACCGATAACCTTATTAATCGTATTGGAATGGACGTTAGTTTTATACAGATTTATGTTGAAAGATGAACACTACTCATAGCGTTTACTGTCTGATGCTGTATAATTAGGCTAGTGAGTGATAAGTATGTAACAGATTCGCATTAGTATCATTGCCAAAAATTTACAATAGAGATAAACTGTTTTTATCCTACTCTTCTTTAGCAATGTTTACCATCTGCAGAGTGAATTGGGTTTTAGAAGACATTGACACGTGAAAAAACATTTTGAAATTTTTTTTTCTTTTTATGGCATTAGTATAATTTTCAATAGTTCTTCATGTATATTCGTATAATTTTTAATAGTTCTTCATAATTATTCCAATAAAACTGTATTATTGACATATTTGTATATTGAAGTTATTTAAGAGAAAATTATTTAAGGGTACCTAATTCAAGTAACATAAAACAAAAATATCGCCTTTGAAATGTTTGCCTGTTTGTCTAATTGCGTGTTTTTTCAAACACGCATCACGTAAAAATTGCTAAATCAATTCGAATGGAGTTTTTTATTGAAAAATATAGGAGATGACTCGAAGTAAAATTTAGTTTTTTATTTCATGGAAATCGTACCTAGTTACTCGATACGCATTAATTACATAAGCGTATAGTGTATCTGAGTACATTTCTAGATGGCGCTGTGTGTATTTTAAATCACTGAATGAAGTTTTCCTTTATTTTCCATATATGTTTTGAATGTGTTGTCAATATTTATATTCTAATTACATTGTTAGGTTTAGTATTAGGCTGTAGAAATTTAATTGTTACGTACTATTTTGTCTAAACGTTTAATGACTGTACCTTGAAAGTATTTATGAAAAAATAATTTAGGTGAACATAACCAAAATAATAGAACATAGGAATATAGTTTTTAGAATATTCATCCAATATTTTTATGTTCTATCGTTTTTCTGTGGGCCTAATTTATTTGTTTGTGCATCACGCAAGACGAACTAAAAATATTTCGATAAATTCAACATAGGGGTAACATTGAGGCCATATTTTATCACAATGGGCCAATTTTTTTTAACACTGAAGCCATATTTTATTACAATTATTATAATAAATATTTTATGACCAATCAAAAAAAGATAAACCATTTTTTTTTCATAATAATTCACATTTCAATGCACAGTATATTTAGTTAAAAAAGTTTACTTTTATGATTATTATAATATATTGCGTGATGTATATTCATCTTCAAGTTAACTGAGTAATATTTTCCAAACGTCCACACGTGTATGAAGCCACGAGTACAGCTGGTATAAAATTAGTTTCAACAAATCTAAAATTCCGAAAAAAACTATGAACATAGTACTTATAAACTTTCACTTTTATTTATACTAAAACTTAATTATATAGGTAGATTACTGAGCAGAATACAAGATTAATAAAACTTACATGAAACAAGAAAGAACAAATTTCAATATTGTAATAACTTTATATTTAGAATTCCGTAACTCAGTAACAAATAGTACTTTTTTCCTTTAAGGTACTATTTTTCTCAGAAACCGTTTGATGTAGATACTTGAAATTTGATATGATAATAAAGGATATTTCTTATTTATCTCAACGGTTAATAGGTAAAAAGAATCAAACTCCGCATACGGTGGGAGGTACTATTGGAAAAGGTCAGTCTAATCCTCAGAGACATACTGAAAATATGCAAAAAATACGGAGCCTTCCCTCTTCGTTTCGGGAACTTCTGAATATAACATTATGAATCTAACATTATATCATAAAATCAAGGTTTTAGAAACCTACGCAAAAGTAGTAGAAAACTATAATAGTATTTCCAAGTGTCATAGTTTTTCAGGTATATATATATATATATATATATATATATATATATATATATATATATATATATATATTGTCGCCCTTACTTAATTATATTAGGTATATTACTCAATATCTATTTAGAATCCATATTAGTGATGAGAAGAAGTCCATATTAGCGATGACATAATAAATAAATTTCACTTAAAACATAACAGTACGTATCTCTCGATGTGCGAACCCAACTCGCACTTAGCCAACAAAAAAGAGAATAAACTTACTGTTAAACATAATAAGATAATAGCATTCTTAACTAAAGTAGGAAAAATGTGCACAAAAGGAAACAAAAAAACTGTCAATTATGAGTAGAACTCGCGCTACAAGGATTTCATATGCATTTAGATACTTATAAACATTTAAGGGTACATAATATTTCTATTAAATTATTGACAAATATTAATCACAATTAAATGAAACTACGTGATGTAGTATAATTTCTACTATCTTTAATTTCTTTACTACGACCTAGGTTTCGTTGTATTACAACATCTTCAGGTGGGATATTAGCAAAGATTCTTTGCTAATAGCCCACCTGAAGATATTGATATATAATTATACTACATCACGTAGTTTCATTTAATTGTGAATAATGAATTTCTACAAAATTAAAGCCAAATATATTCAATATTTGACAAATATTAATTTTTCACAACTTACATATATTGCTTACTATATCTTTCAAAGGCGTAAATATATGGTGAATATTTTAATAATATTATTCCTCAGCTTACAAATGTATAAATATATAACCTGATACCTTTTTACAGACACATTAATTTTGAAATATAAAATTATTTTGACAGTTGATGTAAGTGACTTTTATGGAGTTTTCTCGGTCTTCTACAAGCCAATCACATATCACAAGTTGATTGACTATTACTCGTAAACTAGTAGTGCTTAATAAGCTGTGATAATTTTCTTTTTAATTTCGTTCCACGTACAAATATTGTGAGTAATTTTCATACATCAAAAATGGCGAATTTACTTATCAGGGATGGGAACAAGAAACCCAACAAACACGATCACGTTAAAGCTTAATATTTAGTAAAAGTTTCATGACATCAAAAAAGTGTTCATGACATACCCCCTACTTTAATACACACCAAAAAACATTTTAATTTTATTCAAAACATTTTATTTCATAATTTAATCGACATTTTAAATATATATGACCCTACCACCAATTCAAACTTTATAGTATTAATAGTATGTGAGTAAACCAACTGTGACGTATAGACAAAAAACAGATGGGCATAGTGAAAATATAAGGGTTCCCAGTTTGGTTACGGTACCCTAAAAAGGGTCCCAATAAAAAAGTGTCATAATTACCTGATTACAGTAGTCAAAAAATAGGGGAAGGTCTTAAAACTTTTTAAAGAAGCCTTACAACTTTTTGATCGCGTACAGTTACGAAACAGATTGTAATATTTTAAGAGAAGAGACTACTTTTGAAGTCAACCCACCTTTGTGACATACTCTAATTTTACCTTATTACCCGGTATCACACTAACGTAATTTGAACCGATAGTGACTTTACCCTTTTATGATACTTCTTCCAAAAATAAAAAAACATGCTTATACTGTTAACTCAGTGTCAGTCTATACGTGTATCGATCAAATTATTTTTTCTCAAAGGCCATGTGAACTAAAGGGTATGTGATATTATACAATTATGATAATACTTATGAAACTACGAACCCCCTCAGACAGAGGAGCTAAAACTACTTTCACGGTGGGCAACAAAAGTGATATTTTATAACTTTGCTATACAAAATTAAAATTAAATATACCCCAACGAGCAGCATAGAATAACTGCCTCACTGTCCGGACACCCAACTCTCTCCCAATCATATCTTCAATTGCCCTGCAATACTACTCTTTGCCATTGCTCCGGATCCTGCGAACCATCTCCTGTACTCTCCGCTAGTGGGGGACATAGCCAAGGCTGTACTGAACGCCTTTGATCCCATCAGATTTTCTTTGTGCACTACATGGATACGACGCCAACCAACCAACAAAATTAAAAATAATTCAAAAAATCAATAATCTTTGTATACTGTTTTTTTCTTATTTAGGCATGTAGAAATAGTAAGACTGAGAGCGAAACAAACGATTGCCTAATCCACCCCCTCTAACTACACTTCCCCTCTTAGCTGTCGCCGCGGTACACATATAAACTATTATTAATATCGTTTCCAGTAAACCCAACGTACGCTGATAAGACGGACGTAGTTCTATGGTCATAATAGATCGTGTAATAGTGGTCTTGGATGTTTCGTTCTCCAAGGTTGCCATAGTGTAATGTACATAGGATATGACATCTCCGTACATATGTCTTGAGACTGATGGTAAGTGAACGTCAGAATAAATAAAGGCTAGCGGTACAATGTTTTAGGCGTACATTAAATAAAATGTATCTAACAATTGCGCTAATTTTCATATTCATCGAAAAAACTATACAAAAGAAATATTTTCATATTAGTTGTTAATAATATGTTTATATTTTTCAAGTGAGATCAACTTTTACTCTTGCACAATAGGTGATATAGATATTAAAATAAGCAATTCGTTATAGAATTTACAGTAAAAGACCGATGGAAGTTTATAGAAAAGAGTTTATATAAAAAAACAACCTAAAATTAAAAAGTGATATTTTTGTTCATTTTTTTCTTATATAATTAGCTCCAGATAGAAGTACTACTTCTGTGTACACAAAAACTTCTACTGTCGTACAGTAAATCCTAAATATATTTCGGCTATATTTTCTACAATTTCCCAATATTTTTGTACCAGCCGCTTCTGTTTATTTATACTCTCCCTACGCGTGACTAAGCGGTAAAACTTTTGGAAATGGAGTATTAATTGTAATATAATTTAAATTCTTAAAGAAACATGTAAATAATGTTTTTTCTTTTTTCAGAACAACCACAACTCGTTAATTATAATTGATTGATTAAAGAAAGTAGTGTGTACACAATAAGTAGTGTGTGTACACAAAAACTTCTACTATCGTACAGTAAATGAGAAATGTATTTCGGCTATATTTTCTACAATTTCCCAATATTTCGTACCGGCCGCTTCTGTTTATTTATATTTCCCCTACACGTATTTAATGGGTAAAACTTTTGGAAATAGAACATTAATTCTAATATAATTTGTAATTCTTAAAGAAAAATTTAAATAATATTTTTTTCTTTTTTTAGAACAACCAAAACTCATTAAGTATAATTTATATAATTGAAAAAGTAGGTATATCCTATTTTTCTTAATTGATCACAAGCCAGAAAAGTACACGGTTCTTTATTATTTGCCCTAAGTTTTGTTAACATATTTAAAAATTTAATAAGAATTAAAAGAATATGAAGTTATTTCCTATAACGATGTACGTTAATAAATGAATAGGAGAAGAAAATGATGATAACAATTTTCCTATATACAATCCTAGATCTACCTGTCTTTTTCTCTACGGACTCTATTCCCAGTAATATCCTAATTATGTAAACGAGTTAAGAAAGCTTTTTACAAAAATATCCGTTTTGGGAAACTATATAATGACACTGTTTTACATTATTTAAAAAAATTGTTGTAATGCTGACAAAACCATCATTGCATCAACAAATACATATTCAAAAAAATGTTATATTATTATCCAACATCCAACAAATACCTCACCGGCTTAACAAAATCGTTACTCCCCAGACATGGACAAAAACGAAGAAAGAAACCCTGATTGTAGAGCATGAATTTATTCATTCGCATACGAAGCAGGGGACGTGGCATTACGGAAGTTGCATAATAAATAATAGCGAGAGAAACGTTGGAGCGTACAAAGACGGAGGGGAATATGAAAGCTGTTCTCGGATATGCGGAAGTCGACGAGGGTTGATATTGAATAAGCTTAATGATGGCGGTTTGGATGGAGATGATGTGCAGAAGCTAATTTTGAAACTTCACGCCAGGAATGTGCCACGAAATTGGTTTACTACACTTTGTAGTTCACTGTAGCGTCTTACAAGGGAAGTGAATTGTGGCAGTAGATGAGATATGGGTATTTGAATAAATGCTCGCTGTCTCGCTTCCCTTACACCTTGCGGCTTATGCGGGAGAGAGAGATACAGCTCTCAGAGCTAACTGCCTAAAAATTTAGCCATAAAATCGTCTTTTGCATAGCAATGTTTGATTCACAGTAAACCTTTACTAATTTTTATGAGTATGATCTCCTTTTACTTTTTTCTTAGACAATGGATACTCTAAATCTATGCAAATTTTTCTTATTAGTTGCTTAAATATTTATTTGCAAGCGTTTTAACATAAGGATAATTTTTTGTCAAAAAATCTAATTTGAGATTTTTATATTTGTAATTTTATAAGTAATATCGAAAAAATAAGGTATAATGTTATGTTTAAATAAAATTAGATACACTATCAAGGGTAAGGCAGGTTACCACTTTCTGTACATGAATTATAATCTTAATAACGTGTAGATTGAACTTAAACGCCGATTGATTTGTTTCGTCTTTCAAGCATAAAGTAATAGTTTATTTAAAATGAACAAATACAAAAATATTATCTGAGTTTTACGTAATTATTTTTAATGTATAATAAAAATAATGTGCTTTCTCCTAAGCGATTATGTGTATTTAGTATTTAAAAACCGTACGCTGGTAGGTGTTAAAATCGATGTAAAGGTTGCTGAGGACATTAAATAAAAAAACACGTATCAAGTTATATTTAGGTAAATTAAATAAAAATATCAGCGCCATTAATCACACGGAAAATGCAACGTGATAACAGGTGAGGAAACACGCAAGGTTTACACCGTTGCGTGTCCCTCGCTCGAATTTTTTTCCGGAACTTTTAAAGCTTCATATTATATTCACTGTTTTTGGTAGAGATGAAATGAAAGCTTTACGTGATAAACGTACGTTAATTTCAAAAATTACCCTTTAAACTATCTTATTAGCACAATTAACTTTTAAGGCTATGTTAATATTGATAAATTATCTTTATTCTTTATTTTTTCTTAATTTTCGTAACAAACTGCTAAATCAACTAACTTTAAATACAGAAAGCTTACACAAATTTTCAGGTTATATAAAATTAAATTTTTGTTTTATTTTACACAGAATAAAGACTAACTTTTTTAATTGTATATTTCTGAATATATAAATACACATACCTTGAAAAATGTCAAAATTAAAAGGAAAATCACATCCTTTTATTTACATTAAATATTTAAACTATAGTGTTTGAAGGGGGTTTTCCCTTTTTATTATCGATGAACACATGTATAGATAGGCCACTACAAAACATTTGATTTAATTTGTGAAGTAACTTCAGTAAATTAATAACCCAACTCAGACTAAACCGTTTTGTGAGACAAGTTTAAAAATTTTAGGGCCTATATTATTGACAATCGCCAACATAATATAGTTACATACTCTCTTAACTCGAGAATCTTGTTTTATGTCATTCTTTTAATGAAAAATAACTGGTAATAACTACAATTATGAACGCTATATTTAGTGTCATTTGCTATTAGCATTACCATTTGGCGTACTATTTGCCATACCACTCTATATATATATATATATATAATCATATAAAATCTTAGATTACTACATGCAACGTAAAAATTACTACAAGCTTAAACGTAATGTATTAATTTCGTAATTAATCCATTTAATGCTTTCATTTTAATATTTACTAGAAAATGGATATTTCCCAAATCATGCATCACGAATCATATTAACTATCACTTGCATGTAAAAGGAAGAAAAGAAACGTAAAACAGATTAGTCATTAGGCATAACTGTGGATATATTCTACTCGACGCAAACAAAAAAAATAAAGAAAATATTGAAATAACTAAACTATTGTTAAATTATAATACTTAGACTAACCAGCTTGGTTTTTTTATTATTTTCTATAGCATTTTTATCGTAATAGAACATTTAGAAAAATGTATAAAACGTTTCTTGGAAACGTAATTGTAATGTTTTTTCATTAAATAAACCCATGATCAATGTCATGTATAGCATTCTGTTCCTTATATGTTGATGGGTTTTTATGCCATAACATTTTATATGTACAGATTTTACATTAATTTTTACTTTATAATATATATTTTAATAAAATCCAATTTTAAAACATTTCCTTTACTTATTATGGTTTCTTACCTCAAAAGGAGAAAAGCGGGACTCTCATAATATCAATCACGTTTCCGGCAATCTGCATGTGGGTCACAACCATTTTTATCGAAAATGGTTTGTACAATTAAGTACATCAACGCCCATATATATCGGTAGTATAGTACTCAACAATATTTCAATTAAAATTTTGGGGCCAATGAAATAAATGGTTTTTTCATATTTCATATATTGTATGCAATAACAGCTCTTCCAAGCAAGTTTTATGGATTTATTAAATTATATTTTTTTGTATAATTTTATGTAAGATAATCCTGGAGACATAACCGATAATGTTCATAAAAAGATCATTTCATCAGTGTTAGCTCATGTGAAATATTCAAAAAATAACATTTCTGTTTCTTCCTCCAAGTATAAGTTGTTTTTTCTATGAGAGCATGAGTAGTTCAGCTAGAGAAAATTAAGTAAACCTGAAATACATTTTTGTAATTTTTCTAAGTGTAATATTGGAGATTACACTGGATAAAGTTATAGGAGATATCAATAGTTTTTTCTCTGAATCTCTGGAACCAATACCTGGCTCTATCATAGGATAGTATTCCTTCATAATACATGCGTGTTACTTCACTTTCTTTTCACCCTAAATGAAATCTATGTAAAAAAAGCGATTCTCGTCATGAAGTTTCTATATTTATTTATTCTTTGCTCATCGAAAATCATTTGTTAACTGAACAAAAAATCTAATACTGCGCCCTTTATATACCTTATCAGAAGTTTTTAAGAGTGGTCTACAACAATACAGGAATAGCTGAAAAATTCACGGGTTCTTTAAAAGCTAACCTAATATATACAACCGTTTAATAGAAATCGTACTCACCTTTAAATACAAGTTCAAATATATACGGAATAGGTTTTGTATTTTTATTACAAATACTTTCCTACCAATGCGTTACTACGGTCTTACCGCACGATGCCCGCCCAACGTAGCATAACATAACATTTCGAACGCCTCCCTCCCTTCGAATCCCACATCAAAAAATACACCCGTCGCTACCTCCATCGTAAAAGAAAAACGGAAGTTTGAAAGAAAGTATTACTCGCCATATGATAAATGACAATATAATCGGTTGTCTGCGGGCCGCGGCGGTCGGAGAAAAAAATAAACAACGACCGAAACTGGAGAAAAACTTTTTCCGACCGCGAAAATTTGTCACGATGAAACGAATTTAATAAGCGTGACATTGTCTGAGACTGATGGCAGTTTAATGTTTCCCTGAAGTAGATATTTATATTTTATTTTATTTTCTTATATAATGTATATATTTGTTTAAAATATAATTTTATTCTTTTATGGGCGCCGCCCGTAAACGTTTACGGGGGATGCTGTCGTCAAGCTTGTCAGATACAAGTTGATTGATTGTTTTACGTTTCCTTTATTTTCTTTATGTTACCTTTGGACGTTGACGCTAAAGTGTTTAATAGGTAAATGTTTTAATGCCAGTGTAAATTTCCATATTTTCTGACAAATATAAAATTTAATATTTGATCGTTTGAAGTTTAGTAAATCATAGAAATTTTTTTTACCATACATTCACTTTATTTTAAGAATAAATATTAAAATAAATAATGTGATGTCATTTTGTTCAATCTTAATAAATGTAATTTCGGTTTATATCGTTTTTAAACATGCTGTGACGCGGTTTTTTCTATTTTTAAATATTAATATAACTTATTGAAATTATTTTTAATATAACTTATTGAAATATAGGAAAAACGGAGGAAAATCATACCCTCGTATCTAGAGGTAATGTTTATTTATTACCTGTTTACGTTTATTTTCAATAAAAGCTATTAAACCATTTCTCGTATTTTTATTGCGTTAATTTGAATATTTTTAAGAGCTTTCTTATTAAATTATAGTGTGAACTAACTTCCTTTCTTTTTGCTTCAATTCAAAATATAAAATAATTCCCTTCAAAATTAAATTAAGAAAAGTCTCATAATTTTTATTCACGACTAAATGGAACCACGTGATGTGGTATTATATCAACTTCATTTAAATTAATAACCACGACCTAGATTTTGATGTATGACAATATATTCAGGTGGGCAATTTGACGAGAAATTACTCTTCTGAAGATGTTGTCATGCAACAAAACCTGGGTCGTAGTTAATAATTTAAATAAATAAGTGATAATGAATTTCTAAAAAATTAACGCCAAATATATTCAAGACATAAAAAAATTTGAAAAGTCTGACAAACATGATTAATAAATATGCTTTATTTATTTACAAAATAATCTCATTGCGCTATTTTAAATACAAGTGTTAAAAACAATACATCAGGGACATTCGCAGGGCCAGAGGTGAAGTATGGAAGTGTATTTATAAAAACAATATCAGTACGTTTTTCAATCCTCTATGCAAATGAAGTCGCGAGCACAGCAATAAATTAATAAAAAGAGAAAGTTTTGTGAATAAAATTTTTTGGGATAAGCAATTTATTTCGAATACTATAAATAAACAAAAAGAGCGAATGCGATATTTTTTTTTAAATTTGTACATGACGGACTTTTTTCAGATTTGGCGTTTATTTATTTGTATTGGTCTCACTTAGAATTATTAAATTCTAAGTAAATACTACATACATATGTGTTTAACTATACACTAACCAAATACTATATAGAATATTCAAATTCTTGCTGTCTTTATTAGAATCTAAGAAAAAACTGAGACATCTTGACATAGCGTCACAAAAGACGTATATATAGTGTCAGTCTGCTAATAATAGTCTATTGTTGATTACAGGTCTGACTATCGCTAACAACTAAGAAAACCAAGAGTCTATGTGAACGAATTCACGAGAGAAAAGCTAGTAATATTAATATCTTTCCGATTTTACAGACTGTAGATTTTCGTCGAGGGTCCATTGTTTTATCATATTGGAAAAATGCAGCCGTTCCTAACTAATTCTTACTCTGACCATGAAACTAATTTTTACAAAAGTGAAATGAATATTAAAACAAAACTCAACTTATTCATTACTTTTAAACTAATGTGGTTTTCAGTCTCCTTAATTCATAACCAGAAATATTAAAATAAAAATATTTCATGAAAATCGCTTTACTGTCTTCAGTTGAAAAAATTAAAATAGAAAAAAGCACGGAAAATATACTATCAGTATTATATATCTCACACACCCTGACTACACGAAAAATAAGCCTGCGTTCACAAGACCGCTACTAACATGTTATAAACTACACAACCATTTGGGAAAATAACACCAAAGCACTTTTCTGATATATAAATAGAAATTTGTTTCTAAGAATCATGATAAGGGTAAGCCCGTGCCTTTTATTTTACACGCACCCTAATTACGTGAAAAATAATTCGGGATACACAAGACTTTTGCTAATATTTCTTAACTTACACAACATTTTGGGAAAATATCACCAAAATACACTTTTTGATACATAAATCGAAATATTATTACCAAAAATCTCGATAAGGAGAAGGCGTAAAGTGCCTCTATATAGATTTAGGTAGTAAAGAGACTTAAGAAATGTTCACAAAAATAGCACCTTTGAGTCAATTTATCTTAATCAAACCCTAATCAAATGTTACTTCAAGGTGAGAAAACTTCAGTCGAATAAATAACATGACGTTACGATAACTACACGTGTTTAAAACCCATATCGGTACTGAAATATTGCTTACTTGTTTTGACAACGCAACCCACTAGCAGCTGAGTGTTTTTGCTTCTAAAACAAAATTATTTGGAATACATATGACCAAAATTAATTGGAATACATATGACCAAACTTTCAATCACCAATACGAAATTTTCTCATTAAGCCTATTCCGTTATTATTAACAAAATCATTACTCAACTGTGCTGATCATAGTTTGGTTGAAATTACGGAGATTGTTTAGTAATTAGAGTAGAAGATGGAAAATATTGCTTGGTGAACAATAATATCCATACGGAATATATTGGGAATAAACAACCGTTGCAAATAGATATAACTGGAGCTGATTTTAATACTTTCAAGAAAGCAGGAATGGATTATGATTAAAGTAACTTACCATAATTTTATCGGCGAACAATTCGGGAAACCTAAGGTACCAAACTCTGCTGGTCATAGTTGTTTGGTAAACAATAATATCCGTACGGAATATATGGGGAATAAAGAATCGTTGCAAATAGATATAACTGGAGCTGATTTTAATACGTTGAAGAAAGCAGGGATGGATTATGATTAAAGTAACTTACCATAATTTTATCGGCGAACAATTCGGGAAACGCAGAGTACCTTTATACAATACAGATACCAATATACCTAGTCAAAGACTTAATATTTAAAAACAGAGAAGCAGATTTTTTATGATCGCTAAAAACACTAAATGAATTCCACAATATTTAAAATTGCATAATGTTTAATGTGACATGGGAAAAAATTGCATAACGATAAATGACGTTATTAAACACGATTTCCATAATTTTTATCTCTTGCAAATTTTAATTTCCATAATTCTAATGCTTTTTACGATAAGGTTTATTTAGAATTTGAGTTAAATTAAAAATCATCTTTACATAAATTTCAATTAAACCCTATTGAAATAGTGCAAAAGTTTACTAAATTTAAATCTGGTTTAGTTTTCTTTATATATATATATATATATATATATATATATATATATATATATAAATCAAAATCAGCTTTATAGAGCAAAATATCTTACCACCCATATCATTAAACGACGCCACTAATGGTTAACAACTGACGTAGCATGACAAGCAAAAAATATGTGTTTCGTCTGTGTATAATTATTCTTTTATAAGCAGCTTTTTATTATTTATCCGACGATGAAAAGGAAGAGAAACAACATAAACTAAAATATATTTCAGCCTGTATTCTTACATAATTAATTTATCATGATCTGTATAATAGAGTATCAACGATCGTGTATTATCCACGTGCTAAGGTTTACCTACTTTATGTGGTAAGTGGAGTGTGGCGATTAAGTTGAGTTGCGGTTATATTTTAGTTTAGGTTAGTTAATATTTTTGTAGGTTTAGTTTTCTATATGAGAGAAATCGCTGAGTTTTAACTTATTTCATATTGCAAGCAAATTGTGGCGATTTTTAATTTATTTTTAATATTTTTATTGGTTTTATTTTCTACTTGAGAGAAATCGTTGAGTTTTAACTTATTTCATATTGCAAGCAAATTGTGGAGATTTTTAGTTTATTTTTAATATTTTTATTGGTTTAGCTTTTTATTTGAGAGAAATCGCTGAGTTTTAACTTATTTCATATTGCAAGCAAATTGTGGAGATTTTTAGTTTATTTTTAATATTTTTATTGGTTTAGCTTTTTATTTGAGAGAAATCGCTGAGTTTTAACTTATTTCATATTGCAAGCAAATTGTGGAGATTTTTAGTTTATTTTTAATATTTTTATTGGTTTAGCTTTTTATTTGAGAGAAATCGTTGAGTTTTAACTTATTTCATATTGCAAGCAAATTGTGGAGATTTTTAGTTTATTTTTAATATTTTTATTGGTTTAGCTTTTTATTTGAGAGAAATCGCTGAGTTTTAACTTATTTCATATTGCAAGCAAATTGTGGAGATTTTTAGTTTATTTTTAATATTTTTATTGGTTTAGCTTTTTATTTGAGAGAAATCGCTGAGTTTTAACTTATTTCATATTGCAAGCAAATTGTGGAGATTTTTAGATTATTTTTAATATTTTAATTGGTTTAGTTTTCTACTTGAGAGAAATCGCTGAGTTTTAACTTATTTCATAATGCAAGCAAATTGTGAAGATTTTTAATTTGTTTTTAATATTTTTATTTGTTTAATTTTCTACTTGAGAGAAATTGCTGAGTTTTAACTTATTTCATATTGCAAGCAAATTGTGGCGATTTTTAATTTATTTTTAATATTTTTATTGGTTTTATTTTCTACTTGAGAGAAATCGTTGAGTTTTAACTTATTTCATATTGCAAGCAAATTGTGGAGATTTTTAGTTTATTTTTAATATTTTTATTGGTTTAGCTTTTTATTTGAGAGAAATCGCTGAGTTTTAACTTATTTCATATTGCAAGCAAATTGTGGAGATTTTTAGTTTATTTTTAATATTTTTATTGGTTTAGCTTTTTATTTGAGAGAAATCGCTGAGTTTTAACTTATTTCATATTGCAAGCAAATTGTGGAGATTTTTAGTTTATTTTTAATATTTTTATTGGTTTAGCTTTTTATTTGAGAGAAATCGTTGAGTTTTAACTTATTTCATATTGCAAGCAAATTGTGGAGATTTTTAGTTTATTTTTAATATTTTTATTGGTTTAGCTTTTTATTTGAGAGAAATCGCTGAGTTTTAACTTATTTCATATTGCAAGCAAATTGTGGAGATTTTTAGTTTATTTTTAATATTTTTATTGGTTTAGCTTTTTATTTGAGAGAAATCGCTGAGTTTTAACTTATTTCATATTGCAAGCAAATTGTGGAGATTTTTAGATTATTTTTAATATTTTAATTGGTTTAGTTTTCTACTTGAGAGAAATCGCTGAGTTTTAACTTATTTCATAATGCAAGCAAATTGTGAAGATTTTTAATTTGTTTTTAATATTTTTATTTGTTTAATTTTCTACTTGAGAGAAATTGCTGAGTTTTAACTTATTTCATATTGCAAGCAAATTGTGAAGATTTTTAATTTGTTTTTAATATTTTTATTTGTTTCATTTTCTACTTGAGAGAAATCGCTGAGTTTTAACTTATTTCATATTGCAAGCAAATTGTGAAGATTTTTAACATTTTTATTGGTTTAATTTTCTACTTGAGAGAAATCGCTGAGTTTTAACTTATTTCATAATGCAAGCAAATTGTGAAGATTTTTAATTTGTTTTTAATATTTTAATTGGTTTAGTTTTCTACTTGAGAGAAATCGCTGAGTTTTAACTTATTTCATAATGCAAGCAAATTGTGAAGATTTTTAATTTGTTTTTAATATTTTTATTTGTTTAATTTTCTACTTGAGAGAAATTGCTGAGTTTTAACTTATTTCATATTGCAAGCAAATTGTGAAGATTTTTAATTTGTTTTTAATATTTTTATTTGTTTCATTTTCTACTTGAGAGAAATCGCTGAGTTTTAACTTATTTCATATTGCAAGCAAATTGTGAAGATTTTTAACATTTTTATTGGTTTAATTTTCTACTTGAGAGAAATCGCTGAGTTTTAACTTATTTCATAATGCAAGCAAATTGTGAAGATTTTTAATTTGTTTTTAATATTTTAATTGGTTTAGTTTTCTACTTGAGAGAAATCGCTGAGTTTTAACTTATTTCATAATGCAAGCAAATTGTGAAGATTTTTAATTTGTTTTTAATATTTTTATTTGTTTCATTTTCTACTTGAGAGAAATTGCTGAGTTTTAACTTATTTCATATTGCAAGCAAATTGTGGAGATTTTTAGATTATTTTTAATATTTTTATTGGTTTAATTTTCTACTTGAGAGAAATCGCTGAGTTTTAACTTATTTCATATTGCAAGCAAATTGTGAAGATTTTTAATATGTTTTTAATATTTTTATTGGTTTAGTTTTCTACTTAAATATTTTTTAAATATAGTTTTCTGCTCCAGAGATATCGCTGAGTTTTTACTTATTGTAAGTGGAGTGTGGCGACTCAGTTGAGATGCGGTTATATTTTAGTTTAGATTAGTTAATATTTTTGTAGGTATAGTTTTCTATTTGAGAGAAATCGCTGAGTTTTAATATATTTCATATTGCAAGCAAATTGTGAAGATTTTTAATTTGTTTTTAATATATTTATTGGTTTAGTTTTCTACTTGAGAGAAATCGCTGAGTTTCAACTTATTTCATATTACAAGCAAATTGTGAAGATTTCTAATTTGTTTTTAATATTTTTATTGGTTTAATTTTCTACTTGAGAGAAATCGCTGAGTTTTAACTTATTTCATATTGCAAGCAAATTGTGAAGATTTTTAATTTGTTTTTAATATTTTTATTGGTTTAGTTTTCTACTTGAGAGAAATCGCTTAATTTTTACTTACTTCATGTTGGAAGTAAAGTGTGGCAATTTCTATATTTTTAATACTCGTTTTTTATGGTTTAGTTTTCTACTTCATATAAACTGCTGAGTTTTTACTTATTCATGTCAAAAGTAGAGTGGCGATTTCTAGGTTTTTTTTTAATATTTTTGTAGATATAGTTTTCTGCTCCAGAGATATCATTGAGTTTTTACTTATTTCTTGTTGCAAGTAAAGTGTGGCGATTTCTAGTTTTCTTTTAATATTTTTCTAGATTTAGCTTTCTACTTCAGAGTAATCGCAGAGTTTTTACTTATTTCGTATTGTAAGTAAAGTCTGGCGATTCCTAGATTTTTTTTATATTTTTGTAGGTTTAACTTTTACTTCAGAGTAATTGCTTAGTTTTTACTTTTTTCTTGCTGCAAGTAAAGTCTGGAGATTTCTAGTTTCTGTTAGTATTTTTCTAGGTATAGTTTACTACTTTATATTTTATTTCTTGTTGTAAATAAAGCGCAGCGATTTCCAGATTGTTTTAATATTTTTGTAGGTTTAGTTTTATGCTTCAGAGAAATCGCTAAATTTCTATTTATTTCATGTTGCAAATAAAGTGTGACGATTTCTAGGTTTTTAATATCTTTTCAGGTTTAGTTTTCTACTTCGCAAAGGTAACTGAGTTTTTACTTATTTCATGTTGCAAGTAAGGTATGGTGATTTCTCGGTTTTCTAATATTTTAGTGTTTTTAGTTTTCTACTTCGGAGAAACCGGTATATTATTATATATACAATTTTATGCATAGACTCACCTGTATTAATAATCGACACGTTCTTTATTGCAGAAGCCCTTTCGACATTCACAGTTTTATGCACAAACTTATCTGTGTTAATAATCGATACGTTTTCTGTTACAGAGAATCTTTCGATATACACAGTTTTATGCACAGACTCATCCATGTTAACATTCGACACGTTCCCTGTTGCAAAGAACCTTTCGATATGCATACTTTTATGCATAGACTCTTCTATGTTAATAATCGATATGTTTTCCGTTGCACAGAACTATTCGATATACACAGTTTTATTCACAGACTCATCTGTGTTAATGTTTGACAATTTCTCTGTTGCAGAGAACCTTTCGATAAACACAGTTTTAAGTAAAGACTCATCTATGTTAATAATCGGTATATTTACATGTACATTATTTTTATTTCTGTCTATTCGGAATCTATATATATATATATATATATATATATATATATATATATATATATATATATCAGAATACTTCTCAAAACTTGTTGACTTAATAGGACTTCCACTGAAATAATGCTTAAAGTTTGGATTAAAATCTATGCTACTATTCGTCCCAATGGAACAATCTAAAAACTTTTAGTAAGTTTTATTCATAATTAAAAGAAACTACGTAAGCTACATTACCACGGCCTAGGTTTCGTTGTATTATAACATCTTCAGGTGGACTATTGGCAAAGATAGATTCGAAACCTAGATCGTGATAAAGAACTTAAAGAAAGTAATAATAACACTACATTTGATTGTAAATAATGAGTTTCTAAAAAATATATTCAATGTAAATTTTATTGTTCGTCTATTTGTCTGTTTATATAAGAACATCACGTAAAAACGATCAAATATTAATAAAAGAAACTTCACTAAAATAATTCTTAGAATTTAGATTAAAACTAGCTGTGCCCCACGGTTTCACTAGCGTTTCAATGCAGAATAAAAAAAATTCTCTCATATGTTGCTCTTGATTATAAACTATTACCATACCAAATTTCATCAAAATCCATTCAATCGATTTTGCATGATTGACGCACAAATTAACAAACAAACAGAGAAAAATTCTAAAAAGGGGGTTTTCCGGTTTCTATTATCATTGTTTATGCTGAATCAATCACTCTTTTTAAAATATTTTCGATGTACAGAATTTACTCTTACAATTTTATTTATATTACAATATATTTATAATTTTTTATATTATATATATATATATATATATATATATATATATATATATATATATATATATATTACAATATACAATATATTTATAATTTTATATATATTATAATATTTGCATAAATTTAAGCTACTTTTTTTCTAAAACAAATATTATACATTCCATAAATTATTTAAAAACAGAGCTAAGAACGAAGATTTTAAACTAACAAACAAGAATCGTCAAAACTGAAACAGCACTTTAGCTTAAAGCTCACTCTAACACTCCAGCGCATTAAAAAAAATCTACAGAATTGAAGACACAATTTCAACATTTTAAATAGTAGTATCATTATGAACATTGTGAATACAAGACCAAAACAAGAAAGAAGAATTGTAAAGTAATAATAATAGACTACATACAAACTATCAGAAACAATTTTAAATATTGGAAAAATATGGGAAAAAACGACTAAAGCAATTATGGAAGGGAAAAATTCTGGCGATGGCCTTAAAAGTAAATATATTCATAACTCATTCTCGCAATTGGAGAATACTTCAACTTATTCAAAGAGAAGATTGAGGATACATAGTTTGCCTCTCTAATTTTTTTATGCCTGACCAGTTGAATTGCGGTCTACAATAAAAATTCCGGTCATGTTAGTCGAGGTCACAATAATTTTAGCTGCCGTTACACGATACGCTAACAAATAACAGGCTCACGTACGAATGGACAAACATTTCAAAAATAATATTTTATATTCTAATGCTTTCATTATATACTTCTAAATGAGTTTGCCCTCAATATATTCAAGGTTCCCTCAAAATAATTCTACAAGTTGTTTTTAAATTATAAATATCGACAACAGATTCAAATTTTAACAAATTCAGGAAACAAACTAAGTTCATGGATTATATATGCCACGAATTGAACAATTTTATGTACGAAAGACGAACACAAAGGACGTCTTCGTCTAACCTCATTCAGACCTAGATTAATAAAAGTAAAGTCATTGCACTCAGGTTACTTACTAAAGTACACACCTTTTCCGCATCACTCTGTACTTTAGTTTCGTCAGGTTCATTTTCACAATGTAAGCCCAAGTGGAAAATTTCATTACGAGTTATCTATTAAATACACTATAAATTTATTTAATAACTGCTTGTTTATTAGCTAGGTACTTCTTTTTGTTGTTGTACTACTGTAATCTAAATAACTTTTTGAAAATATTAAATTTGCTCGGCTTCTAATGCGGAAAACTGATTTCGGTAAAATATTTACTAAATGTTACTCCAAGTCAACTCTTACGTTCTTCATATAACTTCATCTCAACTGAGTTAGTAGTTTCTCTTTGATGTACGTTCAAACAGACACACAGACCCCTAAATCATTTGTTCTCAACATAGATGTACAAAACAGGCCATTTCGACAATTTTAATATAAATGTTCCATAAAAATATTAGTAGCTTTCTATTAGACAAAAATATAATTATTTAAACCTTTGAAACAATAAACATTATAATTATACTGAAATATGCTTAGGCAATTTTTGAAACTACTTACTGGCTAATCAAAAATAATATAACCACATATTAATAAGATATCATAAGTCTTACAGCTTTAAATTTTAAACACTGAACGACATAGTATTTTCGTTTAAAGAAAGTGACTGAATTACCAAGACGTCAGAAATAGATTAATATAGAAACTTTTAATTTTTGTTAACAAACAAAATATATTTTGATATTTTTATTTACTTTTACAATTTTTAAAAAATCTTCTACGGTAATACAAGATTTAATGAATTTTCTAACATGTCCACTACGATAAAAGTAACATATTTTCCTGGGTTTCCACAGTTAATCAACCTATCAAGCATGCGTAGAACTCGTCCTACGTGCATTTCATTCATATTTTGGCACTTTGGTACATTTAAAACTACATTATATTTCCATTAAACTATTTACAATTATTAATTTTTCACAATTGAAATATATTGCTTAAATATATATATATATATATAAAGCTACATAGCTTTCACAAGCGTAGAAACATAGAGCATATTTAAAAAGTTAAAAGACCTAGGATTATCGCTGTAGTTTTCCTGTAAACTTTTAGTCACATTTAACCAACATTCTTTCTTTTATGATTTTGGCTTAATAATTTCAGAAATAAGGGATAGAATATTCCTTTCCTGCATATTTTTTGGAACATATTTTTAAATATAAAATTTAAAATTAAAAAAAATATATTTTTGTCTTCTTCATAACAGGCCCTTTCAAATGATACCCCCATATAATGTATAAAATAAAAAAAATTGAAGACCTATATTTCCATCGTCTCTCTTTAATTCTTATATAATAATTTCTGAAATATTAACTGGTAAATATATATGTATTAATAACATATGTTACTATACTAAATTTCTAATTTTCTAAGCCGCATGGTTCTGGAAAATCAGCTCTGAATGTAATATGAAAATATATTGCCTACTGTATTTTTCGTAGGTGTATAATAATGATTATTTCGAAAATTATGAAATGTGCAATAGTATCGTAATTAAAGGGAGGAACAAATTTTTTTCGCATATTTATTAAAATTATAAAAAACTACTTTTTCGACCCTTATAACTAGCCCTATCAAACGATATCCCATACCATATATGAAATTTTAAAAAAATTATTACTTAATTTTGCTCCCCTAAAATTTCTAAATGAATATTTTTGAATTTTAGCTATTGAAATGTTTTACTACGTGCCAAATTTTAAGATTGCACGTTAAAGAGTTTCTAAGAAAAACGTCTGTGACGGATGGATGTACAGACACGTGAGTGATCTCATGAGGGCCTTAGGAGATTCACATGTCTTCTATGTGCTCAATAGTTCCAGTTTACATATTCGAAAATTGCGGGAATGTAGAAGGGAGTGAGATTCTTACGAGGCTCTCCTTATATCTATAAAAATCCTTTTGTCTATGGAATCCTTATATCTATCTTAAGCTTGAAAAAGGTATTTACTACCATTGTCTTTTGTAATGAAATTAGACGAGATATCTTCCAATAGGACAACCCGTCTGCAACTTATGTATCAGGGGTACAGAAATTAATTAAAATATTTGTCATTTCGTGTCGTTGGTGTAATTATAATGACACTTATCACGTAACAATAAATCTAATCATCAAGTATTGTGCTTCTCTGAAGTATGTGTAAATGAGTGTTATAATGTTAACAGTTAGTTAAACCGCAAGGCCGTGAGCCTTTTTTTTTAATTTCATTAAAATAATTATATTAGTGGTTCTTAACATCGGTTCTATGATATTTGAATGAAAAACGTTTATAGTAAGGTTTCTTTTTTCAAAAAAAGAATTCATAATTTGTCTCTAAGTTTTCATTGGATATTGTAATTTAAGCACAATATGCAACGAAAACTTAGAGTTACAACATGTAAGCTCTCTCTCCAGATATATATATATATATATATATATATATATATATATATATATGTATATATATATTACTTAAAGATGATTTTTCATCATATGACTATGTTGTTTTCTGTTTTTGCAACTTATCTTCCACAAACGTCAAAAAACGTGAATTTCTTTATAACTATAAGGTAAAACTATAGATAAACTGTAATTTTGGCTTTACCACTTTAGTAGAGAAGGGTATATAATATTATAGATATTATATATTGTAGATAGTATTTTCACCTGTATATCCTAAAAACTATTTTACATGAAATGAAATCACAAAACTATTTAGAAACCCCCGTGACGCCCTTCCATTTTGTATAAACTTATAAAATTTTAAAAAATCTAATCTCTAAATCGAACGGTTTCTGAGTAAAACGGGTATCACACACAAAAGGGCGGACACCTGGGTGATCTCGAATGTGACGGTGAATCGTTTTTTTTCTATTAACTTACGAAAACCTGTCCTGAAAGGCTAGAGTAGCGATTAACCCGTAAATTTCAGAATGGAAAGCTGCTAGTAAACCTTTTATTTTTTCATATACAAGTTTTTCAACGGAACGAACTTGTTTCTATTACTTTATTTTTATTTGAAGATTACTACTTTTATACTTTCTTATTTGAATATTACTACTTTTATACTTTCTTATTTGAAGATTACTACTTTTATACTTTCTTATTTGAAGATTACTACTTTTATACTTTCTTATTTGAAGATTACTACTTTTATACTTTCTTATTTGAAGATTACTACTTTTATACTTTCTTATTTGAAGATTACTACTTTTATACTTTCTTATTTGAAGATTACTACTTTTATACTTTCTTATTTGAAGATTACTACTTTTATACTTTCTTATTTGAAGATTACTACTTTTATACTTTCTTATTTGAATATTACTACTTTTATACTTTCTTATTTGAAGATTACTACTTTTATACTTTCTTATTTGAAGATTACTACTTTTATACTTTCTTATTTGAAGATTACTACTTTTATACTTTCTTATTTGAAGATTACTACTTTTATACTTTCTTATTTGAAGATTACTACTTTTATACTTTCTTATTTGAAGATTACTACTTTTCTTCTATAGTATAACAAAGCATACAAATTAAAGAGTTGAAACTTGTTTTATTATAAATTAATTGTACGTTCTGATCGACATATTTCGATTTACCTGCTATCATTAGTTTGAGAAATATTATACACATTCTTTTATTTTTATTTGAAATATATTAACATATTCCTTTGTTTTACTCGAAAATAAAAATTCGTTTAATAACAAAAACCTAGTTTATATCCTATCAGTACAGTGCGTTTTATATACACATATAAAACACGCCAAAAATACACAGAAAACGTTTCATACTCGCTTTATGATAAACTTTTTTGTATGTTTTGTACATATAAATTTTCATTTATATATATGTATATATATATATATATATATATATATATATGTGTGTGTGTGTGTGTGTGTGTGTGTGTGTGTGTATATATATACATATATATAAATGAAAATTTATATGTCAACTGAAACAAAATTCGAAAAACAAAAAAATTAGAACTTCAATAATCGAAATTAAAAATCGTTGGTATACCACAAAATATACAGCATTTTTTTTAATTGTCAGAAAAAATTTAAAAAGATTTTATTTAACGTGCGCAAAACTAAGCCAAGAATTTTCGCCGAGTATGAAAAAAGAGAGTATTGCAAAAAATTATTTATAAAAATTGAAATCATTGCCAAATCATTGTGACAATTGATATAGTTAGCTTATTCTTATAATTATATAGGTAGCTTATTGCATAGTTTGCTTTATATAATACAGTATATATATATATATATACATATATATATACATGTAAAAAATAATCGGCAAAATCGGTCAAGAATTACGACCTGTAGCTTCATATATACATATGTACACTGATGAAGTGCAGATCGACAGGCGGGTAGGCATATCTTTTTTAATGACAAATTTAGATTATAATTTATAATAATTTTACGAAAAAATCTCTTTTTTCCGGAAAGCCATATTAATTAAAGTTGGTTAGTTATAAAAGTACCCGAGTTATAATAATTTCTATCGTCAAAACTCAAGACTATCGCACTGGTCGATGATAAAGCACACACCCGCGGAAAGTGCAAATCAGAAGAATGGAAAAAGAAATCAATAAAGAAAATACAAATAGAGAAAACTTTTCTCGAATTAACCAATATAAAACGAAGTGAGGAACATCTTTGTGATGATCGATCTGCATATATTTTGGATATCCAATCGATCGATCTGCGTATATTTTGGATATCCAAAATTAATTTATATACTTTTAGCCTCAACACTCTTTTTACACCTTAAATACTCTCTTTTCCATACAGGTTTCATTGATTCCACAATATCAGTCGCTCAATTTGCATCAGAGCTCAAAAAGAAATTCTACGTCACAAATGTACTTACGCACACATACCTTTATACATTGTATTTACCCAATGTTGGTTAAACACTTGAGTTAAGCCGATAGGATCCGACAAGATTCTGATTTACACTTAGCAAATATTTGAAACGTATTAAGTCCAATTTGTTCTCGCCTGCACAGAGTATTGATAGATGATATGTGTTTACATTCGACTGATTTATGCGTAAATTTATATTTGATTAATCCTTAGTATTTGTAAATCAATTATTTATATAATTACCATTCTCTTCATATCGAAAGCATTTAATTCTTATTCCCATACATTTTTTGAAGATATTTTCTGTTTGTCATTTATTAATATAAACTATATTATAATGCTTTAGACGTACAGTATATAATGCTTTAAACGTTTAGACGTACAGACAGACTCGACTTGGTTCACATGTGTCTTTTATAGTCCCATTCTGTCTTTCCCTATAGTCGGAATGACTACAAAGTTCGAATCGTGACTTCTCTATGAACTAATTAATTGTTTCGATCAGGACACATTAGTATATCCTATTCTTCTGACACCTAACATCGCTTAGGAGTTCGAGTTTACGACCTTTGCTCTCAATTTTGTTGTTACTTTGCTAGTCGAAATCACTGATGGCCCTACAGATATTACTGAAATATTGGGACAATCTCATTATTAAACAGCAGGTTATATACCCTATAAATAGCCTAAAATATGTATGAAATATATTTAAAATATGTAATTAATCCTGCTTTAAGGACTTTTCCATCAACTTATTTTATTAATTCCTTTAGTGTCAAATATTTTCTTCATCTCAGTGGGAAAAATATTACAAACCACAGCAATGCGCTTTAACAATTTTTTCCTGTTATACGGAACTTTTAAATGATTCTTCGTATTATCAAATTGCTCTAAAATCTGTATTATGGAAATCGTTTAACACGTCGTTGATCGCTCCAAAGTTTTTGGTTCAGAATAACACTGCTTCCAGCTACATTCAAATTACAATCATTTCGGTCAACAAAGGCACACAGTAGGGAGTTTATCTTTATACGCCCTAATAGAAATCGGTGCTTCAATGAACACTTCTTTTGTTTTAGAAATATTTTTTTTTCTTTTTTAAATGTAACATGGCACGTGTTTTGGCTAAACGACAGATTCCATTTATTAAGTTTCATAAGATATCCGAAGGACTTCAGCTACATTGATCATATTTAAATCAACGTCAAAGATAAAAAAGTACAATTTTTAAAGGTAGAAAACATCTGGAGTTTGTGCAATAAATAATCTAACTTCTCAAATTCTTCGCGAGTTACCGAGTGTGAACAAACAGGTTCATGTTCTGTTTTCCTAATAACTAAATTTGAAATATGAAGGCAATAATTATCTGGCTCAAATATAAATGATTCGATTGTTCATTGCAATCCGTATGTCTTGCACGACATATTAAATTCCAAGTACGCAATTTTTAAGTAATGTTAATAATCCGGCATATTTTGGATCAAACAATATTTTCCTATAATACATTTTATGGTAGAATTATTAAACTTATCAGTGAGAATATTGCTTTTTTAATTTTTAATTAGCTGGGTTTATGTGAAGCTTGCAAGCAAGGCTTCACATAAACCCACTCAGATTTTGTTTGCCTTTAAACGGAGAAAAACCGCTTTGCAACTATTAAAAGTTGTGGATCTTTCTTATTCAAAACTGTAACATGAAAACTTGTCTCACATGTTGCTTTTATTTTCCTAGTGCTTGAATTTTCCTAGTACACAAAATTTTCTCGTAGATTGGACAATCTAAAATATTTGTATCGTGTATAAATACTTTATTCTAATTGTTTATTCTGAACTCATACTCTATAACAGAGTTATCAATCATTCTCAATCTTTACAAATAAACTCAGTCCTTATTATTGTTCGTAATGTATTTTTCATACCAATAATGTTCCACCCTTAAGATACTCAAATTATATAAGTCCGCAATGTATTTTAATACCAATAATATTCAATTCCTAAGATGCTTTAATTATATTGCATTGAAATTGTAAACTTCTAATTAGATCCTCTTTTACAATCCTTTAATAACCACAGTTTGTGAGCCACAATGTAACAAAACGCTATTACGCAAAAAAAGGCTAAGAAATAAGCTCCTTCCATACTCTAAGTGGAAAGCCATTTGAGACATCTCGAAAACGTCTCTTTCATTATTAGGAAACAAAATTTTCCTGAATAAATAAGAGCGAAAGATATCTTGAGAAAAAAATCTTAAGGGGACACTGGATAACGTTAATTAAAGATAAAAAACAGTATGGCGAAGTGTTATTGGATTTTACTTATGCATTCATATTTTTATCCTTGTTTAGTGAGGGCTACTGGGGAGTTTAATAATAGGCCGGCTGTTTAGACAGTCATTGCGTAGGTCGCTTTGTTAATAAGTGAGATCGTGTATCTGGCTCCGGGCATTGGTAGCTCGACGCGGCGGAATGCGTGGGCGATAATATACTTTTTATTAACTGTGTTCTTTAGACTTTCAACTTTTGAGTAGGAAATGGTTTGTGAAATATTTATACATTCTTACATGGATCGATTGTATGTCTGCTAATTTAATAAGCCCGCGTAATTAAACACGTTTTCAAGAGGTAAATTCTGTCTTTTTTTGTTTTGTTGTTAGGGTTTGGCATGAAAACGGCTCACTCGATTAACATAAATGTTTCACCATCGTAAAATTTATAGGATCTGGATGGACATAGAGTTATTCACTTTTATAACTTTTGAGTAATGAGCCATACCGATCTAAATAAAAAGAGGTTTGTGCTTAATCAAAAATGTTAATCGTAGCTGCAATGATTCAATTCAGCATTATATATTGCTAATTATTACAAATTGTCTGCTATGATACACTTACAGGTATAAAATTTAAACCAGAAATATTTTCATGCTACAAAAATTAAACCAATAGAGCAACATCAAATTATTGTTTTAAATATTGTACATGATAACCAAATTTCCAAAAATATTTTAATATGTTTGTGGCTTATTACTGTAAATTGTGATTTTTTAAATTGTTTTCATGTTATAATATTGGACAACTCGATTGTATATTCCTCTAAAACAATATTTATCATTATTTATTTAAATAAACATTTCAAAATTATATTAATTATGATATATATTAATTAAACCGCAATTACTTTTTATTTAACCCCTTTTGAATTTATAATGCCATTTTGCAAATAGCTAGTCGGTTCTTAAGCTGATTTTGAAATTTTTCACGTAATAGTTTTGATTGACATTATTTCATATTTTATACATTTTATAGAACCCCACAAGACTTAAAGGCGTTTTATTGAAAATAATAAATGTAAAGAACAAAAAAAAATAAACAAATACATAAAGACCGGGAAAGAGTGGAGCCGTGGCGATTTTGCATTACCCCAGCGAAATTTGTTGTACTATCGCACTATATGTATACTGATAAAAAAAATAATGGAATGGGTTTTGCTGAATAAAGTCAAAGATAAAAATACATTAATAAAATAAGAAATTAAAATGCAAGATATAAATGTGGATTGAAAAAGAACCTGATAAAAAAATCACTTATAATTAGATTCACTGCCTACACAAAAACTACGTGAATTCAGCACAATATTACTTTAACCTGTCACAAGTTATTTCGTTTGGTAACTTTATACACTAATCTCCAGTTATTGCTTAGCGCGCTATCCCCTCTATTGCCGCGTAATTTTCATCACATGTTATCGTGATGCTACCTGAAACATTTCACATGTTACCGTGCATTAAAGGTCTCATTTCACTCTGTGTTGTATGTAAGTGAAATTAATATTCTTCGTAAAATAATTTTTCCTCAATTCGAACTGAATTAGAGTTCTAAATTTCTTTATTAATCGTTGATATTACCAAAACTTGCAATCATTTGATGATACTATCTATCATAAACCTGACATTGAATCAAATGATAATATAATAAAACTAAACTTTTCCCGAGCTTTTTTTTAAATTTTAGTTCAAATAAATATTGGTTCAAATTAATATTTTATTTTCATAAATAAATACAACACCCCCAAACAAAAATCTAGGGAAGCTTATTTACTCTGAACTAATTTCCATCCAGTGAATAAATTGAATCATAAAACAAATTTCTTACTGTACTGTACTGGTAGGTTTTACATCTAATGATCTATTTATAATGATCATTTACTCAAGATATACAATCTAATGACTTAATGTAAACAGTTTCATGTTTCCACTTTCAATATAAACATTATGCTCATACCAAGGCATTACTTATGCTCGTTGTGTAAATTCAGGATAAGTTATCCTATTTTTCGAGGACAACTTTTAAACTCTAATAACATATCTATGTAATATGACGTCATTATGTGTAACCCTTGATATTGTACTTTCTCTCCATATCACAAGTATATTTACCAGTATGATTCACAAATATGTACAAATATTTTAAAATATTTGAGGTAAATAAACTTAATAATATTTTGTGAATGTACTCTCACTTGTGAATGTACTTTTGATTATTAGAAATTAAAGAGTGAATTTAATTAAGAATTAAGTATATCAAAGTTTCTAATTATCGAAATGGTCAAATTTGATGTTGAATATTTTTGGCGTTAATTTTGTAGAAATTAATTATTCACAATTAAATGAAACTACGTGATGTAGTATTATTTCTACTTTCTTTAAGTTCTTAACCATCTTAGCCCAGGGCTAACAGCCCATCTAAAGATGTTGTAATACAACAAAACCTAGGTCGTGGTAAAGAACTTAAAGAAAGTAGAAATAATACTACATCACGTAGTTTCATTTAATTGTGAAATTTTATGTTGTAAAATGTCCATTCATTCTCAACCAGTTTTATATCAAACTGGGATTTAATAATTTATTATCACATCCTTATTACCGGAGCTGAGTTTAGCCTTAAACGATATTAGCAGAGTAAAAAAAATCATTGTCATTCAAACATTAATTTTATATTTCTAAGTTTAAAATAAATCAATCCGTAAAGTAACTTTACAAAACAATTCATTTAATCTATGAATTCTAATAAAATTGTATGAAATACCATATCGTCGGATCATTCTATAATCAACTTTCACTTGACGGTATATCACTTGACGATATAATGGTATACAGATATAAATCCAGCCTAAATAACGCCGAGCGATAACGAAATGAATATTTTTTTATTCGTTACTATAATACAAAAATATTTTTTACTTGAAATTGGTTAACAAGTAATTGAGAGACACCTTGCAATGAAGGATGATTCTCATCACAATCAGCTCATTGAGGTCTGCTCTTCAAAACTAGTCTTCTATTTATCTCCATCCACTTATACTGGCGGTCTTCTGACTTCAATGTATGACAGCCAGTGCCTAGACGTCATCTCTCCATCTATCCGTTTGCCGGGTCTCCGATTTACAGTTTGGATTTTCATTCTACCAACGTCCAATTTTATTTATCATCCTCACACCTCATTAGATGTCTAGCCTGTTGTCACTCCATCCCAGCAGCTCCACATTCATTGCCAATAATTATCTCGTTTCTGATATGGTCTCGAAGAGAGTAGTCCTCTCCATTGCTCATTGCGGGACTCTCAATTTTGATGCAGTTATGATAATGAGCGTTTCATATCCGCATATCATTTTGGGCAGTATGTACTGGTTGTAAATCCGCTTTTTGAGATGTGATCATACTGAATATATTTGGCGTTAATTTTGTAGAAATTCATTATTCATAGTTAAATGAAACTACGTGATGTAGTATTATTTCTACTATCTTGAATTTATTTACCACGACCTAGGTTTCATTGTATTACAACATCTTCAGGTGGGATATTAGCAAAGATCATTTTCTCGGATATTAGCAAAAATATTTGCTAAATCTCACCTGAAGATGTTGTAATACAACGAAACCTATGTCGTGGTAAATAAATTAAAGATAGTAGAAATAATATTACATCACGTAGTTTCATTTCACTGTGAATGTGTTCATATATTAGTTAAGAAAATGTGCTATATAATTCATTTTAATTATTCCCCACACATCCACATTATTACGCAAAATAGTGATATTATTAACATGAAAAAAAATTATTTATGTTTTTCTCATATTGACCCGACAAGTTGCCAAATCCTTATACGTAGGGGATGTATTAAGAATCTTAATATCCACTTCCTTTGTTCTGGTTGTTTCATAATATTGTAACAACAACTAGAGTACTAACTTCTTAATATTAGTCTCCGACGCTTCGATATGAATGAAAAAAATAATGTGATTGGAATGAATAACAAAACACTTTCCCTTTTTATCATTTTGTTAAAACATAATAACTCAACAACAGGCCCCACGGTACTGTCTATAGTGAATGTGTACTCATTGTTCAGGACCATTTTATTACTCAGTTTACTGAATGAAACCTAAGACGTATCAAATTTAATTTATTCGTTCGCAATCGTGAACGAAATACGCGAGTTAAAGTTTTATATTTAAATTCGGGGTTTTTTTTAGTTTCCGGAAATCAATAAAATTACAGAAAAAAATTATAATTTTAAATGCGTCTTTAACAGACTATATCTATGGCCGTGATGAAAATTTTTTTTCATTAATAAACAATGATAAAAAATTTATTTCATATTTAAAAATATTATTAACTAAGAAATAATAATTATCTAGAATTATATATGTATGTATATATATATATATATATATATATATATATATATATATATATATATATAATGATTATATAGAATGATATATTGGTTCTTTTTATCAAACATGGATTCCACGGTAAGCCGTGGAATCTATGGTTATTCTTAAATAATAAATATATCAGCTTAATATACATAAAACGGCATATCTAAAAGCACGGAAACTTTAATAGAAATTAAACATAAACTGTAAATAAAATCAACAACAGCTAATGTACAGTTTATTTATACGATATTCATAGCAGTCGAAGAACGGTTAGCAAAATAAGGTTAGATGTATTTTTAAACGCACACTATTACGTTACGGACCATTAAGTTATTAACTTATTGTTAAACCACTCGATTAATATTAATATATAATTTACTTCAGTACTACTTAACTGGCAAATTGAATCAACTAATTATAATATACGGAAGTAGGCTGTTTCTAAAAATATCTTTTGCCACATCAAAAATATATAATAATAATTATCCAGGACCTTTTATCAAAACTCTTGCATTACGTGAATGTCACAAAAACGTAAAATTCAAAAGTTATCCCCGCTTAAAAACAGCTTTCAGCTTCTTTTGTAAGTACGCGCGTAATAACATTTATTAGAACCCAAAAAATATTATCCCCAGGGGTCCTTCCCACTTAACCGATAAAAGCTCGGGAATTTGTTTAAAAGCTTTCGATTTACGAGAAAAATTCCTCTCTTGCAACACAAAAAATATATAGCGGCTTACGGGTGCTAAGTCGCTCTCAATCCAATTTTACTTCTGATTACTTATCTCGCACTAATCGGCTTCCTTGCGCCCTCCGCGGACCCGTAAACGGCCACTTTCCGCGAATTTGCCTCAATTTATTTTCCACACTTTTCCTCTTCGTGATAGCACTTTGTTTGTGTAAGCCGATGGCCTAAGGCCGAGGTATCTTATGGCGTCGAGTCCACGACGTGTGGTGTGGATTTACGCCAATATTGGACTGGTTAACCAGTATTTATTGTATCTAGATAAATGCGAAGTATCGAAATATATGGGAAATGTTTTCTTTACGAATTACCTTTTTATATTTTACTTCTACAAATAATGACACATATTTATACATTGACCATGGATTTAGAACTATGCAAATTATATAAGAACACTATTAAACAAAGAATTATTACGATCGTATCTGAGAATCAATCAATGGACTATTTCACTTTCACCGTTCATAATATCTCGTGAGAAGTTTCAGCAAAAGTGTGCAAAAGATTATCTATAAACGGAAAATTAAAACAGATTTCACTTAGTAGCTGTAAACAGCGCTGATAAACGCAAGGATGAGGAAAAAATGGTATTTTAATAAAAATATGCCTAGTTGAATGTTGACTTCAATAACAGTAAGCAGCAATAAACCCGGATATTGCATGCGCAAAATAAAAACACTGAGCCGGCGTTGTGTAAATAAAGTGTTTGATGTATATTCATGAAAAAATGATACGTGTACAGCGTATGAGAATAGAGGCAGGAAATGCGAGTGAAATAAACTTGTATAAGATTCCTGACATACTAAAACAAGAAAAATAACCGTTTCCTATTCAAGCACGAATCTGTTTTTTGTTTCATTTCAATTATTTAACGGATTAGCTGCTGGTCCTGGCTATTGCCTAGACAGAAAAGGAACCATGACTGCATTTCGTTTAAATTGCTTTTCATTCAACAATTTGACACGATTAATTTAGTAACAATATTATCAACGATTTACTTATACAACCTGTGCTTGAAGCAAGTACAAATCAATATTGTAACATCAAATTTCTTACAAAACCATATATATATATATATATATATATATATATATATGTATATATATATATATATATATATATATTCTGTCTTTTTTGTAGATTTCATTATCATGTTATATATTCTGAAGATTATTTTGATATAGCTGTAACGATAAAGTTTATTTAACTCTACAAACACTTGTATGATCGGATTTTGTAAATGAAAACGTGTAATGATAGACAATCTACAATAATATATATATATATATATATATATAAATATATATATATATATATATATATTCTGTCTTTTTTGTAGATTTCATTATCATGTTATATATTCTGAAGATTATTTTGATATAGCTGTAACGATAAAGTTTATTTAACTCTACAAACACTTGTATGATCGGATTTTGTAAATGAAAACGTGTAATGATAGACAATCTACAATAATATATATATATATATAAATATATATATATATATATATATATATATATATATATATATATATACTGCTCTGGTGCCAGACTAGCGCACGCGCAGCGGCTTACGTGTACACCAGTATACATATGTTTATATAGGTGAAAAGTTCGATGTGTGTATACTATGCATGGTTTAAATTGTGTTTTAATTTCATTACTATTATAATTGTAGGATCACTGTGCAATGCAACAGTGAGTACTAAATAGGTTAATATTTTTGTATAGAAAAATTAATAACAAGAACAAAGTATTAATTTTCCAATATTTCCAATATTCGTATCAAGATTTACGTTGGAAAATTTGATATTTTTTATTTTTTTTATATTTGACACCTGCGAAACATCATACAATGAGTATTTCATAGTGCCTTACAAATTATCTTACTAGCATGGTAAAACATATTTCTATTTGTACGATAATATTTTTGTGACGAATTTTAAAATTAAAAATTTTATAACATTTTATAAAATCACTATTTTTTTATAATTGCATGTCCTTCTATAACTTTTTTATATAACCACCATTTTTTCATAATTTTACGTTTTCACTTCTGTCGGCAATCCTACTACCTACCAGGACTACCTATTCTTTTAATTATGAAATTATTACGTTTATTAAATAATACTCGATCTTGGATTTGCTCTATGCTTCTAACTGTTACGTGAGAGGAAAAAATCATAGATTATTTCGTCTGCCTAGAGCACGTACGAACATTCTGTAGCAATCACCTGTTTTTCACGCACTTACGTTAATTAATGCGACATTGCTAGATATAGCCAATCTTGATATTTTTTCTTCTAGATTTATCGCTTTAGAAATTCCATTATAGGTTTGAATAAAATTAATTATAATTCGTAAACTACCAGGTAGTTTACGAATTATAATTAATGTTATGTTTAATTTGAATTAATGTGTGCCTTTTTCTGTTTTATTAATTATTGTTTATGATAATAATTTTACTCTATACTGTTGTACTATTGGTGCTTGCACATGTTCAATTCTTTGGGGTAACCTGTAAGTGAGACATAGATCGGGGCAACCTGTAAGTTTTTTGATAAATAAATAAATAAATAAATAAAATGTGAAGTTGTAAGTTAAGGAACGATAATATATGAATTTGAAGCTAAGCATTATAAAAAATAGGAAAACTCCTAATGAAGTTTGGAAACTTTTGATAGAATCGAAAAAAATAAGCCAGAATTACATATATTCTGTCTAACAGGCTGCTTTAAATGTAGCCTGAGTACATACGTATATATGTAAGAGCATCAAATATATATGGTTACAATGATACATTGATGTGACAGATGAGAAGATAAAACAGCGGACACGAAACTCCAAAAAACTGTACGCTATTTTCACATAAAATAAAACACAAATACCACATCGACAACGATAAGGGCGACGTCACACCAACCACGTTAGATAAACGACGATGCAGCGTGAACACTCGACTAACGTTGCGGCGTCGACTCGATGAATCCGAATTGATAAAAGCGAGTCGGGCCGAATGAATGGCGGGCATTTGATTAATTATTCGCTAACGCGCTCGTCGAAGATTAAATTACGTGAGCGGTGCGTAGCGTGCCGGCACGCACGCGCCGCCCCCGATACAGGGCGGGCGCCGCCCGGGATGGAATTAAATATCGATGCTTTACGATTTGTATGCTATATGCGATCTCTAAATACCTGTAATGAATACCGATCTAAAAGGCAACATTAAAAATACTATATATTTTCTTCATAGAGTTGATCTCCAAAAGTAAAATTATATTTGTGTGACTTTTCTTATTTAAAATTTATAAAAACAAGTTTACTTTCATTTCACTAGATATTTAGTATATATAATCTTAGATATGCTTTTTCTTATATGTTAATACTGCGTTTAGCACGGCTCACAGAAGGTTTTGTGATGCAAAAATTAATATTTCTTCCAGTTTTCCTTCCAGCCTTTACTTACAGGCTTCTTGTTTCCAAACAAACTACCATATTAAACGCAAATTATTTTCTACAATTTATCAATCTAAATTTTGCAATGCCCAGCGCATTCCAAAATTTTCCTAATTCCAGTGATTCATCTCGGGAAACTCTTTTCAAAGCCTTCTAAAAAAATCTACTTCTCGTAATACCTAATTTCGACTATCCCTTGATAGCATCTCATTCCACTTCTATGTCGTTACCTTGAATGAATTTTGGAAATATTTTCTTTCAATTTTTTTTAACTTAATAAAATATTTAAAAAAAATTAATGTATTCGCAAAAATTACTCTTGCCATTGATTTTTTTTTGGAGAAAAGTTTCTTCCGCTTATATACGTAAAGTTCAAATTAAAAAATAAAACGCAATCATCCATAAACTCAGAAAAAAATAAAGCTTTTACGGAACGTCTTAATGTATTAGTAGATTACACTAGAGACCTACTGGAAACCACTAAAAACTTTATGTCGCATAAAATTTCTTTATATAGAAGAATTCCAATTTTAAAAACTAACTGTGGTTCTTTGTGAATTGTATATGTACTATTGTCTTATTTATACGAATATCATATACGACTTCAAATATAAACATAATTCTGCAATTACTTTGAACTAATCATTATACCACAGCTTCGGTTAACGTAATTTTGGCTTTCCACGTTGTATGGAAAAATACGAATATGATGATTGATGATGATATTTTTATTTCATTGGACATTAACATAGTTAACCTATTGAATTAAAACCGTTTCTTGTACCACAAAAATCAACAATAATTATTTAAACTGTTAAAAATAATTATATATTAATTATGTTTAACAGATTATAATTTTATTACTTTTAAATATCTACTTATTCAAGAATAAAACGACACGAGATTAATAATTCTTTTTTATATTGAATGCAAAAATTACTATTAAACCGCATTTGTGGTTTAAATTTTCGTTAGCCTCGATCCAAACTTCGATTTAAAAACATTATTTTGGTGGATCATACCTCCAAACAAAATATTCGAATCCCTAATTTAATTTTATTAACCGAATACTTTGATTTTATAAGTCAAAGTATTCAGTTAATTCATACAATTCATACGCCTACATATTATATATACAATAATCTTCTAGGAATTCTATAAAATTTTGTTTAAACCCACCCACGCATGTTTTGCATATAATAATCACCGAATCTAAACTTTCGTAGAATCTACTTCACTACTCCACTCCAAACTGTTAAGCTCACCTGTAAAGCTGAACTTCTCCTTTCTAAACTGTTTAACTCTCAGGAACTCAGCGCTCCAAACTTAACGTAAGCCTGTCCGAAGCGAACTAATCGTCCATTATTAATTTTAGCAACGGAAAATTTAGTTTTACATCCGATACTAAGGTTTTCCTATTATTTAATTAATAAATTTATGCCAATAGGTTTTAAAAAGCTTCACCAAATTTTAACTCTCAACTCTTTTAGGATTAAAAACAATAACGTAACTAATATATTTAACCGTTCATCATTTTGAGCTCTAATCACTCAACTTACCAAAATGACTACATTTATTTGCATATTCAATTAATTTATTCTACAGTTATATATTTTGTCTTACAATTAGAATAAAATATGACAAATGAAACTAAGTGATGTAGTATTATTTCTACTTTCTTTAAGTTCTTTACCACGACCTAGGTTTCGTTGTATTACAACATCTTCAGGTGGGCTATTAGTAAAGATCTTGGAAACCTTGGTCGTAGTAAAGAACTTAAAGAAAGTAGAAATAATACTACATCACGTAGTTTCATTAAATTGTCAATAATGAATTTCTACAAAATTAACGCCAAATATATTCAATAGAACAAAATATATCAATATTATCATCGACAGACTAAAAAAATGCATAGGTTTGACATGCGGATTTTCATGATTATTTTCAATTAAATTTCACCCATGACTTCACCGAGCATACTTGGAAATTTCAATGAGTATTCTATATGGGTATGGTCACACTCTTAATATCTTCATGAATTTTGTCATTCATATATTTTGCTATCTACTCTGTGTTCACCTGACTTTGCCCGGTCCATAAATGCCTTTTTCCTATACCTTTTTCCACTTATGATGGGTAATTTTTAATGGTATTCTCATAGTTTAACTATTTATTCCATGCGTTATTATACAGTACAATTATACAGCTCAATTTGGTTAGAGAAAAATATTCATACGTTATAATTAACAATATAAATCGCTACTATTTTTCTTAGATTGTTATTTTGTCTGCAATATATAATATATAATGCCTTAAAAGTTTAACTCAAAAACATACCCGTACCCACTTTTTACCCCTTCACTTAAATCGTTATTGCTAATCATCCACATATTCTAAATAGACAGTATATCAATAGTAATTTCTCTTTTCACTTGGATATAACAAACTATAAGATGAAGAATGGATCATGCCAATGGGATAAACACGGTTTTTACCAAACTCTAAAAAAAAACAAAAAATTCCTCTTAATAATTAGTGTAGTGAAGGTAAAGCTTATATTTTATATTTAATATTTACTAATAACCTTTATATAATGACATTAAACTCTCTAACCAGAGAGTTTTATTGTCATTATTTGAAGTTAATAAGACATATTGTATTATACATTTTACTTTGAAGCGAAGCACGCAAGGATTGGCAGAAGTATTATATTATATTAAAAATTTCGAACTTAAGTTTTTGCTGAAAATAGATTACATTATAACCACAAAAAATATTTTCTATAATCTCACATATAACAATCTCAAATATCACATATTTTTACACAAACAATTTTTTTTAGATTAATCAACTTTTTCTTCTATAGCCGCTTACTGAAATAAAATTACGTATTTAAATTTTTAAAACAATTATCTGTTATTAGACACATGGATTCGATTGTGGCATAATTGACTTCCAAAAAATTACTTTAAAAATAAACGTTTTTTAAGAATTTTTTAAAAGCTTTAAATCGACACAAAGCACAAATAATCTAAAAATGCAAGCTCCTACGTTAAACGAGTAAAAATATTGTATGTATAATTTTTTAATCATAGACAATCGGACACACAGACATTGAGAATGAGACAATGAGTGTTTCGTTTTTATCAAAGTCAGTACGAAACTATAAAAATATTAGTCTCTACATCAACAGCCGGCATTCTTACACTTACATACATAGCTCTTTTTCAATGCGTGTATCATTGGAGGTAATGCTGGGCAGATAGCTTTGCATTGATAGTATGTAACTTCTCGCCCCAGTCCTCGTTCTTTTCGCATTGTGTCTCTTATTGGTCTGTAGCATTTATTTACCTAATAATAAACATCCCTCCAACTGACAACTGGCAATCGATCCCAAAACCCCGCGCATCAAAGAATCGCCTCGTCAAAGACTCAGCGAAGTCAAAGAGTCGTCAATATGTCAAAGAGTCGTCAATACGTCACGAGTGCATTTTAGGGCAAAACGATCTGTTTTAGTATACCTGAATCACGGCCAGTGACCAATATAATTCAACTGTTTTTGAATCTACTCCAAAGAAAGCAAAAGATAGTGAAATATGAAGTAATTCTAGAATGTGTGCTCTACGAATGTGTTTTGAAATCATCAATAAATGGTATGACTTATTTACCATATATGTATAGATATAATATAATGCCGCTAGTAAAATCAACCAATTATATTAAGTAAATACCAATTTGAAATGAAAAGAAACACTTAAATAACATAATAAATATTACATAGAATTTTATTGTTCTATAAGCCAGCTACTTCATTAACTAAACGATAAACGTTAACTAAACGATGAACGATAAACGTTAAGGAGAAACGGAACTAAACGATAAACGTTATTTTAACGTTTGCACGGTGTTAACTTTTAAATGGCAAAATCGAATTTTCTTTATATTTTTAACTTTATAAGCTAATAAAAAACCATTGCATAACTTTGCATACTTCATGTATTGAACAAACAAGTTCTTACATTTATACGAAAATATGAATATTTTTACGTCAAATGATTCATTTAGTAACCCGATGATATTAATATATCCTTTAAGTCTATATTTTACTTTAATTTCGTTTATGAAAACGACAAATAAAAACTTAGTTGATGTGAAACGAGGGACGCTTATAACACAGTATTTAAAAGAAAATAATAACTTCCAAGTGTATATAAAATGAGATGAACATTACTCGGCTTTTTTACCCTAGTTGTATACTATTGTAGAGATATTTTAAAATGATAATACAGATTCATTTATATTTGATTATTAGACTATAGTAAGTTTCCAAATGACGTGAAACATGTCTACGCAATATTTCAAACACTACAAAAATCAGATAAAATGATACTAGCATTTGATTAGAATTTTCAAGAAAAACCATTTCAGTAAATTGTTTTAGTAATTATCGTTTTAGTAGCTATCATTTTAGTAATTTTAGTTAATCATTTCAGTAGATATCATTTTAATAATCATTTCAATAGCTTTCGTTTTACTTATTGTCATATTTCTAATTATCATTAGCGTAGTTAAAATTTTAGTAGGTATCGTTTTAGTAGTTATAATTGTAATAATTATCATTTCAGTAGTTATCGTTTCAGTAGTGTCATTTTAGTGAGCCACACTTTTTTCTTTGTCACACTTTCGATTCCACAATTTTAGATCAACGTCCATGAAATATTACGAATATGTATATGCTTTAAATATAATGCTCAGTAGATATTTCGCAAATTTTTTGTCTTTTTTTAAAATTTCCTCCCCATATTAAAAAGTAGTGGTGAAAAAAATATTTTCAGCACATTTCATTGTATGGGGTACTGTTAGTAAAGTCTATTGAAATTAAGTTTTATAGTCCTATTTAAAACTTAATTAAGCTTCAATATTGTTTACCTCCTGTACTGGCTTCTCCCTCCCCATTTTCAAACAAGACTATTTAAACAAAAATCTGAAAATGGTTTTCGATGCATACGTTCCAATTAAATTATTTTGAATAATTTAAACTCTTTAACATCAACAAAACTCAAGTGAAAGGAAATACGCATGACAATTACTTAACGGTCCAGCTTGCTAGTTATACTTAAGATAAATGATTGTGAATTAATTAAATGTATTTCGCAATATTTATTTTCCAAAAAAGAAAAAGAACACAATTCGCGATAACAGGTTTATCTATCGAGTTATTATAATATTTACTCAGTTACTACAAACCTTTTAATTGGCAGAATGCTTGGCCAATTAAGACTTGAAATTTGTATGTCGTGCTCATACGTAAAATTTATAAAATAAACGTAATCTGATACTTTATGAAATAACTCCGAATCCCTAATTTAGGAAAAGTACTAAAACCGATGATGGAAAATGACGCGAATGTAATCAATAGACCATGAAGAGCAAATACTTAAATGCCAATTTAGATGGCCAACACCACCAAAAATCAAGTTTTACGCTGACTCACAAATACAGGAACTGGAGTCTACTTATGTATGAATTGGATTAGAGTATGAAACTGAAAAACTTTTAGATTACTAAATTTAAAGTTTTAGCATACATTGAGTCGGATGTTATCTCTCTTGGTAGTCAATAGGTTGCTTGTGTATCATTAACAATTTTTGAACAATTTTTGAATTTGAATTAATTTCCATATTCATAAACCTTTCATAGTAGTAAAATAATTTAAAGTCATTTTCCAAATATGATCATTATATCAGACCAGCGTAAAAAGAATATAGAGTTGGTTAATTACGAACATATTCCCTTGTCTAAATTTATCGATAATTAATTTTATATAATAAATAGTGTGTGTATTGAAAAAAAATCACTCACTCAACTTAAGTAAAATAATGTAAAATTTATTTATTTATTTACACATATAATTTTTTTGCAAAAATAACAGTTATTGCTTATATTACCTATTAAATTTACATACCCAGTACGAAATAAGCATCTTTATAAATATGCAACGCTTTTGGTATATCAAGATCAAAACCGAAAAATAACTTCGATACGTAAGTGTCATTCATTGGTAAAATAATTTTCAAATTAGAGATCATGATCACAAAGTCATGAAGTAAAATAAGCCACATGAAATGAATTTTTTTTATTGAAAATAGAACAGCCTTTAACTTCTAATACCTTAAAAATGTACGTCGCCCGCAAAGACAAAAATAATTAATACCATGAAAAATATTGATAAATTGTCACTTTGTCTGAAAATATCGAAACTAGAACAACACGTCACGAAACGTTCCTTACAAAACACAAAAAAAAATATCTAGAAATATTCAGTAGTTCTTGAAATAATCAAAGACATACTCCACCATCACTTATTAAAAACTATACTTGTTTGATGTCGGCTTATAAGATAGAATCAACCAAAGGCTCTCTGAAAACAAATCACACAGAGAAAGAAAGTTGCCCCGAAAAACTAAATTTTCATCTAGCGCTAGATTTAAGACCTTTGTCCTAAACAAACACACGATTGACACTCACGCCTTCGGGATACACTATTATCTTACAGACGGCTATGCTTGTTACGCGTAAAAATAACAAGTAGATGTTTCAGAAATTGTCTGCAATTGACGAAAAGCCCCATTATAATAATAAATAAATAAAAACAACTTCTCGCACAGCCTGTAGTCGGCCGCAGCGGCGAAATAGCGCCCGCAGCTATGCCCACTTTTGTTAAATACTGTAAACTGACAGTCGAGCGCTTTTCATTATTGTTTCAGGCGTTAATATCAGCCACTCGCACTCGCCCCGTCGGAAAACGGCGTAATTAGATCGAGACGAGCGAGCGACGCTAATAGACAGGAGCGCAATGCTTTCACACGCCTTGCGTCTGGGCGGGGAACGGGGGCGCTCGCCGCGTCTACGAGTCTGATTATGTTTAGGCTGTTGGCGGTTTGCGATGCCGAGATCGAGCTAAATTACGCAACAAATAATCTCTATTTGCCGAGGGCTGAAACTTAGAATTTGTTTGCTGTGTAACTGAGCACGCAGTTATGGGCGGTAATAAAAATTAAAGTGAGGGAACGTCAAATGAAATATATTTTGTAAATTAATCTGCATCAATTTTCTTTATATTAAAGAAACACTAAATCAACTCCGTGGTATTAAAAAGTTAAAACTCTAAGACAACAAAGCAACAACATGTGTTGAGAAATTCAGATCAAGGGAGAAGTATTTAAAATGTAAAGATGCCACTGTCGCTTGTAGGTTAAACCGTATAGACGATATACTCAACATATAAAGATAGTACGTGGAAAAATAAAACGAGAAAACTAAGAAAAACTTGGTCCTCGAAATATAATTTTGGTATTTCGACATATTAAAGTTAAATATTTTATTTCTGTAAGATTTCACAAGTAATTTCATAAGAAAAGAGAATATAACTATTTGGAACATGAAACTGTTGAGAATATCAATAAGAATAATCGTTCTTTCAGTGTTTATTATTTTGTTTCTGTATACGATTACATCGTTTTTACGAGGGTATCTTTACATTATTAGATAATTACATTTATTCATCTTGGATAATTATAACATATATTTAACATATATTTCAACATATTAACAGTAATCGGTGATGTTCTTTTAGTATTTATTATTTTGGTTCTGTATACGATTACAACATATTTACATGGGTATCTAATTACAACAAAGTAACAATAACACAACATAGTAACAGTAATCGGTGATTTGAGTCATTCACATTCCCATTAATATTTCTCTAAAGGATATGTATATTTTTTAACCTTTATTAATTATCAACGTTATTCTCAATTAGCTTAACTAAATCGTGTGTTAAATCAAAAACAAGATTTATGAATGAGTTAAGAATAAAATAGTACATGGGCCCATGTACTCAATTATCTTTAAAATGTTGAAGCATCCCTTGTTCGCCTTTTAAAAACTTTGCCCTGTAATAGTTAACAGGGCGCATGAACAAGTGATATTAAATATATTGGAATTTTTTTATTGTTGGATCTAAAAGAAAATCGAAAATAAGATATTTATTATAAAGATATAGAGAGGTTTATAAAAAAAGCAGTCGGTTATATAAAAATATGAACTATGTTTATTATAACAGAGCTCGTAAACTTCACTTTTCTAGAATAACCTTTCATCATGAATATAGTTCAGTACTTTATTTGACTATAAATTCGACGAAGCTAAGCCAACTAAAAAGGAAAAGACGGAGAAAAGGTTATAACTTATGCAATCGCAATCTAAAAGTTGATTGGTAAGCAGAAAATTGAAATATTATAAGATACGTGAAAAATTAAATAGCGGCTTCGTTTCCATTTTTATTATTGATGAAAATCCTTATATATATATATATATATATATATATATATATATATATATATATATATATATATATATATATCACAGAAAGAAAACAAAAATTTTCAAAACAATACTGGATTAAGTACGATAAAATATTTCTTCAACAAAATAAAATAAAAACTTTATCAGAATTTAAAATATAAACGTTTTCAATTTTAATTCTGATAACGTTTTGTAAAAAATCAAACATGCTTCTGCATTTGAATAAATTTATTTACAATTTACCTTTCATAATTCGTAAATAGGCATCAGACAAAGTTTCAAAAAAAAATCGCAATGTTTTTATTGCTTGTGTATTTATAATTATCATTTTAATAATTCAAAATATATATGTATCACTAGCTCGCAAAAATATAGTTAAAATAATGCCCGACATAATCAGAAATATTCAAGTAAATTTCAGTTTATTTGTTTAAGTATTTATTTATATTTTATTAAAAATTATAAGTAATAATAATATGCCCCATATTAAAAATAAATATAACCAAAGCCATGTGTAGCGAAATTATTTGTGAAAAAAGTAATTTTTCGATATTTTTAAATAATACGATCCTTTCATTTTATTTTCTACTTAACATTCCAGTTTTTTTTATGAATTGCAATTGATATGATGATGAAGAAATATATTTAGTTACCAGCGTGTAATATTATCATTTTAATTTCAAGTAACTACTACATGATTGGCTTTCTACCAATTATATTTCATCTTTATGAGACCTATATCGCCTATTGATGTTTAGTGTTATTGTGTAATTATCATTAAACTTTATTATTTTGTAAGTCCCCTTCCAAGCGAGCGACAAAGCTCTTCGCAACCCTATTTTTGTAATATACCTATCATTTATTTTATAATTAAAGATAATTTGGCTTTCTTAAGATTTTTCTATATTTTCTTTAACCTTATTTCTTTAACCTTTAAGCTTTTTCAAAGTAAGGGATGTCAGGGAATAAGGACATACATTGCATCTTAAATGTTTTTACATTGAATTTTAAATGTTCAGTTTTGAATTAATTGATTTTGATACCTTGCATATAGAACTGTTGCTTTGATCCCAGTTGCAGTACAAATTTTATTGGCACATGTCTTGCACGATATCTGCATAAAACAGTTTACAATTCAAATTATTATTTATTTCATCATATATTTCCTCAATGTTTGATGGTTTTTGACAAAATTAATGCGATGCTTTTTATTAGATTGATAACGTCGAGCATTTTCGGTATTTTAATGTTTGACGTTATTATAATAATACATTCGGCTGTTTCCTACAGAAAACATAAAATGGACAATATGTTTTTTCGTTCAAGAATGTTTTATGCACATTTTTTGAAAAAAAAATTGCCTTTCTCTGCTGTCCTGTGGACGAGGAAAACCGTTGCGTGGACTGTGTGTTTTTGATAATTTTTTGAAAAATTGCAAATTTATTGCTTTCATTTAGAATTATAGGATTTTTATATCAGATAATATTGGACAGTTCACTATTTTGACCCATAACTAAAGTGTGTAAAGCTTAATCTTCCATGGTTGCGATACGACAGGTTAATTCACTTTCCTTTTTCATCGGTATGGATATACTCGTATTAATCCTTGTCAAGAATTTGGCTAAACTACAACTATTTTCAGAGAAAATTTATTGCCTATTTCGTTGTAAATTTACATGTACCCTTGTAAGTCTGAAAGCAAATGTCTGCAACGCTTTTGCTTCCCGAACTAAGATCTAAGCAATTCTTCTAGCATGGGCCAATCGTCAATTTCTCTAATAGATCCGACTGCTTTTACTCCGCCTTCTCAACGTCTTAGAATTTAATTAAAAACTATCTGTTTCTGCCATAAGTTTGACAAATTAATGACTTTTCTACAGTTATTTAAAAAAAAAAGAATTTAATTTTTCCCATCTCTCTAATTAAATATTAAAATATTTTTATCTAGTGAGGTAAACAATTTTTCTCTTCATTTCGATATCGTTTGAGAGTTGACAATTTATGAGTTAGGGTTGAAAATGATTGGATTAATACAAACAATTAGCTTAATTAAAGGATAGAGTTAAGGCAATTTTAACATATAAAAAATTTATTACAATTATAATTGACCAAAGACTCACAGTAATATTTAGAGAATGCTTAACATAAACAACATTCTCTGCTGTCTAGATGAGATGGAAAGCCGCGATGCTGACGTTGCCTCACGAAACAGTGAGTAAACATGAACTGTTGATACTCGTTGTGGTATGAAATGTACACGTAAACAAAAATTTTTTCAAATTCGCATTTGCTACTGGCGCTTTGCATTCGGGATTTTCATTTGTTGTTTATTATCGTTTGGTGTGATAATTCTTGTTATACCAATTCATATTTGAAAACACACAAACACTACGGAAATATAATTAAAAGATAAACGGAAATTGTATGTGGAGACAAAAAGAATGAAACAGACAAGTTATAAGAAAGAGCTGCTAACCACTGAATCCAGTCAACGTATTACACCTTAATGAAATATAACAACTGATAATTATACAAGATTAGATTTAATTTCAATTAAAATACTTGTATATTTATTTACTTTAACACTTGTAGTATTTATGTACTGTCCAGCTAAGTATATTACATTTGCTTACGTGAAGATCTAGTCACATTAAAAAGTTGTAAAAATTTCCAAGATCTAATGATGATCACGTGTTTATAAATCATTTTTCTTTTTAAATACTTTTCAAATAATAAACTCATCCATTTCCTTTACAACTTACGAAAGATTACATCATTCAGTAATTTCCAACAAAAATAAATATAGACCTTCATCACATTCGTATCTTCCCATGTAACGTGGAAAGCTAAAATTAGGGTGATCGTAGCTGCGGTACAGTGATTAGTTCAAAATAATTGCACGAAATAGAATTAAAAATAAATTTTAATTTATTCGATTAATCAAGAAATGTTTATTTTTTAAGATAATAAGATATTTTTAGTATAACAAAAGTGTACTCTATGCAATATTGATTATTTATTTGATTAAAGTACTTTATTTCAATATAAAATTTACTTCGTGGGGCTCGTTCACATTAAATAATAAGCGAAAATAGGCACGATGACGGAAACCTGTTCAACGTTTAGCATTACGCCATAATCGATGTCTGCCTATTCTGCCCTAAAATTTTGGGATAATTAAAAATAATATAATAAAGAATGGATATAGCAGCGAAATAGTAGATTTAATTTACAAAGAAGAACATTTCCTTGAAAATTCAGTAGTTATTTGGATCCAGTATCGGTATCCGGCAAACCATTAGCTGCAACTAGCAGGATAAATTCACAATCCAGTGGGAAAACTCAAAGTACACCACCGAGACAACTATATAATATCGCATACTCTATAAATTTTCCAATAGATTTCCACGACCCGTTATTGTCGACGGTCACGCTATGTCCATCATTCGGTCGTATAATGGGCAACCGAATCGGCTCGCTACATCCGACACGATGTACAGTTGGGCATTGGATTCATACTCGCGTGACTCTGTGAAATGTGACGATTTGTATCTCTGGCTTTGATGCCGTTTGATTTAAAACTATTATTAGCAAAAACGTCTAATTACAGCCTTAGTACCCCTTTAACTAAAACACTGTCAGTAAATTTTGTTGTTTAGTAAACGTTATTTCATTTTACCTTATATCAAATACGAGGTTCATATTATTTTTTCGTTAGTTTAAGTATAATAATATTTCTTCATATACAATAAAAATATCCTAAGAAAAAGATTAGTTTTCGTGTACTATAATTACTTTGGCAATAATTTTCAATGGTGTCGCAGCAATTTTTTTTACTTTGTTCACTTGTAACTATTATTTTGAAGGTAATATAGTTCAGTTACTGTATTACTTTTATAACCAGCATATACTAGGGAATCATTTCAGTTTATGGTTTATGTATATTACTCTTTTATTTTAATAAATTACGACGGTAACTTTTAAAATAATGTATTCTATGTACACAATATGAACAATAACGAAAAAATATTTTGTACTGAAGAAAAGGATGAAAATTTTAAATATTTTGGAGAAAATTAAGAAATCGACGTCGGAAAAGAATTAAGGCAGGAAAAATTTTAAACCCAGACTCAGAAAAAGAACATTATAACTTTATGTTTAGTTGATTCCATAATATTTGGCGTATAGTGTAAATAAGTCCCCATAGAATGCAATTTTATGTTGTGAGGTTAGGATTGTTTCTATATGTTTAGAATATAATTCGAGGTCATAATCTGGAAGGAAGTGAAAATCGAATCGGATACATGAAGGGTCGGTATTAGTACATATATCCTCATAAGTGTGGTCGTATTTTCTAAGGCCAAAGATGAATGAAATATATAAATTTAAACTCAATAATATATTCTATTTTATTGCAAACTTATTTGGTTCAGTTTAAATAACATATTTGCAACTCCATAAACTTAGATGAACGAAAGAAGAGTTTGGCAAATGCGTACTTTGAATTAAAGGGGGGAAAATTTTGAAGATTTTCGAATGTATATTCTTAAGAAAATGTTAGGACTAACGTCATTTTCCTGGGTGTACCACGTGGAATATTATGATTAATCCACAAGCCAATATAATAGATAGTGGACAAATTATAGTAGAAAAATAAAGCATCCAATAGCCATTAGTCGCCATAACTATTTTCAACCAAAGTTTTTAGCTACCAGTATAAATAATAATATTTCAAAAAAAACAAAGAATGGGAGATATGTATAATAAGTTATATAACCGTGTCCCAACTATTAAATGCTCGTGCCATTGTGGAAATATATTATTAAGAATAACATCCATTTAATTTATTACATACACCTGAATGCTTTGCATTGTATAACCTCGTAGAATAATATCAATTAAATTTACTACCCACACTAAAATACTTACACATTGCATAACTTTTGGAAATATAATAAAAGCTATTAATGTAAAAATTGGGAAAACCCACTCAAACCTCACTTCCGCTATTGTTTTGTATAATATTTAAATGCTGTTGGAAGTCTCTACGAGTTCCTGACGATGTCATCATACAACGAAACCTAGGGCGTGGTTAATAATTTAAATAAAGTAGATATAATACTATATCACGTAGTTTCATATACTTATTATAAAAATTAAATGATGATGCATTTCTACTAAATTAGCGCTAAATATATTCAAAATCCACTATATTTATACGCCAATAATAAATATATTAAGCAGTGTATTGACAGGATTAAAAATAATATTAATATTTATAAACGTGAATACAATTTACCATTAAATGTTTATACTTGCCTTATACTGTATACGGAACCATTGTAGCACGAGTTCTAATCGTACGTCTTGCTAAATTTCTTTTAGAATTTGGAAATACAAAATTCTTCATTTTATTTTATTCAAAACAAAAAAATATTTTTTCATTTACAGTAAGCATTCTTATTTTGACATGATTTTCCATTAACGCAAACGAATAGTTGATGAACAGTTTAAAAGAAAAATGCGTCTACAATATTGACGGACTGCAGAATATGTGTGAGTTCCCATTAGAAATATAAAACCCAAAGTGGATAAAGACAACATTGAACAAACTTTAAAAGATTTATAACCAGATGTACGCAAAACACGAATCGCGCAAGGACTAAAAAAAACATATGAACATACTTGTATCTTATTTTCTTTAAAAAAAATTATGTATTTCTAGAATATCTTAAAAATATGTTTATGATAATCTGAATTTAGAAACACTGATCGATTAAATATTTAAGTTTAAAGTATTTTCAAGGTAATCGATTCTATTTAATAACGTTCCAAGATTTTTAAATTCTTTACTCTTCTCCAAATAAAAGTTGAATTACGACCACCAAACATTTTTGATTCAACAAATAAAACCAAAAATCACATTAAAACTCACCCCATCAAACCAACATCACCTATTCAAGTATGTTCCCACGTTGTTCAAACAATTTCAAAATTCCCAATCGAAATATGGCACCACGAGTATGCACAAGTTAGTCCAGGACTTATATTAATCGAGATGAAAAGCAGCAACAGGGCTGCCGGTTAGGTAATATTATGTCGTGAAATTTGAACGATAAATTTAAATATTCGCAGAGAAAATTAAGAGATTCAGACAGGTTCAGACAGGTACAATTGAAAGGTTATATTTATATAAGGCGATTTTATAAGACATCCCACGCCAGATAAGGTACAGATATTTTATTATCCTCTCTCCTAGTTACAATTTTGGGTCCTGTAATATGGTTCTAATATAGTATTAAAGACTTGTAATATTGCACTAATATGCAAAATGTAGCCCAAAAAGCAGCAAGTAAACTTGATAGTATCCACAAAATTTCGTAGAAGATATGAATGAGAGAAACCTGGAACTGACAAATGTGAAGTTACCATGAAAATACCTACACCAAATCAATAAGGGTAGATAAAAAGATGTATAGTAAAAATACTGAAGAGAGGGGTTCCTACCAAAGTAAAGAAGTGAGATAGTATCCATATTTACCTCACGGAGGTAATTGCCAACTTAAAGCGATGAAAAGCACTACTCCATATTTTGCAAGCAATAACTTGCCGTTCTAAATGTTGCCATTCCAGAAGAATATACACACACATATACTTACGAGTACATGCACGCAAGCATGCACACACCCCCATAAGCGCACACGTAACTTTGTGTGAACGCGCACTCTCAAATGCACGCGCACTCTCAAATGCACGCCGTGTATCCATTAAACATGGAACTATATAGATAAAAAATTAAATGAAACTAAATCCATTTTAAAATCCATAAAACTTTATTTTGTTTCCGGCCTTCATATTTTAATTTATTTGTGTCCTTTTCTATATTCATAATTTGGCATATTTTTTAATCATGCCCTTGTTTTTTTTAGTTCATATTTTATTTATCGTGGTAAATTTAAAATCACGCGATTCAATAAACTATTATGTAATTTTTTTGCAACAGACTAAAAGAATTATGATCATTGAATATGGACAATTTTTATACGGTAACCTGAAAATTAATGTTAGAGAAAAGATAGTCTAAGTAATGTAATAAAATAAATTTAAAAAACGTTATAAATTTAGCGTTTTTAGTTTATAATCAATTATTTAATGAAAGCTATAAAATAATTATTAGTCACCAATCCTGAGGTTTAATAAGACTAAAAAAATCCCTGGTGCGTATTTAGTAGAAAACCATATATCTGGTCTGGCTCCTTAATTTTATAGTCAACCCTTTTATTATAACATGTAGTAAACCAGTCATATAACATGAAAATATAAATTATAGCAGCACGATTTCCAAGCTCCAACAAAAGTAATTTCTTATTAAAAACTTACCACAATTAAATTTTAGACCGATCGAAGCCTCAGATTTGTGATCAATTATTATTTTTAAGCCTTTAGTATATAAATTCACTTATTGTAAAGTTACTCTCACCTTCAATTTTTTTTTACTTTTTAATGGGTTTTATTTTCTTAGCCTAATTTTATTACAATTTATGCGCACGCAAACACTCATACACGAAAATATTTACGCTTATTTTTTATAATGTTGTTTTTTATCCCTGACATAAAATATGAAATATTTTTTGTTCAGTTTTAATTCATAAAAACTTCAAAATCGAATTTTAACTTTAAACCAAACAGTATATTACCGTTAAAAGTGAGGAGTTTGTACATTTTCTATGTAATAAAATTAGATTTTTGGCTAATTTGACTCTTGTTGACATATTTAGTTTTTTTCGAAATGTATTCCACTATTAACCATTTATTAAACCATTCATAGCTATCCAACAGACAGACGAATCGGCAAACGGGCGAAACTAATAGAGTCCTGGTAATGTTAGCAACTGCTCTTAAAATCGTGCAGTATCAAAAAACAAACAAGTGAATAAAAAAACATCACAATATATATTCAATCCTTCCACGAACAAGTGTCAAATATTGTCATCGAACTTATGTGGGAGCCCTGGGCGGGCAGCTGCCGGGAACACCGCCGAGTGCGGTCGATATGTGAATAATTAAGTCCGTCTGCCGGTTGACCCCTGAGGGAAATCAGGGTCCACGATCGACTCGATTGACCGCCGCCGCGGGTGCAGATTGCAACTTATTTGTTACAATGAGCGGAGACAGCATGAACGTAGGGACTGGTCAACTTGATGGGGTCAAACACTTACACCAGTTTTTTGATATAATTGTATTTATGGCACTCGTGTTAGGGCTTCTATTCTCGCAGCCAATTTTCTATCTCGGTATTTGCCAGATTATTGTTTTTCTTCCGGCGTTATACTTTATAAGTAAGATTTGACGTATCGAAATAAAAAACTTGGATAATTTCCATAAAGTGTTCATTATTTAATTATATATATTATTTAAAAATATATACTGGGATGTATAATTTATCAGAGCGAAAAGAAATCTTTATAAAATTGCAGTATACTGTAATAAAAATACAGTAACTGTTTTTACTTGATTATTGTGAGTACATAAAGGACTAAATCAAGAACTAAGGAAAAAATAATAACATAAGTCTAAGCCAAGCAATCTAAAAAAATTCTGGAGAAAACAAAGCATATATATACACATACTATCAAAAGATATATAATTTATCAATAAATATATAATTTTATCAACAAATATTGGAGGCTTGAACGGTATAGGTTTAAGGATATGAAGTGTAAATTTCAGATATTTGTCCATAATATAAACAGTTAAATCATATTATTAAAAATAAAAAAACTATTATAACTATCTGTTTTAACTATCACTGCACTTGGCAAAATATAAGTAAGTAGCTTATAATCATAACTCTATAAGACAAGAAATTGGCAGTATATGGCGATTGAACTGAAACCAAAACCAAGTTTTATATGTCTTTCATTACAAAACATTTCCGTAAATGTAATGGAAAATATACATTGCTAAACTACGGATAATCACGAATCTCATAAAAATATTCAAAGAATGAAATAAAAAATTTTCATTTTGTATCTATCCTACCAATTATCGATGGTGTTTGAAGAACTTATAACGATACGATTCTTTACAAAAAATTATAACCGAAAGTATAGCTGTAAGTTTATTTACCAAAAACTGTGTTATGAATTTAAAGTAATATACATTTCAGTAATTGATATACACAAAACTTGTTTATTAAAAAAACACTAATACAAATAAATACAAATTATCAATGCCATTTTTCAGTACTTAAAACACGAGAAATCAAAAATAATTGATAATGAAATGAAATATTACACATTAACAAAATTAACGAAATATAAGAAAAAACAACTGATGCATTAGACTCCTTTCAAATAATATATTAATTTAATAATTATTAAACCTTTATGAAATCATCATACCACTTCCATTCAAACATATTAAAAATGAAATTATTAGAAAAATCATGAAGAATTTTGAGAAAATTTTAAATTAGGATATCCGTCGTCGTCTAGGTAAATAAGTTTTTACGTTAAATGAAAAAATCTGAAATTTCAGGTTATTCTTAAGCTAATGCTAGTAGCATTAACCTTTTCCTTCACTGGCTTTGGTTTTTTATGAAAGTTTTAAGGGAATTCGACGGGATTTGAATGCAAGTTTTTGGCTCTAGAACGTAATTATTATTTCAATAAAAAATTATTACATTTTTTATACAATTTATTCTGTTCAACCTGGTTAGTAGGTTACTTGCAGATTAAGCACTAGTTACTGTCAATATTTATAAAAAAAAGCAGACTCGACAGTGATCAAAAGAAGGTCCACGACTCACAGATCATCAAATATTCAAAGAACAACTTTACTGTCTAAAGAATATTATTCTTGTCAGCATATTTTTGATCTCCATTTAGAATAACTTTTAACGGATATAGATTTATGCCCAAAATAAACGATTGTATTGCCGGTTTAAGACAACGTCCTTATCTATACAGATATAACTAACTAAATATAAATAAATAACTAAATTTACAACAAAAATATGTCTCAAAAACTTTTCACTTTATTAAGTCGAAAACCTTTGAAAACGATTTACATATAAGAATTTATATTTTTTTAAATTCCAATGCTAGAGTGTTTCCCGTAAACCTTATTTTATTTTATACATCAAAAAATAATTAAGATAAACATTATACCCAAAATAATATTTTTACCGAACATAACATTTTCGCGCAGACAAGACGTCCTTGAAGCATTTAACTTAAAACTTTATTTATAGCCTTCCACGTTAACTTTAGTTCTTAACACTTACGTAAATGTAACATACACGATTAATAAAAAAAAATGTACATGTACTGATAGAAATCTCTATGTATTTATTATGTATAACTTTAATATGTGTCATTTATTTTCAAAAATTATAACTAATATTTTTATCAAAATCATATTAAAACTGAATGACACGAAATTTAAATTGCTCCACTTTTCTCGGCGGTACTAACGCCGCATCATTTCAATATAAAACTCCGTTGATTATCCGTTATTAAATAAATTTATTTTCCAAACCTCGGAGCAACGTTTCAGTCCTTCAAAACCTTACGAACAAAGACCCGTAACGAACCATCGTGACCGCCACTCCTTCCATTCGATAAATTTCCGCAGAGAAAGTGAAAAGCCAAAATGTTTGATTTATTTTTTTCGAAACATCCTTTCCTCATTTGCATTTAGAATACTTCTTTCCGCCTGTCCCTCTGAAGTAGATAAAAAGCTTAACAAACGAACTTGAACACAAGTAAATTGAGTGTAAACTCGTGGAAAATAACACTTTTTTAAGGTTTATAATAGTGAGCGGGGACGAGGAAGGAAAATTCAGCCGGGAGACTGATAAGGGAGCACATTTAAATTGGACTGGGGATCGAGTTAAATCTTCCAACTGTTCCCACAAGTATTTAATATGTAGAGAAAGCGTTTTATATTCTTTTAAATTGATCATTGCGAAGACGTTTTCACTTACGATTTGCGTTTATGCAATGTTGTATTACTTAACGATGCTTTGTAATTCTACTTGGATTTAGTCAGTTTTTAATATGAGGTAGAAACTATAGTTAAGTTGTTTAAAGATGTAACCAAGTGATTGAATGAAAGGCGAAAGTATTGGTATCAAAAATATTATTGAACAAAGTTTCCCATTACACGCCAAATTTAAGTTAAATGAAAGAACCTGCCACACCCTTTGCCATATACTATTGGTGTCATGATGGTCTTGACTATATATTTTAATAAAATCTACCAAACTCTTATCAGAATGTGCATAACTGTGGTTTCATAGTTGTGTATATCGAAATATTTTTAATTTTTCAAATATTGAGTATATTTGGCGTTAATTTTGTCGAAATTCATTATTCACAAATAAATGAAACTACGTGATATAGTATTATTTCTACTTTCTCTAAGTTCTTTACCACGACCTAGGTTTCGTTGTATTACAACATCTTCAGGTGGGCTGTTAGCAAAGATCTATTTTTTATCTAAGATGTTGTAATACAACGAAACCTAGGTCATGTTAAAGACCTTAAAGAAGATGGAAATAATACTACATCACGTAGTTTCATTTATTTGTGTATTTTTAATTTCTTGTCGACTATTAATAAATAGATTTTTTTCATATCTTTCTAATTGATAGTCGAAAAAAAAGGCAGGTCATTTATCAAAAACTGAAAATGGCAAATTAAATTTCAATTTCATGTTGAAAACCTATCCGATAACACGCCACAAGATGACGCGCGAAAAAAGACACGTGCAAAAGAGCACGTCCAAATATTTTTTTAAATGAAATTTCTTTAGCAACTTCGCAGTCAAAGTTACCATTTAGATAAAGTTACCAATGGAAAAGCTAGTTCAATAATAGTTCGTATTATTGAACTTCCTGCAATAGTTCGTATAAGATATACTTAAAAAATATACCAAAAAACGAATATTGCAGGGGTTATGGTACGTGCTACTAATATTAAGAGAGTTGGATCATTGGTCCAGAGCGCAATTTACATTCGGCTGTAAAGTGACATCAATTTCATTTTGAAGTGAAGCATGGCGAGCGGCTTACGGGATGAAAGCTCGATTGTGAGCTACAGTAACATTTGCGTTTCTATCGAATTTGAATATTGTAACGAGTCGATAATGTCACTGATTTGTACCTCGTACCGAGTCGATAACGTCACTGATTATGTACCGAGTCGATAATGTGACCTATGTACCGAGTCGATAATGTCACTGATTATGTACCGAGTCGACAATGTCACCTATGTACCGAGTCGATAATGTTACTAATTTGAACCTATCATTAATTCGTAACTGAATTTTCGTAGTAATATAATGGAGGTAGTAAAAGTTAATCCAAAAATTCGAAAATTATGTTATGCGATTACAGACCTCTTTGATTTGTGTTTCTATTTCGATTATTGTGCACTTCTTTCGTACGAATTGGTTTGGAATATGACTTTATCGCCTGGTAACCAGATTAGTCAAATACAGCCAGATGATAAAAAAGGATGAAATAAAGAATTTTAAGAGAAACTTTGTACAGATTTCAAATTATAATTAAATGAAAAACGCAAAGAAAAGCATAAAATAATAAAAATACTAGTTCTCAGTTTGGTCTTTTGAGTTAAAATATCGTTTCAAAACATAAATAAATTTATAAAATATTACTACTGTAAAAGATTTTAGGAACCGTAAAGTCGAACGCCATTTTTTCTTTCTCTCACGTACAAACACTGACATACACATATAAATGTCAGAACCGACATATAAAAATCGTCGTAAAATCGCCTATAAAAATCGTAGCAGTATTTTTCAAGTTTACTATTGTTCGAAAACTACATTTTACTGCAAATCTTAATAATTATTTTTCCTATTTTTATTATTTCATACTTACGAATATATTCATCGTCATTGAGTAGTCAGACCGTTACTTTACGGCTCACGCTGGAACTAATATATGAACGAAAGTGGCAAAAACAAAAATGAAAAACTACGCTATAACTCACTTTACTTGATGCACACGTGTAGCCTAGGACTACTCGCGTTAGTCTCAGCGCGGGGACGGCGGGTGGTGAGGTTGATACCTGCCTTATGCCGATCGAAACTTTATATTTCACAGGCTGCACCCTGTCGATACATCAAACTTGTTTATTAATCCTATTGTTTCGACAATTTTGTTATTATTTCTACGAATCCGGGGATCATAGTAGTTATGGAAGAGTACCTTTAGGTGTGTACTTGTTTATAATATTTTTAATTTATCAAATATTTCCCACTACAATATAGTTAAAAATTAAATTGATCCGATTTGTCTTTTTTTGTCTTTTTTACATTAAACCTAAATTTTATTATGTACCGGGTACTGCCCGAGTGACCTTTTGATATTAAAATGTAGAATTATTCTTCTGTTTTTCCAATATGAAAAAATTGCGCACATTTGCGCCATTTTGGGTTGCTGTTGTTTTTTCATCTTATCTATGGGGAAATACTTAATGTTAGTTAAAGCTGATTATGTTTTATTTTATTTTAGGATCTGGAGAACTAAAGAATTATTTGTGACAAGACGACAACTTTATAACATGATAATGAGTACAAATAAAAAAGTAGAAGCAAGAAATATAACTAAAGGCCCAAAAAATATGATTTCCGAGTTAAAAAAAAGAATATCACGACTTAAATCAAAATTTAAAGCTATGTGACTAAGATTAAGTAAAAAAGAGAAGCGGTTTTTTTTAAATAAATCGAAAATGGTTGCTTAGTTCAATAAGGTTTTCGAATTATTCTACCCAGGCGCATTTTTTAGTTATCCTATTTTGAGCAGACCAGAAAAATCTTTTAGAGATTTTAGTAATATATCGAAATGTGCAAAGACGCAGCTACTTAGAAATGAAAATTCTTTTGAAAAGCTGTCTTATGCGGACCAGGTGAGCCTCCGTTCTTCTGGTTTATCGGATGCAGCGAAAGTCATCAAAGATGTCAGTCTAATCCAAAACGTGTGACAAAATATCTGACAGTCTTTTAACAAACAGCAATCAAAAAATTTTCAATCACGAAATCTTTATCATTATTTACAGATGCAAATCTAACCAGGAAAGAGAATAATAAAGTAAAGAGAACGGATTTGACATGCTTTCCATCATAAAAAATAATTCAACGTACTAAAACAAATATACAAAAAAAACCATCAATTATTGTCAATGAAACTTCAACCACACAGCACAACGTATTGCAAGATTATATTTTAAATAAATACAAAATCAAGAAGATTTGTGCAACTTTTGTTTGATTTTAAATTGGAGTTTGAAAAATCCAAGCGGGTTGAATATATAGTCATTTTCTAACCCTGAAAGTTTATATTTAAATATTTGCATAGCATTTTTAATTCCATTATGTCGTGAAGCGAACAATAAAAATAATACGAATTTACTACCGTGTCAAAATACAAGATTCTTATCGACTCGATTCTGCAAGTTTCTGTTTGCCCGAAAGGCAAAAGAGCCTTTGAAAAAATAAATAAACTACATAGATAATCAAATTACACAGCTTCAACCTACATCATGCGAAACCAAAGGAAACAATGGTAGCCTTGAAATAAACCATAAACTTCTGTTTACCATGGTAGACAGTAATGTTTGTAACGCAATAACAGAAATAACCTCGACTTAGCGATGTTACCTTTGTGGCTTGACCAGTTGATAAAGCCGTGACTCCATAACAAGAGTTGATGACAATTAATTCGATTTCGAATTCTAGATTTAACAAGCGCGCATTAGATTTCTAGAGCGCCTACTACATATATCATATAAATTGTCAATTAAAAGCTGGTAAGTAAGCAGGCAGGACCAAGGCATTGTTAAATAAAAGAAGAGGGTGATACGATAAAAATCCAAAGAAAAAATGGGGCTAATTAGTGATAAGCCAAAACAAGAGTTTGGAAACATTAATGACGGAAACAGGGCTAGAATGGCTTTTGGTCACCCAAAAAACATCAGAAATTACCAGCATACATTTGAAGTTGGTGCAAAGGCTTAAAACCGTATTAGAAACGTTAGCAAGCAGATATTAAATACTCTATCAAATACAAACAATACACAACGACTACCGCCAAAACGTATGTAGGGTTGTGCGATTGGTATTCAATACTACCAACCGTACACAAAATCTTAATACACCATAGATTGCTTTTAGCAACAGATCCTCTAATATTAAGCATGGAAACTCCTCCTCCACCAAGAAAACCTTTTAGTAAAGAAGTTATGGAAATGCTGATTGCTTCTTACACTGACGAAATTTCAGATGACAGCTTTTCACTTTAAACTCATCGAATTTGAACTCATTTCACTAGTCTTAACGTAAGTACGAAAATAACATACTAAATAGGTAGATAAATAAACACGAGTATAAAAATGCATGAAGTAACGAAACATTAGTACGTAGGTAGGTAAGAAAGTAGTTACAAGTACGTACAAGGACCATTAGAATATTAGGAGGCAGCTGTATAGTGTATGCAGATATATGCAAAATTGAAGCACTGACTACGGTAAAGCCAAAATAGGGGATATGATTTATGTGATGTGCGTATGCAGGTAAATACGGCACCATGGGTATATATAAGTAGATATATGTGAATATATTTAGATTCATTAAAGGCCACGAACGTTTGTTTTGATTTAAATAATGAGATATGATTAATATTGAATCCTTGGTAAATTCCTGACATTCTGGGTAACGTAGAGTAATATGGGCATTCAAAATAAAATATTTTTACAAAAAAATGAACCAACTTCAAATAATCGAACAAGAAGCGTACTGAAAAGTAAATAATAAAAACACAAGCACTTAATTGCAACTTTTGCGGTACAATACCGTTTCTGAGCAGATAAAATTTACAGAATACTGCCACTGGTCTTTGGAGTCAGTGATAAGTAAATGTAGTACTCATATGTGTGTGTGCGGGTATACATGTACTTGAGAGAGGAGAGGGAGGTCTGCTTAGCACTGATTGTAAGGTACCGTACACATTTAGGCACTTATATATATTTAAAAAGAACATGGTATTTCTATTCAATTATTTATAAATATTAATTTGTCACAACGTAAATATATTGGCTATTATATTCTTCATAGGCGTAAAAATATGGCGCATATTTAAAAAAATTTAAAATATAGGATAATTGCTGTAGCTTTGTCGTATACTTCTAGTAGTCGTATACTTCAAAAACGCAGTGCTATGAATTTTATGGAGAAAATGGATCGACACTAACTGTATATTATATCTATTAAATCGTATTATCTGACATCGAAACGATCAAAAAGAAAAGTGCTTATTTTATTTGCCGTAAGAGATAATAATAAAGTGACAATACCAACGATACTTGCATAAAGATTAACATTTTTCGAACTGTTTAATAAAATCTAATGAACAGCTAAATCTCCTCTCCTTTTCATTACATTATAATCTGCAATGATATGATTTTATATATAGGCAATGTTCAGGAGTCATTTTATTTTACCCGTAAAGATATCAATTTCCCTTTTTATCTGAACATATCCGATGGAATCGTTACCGTAGCTGTCTCTTGCCGATCAGAAATATGTAACGTAGGAAAGTAAGTAAACTACGTAATTCATTATACTAAGATAACCTATTATGAAAATTTACTACGTCTGACACATATTTAATCTTAGATCTTTTACAATAATGCTATTATTCACACATACTTACAATAGATAAATCGCCATGAGAATCTTATGAAGTCAATATTTTACAGAACTTAAAAAAATTCAGTACCGGTGACATTCGAGTAATCTTATTTAAGTACATATAATAATGAATATATTTGGCGTTAATTTTGTAGAAATTCATTATTCACAATTAAATGAAACTACGTGATGTAGTATTATTTCTACTTTCTTTAATTTCTTTACCGCGACCTAGGTTTCGTTGCATTACAACAAAACCTAGGTCATTTATTACAGCTATTACAAATTAGCAAAGATTTTTGCTATTGATGTAATACAACGAAACCTAGGTCGTGGTAAAGAAATTAAAGAAAGTAGAAATAATACTACTTCACGTAGTTTCATTTAATTGTGGACATATGATAATATTTGTTAAGCCTTCATAAAAGCTAATGCATGATAAATAAGTCAAATTATGCATTTTTACTCATCGCATTTAAGAGGCTACGGAATTGCAATTTTTTGTAGATTTCAGGCCAATAAAAAGTTTTCATCCATTTTGTTTATAAAAAACACCATAACACTTTACCACCCTACAAATTTAAGTTATAAATATGGTGCAGCAACGCGAGACTACATTTACGCAACGACCAGTTATTATAGCAAGTGCATAACGTTGTAATGTGACGTCTCGCAACAATCGCGTTCTCCCACGGGAAATTCAAATCTGGCCCTAGTTTTAACATGGGTAAATTCAAAACTTAGTCAATATGGATGAAATAAAATCGGAATATATTCATTTCGTAGATACTTAAATTTCATCCCATTATATTTTACCAGCTTTGCATATTTCATGATTTTTAAATGGGTAACTTAGAAAATAAGGGTGGAATGCTCCAATTTCGCACTTTTTAAGAGTACCTTACTAAATGTGCAATTTAAAATGATGAAAAAATATTTTTGTGCTCTCATAACAAGATCTTTTAAAATGACATGATATAACGAATTTAAAAGAAAATTATCGGATACTTTCTTTACCCTCTCTTCAATTCTTATAAGAATATTTTTAAAAATGTAGCTAATGGGAAAAATTTAGGTTAATAAAATGTATTACTATGTCAAATTATTTACCTCGTATAACCCCTGAAAAAATCAGCTAAAACAGTTAGACAGACACGTGAGTGATTTTATGAAAATTGCGTTTTTCTCTACCTCTCCTTCTTTAACTCTGGTTTGGAACACAAAAATTATTCATAGATACATGTGGATATTCTTTTCATGAAGTTTTCCGCAAATCTAATAAAGGGAACCCAAGTTCGTTTCTCGGCTGCTCGTTGAGCGGGACTAAAAAGCTGTTCTGGTTGACTGTAAAAAATTGCAGTAGTAACAATAAGTCTGTGAATTGTATCAAATAGATACATTAAAGTACATAAATAAATGTATTTTCTAGAAAAAGTATGCCTTCTGATTTTCTTTCTTTCAAGAATGAAAAATAAAGTGAAGTGGCGAGCTGCAAAATTTAAAATAGTTCAAACTCTTTTTCTTTCCTGTGAAATATTGCAAAAAAAAGAATTAATGTAAAATAATCGGTAATTTAAAACCGAAAAATATTTACTGTTAGTCTCAGGTCTTCTAGTTTTTAAAGTATTTTACCTTTACGTTGAGAAATTTTCCCATATAGCCCAAACAATGGAATAAAGATGAAAAATATATTTATAATACGTTTTACTGTATTTTACATCTGTCTGGTTATTTTTACGGTTCTAATATTTACAAAACGGAATATTTGAATAACTCTTGAATATAATAGTTCTGTAATAGAAGTATCACAGTATGAGTAGTACGCTATTTTAACGAGAGATAAAGGTCAAACCATGAAAATGACAATAAAAAATCTGGTTTAGCGATTCAATCCCTTTCGCTTAGTAATTTCGATCTCAAGTTTAAGTCTTGTGGACACCAGAAAACTAAAATTGATATTGACAAACTAAAAAAATTACTCTCAAACTATTACTCAACTAGAAACAGCGTTTAGCAAGTTTAATCAAGTTGAAAAAAAGACCCGAAAAATGAATAACGCAAAAGCTGATTGAATACATAAAACTAACGTGTATTGAGATGTGTATTAAATCACTAACTAACTGACGTGTACGAGATGTTACCTGTGACTATAATAAAATTATCTACTACACTGAACAGGATTCACACAATTTTTAAATGCAGACATCCAAACAAAATAAATTAAAGAAATTACTTTCAAACTATTGCTGAACAAGAAGTAGCGTTCAGCAGTAGTATTGAAACATTAATGGTCCCTTCGTCTCAAGTTAAAAAAGAGCCGAAAAATGAATATCGCCAAAACTGATTGAACAACAAAGAAATAATGTGTACTAAGATGTGTGCTAAGTTAAATTATTGTCTTTAACTATAACTAAATTCTGTACTACACTGAACAAGTTTCGCACAATTGTTACATGCAAACATCCAAACAAAACAAATTGAAGAAATTACTCCCAAACTATTATTGAAATAGAAACAGCGTTTAGCCGTAATATTGAAACATCAATGAGTCCTTCATATCAAGGTGAAAAAAGATCCAAAAAATTAATATCGCAAAAGCGGATTGAACACACAGAACTAACGCGTACTGAGATGTGTATTAAACCAAATTGTCACCTGTGACTATAACTAATTTCTATACTACATTAAACAAGTTTCACACAGTTGTTAAATTCAGACATCCAAACAAAACAGCACCCAGAATTAGATAAAATCATGATGGTTGGTTCTTCTTTATATACCACCCAGAATTAACACAAATGTTACGGCATACTCGTCCTGTCCCAAAACATTGTGGTAAAACTCGCAACAAAACAGCCTAGACCACCTAGACATAGTCAACAGGTCGTCTTAAAGTTGCAGAAGCTGCAGTTGAAAACTCTGTGATTTACTCTTCAGATCTTGTGCCAAAAGAGAAGATAGTTTACTTAAATTTAACAGATAATAATTTCAGTCTCCAAAAGGCGGTAGCAGAAGCTAAATTTTTCACATTTGAAGAAGGATATTCCTGTGTTTATTCGATTGAAATGTCGTTGGAAAGCAGAGCATCGTTGTGAAAGACATAAATGGCACGTTGGTCGCAAAATGAAAAAAAATAAACGAAGTCTCTTCGCTAAATCTTTAATATTTTTATGATCACGTGTATATATATATATATATATATATATATATATATATATATATATATACACATATATATACAGGATGTCCAGTGGCAGATTTCAAACTTTGAACAAACATAGTTTCTGAACGCAACACATAAGAGGGGCGCGGGGGGCGTCGTTAGAAGCGCAAGCGGTGCGGATGTTTTAGTAGCCATGGAACAGTGGAGTGGGAGCACCGCGCTTTTGCCATCGAGGCGTACATTTCGAGTGGATTTTCGCTGTCTGTAGCACGCCGTCGATTTGATAATCGTTACGGTATTCGTCGATTACGTGATGGGCCATCGATCAACCTCACTCAGTCATGGGTAGCAAGGTTCAGAGCTACAAGATCAACATTAAATAGGCCCAGGCCAGGACCTACACTATTGGTAGCCACGGATGAAAATGTCGAGCGTGTTATGGTTTCTGTCGTTGAAAATCCTCGTTTATCACTGCGTACACGTTCATCGATATTGGGAATTCCATATGTTACAGCGTCGTCTCCAAATGAGAAAGTATTGCGTTCCATCTGGTTGTTACGAAAAACACTTCATTGTATTTAAATCAAGGAAATAAAGATTGTGGCAATATTTAATGGAACAAATTAACGCGGAATAAAAATTATTTTCTTTCATTTAACATAGGAAGATCAACTGAAAATTTTAATAAACAGCACCAATAATGGCTTACGAGAGCTATCAGAAATGATAATATAGCCCCATTTTAACTCCCGCATTACGTCTCTTACAAATTAAGTAAGTCTCTTGTTTCATAGACAACCGAAAAACGGGGTCTATCATCAATTCATTCCATTTTTTTATTTATTTTACTATTACTCGAAATAGTGAAATAAAATAGTGGATATTCCTATCAGTGTTAAAAGTATATTACGACAAAATGATTTTTTTTCTTCTAAATAACATAACGATGTAACAAAGATGAAAAGAAACACCTTAGTTGTCTATATCCTTCCATTATACTTTTAATGTAAGTTACTAAGCAACGTTATGCCGATTTTTGACAATTTTGACATAGTGGTTAACAAGTTACGGAAGCGAGGTGAAAAGTGACAGCCCTCTTCCGCCAGTGTGTGCGCTGCAAAACGCTTTGACAACTTATACCTTGTGAAGGATACTTCGGTAGATACGGGGTAGTACTTGAATAAATAATTACAAAATATTCATTAATGACAGTCGGTCTTAATCTGAATAGGCAACGATGTATGGCATACAGAAGAACATGATGAAATTGTCATGATTCCATTTTTGCTATTTTGTTTCGGCCACCTAAAAATAAAAAAGAATATATTTATTATTTCAAATAAAAGAAAAATAAACATGGGAAACTTAGAATGTCGTTTATATTTTGGACGTATTTAATACTTATTTTTTAAGTAATACTCATAATTTATTTGTATTACTTATTTATTAAATAGCACGTTTTTATGTATGCACATGTAACTTATTTAACATTTATACGAAAGGTGAATTTCTATTCATCCTAACGTAGAATGACCTTGACCTGCAATCGAAAAAATATTTCAGTAGTGTATTTTTAAGCGCTACGACTGTTTCAATACTTTTGAAATAAACAATTTTATAGGGTGTGTAAATAAAATTTACAAAAAACACATCACAATGAGCTGAGCTTTGTTGTTCATCAAATTTTAAACGAAACTTAAAAGTATACGATAAATTCTATCTTATAATAAAACAAACATAATTTTCGGAAGAGGAAAATTTTATTCATTTATTTGTATTTTTATACTTTAACATAAAAACGACTTATTTGATTCGCTTATATCACTGACTACAGTTAATAGTGACTAAATGGACATAGCGTATATAAAATCGTTTTGTAACACAGGAATAATACGCAAAAACATAAAATAAACCATCTTCGTTAAATAATGTAAATCGACACAAAGCCAATTATTTAACATTTTCTAATCTGAACCTTTTTATGTTGCAAAATCGGAACATAGAAATATTTTTGGGTTAAGACAAAATGGTAATAAAATAGCGCAATAACAAAACAAAACGTTAATAAAATAACGCAATAATAAAATCTGCCAAAAAAAATTACAAAACTAAAAATGAATAACCATATAAATTATGTGTGCGGTTATTTACAATTATTGATTCTTATGATCGTTACATAATGATCATTACATAGTAAATTTGTAACTAACCTTTTGATAATACCGTTAACAAAATAACCGTAAATAATAATTATGTAAAAAATCCATTAAACCAAAGTCCAAATGATCCTATTTTGTGCAAGCAAAGCCAGGATAGGAACTAGTTAAAATGTATATTTTTATGTTTCTTTACTAAGATACCTGTATTTCTATTTAGCATTACTATTTTTAGCCCAATTGTTTTTTTTTCGATTTTAAAATGATAGTCCTTTAACTAAAACCACTCTTCGTTATTTAGATTCAATATTTTATGCATTTTATAACTTTACATATAACATGAGATGTCGCTTTTAAAATTAAAATACTCCAATAAAGTAACAAGTTAGCCCGGACGTGAACGCAAATTGCACCTATAGCACTACTAATGTAAACAGACTAACTGGTTTCGTTGTTGGGATCGAAATCAGCATAAGCTAAACGACTATTCCACCGTTCGTGAATTGCTTTAAATAATGTAAATCATTATAACTTGTGTTCAAATCCAAATTGTTTGTAATCCAAATTGTGCAGGTAGTTTTTTATCAAAACTAGTGATATTTTGAGATATTGTAAATTATATCATGAAACTAAATATCTTTCCGAAAATTTTTTAGAATTTCATGATGAAAAAAGAATTTCGTTCTGTCTGTTCGTCGATCCACCGGTCGGTATGTCGCAGCCACAATTGCTATAGTTATAGATTTTAGATTTTAGTGTTTTAGTTTTAGAGTTACTATCTAATATCTCAATTACGATAATTAAACACAAATTTTAAAAAATGCAAAATTTAAAAAACAAATACGAAATTTGGAAAAAACAAATACAGATATGTTTGTTTTTTATATTTTGCAAAATGGGCAGAAATTTCTTTCCGCGTATCTCATTTAGTAGAGTAAAATTAGGTAGATCTGTTAAAGTAAAATTGAAACCTCATCCGTTAATTTTCATTTGTAAGATCATTTACTCGACCGTTTATCACAGTCGTGTTTCGTTGAAATTTAAGCCAAATAATAAAGCAAATGAACTCGCGCAAAATCTCAATATCTCACTATAAAAAAATATTTACATCGAAATTTTAAGAGGTGTGTCACATTAGGCACCCGTTCTTTTTTTTTAAACTCCATGTACAATGTAGAGTATCGTTTAAAAGAGCTTGTTACAAGTTTCAAAAAATTTTCATGATTTTAGGTACTATATCTTCAGACATATACTAAAAAATATCCAATAAAAACTGCTCTCACCTCACCCCCTTTTTTCGAAATTGGTGAAACTAAAATTAAAGAAAATTTTGGATTGTTAAACTTTTGTCCCCGATTGTGTACTATTAAAAATCATGGCGAGTCTATATTAGTGAAGCCTTACGATGAATAAAGAATATAGAATATATATTTATATATATATATATATATATATATATATAAATGTGTGTATATGTGTTTGTGTGAAGGCTTGTGGGAATGTATGTGTATAGTTTTAGTTTAGATTCTTTTAATGCTATTTGGTTTACTTTCATACTTGACACAATTTATATAAGTGACACAATTTATATGATTATTCTTAATGTGTAACTAGAAAGACTAGTAGCTTTGATAAATCGTTTCGTTTCTGCAATTCTCATTTGGAAAGACTGATATTATTTATTTGAATTTAGAACTTATTAAATTTATTAAATTTTTCTTTTTGAAAACTAGGTGTTCATTGAATAATTATTTTCTTTTTATAAATTAAGAATTAAAGACTGAAAATGAAACAATGTTTAAGACATTAAGACTTATACTATTTAAATTATTCTTTACAAGTATTATTAAAATATGATTAGCTAAAACTTGGGAAATTTCCAAATATATATGATATTAATGTCGATTGTTTCTTTATATTGAAATATTTTAATTTGTAAAATGTTAGAGTTAATCATTAAAAAGACCATTGAGAATATTAATTGTGTATTGCATATTTTCTGTTATGTTGTGTAACATTCATACTTAATGACAAGAATCCTTTCCTACCAAAGATCTCATCTAATTATTTTCAAATACGTGATCAAATTTCTGTTGATTTAACAAAAAAAAATAACTGATTTGATGCTAGATTATCTTATTCGAACCCCATATTGAAAGCCATAAATGTGACAATAACAGATTTATTGTTCATTTTTCTTTAAAATAGTGACTTATATCTGGATTATGCATGAATTTTAATAGATGTTTCAAAAAAATTAGGGAGTCTTGAAGCAACTTCAAAAAAGTAGAGTTTCTAATTCGATTGTATTTTTTATATTAGCCAATGCATGTCTTCGGCATTTATGAAAGGATAGTACTTTTTTCCTCTTTATAACAATATAACTCATGGGTGATCCCATATAAATTTGATCAAAATCGGATTATGCTCTTCGGAAATGGACAATAGAACTCCTCTACGGACGATAGTATATCATCGGTGATTAAAAATATTTGTTTCGCTAAACATATTTTGTTTATAAAGCAATCACAGCACCAGCTGAATCAAGGTCTGATGATTACGCATAAGCTTCTTCCAATAGAACTCCTTAACAAATGACATGCTGTCCTCCGTTGAAGAGAGGTTGTCTCGTCATAAAATAAAGATTCGTGTATCAAGCTGAGACGATTTACATGGTCTTCTACACTTTTATTATTAGAATCCCATTCATCTAAGCTTAAGTAAAATCCTGTGTCCACGCTGCTCAGCATTCTTGTCGTAACATTCTATGAATTTCTTTAATAATTTTTTTTTCAAAGAATCTTCCCTTCCCTTTCTCATTTCCTTATAACAACAACGCATTTATTGACATATCAACAGTTTTGTGACATAATAACAGTGCATTTATTGACATGTTAACTTTCTAAAAAACCATTAAAAATTCTAAAATAAACTAAACTTTTAGAAATAAAGAAAACCTACTTTACAGCGAACTTTCTTATGTAGCAGTGAAAGTTGAAAATAATAATTAGTAAGCCTAACTGAACCCCGAAAATGTAAAGGTAATAATTATTCACTTTAACTAAGTAAAGCTGAAATCAAAATGGCTCTAATTTTGTTTCCAATAGAATATGTATTTTACATAACTCCAGTTCACATAAAAATCGACAGAATAGAATTCATTTTAGCAACGCATGTTGAATGCATAAGGAAACTATCACTTCAACTACCTTTAGTGTTGTATGATCATGACTTTTCTCGACATGTAACAGTAGAAAATTTTAGTGTTTACTATTATTCAGCTCCAATTTAACGTAATTAAATGTATCAATATAAGACTGTTTTTACCGCACAAACACTATTTCTCTGTGAACTGATGAACTAGCAGATATGCTATTAAATTTTCTATAGAATTTTTAAGGACCTATCTCAAGAGAAAGAAAAGAGAACCCTCGTTAGTTCACTCCGTCCACCTGTTCGTCTATCATAATCGTTGTTTTCAAAAATAGTTTGACACAGAAAGTAGAATTTGGCATATTGATAATACATATTAACCTTCATAATTACTCTAAAATTTTCATATGGACATTGTATGGGGATAAAATACATCATGCAATTTTTTTTAATTTTTGAATCATTTGTAGATATAATTCTACAATTCATGTAAGATAGTTCTAGAGATATTGCTAATTCCACAAAAAAATCATCAGTAACTATTTGACATAAAAGCCTCAAACTTAGTTTTATAAGCATATGGACCCAGCATATATTGAAATATTTAACGCCTAAAAATATTCATAGGGAAATTTTAGAGATGGCAAATAAATTACTCTATTTGTTTTTAATATCATGATTTAGATTAATAGATAATAACTGAAAGTGCTAGTTTTAAGGATACCAAAAATTTTTTTTTTTAATTTTAGAGAGAAAATACAGAATGCAAATTTTTTTTATTATATAAATCATTTAAGGTTATAGTTCTACAATTTATATAAGATAGTTCTAGAGATATCGCTAATTCGAGAAAGAAATTCTCAGTAACTATTTGACATAAAAGTCTCAAACTTAGTATTATAAGCATATTGACCCCGCATTTATTGAAATAGTTAATGCCTGAAAATATTCATATAGGAATTTTAGAGAGTGCAAATAAATTACTCTATTTCAAAGGAGCAAGTTTTAAAGATTCCAAAACTATTTCTTTTTCTTAATTATATTTATATATGAGACATTTCTGAAGACTAAAATATCGACAAAAATGTGCTCTTTCTCACCTCTTCCTCATCTCCAAAATTGGTAAAGTCAAAATTATTTAAAAAATCGAGCCGTCATGGGACGCTTGGCAGATGTAAAAAATCTAAATTTTATAAATATTCACTAGACCCAGACCCAGCCACAGAGAATAAATATAAAAAATATACGTTTGAACCATACATCATCAAAAAATATTATGTTCACTATAATATTTCGAAAATATGCAGCACAACATATATTTGAACCATAGAAGTATAGTAAGTACCATCTATCGAAAAATAGTGCCGAAAATGTTTTATAATTAAATGTAATTTTATTTAAAAGAATACGTTTAGCAATGTATTCAATATTTCTACAACCACAACGACGGCTTATTGGTTTATGGGGTATGATCCTCGCTTATTTCGCTTAGGGTGCGAGAGATCACGCGTTGAACTCCCGGACATGCCTAACTATATTTATGTAACGCTTTTAACATTTTTAAAGTTTTGAAACAGTTTAATGACACCGTTATAAACGAGCTGGCCGATTCAAGTCGGATAGAGCCGACAACACACGGAGGTGGCCGAATATCAAAGCATTGCCATCAAAAAAATTTTACTCCCATCCTAACTCGCCAGTTGTTTCACATCAAAAATAGAATTACTAGAAATACTTCTAAAGCTTACAAGAAAACTATAGTAACGGACTTAGTTCTAAAGTTCTTGAAAAATTCATTATATTTATTTATACGCCTTCAAGATATACCAAGCAATATATTTACATGATGAAAAATTATATTATTACTTGTAAATAGTATCCTTAATGTTTATTTACATCCACACATCTTGTTATGGCATGTTTGTTCTATTAAGGTATGTCGAGAGATTTTGAACTACAAGTTTTCGTAAAAATTTTACACGTGACAAAAATATTCAAAAACTTATATTGAGAAATTATGGAGAGAAGTCAAATTTTGAACTATATTACATATTATAGTAATGTAATAGTTACTCCTCGCTTAATGAGCTATCCCCTATGAAAGCTATTATTGTTTATCCAATCGCCTAGCTGCTTACTGTTATTTATCTTTCTTGGATACATACGTGAAGTGCATGCCAATAACACATGCTGCACGCAACTTTTAAGTCCATAACGTTTGTATAAAACTTGTATTAACTTTTCAGTAAATTAATAACTGATGGAAAAATCGATAAAGTGAAAAAATTCAAAACAATTAAATAGGTGGGAATCCTCCAAACTGCAAAAAACGAGAGAAGCACTCCGATACTTCCCAGGTGGGATGCCAGGTAGTAGTGCTGGCGGCAGAGCAAAAGTTAACAATAGCGACAGGTTGAGACACGGCGGCAGGTTAATTTCGATTATCTTGGAGTTGAGTTGACACCATTTTTTCCTATAGCAGTTTGGGGGTACTCATTCTTGGCCCACTTTCATAGAGTCATATAGTCGACTCGATATGCAATTGAAAGTAATGAGTATTTGCAGTCGTGACAATGCTGTTCCTAACTTATCGTGGTAGTTAGCTTTCTCATTTTTTCATTTTCTAGAATCCTTGAAGTATTCAGCAGACATCACAATATCTGCATTTCACACTGAAAGCAAAATCAGTGGTTATTTTTCTTTTCAACGCGTGTGATAGAAAGTGTACCTACGTGTCTTCCTGCATTCTGTGTAATGCGATGATGATATTATTTTATTAATACAGACCTCATCGTCGATATTTTAATTTTTTATCACATTTGTCGAAGCGATGTTTTTTTTATATCGTGTCAAAGATCAACAATTTTTCACTTGAAAAATTTTTAGGAATTTTTTTACAAAAAATTATATTTATAAAACAGATTTTTGAACTCGTATTTTAAAAACTTTCATTCGGTACTTAAGACAAAGACATTGAAAAAAATCCGACTACTCTTCAGCCTTCAAAATTAATTCTAAAAATAAATAATATAAATTTTTGGTATATAACTTTTAAATTTTAAAACTTTCGATGTCAAATTCCTATTTTGATGCGGAACGCCAAAAATGAGTAACCAAAAATTTGTTAACTATAAGTGGAACTAGTATTACGAGATTTACATACACACAATATCCAATATCCGAAGGCATGGACAATTAATACAATATCCAAAGGCATAGACCAATCAGAAAGTTTGAACACCACGTACCGCCAGTTACTCTACGTATCGCGCGCGAAGTCGCAACCCGACAGGTGTACTGGGATAACTGCCGACAAAGCAATTCAAATGCAAATTGAGAAGAAATAAAGTGCAAGTTGGGCGCGCCGCCCGCTTTACGATTTCTCCATTTTATTGGCCATCCTCTACCATACACGGGACGCCGATCGAACGCCAGATGCGATATTTATTTGTTTATTCGATACACTTTATAATAAGACATTTTTATGACGAAATGAAGGTAATAAATATATAATGAAAAAAGGTGTACTTGAATCTGAAATGAATAGCGTGTTAATATTTTATACGCGACCTCTAATAGTAAAACGAAATGCCGACTATTCAACTCAAAGTGTTCGTATTATATTCTATCAGTTTATAAAATGTTTCTCGAAGCAACCAAACATATCTTCAAGTAACTAATAATAGTTTTAGAGGTATATATAGTATCCAACTTTGTCCGGGTCAATCTTGAAGTCTTTTTAGAAAAAAGATTTTAGATATTCAATAATTAAAATCCAAAAAAAATATCTTTTTTACTAAATAAAATCGGGTACCACCTAAAAGCTAAATATTGAGGCGTATAATTTAAAGAAACATAATTTTTACTTTATTCTTTGAAACTATATAAAGGAAAACGGCTTTAAAATGTGAATCTGTGAGAAGAGGTTCTCACTTTGTTTTCAATCAGATCAGCTATGAAATCTGAAAAAAAGAAGCAAAGTATTATATTTTCCATTTGTTAAGCTTTGACTAATAGTTACAAATTATTAAAAATATAAAAGTATCACTTTTTGTATTTAAATAACTTATGAAATGAAAATTAATAACAACTGAAAATTCTGAACTACCGTAGAAATTTCCGAATACGTCAGTTTTCCGATGTTAAATATATAAATATTAGCCCCATTACTTAGATAACTATAACAGGGTTGTGACTGAGAATATCAAAGAATACTCTGCATCTTATTGTAACTGAGAGTATCAAAGAATACTCTGCATCTTATTACATATTTACGACTTTATCAAATAAATTTTGTAAATTTATCAGTTCAATTAAAAAATCTATGTACAAAACAAAAAAAAGAATATTTAGTGACATTTCTAAGAAAACGGACCACATATGCCTATATATTCACTATTTGAAAGAAATATGTGCCCGTGGGTCATTATTAAAACGTCAATGGAAATCACTGGTTAGAAAATGATGCTAGCGGTATCATAAACGAAACTGAGTGACCTCCCCCCATAGAGACAAGTTGAAACCTGGTAAGTTACAACGAATAATTTCGCTCCGTTCTTATTTCGTATTTGCTGCATCTTATATTCTAGTCAGAAAGCATTTGTTCTTACATATCACCCAACAAAAAATCAATATTCCACAGTAATCTTCTATCGTAAGTACTCTAACATCTACTCACGTATAGTGAAATTTAATTCTCCCCGCGTTTACTGTAGACTGAACATTTCTGGCATATGCCTAAGACCAGGGCTGTTCGTCAGTTCTTCAAAAATAAACAGCAGTGAAGGAAACTGATGGGTCGTAACGAGATGAATGTTGGTTCGACGAAATAGAAAAGAATCACCGAAAACTTGAAGTCCGAGACTAAAAGTGCTGTACTTCAAATTGATTCGGATAGAGCCTAATTGTGGAACAAGCGTAAGCCCATTAAGGTTTATAGCCCTGCAGAAGAGAAAAGGAATTACAATTTTATTAGAAAGTTACTTAAATAAAGCCGCGGCAACATTTAAACTACGCTTTGTATATTTCAAAGACATTTATATCCTAAGTGATATTTCGTCTGTCTGTCTGTGCAAGGTACATCTATTTGTATGTTTGCTTGAGCGTCACGTAAACTACCAATCTAATTAGAATTAAGCTCTTACTAAGATAATCGATAAAAACAAATAATTCAGATTAAAATATAAAATTCTTTTTTGATCAAACGGTCCTTAAGAAATTTAAAATTCAATGATTAGATCTCAAGCAATAAGATCTAAGACTTGGAAGTGATAAATTGAAGTTATTGAAACAATACATCTTAGAGTTAAAATGAATATAAATATAAATAAGTTATGAAATATTTATAATCAAGCATACTTTAGATTCAGATCTATCAAAATTAAAAAATATATACTCCAGCGTAGCCGTAGAAAGAAATTAAATTATTATTAGACGAACTTTTCAAAATTTTATACATAGCTAATATGGCACAAAATAAATATTTCAGCAAATTGTTTGCTTCAAAGATTTTACTCTAAACAGAATTAATACCAAACGGAACATTTCACGTGTTCATTTCACAGTACTGAATATTTTCGAAAAGTGAAAATAAATATGTAAATAAAAATTAACATCTGACCCAGTAAGTGTAACATCTTGAACGTGATACACACCGACGCGACGTTAAGCTTTCCTTGTAATGACAAGTTAAATTTTATTATCTGCTCTTAATTAAATTTACACATTTCGAAGTACAACTCCCGAGCTGGCTTATTAGCTGGAAGTATCTGCCTAAAACTCCACGTACAAATAATTTTAGTAATTATTCGTTTATAATATCCTAAATATAAACCGTAAAAATACTTCGTTTGAATTGGGTTTTCTGTAATACTGTTCTAAATTACAAACAATTATATTTTTTTATAAATTACATAACCTCATAAAATAAACACTAAACACGCTTAGACTTAGCCAATAAAGGACTATGGCCAAAATAAACCTACTTTTTAAACCAGAATGTAAAAAAGTTGCTTTTTACCTTAATTTTAGGGTTCCGTGGACAAGCTAATGACTCTCATAGGTTCCCCGGATCCGTCTATCTGTCTGTCCATTTGCATATAACAGTCATTTTACTCGCAGACTTTTAGTACTATGAAGCTAATATTTGGCATGTTTATACATATTTCATAAGTCTAGAGAATTATGGATTAAAATATTTTAAAAATGTTTATAGGATACTTCACCCCTACATGCAAAATAACGGAAGTGAATTTTATTCCCGTACCCCTTTGTGGAAAGTATCATTGAAAAGAACTTTCAAAGATATTGGGGACAAGTCATGAACACTATTTCGATACAGGGATTCGTTTACGACCTATTAAGCTTTAAAACAGAATTTTTGTTAGATTTGCGAATCCCCACCTCCTACCAGCTAAACTGCATTTTTTAATGTCTCATATTTTTAATATACTGAACAATACAAAAAGGAATTCAATATCACTGTTTATATTCAGTATAATTTTGTTTATTTTTCTGGTATCCCAAATACTGAATGAAATTTTTCTTCGCTTGGCAACAAGATAGTTATCTTTCTCTACTCTTAGGAGAATTCCCAAGTAATACCAGTGTATTTTTTTATAAATACATTTGTTGAGTATAGAAGGCGAATAGTCCAGACAGCGTATTTGTGTGCATTTCTGCAAGGTTGTATCTAGTCTGTTTCTGTTTCTTTGCTCATAAGTTTTAGCTTATGCTTTCATTACGTTTTATGTTTTATATTTACGATAATATCCATAATATTCGCGAGAAGTAAAAAACCTCATTATTTGACGAAGAAGGGAAAAGTAACTCATGCCTTTAATGGGAATTGAGAAATAGACAATTTTATCTGCAACAATAATATTAAAATTCAATGTATGACTTGTAGATAAGTTCTCTTTGTAAATAAAGAGACAATATTAAGCAACATTACATTATTATGTATGAAGAAACTTATAAAGAACCAACCCAATCGTATCGGAAAAGAAAGAAAAATTTTCGTTTACAGTTTTTTCTTCTATTCAGTAGCAATAATCGAGTATAAAAAAAAACTGATGGAACAAATAAGTATTTTCTGTAGCACTCTCTCGACAAATTGTGCCACGACAATTAGATGATATGAACAAATAAATTTCGAAAAAATATGTGATTGCTATGAACATGAATACTATTCAATATGTTGGAATACACATACCCATCGGTAAGTTATTAATTTTTATTCAGTGGATTTTAAAAAATTCCACAATTACGGAGAAAATTTTAAATTTGATGCCATTACGTAGATCAATTAAATGCAGCGATATCTTTTAAGCTGACAATAAAACTGTTATGAATTATGGGGGATTTTAAAAATGTTCCTGCATGATGAATGTGACTGATGGAGCAAAAGCTATAATAGGGACAATTAATTCACTGCATTATACACCTTATATGGAAAACCTTTGTGCCAAATGAATGCAATCCAATTTGCTGTTCGAATTGTAAATCTTATTAGTGGAGGAAACAGTGATTTGACTCATCATAAATGTTGCGATTTTTTAACCAACGTGTAAAGTTTTTTGACACGACGTATAAAGATTTGCTATTACATTCAGAATTTAGGTAATTAAACTCTACTAAGTGCTTGCTGCATTTTTTGCTTAACGAACAGAAACTCTTACTTTTTTTTAATGAAATAAAATCTGATACAACAGAAAATGAAATCAAAATACAAGATTCTGAATCCTTCATTGCCTTTTCACTGATGTAATAAAACACTTGAATGAATTGAATTTAAAGTTACAAGGCAAACAACACAATATAGCTCACTTACAGAGAACATTATACAGAGATGAGAAATTTCGAAGACTGCAACTTTTTTGACCACATTAAGTATATTGACGAGGTAATTTTTGAGTTTGAGTAGTGATCTGCAGGTTTTAAGTTATTAGAGAGATATTTTTTTGCTTTTCACTCACCCATTAACGATTGCAATTAAAAGCGTAAAGACTACCAACTGGAATTATATGATCTACAATACCCCTTTTACAAAGCAGAAGAAAAACTGGATTAGATTTTTTTAAGCTGTATCATTTCCCCAAAATAAATAGTCTTGGCTTAAGAATGGGTTCGATTATGGAGAGTACTTATTTTTGTGGAAGTTGGCATTCGACTACCAATTTTGTAAAATTTAAATATAAATTTTCACTGTCGAATAAGTCATTTTTTCGCACAATTCACACACTGTTTCTGGCAGCAACTATATATATATATATATATATATATATATATATATATATATATATATGTATATATATATATATATACATATACTCTATTATAATGATATTGATAAAATTGCAAAATATAAATTAATGAAAAAAACAATAAAACATGTCAATTATTTAGCCTGAATATTTTACTCTGCGGCTTATCAGTATATGTCGTAATATGTAATCCGTAACACGTCTCTAAACTTAATAGGTCTGTTCTATATGAATAAATTACAATCAACTGTGTATGTGGCATGTAGTAGAGTATGTCAAATATTTAGAGAAACTCCACACAAATGACTTAAATCCATTCCAAAAACAACTTTTTTGTTTTAAAAATAAACAATTATTATGTCTGTGAATTATATACTAAATAATATATTTACATATATACGTGATGAAAAATAATTATCCCTTCAACGATTTTCAAACGATAAAAAAGTGATGACACCCGTTACTTGAGACACGATTACTTTATTCACTATATAAGCATAATTGTTTCTTTATGATACCCATTACCTGATACACGACAACTTAATTTTTTTAAATACTTACACTGTTATCTGGAAATAGAATTTATTTTTATGTGTTAAAATCATATTTGACTATGGATGTGCCAAAAATCTGCATTTTTAGACCAACAAATATTGAAAACTACTACTTAATAATCCATCAGGTAACCCTATATCAAATAATTAATCTCATTCTACTCGTGCACAGTAATATTGTTAACTAAAATCCAATTCATGGTTTAAAATATGTTTCATGGTCATATTATCTACGTTTTCCTTGTTGTCCATTAATATTTTCAAGTGGATCTGATTAACTATGGTTATTTACCCAGCTTCTTTGTCACTAGCTAAATTTATACAGTATGAAAAAGTTACAAGAAAAAGTTATAAGAAAGTTACAGACTGTTTGTAAAAATAATGAATTTGTTGAGAAAAATGTTTACAATCCTCTATGTAGGGCAAGGAATAAAATATGAATTGTGATATTAAAGAAACTAATAGTAAAAAGCTATTTTAAAAAAGAACTACATTTTAATCTTTAGTACAACATACTACTTTAGTACAACATTTCACGACGATAAATTTAGTTGTCGAACCATGGAAATGGGACGAACGAAGAGACTTATAATGTTAGTACTAATTTTATGTCATTGATTATTTATCAATGTTAGGCTTTCTAAAACAACGGATTGTCATTATATTCATATTACGTATATATGAATATAACAAACAAACTCAAGCAACACAATCAACACACACTCTCAATAAACACTTCTCACACACCTCAATAAATACTTCTCAAGAATTTCTATTACCTTATCCTCTACTGTTGCTGTCGAGTGAACTGATTTCCAATCGTAAAGACTTTTAGCGATACTCTGACTCTGCTCCAAATTGATTTCCTCAAAAAAGCCTCTGATTTTCATTATAATAGTTTTTTTTCTATTCATGGTAGTCGCAACCGTTAGATGTACAGATGCATATTGATATTTCCACTCTGTTATATCTCCAATATGATTTTTTTAAATTTTGATTCTACCACTACCACTTTTTCAAGATTATTTAAAACTCTTCTGGTAATATGAAGTAAATAAATAACCGAGTATCTGAAAACGTAACAGCAGTTCATTCCGTTAACATTTTCCGTAAATAAAAATTTTAAAAATTATTTATTTTCCATAACACTTTTGTTTACGTTCAGCGCGGTTTTTCACATTCAGTGCGGTCGTTCCAAAATTCTAAGTCGGCAATAACTGTTCTTACATGAAATGACACAACGCCAAATTTGAATTTTGATTAAACAATTTACGATTGACAGTAAGTTTGAATGTGTAGATTGTACAAAATAATAATAGTCAATATTATGAAAGTCTCAACCGACATTGACGGTAAATACTGACTGACCGTGGCGTATACAATTACACGCCACGATCAATCAGTATTTACTGTCATATCACAATTTCGTCATCTAACAGCAAATCGGAAGAGACATTGTTTTCTCTTTCACTCACTCAATATAACTACCTTAAATGCGACCAAAGCTGCAATTACCCAACTCGAAACGTTATGCCAGTAGTAATTACAATTTAGTGATGATAACTTCAATTACAAAAAATAACAAATATGAATAGTTTTATTTTTCACATTCGACTACGGAAACCTAAAATCGATATTTTAATGTCAAATATCATTTATTTATTTATATATTCATGCAAGACATGTTATAGAAACAAACGGTATTTAAAAAGTTATAATCAGTAAAAGTTACAAGATAAGCTATAAACATACTTTAAACTACTACACTGATGAATACTACAAACTTAATTACACTTTCGTAGCCTATTTAATTTACAGCACCTTGTCAAAGTCTAAAACTAAGCAAATCGTTAAAATAGAAATAATTGTGAAAATTTATCCCAAAAAGCACTTTCTCCCAACGAACGACTTCAGTTCCATAGAACGTTAATATTCTCCTAAAGTAAATTAAGTAAAACTTAAATACGTTCTTCTTCCAATTTTAGACAATTTCTGCCTTAAAACGTGTAGCTTAGGAATAGGGGGAAAAGTAAATTAAGTTAAATAAATTAAATTAAAGTAAATTACTTTAGACTATGATTTTAACTAATACGTCCTACCTGGAGAAGCTCTTTAGCAATTTCTCGTGACAATCTACGACGTTGTCAAGATTAAATGGACACCTTTCTTGTTTCCTGTCAATGATGATAAAGTCATTGTTCTCCTTAACTTGTCAGTTAATCTTGAAAAGTACAGTTTAACTTCTTTAGTTTCTAAAAGGGTAATAAATTAATTGGATACCTTTGAGAGATTTTTAAATATATGCTAATAAATTAAAATATTCAACAATTTAGAATTCTTACTTTTTACTATATGATATTTTGTTGTTAGCTAATGTACTGCACTTTGTAATTTCTCTCTTTTAAGTTTTTCTCTAGTTCAATGCTTCATTTTCCATTTCATTACTACTTACGTTGATTACTTTTAGCATATTTCAAGGCTGTATTAAATCTCACAGATTATCACATATAAATGTGAGCAACAGGAATTATAAAATAAACTTAAAATTATTGAGTATAATACAAAAATTTATAAAACGCTCTTTTTTTATATGTGAATGGTTTGAAATCCGTTAAAACTTCGATAACAAATTTTTATTCTTATTTTAATGAAAAATCCAGTATATTACCTCATATATTCTTATTTTAATGAAAAATCCAGTATATTACCTCGTATATTACAGTCCTATTTTTTGCCACTTCTTACTTATTTGCCGAAAAGACAAAAATAAATTATCTTCCTTGATTACTCACTATTTTAAAGCTCTCTGTTGTATAACTGGGACACATAATCGATTAAATCTTGAATTGGAATATTGGATATATTTGGCATTAATGTTTTTAATCTAATAAGACTGAATAAAAAACAGCCCATGATTAAGTTAGAAGCGTACGAAAGACTACAAACTAGTTGGGTGGCCGAAACGCGTTAAATAACACTCTCTTACAACGTTCTGCATAAACGACCGAATAGAAGGTTTGAGAAGACCGAATCAATCTAATTTTTTGTACGTATTTTATACGACGATTTCATAATCTCATCATTTTAAAGTAAAACAAACTCTAATGAATCACTTAGGTAATTTCAGGATTTATTCGATGTAATTCCTCTAAATAACACAGAAAAAAAGGTTACTCTCCGATATTATCATCAGTTGCGAACAATAAATTTATTTTAAAATTTCATTACCTTTGATGAAAAGTAACCATTTAATCTTAATAATGTTTCATAGCAAGGTTAAATTAGTTTGAACGCGTGGTTAAAATGGTCACCGCGCCTAATTTTATATTGGTATATTTCAGATTAATATGTCTATAAAAAACGTTTGTGATTTCAAATGTCATTAGTATTCTAGTCAAATAATTCAATATTCAATTCTTTCTCTTTATTGGTGCACTGAATCAATTCAAAAAAATCAAGAAAATGGATCTTAAACTAAGCTCATAAAAAAAGAAATGAATGCCACACTTCCCCAGCTTCAGTAAAGAGGACTGAGTTTACGTTACTTTCCAAACTACTAAAATCTCACAGTTATTATTATATCGTATTCCACAATCGAAACGAGCAATTTCAATTTATTTATTCTCCATTGGAATAACTTTGAAAAATAATAACCTTGGATAAAAATCAAGATTTCAAGATAACTAAGTAGTTGTATTCTTAATGAAACAGGTAACCAAACCTCAATTATAAACTTAATTGAAGTGTTTTCGACATCCTACATTCCTAGTTGAAAAACGTTAATACACTACAGCATTACGCAAAGTTTTACGATCATCCATAAGAATTAAAAAATTATTTTTACGTTTTATACAAATATTCAGTCATATTATTCATTATTATTTAAATAAATATTTTTTCATCCATGTTCATCCATCTGTATTTGCTTTCATGAAGTACACGAACAGGTAACATTGAAATTTTGTTGACATTGTGGGATCCACCATCGCTGATTTCGAGTTTAACCTCTCCGTTTTCGTATAAACGGAAAAAGGTGCACATTATTCCATTAATTTCTACATATTTTTATCATTATTATCAAGGGTCATTGAATGAGCGATATGTAACCATAATTTTTTTTAAATACTCAAAATCTACTTGACGCCTGCAATCCGGATTTAAATCAAATTATAATACAGCATCTGTCCTAGATTGAAATAGGGAAAAAACTATGTCTAGTCTTGCTATAAATATATGTATGTCTTACTATAATATTTATAACTCAATTTACTTACAATATTAAATCTATCACAAGCATGTATCGATTAGTTCAGTTCATGCCCTCGTAGCCATAAACAGATAAATACAATTTCAGTTAATTTTTTAGCAAAACTAGCCACTATTCTGGTTTAATTGCAACACTATATTTTGATCCATTTTATTCTAATAGTTGTAAAGCAACTCAATATCAAATACCAATAATATATTCAGTATAACTTTTTTTTAAAAGATTATATGAAATCAATTAACTCGCACTGCGGAGTAGTACCAGTTTTACACACTATTGTATATTCATTTGATTAACTATAGATTTTGAAAATATTATTATAAAAATTCAAAATAACTTTTTATTCGTGACTATTTTTAAATATAACCTATGATAAATCTGACAAATATCTATTATTAATACATATGAAAAAACTTTCCTTCTTTCCAACAATCCTTCTCTTTTGCAATGTTTTACAGACTAACTTTTTATTTTTTATACCGTATATTGAAAGGTTTTTAGAATCACTCTAAATATTTATCAAAGATAATAAGCTCCCTAATAATAATTAGCTTTTTCCACTATTTGTAAGAGCACAGAAAAGCTCTTTTCAATATTTAAAATGACGTAGTAATGACCGAAATGAAACTTCGAACTGACGTCACGCTCATCTAAAAGTTTGTTTGTGTACTATTCAAAAACTAAATAACTTCCAGACGACTTTGAGACCATTTGTGGAGCTCAATAGTCATATAAAATCTTCAGCTCTGCAATTTTTAAAGTGCAACAGATAGAGTAAGCGATAATATTTCGAGCTTTCTAGCGTAGCACTTTTATTTGCGAGATGTCTACCTCGTTGGGGAAAGTTTACAATTAATTTAAACACAATTAAATGAAACTACGTGATGTAGTATTATTTCTTTAATTTCTTTACCACTACCTAGGTTCGTTCTATTACATCTTCAGGTCGGATATTAGCAAAGATTTAAAATTAACGCCAAATATATTCAATAATTAATTAAAAGTTATTTTTTGCTGTTAATGTATCCAGTCTTGCCAAAGCCTTGTCCAATCCAATCTTGAGCAAATGTATATTAAAAATAAGAAAACTACATCTGTTATTTTCCAATATACACAACATTCCCTTAAGAATGCTTTCGAATTGTTATAATATTTTTTTTTTCTATCAGTCCATGGCAGAGTATAAAAAATAGGACCCTTAAAATTTCGTCACTTGCGTCTATCCATTTGTATGTCACAACTTCATAACTCTTTCACTTTAAGAATAATTATGATTAATTTTTATAAGAGACATAATTGAACTAGAACAAAAAAAAATATTTTATTATTTTTTTCGCCAATCGCCAAAGTTAGGGATGAATTTTTGTAGATCCCACCGGTTTGTGTGCTATGGAAAAGGTCTTTTGAAATTTAATAAAAACGTATATTTATACTTTTCTGTGTTCTTACATTTTAACTATGTCCACAATCTAAAAAAAATTGGTTTTTACAAAGAGATATAAGCAACTAAGGTTTTTTTCCTACGCCTGTTAAAATTATACTAGGCGATATATTCACTTAGTTATATATTAATTTTCATCGTAATTAAGAGATATTAAAATTATTTATTGAATAGATTGAAGCATTTCATAATATTGATTTAATAATAATTTTCCATATAATAAATGATAATCTGCCTTTAAACATCAGCTAAAACTTTACGTTATATCAACAAAGGCATCTCAAAAATAATAACAAAATATTTAAGTATCTTTAATAAAATACCAGACCCTCAGCTATAAATCACATAAAGTAACCATATTCATACTTCTTGATATCGATACTGAATTCAACTCCATTATCTGCTGCTGTTCTTACTTCTAATACAATATTCTCTAAAGTAGATTGATTCTTATCTTAGACGAAGAATAAATTATTTCCTTTACATATTTTTTATAAACCGAACTTACCGTCGGTTTTCTGCCAATAAAAAGTAATGTCTCTCTTTTTTTCAATATTTGTTGATGGTATTATTATAAATATCAATAGTGATCACCAACTTTGTGCTAATATGTTTAAATGTCTTTATTTCTAATATGGTCAATCGGGCTGTTATTCTACATAAACCAAAATCAACAGTCGTGACTTTAATCTTGCTCCAATGATTACATAGACTAATTAATTTCTCTGTTAGTTGAATCCACAGAGTAAATATTCAGTATAGATAATCATAATTAAGTATAACTATTGATACATTTTTATCATATAAAGAAATCATTAGAATAAAAGAGACAACAATATAGTTGACAATTCCATTTCAAATATATGAGCGTGCCGATTAAATTTGTTATAAAACTTACTTAGTGGGTCAAACATTACCCTGTCATCTTGTTAGTTATTTTTCATTTAAATATTTTTGTCTTAATTAGCTTATGCAAAAATAATAGCGGTGAAATTAAGCTGCTGCTAGATGGGACATCATTGCCTCGGTAAGTAACAATGCTAACATATTTTTATGCATTATATATTTATATTCATTCAAAGCCTCGCTTTATTCTATCAAATATTTCATATAGTTTTGTATAATATTAATTTTGCATTATATTTTTTCTTTACATTATCCATTTTAACGAACAATTTTATAATTTTTATGTTACGTATATAATTAAATAAACTTTAAGTTAGTTTTCGCCAAGTGCTAGTGATTTCAATCGTTGACTATTTTATCGATATAAATTCTCAATATAACAACGCTTTTTGCTGAAGACCAACTTTAATTTAAATGTTACAAAATATCATTTTAATCACTAAGAAAAAGTTAGTTTTAACAAAAGCACTTATAATTTGGCATTATTCAGTAAGTTATCTAACTCGTTTTTGAATAAAAAAAATATTTCAAATCACCTGAGATATTCAATATTTTACCTGAAAAAATGCGCTTTTTAATTTGCCAAATATTACGACTAAAAAATATGAAAATAATAGAAATTGTATTTTATAGAAACCACGCCGTTGATTTTACATTAGTAGAAGTGACGCGGAACGGGAATGCGTGCATTGTTGACCTTTTTTGCTACATTCCAAGTTTCCAAAATGTCCGGAAAGAAGAAAATGATGGATTGCGGCCATAAGTAGACTTAATTGAACGCCATCGGTATATTCAAAAATTTGCTCAAATCATTTTCGGACTTCATATTTTTAAAGTTAAGATTGAAATAGGATACAATACCGACAATTTTTTATGTATACAATCAGTATAGTGGACTACTAGCAGTAAAAATGTTTGTTATTACTTTTAATCGAAACAGCTCTTAGAAAATATAAGAATGTTATTATTTCTGTAAAAAAAATAGGTTACGTAACAACTTGCTTTACTCTGTTTTGTCACAAATATAGAATTTCTTTTTTCAGAATTCGGAGACTAGGCGCTAACAGAATACTACTCTGTTAACATCACAACTTATAACATCGCACGCGACTCCTCTAGTAATTCGTCCTTCCGTCCATTCCCCCGAGAAAAAGAAATTGGTTAAATCACTACTTAAAGCGAATTCTATTTCTCAAGAACGATTGCGAAAATTTAAAAATTGCGTGAACGAAATCGACGACCCATAAAACGTAACGTTTCATAATAAAATATAATTTCGGAACTAAAGGCAAAATATATTTTTGAAACAGGCAATTTAGATATTCTAAGTAATATTGGCTAGGATAACGATTTTTTGAAACGTGTAGTTTTAAGTTAAAAATACGACTACAATCATAGAAAAATCGCTCTAACCTTACATTTCATATCACCAAGGGCGTATAACTATGTCAGAATTCACTGTGACTCGATAAAGTATTTTCACATTTATCTGATAAAGTATTTTCACATTTATCTGATAAAGTATTTTCACATTTAGCTGATATAGTATTTTCACATTTAGCTGATATAGTATTTTCACATTTACCTTTCGCATCCAGTTACGATTTCGAATTGGTACCGATCATTAAATTGTTCACCTATTTTTACTAACGAATCTTTAAATGCAATTAAACTGTGTCTTTCTTCATCTAACAAGAAACTCCTTTTCGCGCTTATGTTTTGAACAAACTATGATGGTAATGTTAATATTGGAAATAATTTAAAAGGTGATAATTTCCCCCTAGCAAAAGGCTGTTTGCTATTTATGGTGACCAGTCTTAACTATTTTTCACAAGTGGAATAACTAGCTTACAGAAATGTCAACGTCTACAACAGTGTCTTACTGTTCTTAAAGATATTAGCGCGGATTTGGTATCGCTGATATTCAATGTCAGTGTGATACTTCAAATATTTCAATGACGAATGAATTAGGGTGTAATTTATACGAATTTGAAGCAAAAACTAATTTTTCTTATGTGGATCAAGAAGTAGCTATCCTTTTGGATGCTTGCCACAATTTAAAACTAGTTAGGAATACGTTTGGCGACGAACGTACTATTATGAGTCGTAGCGAATTAATTTCGTGGCGCTATGTAGAAATACTCCATGAAATACAAAATAATGAAGGGTTCCATTTAGACAATAAATTGTAATAAATCAGCGCATGTTAACTTTAAGAAACAAATATTGAAAGTTAAATTAGTCTCTCAATCGTTTAACCATTACGTAGCATACGCGATCGATTTCTGTAGAGAAAAACTGAATTTAGAAGGATTTCGAGGAAGTAAGGCAACTTCTACTTTCATACGAAATTTCAATGATTCAATATTCTGAATAGGCGAAACCTATACGCCCGAGGCTTTAAACAACCTACGTGTAGTATGAATATCGAGAAATTTGAGTTATTTCTTGTGGGCATGGAAATTTATATAAAGGAGTTAAAATTGGATAATGAGCAAACTTATAATAAATTCTCGGAGAAAAACCGGGTTTATTGGTTTCAAAACTTGTATTCGTTCCGTCCTCTATTTGTATAATAAACATTATTTTTTCTCCCAAGCTTCAATTTGTTAGCACATGTAGACTCAGTCAACACCATTTGGAACTTTTTTCTGTGCGATTCGTTCAAAGGGGGGGATGTAATAATAACCCTGTGCCTATAAACGGCTGATAGTGCATGTCGAGTTAATAAAACTAGGTCTACCAGCTATGTTTCATTAGAATAAGTACATATATTAAATTTAACTAAAAATCAAAACAACAGTCCTACAAATTCAACCCTGCGGCAATTATGATCATGAATATTTGTTTGATCCATCGGGGCTAACAGAATACTCGGAGGAAGTAATTGCCTAAATGGTAGGCTTTCGTGTTCGAAGATTATCAAAGCTTTGTATTGAGGAGGATGCATAGACGCCCTGCACAATGAAATGAAATTTCATACCTTAATTTCTATAAAGGATAGAGGCGGTTTAATATATCCAAGTAACAATTTGCACAAAAAGTGAAAAATATTGATACGTTGATATTTAAATATACACAATAATAAGAGAATTGGCGAACTTTTAATTGTCAAAAATGATAAATAAAGTATTTTCACATTTACCAATCGAAGTGTTTCATCTCTAACAAATCATGCGCCAGAACAGGCACATTTGGATAATCATGTATAATTATTGCTAAAAGCAATAGTTTCTAAATATTTCAGTATTCATGTACATTATATAATAAAACCCATATCGGATCCTGTATAAAAAATTCGCACGTATTACAATAAACTCATTTTATTTAAGGTACAATAGTAAGAGGTAAAATGAATTTTGTTTTTGTTTGTAAAATATTTATAGAAATACATTGTTGTGGGACACAAAGTTACGTTGTATAGATTATAATATTAATGTGTTTTTATCATATAAATTTTGTTTTTATGTCCATGTAATCCAACATTTTCTTAATCCCTAATATATTTAGTTATTTTATTATTTCTGAGTACAATATTAGAAGAGCAAACATTAAAAACGATTTCAGATTAAATAATTAGATTAAACTTGATATTTACAAATTTTTGTGTGAGGCTCTTAGTACAGATCACGATTATTTCAATCGCTTACTTAATTTATTATGCCAAACATATTGATTGCTCTGTACCTTTATCAAATGTAAACAAAAATATAAGGTTAAAAAAATATTAAAAAATCTAATGTCAACTTTTTCTACACTATTTCAAATATAGGTTACCCAACACAATTATAAACTTCATTAGAAATGTCAAAGTAACATATATATATATATATATATATATATATATATACATATATATATATATGTATATATATATATATATAACAAGTGGTAGATATGTATAATCTATGTGGTATATCTGCATCTATAGTTTTATATATCTATAGTGGAATCAAACAAAATCTCAAACTATCACCTTTGACAGTGAGAAAGTTTCCCCAAATATTATAAATCAATATAGCCAGCTTGATGCTCAGTGGCCAGCAATCTCACACATGCAATGTCAACTTTGATGGATTTTTGTGTAATGATCGATCAAAATTTCGATTGCCAACTTAAAGTAAACAACATTGGTCTGCCTATTTTCGATGGAATACACCACAAGCTTCCCTAAAATTGTCTATCAATCAAAATTAGAATTTCTTTAGGATCGATCAAAATCTCAACTGACTGCGTCAAATAGACGATATTCCACTAAAAACACTATATTAAAAAAAACGTACCAAGTATTCATCGCAATATTCAATCAACAATAAAAAGATTTGAAATCGAAATCTTTGGCAAGTTCACTTTCTTTACCATGCTTGTGATTGAACATCAAATCTAAGGTATCTAATGAGAACTAACTTATATTTAGGAAAGTGTAATTTTTAAATTCGTGCTAAGTGTTAAAAACTTGCTAAGTTCAAACATTTGTATTAAATTTAAAACTTTATAAAAAAGCTTGAAACAGAAATTAAGTTTTGCAAAGTTTTAGATTACAATTGTGTTTTTATTTGTTACTGAGTATTTCCGCTAGACCTTGCCACATTTTTTCACACGAGTATTTCTGCTAGGATTTAAACTATCTTTCGGGAAGATGAATTAAAATTTTAATTTTTTTAGAACCTTTGTTATTTTTATTGAAAATGGGTCTATTTTTGTCTATTGACTTTGAAATTTGGTCTATTTTTCGGAGCAATAATATTTTCAATACTGACTCTAATCCGAGTCAAAAATAATTTATTTTCCGAACATTAATCATTATAATTGAGGTTATAAAAAAATGTCACAGTCCAAAAGAAATAAGCTGTATATAGTGAAAGAATTTAAAATAATTTTGTAACTATTCTCAATATTCACAATATTATCCTAGAAAATAACCGAGGTACTATTATGAAACTAAGACTTCAATTAATTGAATAATAATTTTTAATATTTACGCAACTATTAAGTTGCTTTATTTAATATGTTCACAATTATTCCGTCCAAAATAGAAGAAATCGACAAATTAACAAATAAACCATTATAACACTCTATAGTTGAACCACAATTTCAAAACTTCATCTCTCTTATAATATATAAGTCTACGAGAATGAAACTGCGGACGAACGCTAATAAAAACATATAATAAAAGAAAAAAAATATGTCAAGCCACTAAAATAATGTAACAGTTAACTATCGGAAACGTAAAGATACACTCTGATAAAAGATTGAATACATTTAGTTTAGCATGTTATCAATTCAAATGTATCTTGATAAATATAAATGGTTTTCGTACAACCGCGAGATTAGACGAAATCTTCGATTGAACGTGGACTCGTATTGTTCTTTTATGAAGCCCTTTAAAAGCTATAATTCCAAAATCGTAACATAAAAGTTGCTTTGCTACGTTAAGAATTATATCCAATTTCGACCGTCATTATTTCGGCACTTAACCTCTACGCGAAAAGAATTGTTCCGCAAAGCGACTTCCATGTGCCCGCCAATATATCGAACAGGCGATAACCCCGAATCTATTATCCCATTATCGCAGACGCGACTCTTCATTAAATCTAGGCCCGGGTGATAGATTGCGAAGTCAAGGAGGCAATGAGAGGATTTACAATGCGACAGGCCACCTTCATTACGCTAAGTAATCGCTCCGCCCGACGCTGGCTCTTACATGAATAATCTCGATTTTACCACCGCCACTTACTCACAATTACGGGGGAGGCCCGTGATATATTGGGTCGCGCTACCGACCTCTGTTTTTTGCTAATTTATATAATTGAAGGTAGACCTCCGGGGCGCGACTCCTGCAATGCGCGGCGCCCGAGACGAGGAGGCATAATGAAGTTGGCTTGAATAAGATATGGGCGATGTGTGCTGGGAGCGCGTGATGTATTTCTGATGCTGGGAGGCGAGGCGGAGGTCATTAAAATTTAGCAACCAAGTTGAATGGAATTGGAGAGTGGGGTAGTTGTGTGCGGCTTTAAGGCGACTTTGTGGCTTACGCGTTTCCTTAAATAAAACATTTATATTTAAAAATATCAGTTAGCTTCCATCGCAGGTTTCTAGCCAAATGCATGACCTATTGGGAATATTTTTCAATTCTTTCTACAATAAAGTACGTTTTCAAAGATTAAAAAAGTATGCATTTTAGTTTAGCATGTTATCAAATTCGTAAGTAATGTCAAATGGATTATTTTAACACACACACACACACACACATATATATATATATATATATATATATATATATATGTATATATATATATATATATATATATATATATATATATATATATATATATATATGGGTGTGTGTGTGTGTATTTACTTTTCCTAATTTGAGCAATATTTGGGAATTTGTAAGCGCCACGCCTGCTTTAATTTCGTCACGATTATACCTAATAACTTAAAAAGTGTACGTTTACTACATATAGGTCAAGAAATGAATACTCTGGAGAAATGTAGTGATATTATTTTTAAATATATCTTTTAAGCAAATAGAGTTTCATTCTTATTTTTTTTATAAAAAAATGAAATTTGTCAACGTAATTCACAGCTTATATTGTATAGCTACTTATTTCTTTAAAGGAATTAATAATAGTTTTAAATTCAGAAAAACTGTGTAGATGATGGAATAAAATTCGAAAGTTTTCATGAGCTTTTCTTTATACTTAATTTTAAGCACATTGCTTTTGTTATTATAGACTGCTAAAAATACAGTTCTTAATGCAAAGAAATAAAAACAAAAAATTCGATCACATATTATCTAGTGATATATTACCTAAATTCTTTGTAAACTAGGTATCTCAATCATAAAAGGTACCTAAATCAAAAAAGAAAAACATTTTCCGATCCTATATTTAAATATTAGGCATACACCCCAAAAATTCTCTATTTTCTTCCACTTTAATACTTCTCATTCAATGTACTGATTAAACTATTTCTTCTATCTTAATGTTCCCCTCGTTTTATACCATTCTCTCCATAATTTATGTTTAACTAAAATTGGCTGCTGTTCTTTCCAACACTTCATGTCAGTCACAAATTTCTAACAATGTTGAAAAATTAAATATAAGGGCAGCATATTTGTAAAGCACTCACATAATGAAACCAATAAATTATTGAATTATCTGTGTCTTTTTTTCTTAGATTTTTTTAACAAGTATTATATTCTTAAAAAATATTGTTCTCCAAGTATTTTACACACATACATTTCTAATTATAAAAGCAATATCTAAATTAAATGTATATTGACATAAGAATTAATGTAGTAAACTGTACTAACAATAACATGCTAGAAGTGACTAGGGTAGCAAAATATGAAGTAGTCCAATCCTACATATATCTTAGAGGTTTGATCTCGAACAACGTTTGGCGATTACTAGAATTACAATGGACAAGTTATCGAAAACGCAAAGGAACCAAACTACCACCAAAACCACCAAGATCTTGCGTTTCATTCGAGTTCTTGCCTTTCTCATATTTCTGTACGCCATGGAGATCCGGACTTTTCGGGAAATCGAGAAGAAGAAGATAAACACTCGGGACATGTAGTGCTGGCAAATACTACTAGAAATATCGTGAACTGAAGTCCGAACTAATGTCTTCATACTCAAATTCTTGGCCACGTCGAGTAAAATGCAGTAGAGGGAATCAGAGCGCATGTGATTGTACTCACTGATTTAGTTAATCCGGTCCACTGACCGGTTCCAATCGGTATTGATGACCTTCTCCACAACTGCATCAGTCGAATATGAAAAGAGAGAGATTTCATGACGTCCTGAGGAGGGTTACATCAGCGTCCTGAAGAGGGTTACGTCAGCACATGATAACAATGAACGCTCCGTAAAGTGCATTACAGTGGAGAAGATACCGTATTAAAAAGATTAGCCATTGAAGCTACATTTCATTTCATATGGAAAAGTATGCAGTGGCGCTTCATTGCTGCTTTAAATTTTACCGTCTGAATTTTGTGATAATACTGAAATAATTTTATTTCAAATAATGAAAATTTTATTGAAATAACTTTTTGTTTCCCATATATATCAAATGAGATAATTATATACTTTCCCAAATAAAAAAACAAATTGTTGTCCTTACAATACCCTTAATTGTTGAAAAGTCGGATCTATTACCATCACTCTGTTCGGTATTAAAGGATACCATTCAGAAAATTTCATAAGTTCTTCATACTTTCAAAATGTGGTTCGTATTTTAAATTATACTTTACATTTCAATCAATCAGTTAATCGTACCGCAGCACTGATCAGCACCAGATACTACCTCTCTTTAGTTAACCCAAGCATGATAAGTATTCCATTAAGAATACTAGGCTTATCTTCCATCGATTTCCCTCATCTTCATCCCGTCGATTATTTTTGATTATTTGTTTTCAAATTTTGTTCAATAAAGAACGTTAACATATCTGAAAAAGAAATTTAAATATACTTTGAAGATGGTTTAAGCCGAACAATAATTTAGATGCGTTAATTGTCTTATGTGAAATCCTACGAGCGAATGTAACGGGCCTTTTCTTATGAATTTAAATTTGAAAAATTATCAGACGAATAGTGGCAGTTTTTTAAGATTAAGACTTTGTTTCATTTGTAGAAGAATATAGCTATTACGCAGAACTAGCAGCGCCTTCCTAAATCCGAAATTTAAGTTCAGTATTTTAATATGTTCATTTCACGTTCTTATATTATACATAAATAATTAGTTTAGTTCTAATCCCGCATGGGCCGACTTCCACTTCATTACACATTCCCCTGCCCGATCCGGCTTGTTTCTATAGCTTGCTGCTACACATCTACCGTGTTATGGAGATCACCTAATATCGGAAACTTAGTGATATCACAATGAAACAAAAACAAGGTTCGTACCAGGGTTACTATGTAAAAAGTTATTTCAACAGTTGCGATAATTTTCAAGTTAAATCCGTCCGTACAGACAGACAAACAGGCATCTTTTTTTAAATTAGACTCATTTTAATAATGAGTAAGGCAAACGAAAAAGGATTTAAAAACTGAGAATTCAAGGATCACAGTAGACGCCCAAGTTTTATTTTTCCGTATAATTAGAACAAATTGTTCACAATTAGTATTCAGTAGTTAAAAAGTTAAGAATTAAATTCAATTTATTTTATTGCAAATTGGAAATATATTCCTTCTAATGAAATTTTCATACCAGTCTCAGAGATTTCCCTGAAAATTTTCCATATTTTTACACATAATACACTCAATGTGATTCCCATCTAAAGCCAAGGACGAGGTGGTTTTAATTTAAATATTTCATCACGTTGGAAAACATCTAAACAGGAAACTTAAAATACAACGGGAAAATCACAACTCTACCACAACCATTTAAAAATAAGCCTTTGTTTACTTTATGTCTTATCTAAAATTCGCAAGTCATCATCTTATTTTCAATTTAAAACCCACGTCCTATTAAAATTTCTGTGTGACAACATTAAATATTACATGATAATTATAATTTACACAGTTATAGAAAAGTCAATGCCAAAGCGATGTGTCCCACAAAGGTGACGAAACGCAGTGCATTCTTTGCTGCATACTTGAACTGGCGTATAATTATAATAAATCAATAATACATAATTAAATATCCGATAGTTAACGCAGCCGCTACGTAGCCTTAAAGTACCCAAATAAATTTTCATATTATAACACAGGATATGGGTTCAAATTTCAATCAAATCAGAAAAATATTTTCTTTATTATAAACATTACTAAAATCTATGTGTCATTACAATGTAACTAACCTCACAATAAGTATGCGATATCCGATGCTATTCATAATCAAAATAAAATTATAAAACTTTCAAATCCTCGTTCACGGAATTTTTTCCTGTTCAGAAAAAAAAACTACCTAAATATTGTATGCACGTAACTTCGAAAATACTTCTTATGTTGAAAAAAGGGTACATTTTCATCAACCAAAAGCAAAGAAAAGTTTATTAAAACATTACGAAATAAAAATTAACCGCACAAATAAATTAATACAAGTTATACAAAACGTATTATAATTCAAAATAATAGCCTAAACTCACTAAAATAATACACTGAATTATTTATGAACGCATCATAAAACAAATCTACAAAATCCACAATCATAAGACGGAAAGAAACTCCCCCTCGCTATCCGCCGCTCGCAATCATTACGGCTGATAATGGACGTATACATCAGCCATTAAATGGTGCGCGACATTAAAGTTTGATCGTAATTATAAAATGTTCACGACAAAAGTGAACATAAATATTCATCGCTGCTCATTGCGCGAAGTAACGCAATTAACCGCATTTTCCATTAGCCGCCGGTGCCGCGTCCGCCAGTCGTTTACCGGTTCGATGGAAACATTCGAAACGCGTCCCAATTTATCATTAAAAATTAACAAACATCGACTGGAACGAGGAGTTACTAAATTAATGAAGACAATACGTCAATATATTTTTTTAAATTAATCTATTACTCAAGAAGTAGTTCACAGTAAACGTTCAAAATAGATACGACACGACAGACCTAAGTCAATCAAATATTAATATGAAGTATGCTTAAAGAAATTTGTAAAATATTGTTAATCGTTTTTAATTCGTAAAAAATATACGTAGTCATAAGTCAAAAATCAAATGGGTGAGGAAACATGGCAGGTCACTATGAAGTTTAATATTTTGCAAAATTAATTTAAAAATTAAAAATGGTAATATCTTGGTTTATATCATATGTATATCTAGGTCTATATCATATGTAAAACAAGCAAAATAATCGCTCTCCCTTTAAGTGTATGGTTAAAAAATATTACCTTCTAAGATTTTACTACGTTAATTAAGAGCATATAAAGCATCTGCTTGTAAATTTCATGCAATGGTTCTAAAACCATAGAAAATTTTTTTTTTACTTTCGTAGTTACCATTTAGCTCCAGATCCGTAAAAACTAATTAAACAATTTTATATACATTTACAGCGTACCAACATTCCTAAGAAGAAGCAGATAAACAAATATTGTCTTCGACATAAGTAAACCGTACTCTGAAATCGTCGAAGGAGACTACGTACATAATATTAAAACTGACATATATATATATATATATATATATATATATATATAGATATATATATATATATATATATATATATATATATATATATATATATATAATGTAAAGCTGAATATGACAAAGCCGTTTTCGATTTTCTGAACAGAACAGTGAAAACCGTTTTTTTGAATTTCCGAATAATGAAATTTTAAAAATTGTAAAAAAAATCAGTAGGCTGCTTGACAGTTAATTACGTCATCGTCAGCTGATTTATGGAATAATCAAAGACACACGTTCCGTTTTCACCGTAAGCGAACACTTATTAGCTACATTGCATAAAACATAATGTATTTTTAAAAGAAACGTATTTAATACGCTTTTCAAAACCCTAAAATGGCACAACACATATTTCATTTAGAATATTTTGCAGATAATATATTTGCTTCGGTGTGTTTTCGATTTTACCAAAAAAGTTATTAATGTTTTATTAATAACATTGAATTAATGATTGATATTTCGTAATATGAGTATGAAAAACGAGAAAATATGATGATAATTTAGCAACAATATTTCATTTTTGACTTTCAAACCGGGAAAACTGTTTTTCATACTCTCCTCAGAAAATCATACCAAAGAAATATTAATATATTAATGCTGTTAATATATATTATGCTGTTCGAAACTGGAACATGAGAAAAAATACATAAAATATCCAAACTATATGAGCTTATTAGAGTTATGAATATTCATGATCGTAATAATCTATGAACAATAGTTGAGCTCATCATACAAGAAATTTGTACGTTATTTATACGTTACGTGGAACATGCGAAAAATACATAAATATCCAAACTATATGATCTTATTAGTCAGAGTGTGAGTATTCATGACCGTAATAATCTATGAATTACTTTATTATCTATACAAGAAATCTTTAAATATTTTATTAAGAACATAATACAAAATTTCATTACTTACGTCAAAGATACAACGTCCATTGCTGCTAATAAACTGTATATTTTAAATAATGCTTGTCTATAAGATGCAACCTAACTTTTATTTCAAAATATTTTTATACCTGTCTTATCTATTGATATTCATGAAAAAAAAACAAAAGGCGCAGTTCAGATCCGTAGACTTTTTCGTGAAAACGTCGAAATAATATAATAACAAGAATTTCTATTAATTTATAATTCAATTACTAATCTCTTTAAAACAATGGTTACACATAATATATTGACGGGGACTATCACTGGACGCTGTAAGCCTTATGGGCCAGCTACGTAACTGGTTTGCGTCATTTTTTTTAACACTGTCATAGCTCTCGCATTTGCACAATCCTGAACTTTTTAGATTTGCTGGATTCCTTTTAACGCAAGCTTTCTTCTAATTTGCATTTTCATTAATCGTTCTCATCGACAACATCTTCAATTTTTTTTGGAATTTTCCATTTAATATGGATTTTACTTATCTTCGGGTAAATATTTTTATTATCTCACTTTGGGTCCCAATAGTGCTCTGAAAATTCGTCAAAATGACACCAAAATCAATATCTTAACTAAACGCGTTTTCACTCTACACTAATTTATAACTTTACGCAACACTAATTCGCAACAATCACGCGCATGCGCCTACACTAGTTTGATGATGTCGCAAGCAATACAATTACAGTACGACAAATACGTACAAACTTGCTCTATCCGTAGTGAGCTCAACTATTGTTAAAGCATTACTAGTATCGTAGATATTAGCGATTGAAATTTGACGGTATTTTGTGACACAAGAAATTTCGACAGACTGTTATGTACTTAACCAGCTAGCTAATAGACGATTTCACGTCAAAATATATTTCATAAAGTAGTATAGCAAAGGTATATTTCAAGGTTTGGATCAAATTTTACGTAAGTATTTTAAAAAATAAACTTCCGTCTGTGACAAAATAGTACATCAATGGATTTACAGAAAATAAACAAAGACTAAGCTAAAGTTGAATCACTTCGTACCGATACAAGCAGTTAATAAAACTTTACCCAGTGCGACGCTCAATACACAAGTGAACGTACTACCTCAAATGTTAATATAATTTAACTGTCAATCACAATTTACGAAAAGCATCTTCTTATTCGACCTCGGTCTACCTCAAGGCAGCCCCGGGAGAGAGCCTGCGGATCTTCAAAAGCTTCAAATGCACTTACGACACGTATTCAGATGGGAACATTAACATTTGTTCCGGAGCGCGGTGCGCGAGGCATTTCGAGATGCGCTATTCCCGTGGCTCTAGTGACGTTGTGCGATACAGAGCGCTTTTCTTTTTGGCGAGTGAGGAGATAAATGAAGAGTATTGAAGGTTTTATGGTCGAACAAATTGAATTTGACAACGGTTAACTTGGTACTTGGACATGTATTCCACAGACTAACGAAAGTTATGTACGAGTACATCAAGCTCTTTGACATTCACAATCTCAAAACGACCTGTGAGATAATTAATATATTATACTTACTATATATTTATATATTTATTTAATTTTATCGATAAAAATATAGATAACTTTTCATTATCACACTTCACTAGGTTTTTTATAACAAACGAGTGGGATTTTTATTCACGACCTCTTGAATCCTTATTTAGATAAATGGGGTTCTATTAAAAATTATTCGAATGAAATAGGGCAAATATTACTTCATTAAAAGGTCAAAATAACATTTAGATTAGTAAGTATTTAGGATACACATAATGTGCATTATAAGTTTTTTCCAAAAATTATATCACCCGGATTTTTATCCGGAAATGATTTTCCAAATTTTCATAGGGTCAATTCCTTAATAATTTTGGCGTTAAAATATTGAATAGGCGCCATAATATTAGAAATTCAAAGTTATGTTTATGTCAATGAATTTTTATTACTATAGTGGTATATTTTACTATAATTTATCACTTTTATCGACTTTCTTTTTTCAAGCTTTCTTCGTTATTGCATTTTGAGTACATGTGAGAAGAATATTTGCGGGGTAATTAAATAATATGCAATTAAATAAACTTTTACGTGGATTAAATAACAGAAAAGATAAAAGGTTTCGTAATATAATCGAATTAATGTTTCCAGAATTTTACCTATTTTGCGCAAATAAACTCCTTTATTGCTAGGTATTTTTATTGTATCTTATATTACATCGGTGAAAGTTGTAAATAAAATTAAACTTCTTATACTAAATATAAAAACAACAGGGTTCATGTGCAGGATGATAGACAATAGATAGATCCTCGCACTTGACTGTCCTGAATTTATTCAAAATTCACCAGATCTGTCGCTGATGACTATAAAGTCTGAAAAGAATTCGCTGGATCTATTACAAATAAATACCCCGCTTCGACTATGAGACTATTTCTTTAGTTAATATTGAAATGTTTACAAAAGGTGAAGAATTTTTAACTATTCTATTAAACTTTAATCAAGGTAAGGACTTCCATCCACGGTAAGAACTTCCCTTTTTCCCCTTCATATAAAACCTTGAGTTCTGCATTTCCCGAAGAAAATCTCAGTACTGATGAAACTATTTCATTTTAAAAAAAGAAGCAAAAATTTTTAGGCGTATCAAACTATATAACATACCTTTACCAAGGCTTCGCAGCAGCAGGAGATAGAGTAACACCATAATTAAATAGATTTCATTTTAAGTTTTATCAATATTTCTCCCATACGTATGCAACATCCGCTCGGCTATATCGTCTCCACCTCTCATGGACATCTGTATACTTCATGTTTATTGGATTACAAAATAAATGTCATAGCAAATTTTCATGTAATAATAATGTCAGGATCTAGATAATTACATTTCGGTTGGTGAACACGATTATAATAATTAAGTTCTTTTTCAATCTAATTTTAGTATTATTTGTTTTGCGTAACACGTTATCGGCTGTACGTTGGTATATTTGTACTCATGTAAATTCATTAAGCATATTGGCGTGTGGATATTCCAATTTCAATTTAATTATATCCTTTGTTAAGCTATTCGGTCTAGTATTCAAAAACATCTATATTCAAATAGAACAATCACATCACCTAAAACAAAGGCGCAGCAGACCGACAAATATTTGGACTAGTGAAGGTTAAAATTCACAAATAAATGTCTCAAGTAGAAATAACAATTAGTGTGATGTAAAATTAATAAAAGAATGTAATATACCTCATCAGGTATATCAACCAGATGCGAACAATTTTTCTTCGCGCATCAACACAATTTTATAGCGGTAAGTATACCATTAAAATGGTCTTTTGGATTAAAAAGAAAATTAATTTCGTAAAACCAGTTTTAAATTTCCGTAGTGGAAAAAGATACCTTTATAATTTTGTCGTAATTGTCGGTCCATCTGTCTATCACAGGCAGGTTATTTCTATAGTTTTAAACCATAATCATGACTATTTAGTCGCTTCAAATATAACATATTAAAAAAATATATTTAAATGTGTGGGAGTACTCATTTCAACTAGAAGTAAGGACTCCAACCAATCCAAGGAAGGGTTTCAACTTTTTTTTCAAACAAACCATTGAGTGGAGATTCATAAAGAGGTCCTTTAAAATAAAAAATGAAAAATTCCATTCATTTTTTTTTATTTTTAAACAAAATGTTAAACTTCAAAATACCGTCGAATTATTTAACCACTGATTTTAACCACTGACTATTTACAAAATTTTATCATGCATATCGACATAAGATTTAAGTTTATCGTCCATAGGACTTATTTTTATAAATAAAACCGGCTAATTGCGAGTCACAAATCGACTGTTCTGTTCCTCATTTGTAGTGATATATTTAGACTCCCTAACGCTATAAATATTTTATATTACCTAATGTCATTAATTAGGGGGGAAGTATATATTATCATAAGTATTTCTGAAAAGTAAGTATTCTGTTGTATTTATCCACTTCGAACAGGTTTGTATAGCGCCTTTTTTAATTTTTACAATTGTAGAAACAAAAAAGGAGGAAAGTCGGGACTTTGACAAACAGACGAACGGATGGAAAATAATAAGAGTGTCTTATTTCATTCCGAAAATTTAAAAATAGTTTCATGAAACTCATTTTCATTTCAAAGGACCATTCCAATGGTGTACTTATGGCTAAAAAAAATTGTTATATTGTGCGAAAAATAAATGTTCACCTCTGGTTTAAATGGGTGAGATGTTTTACATTTTTTTTTATTAATTTTAGCTTTAGCAGTTTAGTAAATAAGGAAAAACATATTTTTTGCCTATTTTTAGTATTTCTCTAAAAATATATTACGTACAATTGTGGAAAAATATTTTTGACACCCACACAAACATTATCCCAAATTATGATATTAATTTTTATTCGAGTAGTTAATTTGTCCTCCCTAAAATTCTACATAAATATTTTTAAATATTCCTTATTCAAGTATTTGCAGGTTAATGCATTTTATTAGTGTATCAAATTTAAAGTTTCAAACTAAAGCTTTTCTGAGAAAATAGGTACAGAATCCTGAAAATCCTTACATTCAAATCGGTGCGTTGATATAAAAGTTACACAAAACAAAACACAAAAAGAATCAAGTTAACAATCTCCTGCTTATTGAAGTTGTTTCAAAAAAGATTAACTATAAGAAAAAATACATAATAAAATATCTCTAAGTAATCCGAAGTATTGAATTTGAAATGGGAATAATACCTGTGCATTGTTACAAGAACTGTTACCGACAACAAAACCGGCGTTCACAATAGCGTGCAGAACCTTTAGCAAACGTTTAAATACCATCTCGTTGCACATTCAATAGAGTCCTGCGCTCCGCTTAAACTACGAACGTAACGACTGCAAGTGGTGCATTTTATTGAATGCACCGGCGAAGCGAGGCGCCGAGCAAATAAAATAGGTTACTTGTAAATGACCGTGCTGTCAAACTCAAGTTGGTCTTTCACTGTTTGGAAAAATTCAATGTGATGTTTGTGAGCAGGGGTGTTTTTAAGAATCGATTTTTCACGTGGTCATTGAAAACAGAAAATAGAAAAATAGTTAATAAGGAAATAGCAAAGAAAACGAATTTGGTGATTAAAACTATTTCCAAAAAAAAAATTATAATAGTATTTCATTATTAAACGTGTTCCTCACCTCATAATCATGTAATATGGGGTATAAAGATTATTTATGGATCCCGGCTTGTAATTAATAAAATGACAACTGATATTAAATAGAATCTATTTATATAATAATTCGGTAATAATATAAAAATAATAATTTAACAAGCACTTAAAAAAAGCTTACCCTACCACTAATTGCCAAAAGTGTCCACAGAAAAAAATGAAAAAAAATTGTTGCAATTATATCAGAATGTCAATATAGGAATACAATTTTAGGCAGTCTTCCAAAATCATGTATTTATTATGTTACAAATAATACAATTATTTAAATTACATCTGAATGATTAAGAATGGCGAAAATCCATGATTGATATAAATTCACTTTAATTATATACATAAAATATCCCAACGGTAGTTTTTCGAATTTTAGGTATTTATCAAATTATTACAATATTAACGATAACATGCGGTCATATAGGACTGGTGGTTATTTTTTGCTTATGAAAGTTCAATAACACGCAATTTCAATAATAACAAAAATGTATAATCGCAAAACTTTGGAACGGCACACTCATTTCGCGAAGGTTGTCTCACATTTGCCTCATTTATTTTACAAACAATCTAATATTTTGTTATATAAATATGGCCCAACATAAGATTAGAAACATATTGTGTACGCATGTATTCATGTATTTTTATTGCTCGCAAGGTATTAAATTCAATAGACATTTCGATTACACTTCAACACAGAATCGAAATTACATTTTGACCCATTAAGTACTGTACTTTACACGTTTGCCGTTGATGAGAAATACAATATATTATAAGATCATCATCATCAGTAACTCGACAGTCCTCGGTGGATCCTGACCTTGTCAATCAGACTGCTCCAAGCCCTCTATTTGGGTGCCATGGTTTTCCAGTTTTTTATGTTGAGAGCGTCGAAAACACTTTGTAAACAGTCCGCCCATCTTAATTTGGGTCTTCCTCTTCCTCTTGGGCCAGTTGGTTTGGATCGTTTTGTCTTTCTGTCTCCCTTCATTCTAATTACATGGCCGACCCACTTCACACGTAGATTTTTTATAAATTTTAATATTTATATCTGGATTATAATATAATACTTAGCCCTATTCTATACTCTCACTAAAAGGTAAATTACCTAATATATCTCAGATAAAATCGTTTAGATTAATGTATATTGAAAGCCTATGATTTATTCTCGTTATACTAGTCAACTTTACAATCAAATTTCTTCTTTATCTAGTAAGAATTATGTTTAAAATAAATAACTTTTGTAAAGCTTAGATGTTCTGTATATTACAATACTAATACAGTAGTTGACTCGTAATATTAAAAATGACCTCACAACACAGTATTGCCGTCCTTCTCTAAAGGTTAAATGTAAACTTTTATAACTCGGTCAATTTTTAAGATTATTAAGAAAATTTTTCACTCTTCATCAGCTTGTACCTTGAAATTATGATTTATAAAATAAAAAAAAATTTGTCAAATACCCAATTAGTCTTTTAATAAGAGAACTTGTAAATATAGGCGGCGTTTCTTTGTCAGTTATATCTAATAATTTTTCTATCAAATTTGTACATATATTTAAGAGAAAACACGAAACTTGTATATCTCCTTGACTATGTCTCTTATCATTTCGATCTTGAACTTCAAGTAGATGTTGCATATTTTGACTACCAGAAAGCTTTCGATCATATAGACAACAATATCGCCTTAGCGAAGGAGGGTCCTCCGTTCCACTTTTACAATTTTTCTCTTCGTATCTTGCGGATGGAAAACAATATGTATGAGTGGGAGACTTTATATCTCAGACTCACTTTACACGATCGGGAGTGAGCCGGGGTTCAAATCTCAAACCTCTACTTTTTACCAGTCTTTGTAAAAGATATTGATTGCTCGGTGAAGAATGCGGGTTGTTTGTTATTCGCGAACGACATGAAACTTTTTGCAGTTATCAATGATGCAACAGATGGCGAACGGTTGCAGCGTGATAACAGCCAAGTCGTTGAGATAAGCTCAGTAAGCAGCTTACAGCTTAACGCAAACAAATATTCGATAATGACTTACAATCGAGCACACGTTCACATTAAATACGAATATGAAGTTAGCGGGATCTCACCGCTTTGCCTGAATGTAGTCGTTGATTTTCAACTCAGATTTGATTTCTAATTGGCGTTTCGTAAGCATATGGCGGATCTAGCAATAAATCTTGGATTTGTGTTGCATAATTCAAAGGATTTTCAATCCGTAACATCAATCTGTCTGCTGTTGGGTAGATGCGCTGAGATTGTAGATACGGGACAATATTAGGAAACTTGGGTGGGATGTTATGGGATCCAGAAGGGTTCCTTGAAACAACCCGGGTGGAAAAGGCGGGAATAGTGTACACTTCAATAGTGCAAAGCCGATCAGAATCTGCTCCATTATTTGGTGCCCACACTATGTGAATTATAGCTTTATCATTGAATGTGGGCAAAAGACGTTCCCCAATATCTGTATATGAGACAATGGGGTTACTTTTTCTTTCTATTTCCCATCGATTTCCTCTTGCCAAATTTCCATTCCTTACAATATATATATAAATCATTTCATTACAACAGGTATACCTGTTTATAAGATATGTGAATTTAATACTTTCAAAAATTTATTAGTACAACAACAAAGTGCCTAGTCGATACATAGTAATGACATAAGTATATAATGTACCAACGAACGTCAATAGATGGCACTACGTGTATTTAATATGACGCAATAACATTTTTCAACCGAACATGCTTTGCTGAAATGGGCGTCCAAAGATGAAGGGTGAACGGGTACATAAAGTGTAGGTGATTAAATAATCAACACGCACGACAATGATGTCAACGATAAACATCGTTGCCGATCGTCTATATCATCGCATGTAATATTTTTAGACGTTGCATGTATTCGATGTAAGCTTACTTCATTTTCTCAATTTATTTAAAACTTGAGTCTGTTGTTAATGTTTGTAGCCATCCAGTAATCTTTATGCACACATATCTGGTGATTCGATCGCTGGTGGTTCGGTGATTAATATTATCTAAAGGAAAGCTTTGTTGTAGAGAAAACAAAGATTGAAGTTTTTTGTTATTATCTTTATTTTTATCACTTCATTTTGGGCATGATACAAAGCTAAGAGTATTCTCATAAAAAATACCTTTAAAATGTTTCTTTCAGTGGTCTGCTCATACGAAGTTGCAGTCACAGCAAGTATCATAACAATAACAAAATATAATAAAATAATTATTAAAGAAGAAAGTTTCGTTTATTGTTTTTAAGGTTTGGTATAAAATGACTTATATTTTCAACATGAAACTTTCACTGTGTGATTATGAATAACAATTTAAGTGTAATTCATTATTATTTTTTAGTTAAACTTTTAAATTTGAACACCTTCTCCACAAATTTTTCCGACTACAACATGGTAACATTTAGCTTTATTTTTCCGTATATTCACCTTCCTGAACATGTAAACTCTTTTTTCTAAACAGTTGGCAAAATAATTTACTTTTTTTGTAAAAGGCCTCTACTCTAAGGTATAATCTCAATAGCTTGATGAGTTGGTTTACGATTTTCTTTAATCTTCAGGGATTTTGATTCAAAACACTGCAATATTTCAGCGAGGTTTCCCCACATCGTTGAAATCATGAAATGTGGTACTTTTGAACAATGTGGTTATTTAGACAAATTCACATCGCCTTCACCATTTTTAGTTAAACGTTTAAACCAAAATAGCAATAATAAAATAAATAATATACCAAACAGACAAAATGAAAATCTACGAACAATTTCAACGCTTATTTAATTGTTACAAATAATCTATCATGGCAAATTTTCTGTTACATAATTGGGTCATAAAGTTCTGTACCCGATTAAAGCACAAAATATAAAACTAAACCGTTGAAAATACTATTAACAAATTTACCTTAAATAATTAATACATAAAAAAGGATTAAAATAAAATGTGATCACGATCCTTTTTCAGAGCAACGTCAGGATGGGCAGGTAATATATACTAGTATAAGAAAAGTGAAATTTTGTCTGTTTATTTGTCTCTCTTCCACGCTTAAATTTCCCTGTGGATTTAAATATAATGTTGTTTACATATAATATATATACTAGGTTAGAATACCCTTACATCCGCCCGTCGCATCATTAGCCCGCGTCTGTCTGTTCCTCTGTAAGATTAGATCTTTTAAATTACGCAAACGAATTTTGATGCGGTTTTCAAGATCATTCAGATAATTTCTTCCGAAAGTATATAGGTATAATACATTCACATTATATTTACAGGAAAAATAAAAAAGTAGAATTTTGGGCGCTTTCATTGCTAACGCTGATTAAACTTTACGAGATATATCAAAATGTTGTTGTATGGAATTGTGTATTTCAAAAATATCTACAAAAGTCCGGGATTGTATATATCTACATCCTATGGATAACCCACAGTGGCCTTTTTTTAATTTTTTTATTTTTTATTTTTTTTTATACTTTTTTATACTTTCGGGATACATTTTCGAAGTTATTTTGATTAATCTTTATTTAATAAGTTGGCATTAATTTAATAAGTTTCGTTGGACATTTAATGTAGATAAAACTTGCTTTTACGGTAAATCATTATCATTAATATTTTAGAAGATATCACAGAATTAAAATAACAAAAAATCAGCATTCTCGATACGAAACCGTGCACGGACGGGGACGGCGGTGGGCGGCGGCGGCGGCACATGGATGACAGTAATATTTTTAATAGCTCCACAATTACACCACATTAATATCTACTTTGCACCCGTGCGAAACAGGGGCAGATCGCTAGTAGGCTATATATAATTATTCTCCCATTCACAGAAGTGCATGGAATTTAATTAATAAAAATAGGGATATGCGTCATTTATAATTTCAATTTTATAGTTTAATTATTCCACAGCATTTTAGTTCAGAATACATAACGACAAACTTTGAACGTTAGGTCTGGCAAATTGTGTTCAAAATACTTTGTAATTATATGATTACTAACTTACTTTGTAATTATATGATTGGTTTTATTTAAATCTATACATGTTTCTTTGAAAAAGAAAGTTTTATTTATATTTTCGTGATACCACTAGAGCGAAACAGCTGGCAAATACGTAATAATTTGAGTGTCAAAAAATGTTCTCACAAGTACGATGTTCGAAATATTTATGAGAAATACCAAAAACTTACTTTGTTTTTTTTTAATTTAATCGTAGCCAATCATCTCACAATTAAATAGTACATATCCACCTTTCACACACAATACACCTTTCGCACACACACATAATGCAAATGCAGCGAAGTGCACACGCCTGCGCCATAACTTCAGATACGTACATGTCGACATCGGGTCGGGAGGCCGAATCTGCTTTTCTATTCCGAGTGCATCCTTGCTGTATGCGGCGTCTTCTCCTGTATTGATTTTTGCCATGTTTCATTCGAGTTGGCTGTCGGATATTCCTGTTGAAATGTTTATCAAACCTTCACATGAACAAACTATTTAAATTTATAACGATAAATTATGACAATTATATGCGTTATCTCTTTAAATAAAACCCTTTAACAATATAAACAAAATTCGGCACACGCATCTGGAAACGACTGGATTATTTGGATGCACAGTAATGTACCACCAAAAGACCTAGACAGTGCCCACTTTTCCCGAAGCTCCAGCAAATGCCGAAAGAATGCTGATGATTTATATTATACTGAGAAATAAATACCGAATAGTAATATATTTCACCCCTATAGCAGTTTCTTGAGATCCTTATAGCTTGAGCTATAAACTTTACATTCGGTAGGTATGTTGTGTTTAGGATAGCAATAATACAAAAATAACGCGAAAAAGTCTTATATTTGTATAATAACCCTTGTTGTAACAGGGATAAATATCTGAAAACCATTCATGGCAGCCAAGTTCAAGGTTATAATAGAAATAATATTTAATAAACCTAGACGCAATACTCTAGCTGATTTATCAACACTTCCCTAATAAATCCTTACAAGAGTTGGTTACTTTTTAAGTTTACATTCAATCTGATATTTTTGATGGTGTATTAAACTACAATGGAATATTAAACTACAAATGTAGCTTTCGTTCTTTGTTCACTGCACATTTAAATGAATACTTTACAATATATATATATATATATATATATATATATATATCGTATATATATACATATGAAAAAACTATTGTTAAATCAAACCATATATAAACCAATTAAAAATCAAACCACATATAAACCAACTAAAAGTCAAACCATAAATAAACCAACTAAATATCAAACCATGTAAAAACCTGTTATTTTCAGCCGTCTGGTAAACACAATTTACCTTCAGTGTCTAAATCTGGTGCTTTAGATTCAAGACTTCAATAAGATTTTTTAAGTCTCCCATTCTGTCGATGAGTTTAATTTGTAAAGATTTGCTTCCAGCTCTGAACTAATGATAATCAGATGGCGCATTGTCAGATGAATACTAACCATCTGACAATGCGTCATCTGATTATCTAGGCCAATTCTTGTAATTTTCAACGAGTATATTTTACAAAATTTACGAGTAAAGCCAATCTTGTTGATAATTTATTTTGTCAACAAGTCGACCTAACTGCCGGCAGTAGATTTCTATATTCAACTTAGATCTCTCCACAAATAATATCAAATTTAACAAACTCCCTTGACATTTCACGAGCAGCCCAGCATAACCTCTTTCATATTCAGTTCAAATGTGAGTACTAAGACTTCTGTTTATCCTACATAAAATCATTGGTATTTCCATTACGTCAGTAAAGTAAATATGTAGTAGTAAAATGCTTCATTTTAATCATTAATGTCTTCCACATTAAAAGGAAATTTTAAGTAACTGGAGTGGTTTTAATCTAGCAGAAAAAAATAATTTTCCATATCAGAAAATTTAACACTGTCTTTGTTAAAATAAGCTTAATCTACGATTCAATCTGCCTTGTTTTCAGCAAAGACATAGAAGACTATATCGAAGTATTTACTCTAAAACTCCATGAATTGTAAAGGTATTTGAATAATTTGAAAAACATTTTGAGATAGTTTAAATAAAAATGAAACATTTTGTCAAATGGTAATAATAGAACAAAACCAGTATACATTTTGCTTTGATGAAGTTTCAATACTAAATTCAAACAAAATGTTTGTTCTCCACGAAGGTTGACTTACGTAATTTTGCGATGTGCGCTGATTTTGCACATTAACTTTTAGTAAATAAAGTAACCTAAAGTAAGCTTTATAAGCAGAGTTATGCAAACAGATTAACATGCCCAAACCCCTTTTCCTCACCAGTTATTAATTGCGTCAGCTATTCGAAGTTATGTTCATGTCAATAATCGTGGCCCGAACTCGTAAAAGGAAGAGTTTAAACTTTACGTCGATTCACCAACCGAATTCATTTCAACCTATAATAAAATATTGTGGAATTTTCGACAATTTTTCTATGAAAATCCTAAAATCCTGTCTAAACACTTATTAGCCATTGGCCGTGCCTACGACTTCATTCGCGTGTAAATAGGATTTTTTTTCTTTTTTTTGCTCTTATATGTTGCTTCTGAGTGTACACTATTACCATACCAAATTTCATCAAAAATCCATCCAGTAGATTTTGCGTGATACCCGCTTAAATTAACATACAGACAGAGAGAAAAAAGTTTTAAAAAAGTTTTTATGGCGTCTATTATCATTCTGTACCACTTTTTTTAAATATTTCTAAAGTGTTCATATTTCTAATGTATTCTCTCTGTTACAATTTATGTATTATAACGTACCTTCAATTTATCAAAATATAAAAGATTAACTAGTATAAACAATTTAAACAATATTAATTATTCGAAATAGGCTCATTATACCCCCCTTCGGAACTCGGTTCGATTTTATACCAATAAAATCGATATGTATGCGATACGCGTTCATATTTTCGTAATACTTCGTATTTGTTCGTTCGTAGTGTACACGTAGTCTGCTCTTTTAATTAAAGTACAACTAAACTAATTTGGGACTACTACTAAACTATTCTAGTATTCGTTGTTTGGAGCTAAGACATTAAATTGTAGTATATGGAGACATAAAAACTTAATATCGTGATAAACTTCTAAAAATTCTTGCCAGCAATATTTGCTTATAAATGAGAGAAAGGGCGGAAAATTAAACGTTTTCCTTAAATGTCTGCTGTTTTAAAGAATATAAATATTATTAGTATTTTTGCACCTTCAATCATTCTGATGATGAATATACTGCACTTCCGCTGAAGCTCTGGAGCATTCGTAACGAATTACTATGGGATAATAACTTTCATTTTATATCGAAGGTCCTATAATATATTTGAACTGTTTAAAAATATTTTTATAAATAAAATACTTTGTTATATAGTAATGATAAAACTAACACAATTAAATGAAACTACGTGATGCAGTATTATTTTTACTTTCTTTATGTTCTTTACCACGACCTAGGTTTCGTTGTATTACAACATCTTCAGATGGGCTATTAGCAACTATTTCTAATAGCCCACCTAAATAATACTACATCACGTAGTTTCATTTAATTGTGAATAATGAATTTCTACAAAATTAACGCCAAATATATTCAATAAAATAAAGAGTAAACAATCGATTTAAAGAGCTTTCACGAAAGTCAACCTATATAATTTTATCACAAATATTGATTTAGAACATTAACATTTAACAATTAAATACATGATTTACAGACATAGAGATTCATAAAACTATCTCAAATTTCTTTTACTTTCTTTTCCTTGGTATATCCTTGTTGTAATTTATTTTGAATGTCTGTATTATTTACCAGTACTATTTTATTATTAATACATAATTTGTAAACACTTAAGGCCATAATGAGACCATTGAATATCTCCCTGCCATGTCTCACGAAAATATTGAAATGGAAAAGTGCAGGGAGTCATATGTAATACTTGGAGTATTACATTCTAAATTTTTTGACTGAAAATGTCCAGACTACGGACATTATGATGCTTTTTGAGGAAAGTCTTGAGCCAAATCAAAATTTCAGTCGAATAATCAAATCTTACAATTTGATCCATATAAGACGTGAACTCCCAATTCCCTTTGGAACAAGACTATAATAAAAATTCATAAGTAAATAAATAAAACAAAAAGATACATAAAGTATCGAGCGTACCGCAGTTAATATTTCCGCAGGATAAGTGGCAGCTTCGCCTCTACATAGCGCCGAGCTTAAAGCTCAGCCGACTGGCGAAAGGTCATAGGAAGGTTAAACGATATTGTCAGAAGTAGTGAGCCAGATAAATAGGATCTTAAAGCGTAGTGGGAAGCACAAAGCCGACCTTAAACCTTCAATAGCTTAGACGAGATTTACTTTCATATTTTCGTTGCACCAATATGTGTGTGTATGTGTGTGTGTGTGTGTGTGCGTGTGTGTATGGGGCGAATGTACATAGTTGTTATGGGTCACTGAATGTCCATAATACGTGAAACCGTTATAATATATAATATATTCTAAGTTTGCTTTATTTATTGTGACTTTATAATACATAAAATAAGTTTTTTAATAATTAAATAATATTTTAATAAAACGGTACGTAGTTAAATAAATATTATTAATTTTAATAAATAAGAATATATTTCTAGTTTCTACGTTTTTGTCAATATTAGCCTTAATAGAAAGGCAAACTCATTTATTTGCTTATAAGGTTTTTGTACCAATAAAATATACAAAAACAGTACAAAATAAATGCACAAGTATTTCAGGAGTATGTATTTATTCCTTATTAAATTAAATATTTTACACAACAATAATTCCTAACATGTACCGTTTTAAAAATGATTTTCCCAAGTTTCGGCTAGTAGGAATTATTCTTTTAATGTGCAATAAACCTGTTTTGTGCTGCCAATTAAAATAAATAAATAATTAATTAATTAACTCTCTCGCAGTATACGAATGTAGATTAAAAGTTAATTCGTGTAACTAATTAATCTGCAAATTTAATTTTTTTATACAAATTTAGGATCATAATACTATTCATTGTTAATGCGTGTTTGTAGGAAAGAACATTCCATAATAAAATAAACTAATAACTTTTTTAAAACACCATACGTTCATTAATTCTCAGTTACAGTTTACTTTTTTAGGGATGAAATTCAGCTACTTCATTTGCTTGCTGACGCTGCGAGGATAGGGAAGGGCCGTCAAGAAAACCTTTCTCGCGTGTTTACAAGCCGCAGGAAAATAATAATTTAAGATTAATTTTCTGAAATTTTAAGAAAATTTATTACTAATATTTATTTTCTATCCTTTTATATGAACATTCTCATCGAATGTTTTACTTCTTAACCATAGTTCCCGGAAGTTATCCTCTGAAAATCTCTTATTGTTTAATTCTACAATTAAGGATTTCAAGGATTTACATTTCTTGATTAGCCTTTTATTTGTTCTTTTTGAATTTTCATTTTACTGTATGTTTTTTTCTTGTACTACGTAACGTTCCTTATCTTTATTTAAAAAAAAACAAAACTTATATGGGGTATAAAGGATTGAATATAAATGTAATGTATTCTTATTCTGCAATAAATTTCGTAACTTTGTGTCCATTGGGTGACATAGGACCTTAAAACGATGAATAATATATAAAGAAAATCTTTGCCATATTTTAATATACTTTAATGACCATTAAAATAATATTCATGAAACTCGTTTTTGAGACAATAAGTTTTAAATATTTTGGTGATCATTGAAGAGGGTACAATAATGAATTTGATTAGGCTATTGAGCAAAAGAATATCATACGGGGTTTTCCTATAGCAAAATCATTCATCTTACAAATGAAATACCAATAACAAAAAAACATCTACATTTAAAAGCAATCAGTGGATACAACATACAGACTTAGTGGATTTTCCCAAAAACTTTCAAAGAATCAAATATAAACCGATTTTGAAGATATACTTTAAGTAAACATGGCGTAAATTCCTGTCAAGGAAAAACATGCATAAACACAGATTTAATCTAAGACAAATTTACTAATGAGATTTAATACTTTATTATTGTAATTGAAATATACATGCAGCTACATTGAGAAAATTAATTTGCACGCCTATTATTACATATTATTTTTGTTACATTGATTTTTACTATATTTAATTTTATTTTATTTAAGCTTTTTCTTTTCTTACACCATATCTAAATATTACAGAAAATTTCCAAAATATATTCTTTATTATTTCGCTAAATTAGTAATGTTAAGAAAAAATTGACTTAAGATTATTGAATACATATCAGTTGTTTGTTTATGTGTTATAGTACAGAGCGCCTAAAAGGTTGAAAGCCTCCTTCAATTCTTTCCAGTCTTTTCTTTTTCTTACTGGCCACAATTGTCCAGCTTTTTTTACTACGTCATCGCTCCATCGTTTTAACGCTCTGCCACGTCTTGCTTTTTATAGATGGGGAACCAGTTCGTTGCAATCTGCAATCACCTTTAGTCTTTAGCTCTTTGTGTGTGACCTGTGCATTTTCATTTTAACTCCAGTATGTGTTTTATTATGTCTTTTGTCTTTTTCCTAATCAACGTACTATTATATATTAATATAGCTTCTTTCTATCTCTGTTTGACACGTTCTTATTTTGCTCAGATTAAAGTTTGTCAGAAACCAAGGTGAAACGCGGTATAGATATTCATCACTTTTGTTTAAGTTTCGTTGGTATAGAACTTTTAAATATATCCTTCATGGACCAGTACTTATTAAACGTATTTTTTATTCTTCAATCTATTTCTTTGTCCATACAGGATTCAAAAGATATGAAATGTCTAATGTAGACATAGTTATCTACATATTCCAAAGAAATTGACTGGATTGTGCTATAGACGTCTTTTGTGTATCCGTCATAACTTTCGTCTTATCCTGATTTTTTAGCCCCACTTTTCTACTTTATTTAATAAGATACTACAGCATATATTACAGGTTTGCAGGTATTCCAGAGAATAACACTGTATCATCTGCGAATATTAAATGGGAGAGTATGTACCATTTAGATTTAATCCCATTTCTTTCCAGTTTGCTTTCCTGAAAACCGATTTCAAGACTGCTATAAACAATTGTGGTGAGAGCGAGTTACCCTACTTTACTCTTAGCTCATAGGGAATGGTGGTCCTCTTATTCCTAAGGGTACTCGTGCTATGCTCTTATCATAGCTAATGTTGCTTAGCTCTATGTAGTCACACTCTATTCCCTATAGTTTCCTACATCGATCTTCACTACCATTCAGAAAATATTTTTCTGTTTTTAATGATAATATTAAACGAATTTAACTCGTTCTTGAATTTAGTTGTCCGCATTAGTTATTTTTTATTATATGCTATGTTTATTATTATACAGCATATATATAAATATATACATATATACATATATATATATATGTATATATATATATATATAAAATCGAAGATACGCCGAAAAAATCCAATAATTGATAAAGTTCAGTCAGTCTGTCAGAGACGTACCGAAGTGGCGACGCTCATCGTCCGCGTTCATTGCGTCGTTTTTTTATTTTTTCGCAAAAAAAAACCTCCACAAATGGTTTTTTACAAATGCACGCGTTTTTACTTTGGGATAAACAACCGTCATGCCGTTGCCAGCGCATGCAATCTCATTAGCCGTCACAGGAAAAATGCACGTACTCGTATGTCAAGTAATTGCATTCATTGGATATGCGTGAATGAGTGCGCGGAGGACGCAATGTGAAGCGATACCCGCATTATTATTATGGCGCCATCGCATCGTTTTTATTACCATATTTAAAAGATAACATTTAAATACAGTATTTTCGCAATAATTGGGTTGGCAGAAGTAGGTTTCTTATTTTTTTTCAAGTGTCTTAAAAGATAATCATATATACCTTTATTCGAAATGAAAAACTTTTCTGAAAAATTTCTTCATTTTCTAAATTGTTTACTGTGTACTGAATATTTACTTACTAAATATTTTAATTTTCAAAATTGTGTGAGCCTAATATTTGCGCTTAACTGGTTATCTGTATTTACGCCTTAAATATAACAAAGTCAATAGACATTCGTAATTACGGATCGAAGTCGCATTCTCACGGGTATTACGCACTTGCTCTAAAAATATTTTTTATTCTGGTTTCTCAAAAACAAGATGGTGCGGCGATGGCATACCGACATAGAAGGCTTACTCCGATGCCATACCATTGCCGTCTAGTACAAAAATGCCCAATAAGTACCGGCTATAAAAATATAAAAATAGCAACACGAAGTAGTTTAATATGAGTTCCCAAATTTTCACTAAAACTAATCAGGAAAAGGCCACATGCATGTCGATTTTTCTGCCACTACCATACTGTTTATTTTTGAGTAGACGGGTTTTCGCTTTTTAGTCATTTTAGTTTTTATACCTAAAAAACAAACTTAAACATAACACCAGTATTGCAATCGATATCAACAAGCTAAGAAAGAAATGCCTCATCTTAAGATATTTCATAAAAATTGAATATTTAAATTGCTGATAAAATATTTGTTAATGTCATCGTCATTATTAACCGGAAGACATCCTCAGCTAAACATAGACCTCCCCTATAGACTGCCACAAAGATCAGTCCCATGATCGCGTTAGGTGGTTTCCCGTGACGTTTATCATATCATCTGTCTACCTAACGAGGGGCCGTCCGGATCGCTCGTCCCATGCACGTGGTCGCCGTTCGAGAACCTTTCTTCTCCAGCGGCAGTTTTTTGGACCTACCCATTGCCACTTTGATTTGCCAATCCTACGAGTCATGTCAGTGTCTTTATTTCTCGTATGGATCTTCTCATTACGGATCACATCTCGCAGAGAAACAAACAGCCCTTTCCGTAGCTCGCTAAGAGACTTGGAATATTTTTAATAGACCAATAGTAAGTGCCCAGGCCTCACCTTCTAATATACGAAGGGCAGCATTTTCAACTGTGAGTGGCGCACACACACTTGAAAACGCTGCCTTCACATCTGAGCTTCTCTTTTATATTAAATTCGCTTTTGTTATAACCGTATAATAATATAACGTTTCTGATACAGGAATAGATATAGCTATATCATAAATGGCATACGATCGATTTTATTTAGACACTACGAATGTGTAATGATTAAAACGTTATTTCAGGAAACAGAATTTTCATTTATTGAAAAATCCAGAATTAATTGTATCCGTTTTTATCTTTACTTTTTTCTTGACTCCGACCTAGTATTTTTCCTCAATTTTACGATGAATAATAATATCTACACAACAATACTGCAAACACGTCCCTACGACCTTTTCACCTACAAGCACAATGCAACATTTTGCGAAGCGGAAAATATCAAAGCCTTCACAGTAAATATTTTCTAACCGAAGCTTAGCCGACTAGCGAGTAGTCTTTGGAAATTTAAACGGTATTATAGAAGCAAGTTAAATGGGATCTTAAAGTAAAAAGGTAAACATGAAGTCGAAATAAACTTGATGCCCGAGCCGAGTTTTACTTCCTTATTTTCATTGTTATGAAATATAAACGTACACACACGCATAAGTGTGTAAATATATATATATATATATATATATATGTATATATATATATATATATGTATATATGTATGTATATATATATATATATATATATACGTGTGTGTGTATATATAAAAGTGTGTGTGTATGTGTGTACCTGATTTGAATACGTATAAACTAATATTAAAATCAATGAAAGACCAGTCTATGGATTCAAAATGTTTCTGAATAATTATTGATATTATCCGTTAGCACATAAAAACTACACTGAATGTTCTACTGTTTGATTTTCTATACTTCTCTATCATGGTACCCTTGACAAAGTAGTCGTAATTATCATGTGGTACAGATGTAACCCGTAGGAGCTGATTTTGCCCACCTCACTATGTTTCGCCATCTCCCTCTGCTTGCCGTCAATCTGGTGCACTCGTATAAAGGACTGCTTGCAGCAGATTTGATCTGGCGAATATGTCGCATGCCCATGGCTCATGCCATCGCATGCACCGTTCGGGCAGTTTAGTACCCTTTAATGCACCTTGCATGATGAAGAGCTCTATGGAGCTCTCATTCCACCATGAGACGCGGCAAAGAATTTCAGTACTCCAGATTGTACAAAAGTCCAAAAGATGCTGTTTGACACCAAGTTCTTAATAATTTCTGTAGACAAGTGTAGAGATATTACTTCAAAATTTAGTCCAGTACATCCACAGTAATCTTCTCTAGTACCACATATCCTTCTTTTAACTTTCTTAAACTGTTCACCCCTTTGAGCCGTACAGAAATACGGAGAACTAATTTCTATACAGATCAGAGAAAGAGACTCACACTACGAGAAAGCATAAAGATTATAAAACGATGAAGACTTGATGGTTTTAGTGATAGATCGGGCCCTCATATTTTCTTCAACCTGTCCATTTCAGTTCTTCTATGTATTTTCTGTCATCGCCATAGTGGATCGAGTTGTTCACAGACTTACGGTGTTTACGGCACGGTACAACGCAGCGTTCCAATTTCGGTTCCCGGCAGGGTAACCGAAGGTAGTAACAGCGTAACTAAAATATCACAACTCAGTGACGAGCCGCAGCTCTACTGGTGCGAGAAGTAATGCACTATAAACCCGTCTACCCAAAGTAGCAATTATGGACACTCCAATGATATACACGATAGGGCCTATCCAGCTGTGGATGCAGACTGGCTTTTGATAATTTAGGCAGTTTATTCCAATAATCATATCCACGTCACATCGAGAAAATGAACATAATTGTTTGGTATAATTCCTTAAGTTTAGTGTCAAGTTTGCTCATGTGTTATGCATGTCAGATCTCATAAAGTGCGGAATGTCGCTAAATAGACACCGGCTATTTAATATTGGAGGTACCCTTATAGCTTCCGCTTTCCATCAATAATTTTACTAAACATTTACAATACTTTTGCAATTATGAAAATGCTTTTCTTAACCTAACTGCGCGAAATAAAAGTGCAGCGAATCGTATAAGGTCAAGGTAGATCTAATAAACAATTGAATACCATTGTAACTGTAAAGAATAGAATGTGACATTACCTAGAACACAAAAGTGAGGTTAGAAAAAAATTCCGAATATTCGAAACTTATAGGAACCTGTCAGTGTATGTATCTGTATGTATATAAGTGTTCCTTTCTGTGTATACGTGAATATAAGCATATATTTCTATAGAAATATAAGCATATATTTCTAAATATATTTGAGTAATTAAAATATCGGTCAAGCGCGTGTCGAAACATAAGCAAATTACGCTTCCATAGTTATCTGATTAAAAAAATTAGAATTGTTCATGGATGTCACATCCAAATTGCAAAACCGTCACTTTGATACTAAGTTTTAAAAATTAAAAAATTGTAAATAGAACCTGAATTTAATTTTAAAAACCTATCCAATTATCCCCACTAAATGAATTATGTAAAAAAAATCTCCCTCTCCTAAGACCACACTTTACATTTTTGGGAAGATATATTAAGTAATAACAATTTCTTTTAATATTCTGCGACATATAAATTGAAATTTCAACAATTGTAATTACTACTCATAAAATATTATGCATATTGACATAAAACTATAGAAACTATTAGGTTAGGACCGACGGACATGATGGAATTATAATGGTTCTTTGTTTCACTATAGAACCCTAAGATAAGTCTAAAAAATTACTAAAACTAAGCTCAAGTGCCATACTAATCGACGCTTATATATATCTTTCACCTACAATACCTTAAATTCTTGCTGCTACAATACTCTATATTAGCTACAATACCTAAAAAAACGAATGCGATGCAACAATTGGATTTATTTATTTATTTATTGAAAGACTCACAAAACAAGTTACAGTACCGTAAATCTATAATAAAAATAACAAATGTAAAACTAGGCTATAACTCTAATTATGTGGGCACAAAATGGTCAGAGTATTTATGTATACATTTTCAAGGTTTATTTTCGTTTTTATATATATTACAAAAGGTATTGATCAATTATTAAACTTAGTTATTAAAGTATTGAACAAAACATTAAATCTATCCTTGCTGGTTTGAATTTATAAATAATATATTTTGTATTTCCTTTTTAAGTTTTACTAATTTCAGTTCAAAAATGTCCTAGGCTGTTAAGAAACAATATCGTTATACAATCGGCCCATTCGAATTATGGTGTTATAAAATGAGGTATTATTTTTATAAACTTGTAGTGCAGATAATCTCTGTGATGGTATACGGGATCTGAGTCGAGTGTTAAAATTGAGAGGAGATAGTATGATAAATACGTCAGCGCTTTTTCTCCGTGCAGCTAGTGATAACAAATTAAATCTCCGTAGTTGAATTTCATAGAATCCATACTCCCGTCCAATATGAAGTCTGTAGCAAAGAATATTCAAGAATCTCTTTTGTAATTTTTCAATTCTATCACTATGTGATTTGTAGTATAAAGACCAAATAACTGACGCATATTCGTGGATACTTCTAATATACGCATGTTCAAGGATACTTCTAATTAGTGAACAATATAAATATGTAAAAATATGATAGGTTTTAAATTTTTTAGGGGAACGAAAGAATTCTATAAGTTAGGTACATTTATGAACAATGTGATCCTAATGAGGACGGGATGTCAGTTTTTCATCAAACAAAAGTCCGAGATCTCTAACAACAGATTACGTTTTAGGGCAGAACTGCCCAACACATACTTAAATAGAAATTTATTTTTTAAGGCAGTGAAGGAGATAATCAAGCACTTGTCGACATTCAGAAACATCCTATTAGAGGCACACCACTGACACCACCACATAATATATAACACACATAATAAGTTCAACAAGATAAATAACTGGAATCAATTGACTTCCAGAATAGTGCAAAAATTTATGTACTTTAAAAACTCGAAAAACTAACGAAGAAGGAAGATCTGAATGATTAAAATTATACCGAATTTATTTTCTGTATGAACTTATAAATAGAAATGGCAATCAGTACAACATTCCGCAAGAATAACTCTTTCTAACCACAATAATAAGTAAATAAGATCGAAACCCTTTAAGCACACGGGTTTCGATCTTATTAAAGCATAGCGTAAACGCTTTAAATACGTCGACAAGTTACCAATCAAAATATTTACGATATACACAAGCTAATACCTCCATAAGTACACTTAGTGAACTCTTGAAGATTTAAATTAATAGAACTGTAGTGAGACGAAAAAAACTAACTGGATGAGTTAAGTACAATCAAGATAGCTTGTGTGGGCAATAGAAAATCTCTGTGAATAAAAGTTTACTTGTTATGGAATTCATGGTTACCATTTATGGTTAAATTATTCTAAATTTCGAAAATTATAAGTTTTCATTTATTTTCATTCTCTATCTTTAAGTAAACAAAATGACAGAAGTATGATCCGAACAAACGTAATAATTTGGTCTCCGTATAAAGACACTTATGTCCTCATACCCTATATTCTTTAAACGGCCGTTCCTTGACTTTCTCACATATATTATAATAAGAATGTCCCGTTTAAAAGGCCAAACTCTATAGAAACATAAATTTCTAACAAATTATAAAACAGTTCAAACTAAAAAAACAAAAACCAATTTGAAAAACAAATATTTTTATGAAGCGCAATGTTAACAAAATATAATTTACCTTAATTAAATATTATAGTCCCAACTTTAACAATAATAATCTTTCAAGTACATACTAATATTTTGAGTTTTTTTATAATCGGCACCAAGCACAAACTAAAATTAATAAAAAAAGAAATAGAACGAATTTTATATTAGATTTCGTTAATTTTTATTGAACTTGGTACTGACTTAAAAAGAAAAATATTCGTCAGTATGTACGTAAAACACAGTTAGGTTAAACAATTATGATTTTTATCTTTTCAGTGCTTCATAAATACTTAAAATAATAAGAAGTACATATATTTAAAAAATTAAGAGAATAATTTAAGAGAGAATGATGGACAGCGTAAACATTCATAAATGAGAACTTATACAAATAGAATCCTTAGTAATTAAAGCGTAAAGGATACTATCACTGCTCTAACTGGACCTGTGATCCCTGTGTCAACAAGAAAGTGCGCGACGAAACAAGTACCTCCAATCACGAGTTATATTCCGTCATCCGTTGAGGAGTTCCGTTGCTTATCTCCGGAGTTCATCATTAAATTTTGACAAAGTTTTGTGTAAATGTGACCACACTTGAGCTATCTTCTAAATAAAATCAGAATTCAAATCGGTTCCAATATGCCAGATATATGCGTTAGCATACCTATAAAAAAAATACCGTGAAAACAATTTTCTTTTTTGAAGTTAATTAAAAATTAGATCTGTCCCATATTCAGAAAATGGCCGAGGATATTTCGTAAATCCGCCTACAAGTTACCAATCATAATATTTACATTGATCATATTTTGCGTACGTAAGCCGAAAGTTCTCTGAGAACAGTTAGCAACTTGTTGTTGAAGGTTCGACTTAGGGCTGCGCGCGACATCGAGTTTAGAGACTCGAGCCGTATTAAGACTATAGAAGTGAGATAATCCAGCTTGGAACCAGTTCGAGTGGGCGATGACGGCTACTTCTCCGACATAAATTCTTGAACAAATAAACGATTAAGGGATTCGGTAACGTCGGTTGTGCTCTAAAATAGAATTTGAATTAATGGTTGAATTTATTATTTAGGTATATGCTATTCACCCTATTTATATATGATTCTGTATGACATTAAAGTACAGCTTTGTCTATATATCTTAATGTCGAATAGCATACATAAGTTACGTATGTAGAAACACCGTATTAGATGTTAATGATGTATTAATACACACCCTATCTCTAACTTTAGAGTAATATCTCTTCAATTAAATATTATGGTACATATATACTACTACATTTATAATTAAGTTATATTTGCTTTAGTTCTTATATTATGCCACACAGGATATTATAGCTAAACGTAATATTAGTATTTTTAAGGTTCCGTACTTCTAAAGGAAAAACGGAACCATTATAAGAACGCCCGCCTATCCATCCTTCCGTGCGTCCTGGGCTAGTTCATGTGTCAAGTGTTTTTTCTCAGAAACCACTTCACTTAAAAACTTGAAATTTGGCATAGTAATAAGGCATTTAAACACTGTATTCTAAAAAAATGCCCGTGTACAGCACTTTAAACGGGTATTTGACCTTCAGATCTGACGATTTAACCCAGTCTGGGAAAAATCCGCCCCTTCATGTCGTCAGCCAGCGAAGAGGCGGCAAAAACCCAGACTCTCGCTTGGCCCAACGGGCGGCACCGAGTCCGCCCGCCCAACCACAGCCTAGTTAGGCCCGGCCTAAGGCCCTACAAGTTTAGTGGGTTAAATTAAATATTGGAAAATATATTTTTTTATTTTAAGTATAATATCTTCAGAGATATACTTAAAATTATTCTAGATGTCATAATTATTGAAATATGCAGTATGTTTTTATAGCCGCAAAAGTCTTTCAATATATTACGTTGTGAAAAATTAATATCTGTAAATAGTTTAGCAGAAATAATATGCACCCTTCGATGTTTATGAAAGCCTAAATACCACGGAACTCTCGTAGTGTAACTGTAAATCGTAGTCGGATTTTTATACGTACTTGGGAAATTGTTATTCAAATATAGAATATTTGCAATATTAATCTAGCGTATTAAAAATATTTAGAAGAACCTGGTAAAAATAAGTCTAAAAAAACGATTTTACAGATTTTGAAGTCGTATTTCGAGGATTTTTTTGAAAATTCGTTTTTAAAATATTCAAAAGCTCTTTTCGACAATACAAAGAATGTTGTCGAAAAGAGCTTTGAATATTTTAAAAACGAATTTTCAAAATGAAGTAGAATAAAAAACCATAAAGTAGAATAAAAAATGTTGACCCCATTTGCATATATAATTATTTGAGACCCTTTAAATAAAATTATTAAACATTCTAAACACAATTTTTGAATTCAGGTTTAATAACTACCGAACATACGCACAACTTAAGCCGTTTAGGAGCTGAAGTAGTTAGAGTTGTGACAATAATAGGGTTTCGTTCTGAATCCTCGGGTACGAAAGCTTTTTATCGCTATTTTATTAATCCGTGCTATACTCTGAAATAATTTATGTAGCAATAATATGTCAAACTAGCAACTTCTTTTGCATGGACCTCGAAATAAAGCCAAAGAAACAAATTGGGCGTTTTTACATTGGCCGACAATGGCACGGTAGCAGTGAAGATAAAAATTCATGAAAACACATACACTCCTTTTTACACTAGAGGATGCTAAAACCGACGCCGGGCCAGTACCGTCGCTAGCAAGCACCCAAAAGCTGCTGTCACGGCAAAAATGCTTACGTAATACGTAATAGAGTATTTGAATATCGTATGGTAATTTCATAAACATATTTTTAGGATATAAACTTAAAAGAGTTAAAGGTTTCAATTAAAATTTTAGACATGGACGACAATACTGAATTTTGATGTAAATTTTAGTAATGCTCATTACCTATCTACACACCTCTCAGTTTAGGAGCTCATAACTCACTCTCTCGGTTACTTTATCACTCTTTTCAAAAACGAAATAATCCTTATTTATGCACAGCAGTAATTTCGTAACGGCATTCTTGATCCCCATGAATTTTTTTTATTTCGTTTACAACCTCAGATACAAAATGTTTAAATCTTAACGAGTTTTTACGTCCCAACTTGTGTTGCTGATCACATTTGAATAGGCGTAAGATAAATGTCTTACCTCGATGTAAACTGTGACAACTCATAAGAAAGTAATTTTTCAATGCTGTGAGTTTTTCGAAATTAATTAAGAAATTTATTATCAAAAACTAATGAATAATCAGTTTCTGAAAAAAAGTTTGTGAAAATAAGTTTCTGAAAATAAGTTTCTTATAGGAACTACATTTTCCCCGTTTATTGCTTCTTATGAATCATCTCATGGCTACTCGTATGGAGGTCGTATATAAATATAAGAATTTGATGATTTGATGATGAATTTATATTTTACCTTATATTTTTGTAAAAAGCTACTTGCGCATTTTATCTTAATTTCATAAACTTTGATGATTTCTAAATACAATGTAATTTTCTATGTTTAATGATTGATATTAACTTTTTTGTAGGTTTTTTTTTTCTTTAAAGAACATTTTGGTGTAATCATTTGAAATAAATATTTTATCAAATTAGAAATAAAAAACGTGTAATGATTTCCGACATTTATTTGTATTTTTTTATCTCATTATTACCCTAACTCAATTGTTACATTTCAGTGGCTAAGCATAGGCCAGCCCATTCATCAAATATTGTATTAAAGGTGTTGACTGAAAATTATTTAGGCAGGACTATTAATAGAATGACTTATTAAAATATGTGGCACCGACGTATATACTTTACCACGGGATTAAGTCAAATTCCGACAGATCGAACGCAATGGTCGGTACCGTGCTGGTATAGTACCGTTGCCAGCATATGATATCCTATCTTTGGTGTCTTAAAGGTGATCTTCCTAGTTGTTTCTACTTCACATATAACGTTCCACATTTTCCAAGTGATAAAAGAAAATTTTCCTTTCAATTTAAATTTTTCTTAGACTTCTAAAAGTATGAAATTTTTAAGCACTTATTCGTTGTCGGTATCTTCTGCATTATAAAACCGGTGTATCTTCAAGTTTCACTTTTCAATGACCAATAATATGAACAGATTAATTAAATCTGCGACAAATAAGTTCACTTCATTTCACCGCCTTAGGCGTGGATTTTTAAGAAACCCTGAAGAAAAATGTCATTCGCCTGCTTCGGGAGAAATTTTTAACGAGTACAATCAGCGTAACTTCTTTCGTTTAAATTCCATGTCATTATGCTGAGTCATTTAACGTTCGTAGCATCTCATAAATTGTGACCAATCTGACAATACTAATATGTCTGATATTTATGTTTTGAGATAGTTACGGATAAATATTCCTCGATAAAATTATAGTGCTTGCAAACTACACAGAGTTTTCAAGAACATAATCATTGTCCTATCTCGTGTGCGAAACTTCTACAGCAAGCAGGATCTAATGAACTATACTGCTGTTGGCTTTTATTCCGCTTGCGTATCCGGGTGGTATTTGTGAGAGTAGCTAACTCGTATTATTTCTCTAAGAAGTAGTTTAGAGACGATATTAATATCAAGATGACACAATGTGATACTTGCAAAAGGTAATGCAACTACACAGTTAAGTTTTTCTAATGAAAAATGTCTAAAGAGCAGTTATTATTTATCATTTCAATCATAACGTCTCAATAATATAGTACGTTTGGCAGTCCTATTGCGATTGGAGTATTTTTTCTCATCTATTACCATGGATAAATGGAAAAATGTAATAATAATAATCTAAATTTTTAATTACTGGAAAGTAATAAAAATTCAAAAATTTCAAACTTAAAGCTTAAACAAGTCTTAAAACGGTGAAAATTCTGTTTAACCCACTGGCATCTCCTAAAACAATCATAAGAAAAACAAACAAGAAAATGTGGGATATTACATGAAATGAAATATATGACTAGTAAACTTTTTAATTTTTTTTTGTTTCATCTAAATTCCATCGTTTCGACACGAAAATGATCGACAGGAGAATGGCGATTATCATCAGAGAATCTGATGATGAACAAGTGTTAATTTTTGGTATAAAATATTAGTTTTGGGTGGCTATGTTGAAATTATGTAGGGTCGGAACTGAAAATAAATAAAAGTAAAATCTTAAATTTATTGTCGTCAAAAAACCAAATTAAATTAAAAAAATCAAAAACGTTTAAAAAGAACAGCTTAGCATCCAAATATAACGAATGCATATATTGAAAAAAATAGAAGTAAAAAATGATATTGAAATTGTTCGACGATTGAAGGTGTACTGGAAAGCTTTTATCCTTATATTCAAATAAGGAAAGGCTGAGTTGTTATTATTGCAATTTCACCCCTGAAAAGGAAAAATGAATCCACTATGAGATCTCTCACGTGTCAGTATGAATGTTTATAACGTTTTTCTCAGAAATTTGTCGACATAGAAACTCAAAATTTGGTATAGTAATAAAACATATTGACTGGCATATTTATCAATAGCTACTACTCAAAATATTTATAAGAAAATATTAAGAGCAGAGAAAAGTAAAGTGCTCAATTTGAGCAAAGTCAATGCACAGACAAGTAAATTTTTATTCCAGTTGTTCTGGGGAGTATAGTTTAAAAATGCAACTTATGAGGAACTCAAAAATACGTATTTAATGATTTGTTGGTAGTATACCTAAAATTATGAAAAAAAAACAGTGTCTTTAAAATCCCACACAAAGGTTGTAGGAAAACTATATGGCTGATTCTAGATATCACAGTTTTTGAGATATTCACGATAATATATCTGATTATAGAAACAATCGGTTTAATCTTCTTGTTCCCAAACACACTATTATTTCCTACAAAAATTCAATTGAAATAGCCCTTATTAAGCAATGATGTCAGTTTCAAAATCTAAATATAATAAATTCAGTTATATACAAATATAAAATTTAACACATCCGTCAAAAAGAAAGGCTTTGAAAAAAATGTTCGATTCCGATCGGCCAGTATGTTTTTAAATTGCGTACCGAACACACGCTTTAAGGAATTTAATAGCAATAGAAGTTATTTTGTGTTGAATAAGTATGAACTTTTCAATAAAATAAATTTACAATTATGACAAAATATGTGAATGTCGTGACTAATTTATGTCAGCAGAAGTAATGTTCAGGAAAAAGCAAATATAAACAAAAGCAACCCGTAGTAATTCCAAAGAGCTTACCGACATCAAATGAAGTAAAAACGAATGTTAGTGTGAAGACCCCTTGCTAGTATCAATACAGACATTTATATGGATGCTATTGATGTCAATGCACTGTCACGTCGATGAATTTGTGAGAGCGCGAGTTTTGGGAAACTTTGATTGAAATTATTGATTGATCTTTCTTTTAACTCTCTATATTCAAAAAGTATTGATAATAAAAACTTACCGCCAAGTCCCAGCGCAGACTACACCATTTTTCCCTGTCCAATCTGCAAAACTTTGGTATCCAACCTTAAAAATCTGACACCAAATACTCTTAATTTTCAATAATCTTTTGGAAAAAAAATACTAATAAAATATTTATCTCGTAACCTCCGAGGCCTAACAGCTCAATGCTTCCTATCCTTTAACGTAATCGTGTTAACACTGACAGAACAGTTTATTTCTGTTTTTATTTCACATTAAAATATTTTAGTGTTGTCCCATTAAAATCTTGCGCAGTTTCGTAAAAATATCTAATAAAATATTTATACCTTTAACTTGCAATTGTGCCCAAAACAACAATAAAAATTTGTTTTTACATTTGAAATATGGGAAAAAATCCTTGTCCTAAAACTGGAACAGTTTAGTATCGATATGAAAAATATATTACTGTTACATAGAACCTCACTAAAATAACCTTTCTCACTAAAATACTTGTCTATGCATAATTGTTTGATACTTTAATTCTTTGACATTTTTGTAAGTACGTTTTAATGAATCTATCTAATAAACTTCACATTCCTTACGTAAATCAAATTCGAGGTTTCGTAAGACTATAACCGGAACACCATCTAAGTGCACCACGTTTATTATCATCACTATATTAGATAAGGATGGTGAGAAATAATGTAAATCTATACTAAAATTCAAATTGGAAAAGTAAATTTATGTTTTGTCTCTGTTAAAACAAATTTTCCTTACTTCGAAGAAGATTATATCACCACGTTATTTTTAAAAGAAAAACAATGATAAAAATACAAAAAACATCGAGAAAAACTGCTTAATCAAAGAAGAGAGAGACCGGCTTATACATTAACTGAACATTCTTGATATTCCCGCCGGTATACCCCCAAGCCCAACGTATCGACGTTGGGATACCCCCGATGTCGTTTGGCGAACGAAGTAAAGATATTTCGCGGGAGAGGGTAGAAAAGCATAATTATGCTAATCTTATAGAGACGAATCGGCGTGGTACAGCTATCTATAGAGACGAATCGCGAAATAAAAAACAAATATTGCTAAAATAGCCCGAAACTAACACTCAAAAATTTACTCGTGTTTTCGAATAACTAACAAATATTTTAATCCAAATTTTTCCGCAGATAATAGCGCTGAGAAACAATGTGTAAATTAAGAAATATAAATATTGCAAAATATTAAAAACTAATATTTTAATACATTCAAGAACGTAGTTTCAAAGAATTAACAAACATTTCAATCATTGTTCACTCGCCGCCTCCGAACTAAGAAGTTGTCTTAATCGCCCCTTTGTTCAAGGGCGTATCAATGCGGACTTTCGTGTAGAGTAATGTTGGGAAACAGTCCACTCGGTGCTATCTTAAACGGGCTTATCGACGTCACAATAGTTCCAAATCTCTAACAGTCCCTTAACCCCTCGCTAAGTCGGACCGTCGACAACAAGCCGCAAAGCCGCTCTTAGCGAACTTTCTTAAGATGTGTATACAAGTATGTAAATACCGTGCCAGTTGATTGACAATATGTAAACGCTAAATACTCATATTATATTTGAGAAACAGTAATTTTGACTGTTTGAAGGGAAACTTTTTAGGCGTTCGATAATCGATAAGTGACGAGAATTGGGAGTATTTGAGAACATTGTAAGGTCGCGTCACGTTTAGGCACATTTCGTTACATAAGAGAGAAGAAAGAATGACGTAGAGAGAAAGAGAAAGAAAGCTATATATTCAGATGTCATGGAAGTGGAGCAAAAGAGAGAGACGTATACACAACGATACAAAGCAACTGAATCAGATACTATCGCGCATGCGCACGTTGTAAATGTACGCCGCAGACGCGACATATGAACAGCTAAGTTAACACGCATACGTTGTGTTATTAATATTTATTCACTTTTTATTTCCTTTTCTAATTAATTTACAAATGTTCATGTCTGTTAAAAAATAATTAATCGATATACGAACGACCATGAATGTTTTAATAATTTTTAATATATATATATATATATATTATAATATATGATTGAAAGGTATTTATTAATTAATAATTTAATAACCTATTCTCTCGTTAAAAAACAATACTGACTTCTTTACATCCAAATGCCTGTTTCGAATAATGCTGCTAAAACTAATTATTTTTTACCAATGGACAGAACTGCTAGCGAAGAAATAATGAAAATCTACGGAAATCTAAAGAAAGTCTATCGTTTGTGATTTTATGACATATTGTAATTTCAACGGATACCGATGCGAACACGCCTACCTTTAAAACAAAAACAGACGGGTTTGATTTGCACACATATCTCATTATCTTATGATATAAATAAAACATGTCATATTTATAACAAGTCATATAAATAATACGTATGGCATGTCTGAAACCCACAGGATAATTAAACAAATATAAGCGAAAATAACGTCTTAAAAAGGATATTTCATGTAATAATTTTATGCATGTAAATGCATCTATAATATTTTCTTTTCACCTCAGGGTTGCTGTGTGACAAATAACATTTATACTTAATTGATTTTTAATTATTAAAAAATGTTTGGTTTTTTTACAATACCATTACTTGAAATATGACTATTCTAATATTAATATTATTTATCTTATAAGTAGTGTTTATTTTTCTGTATTGAAAGCGTAATTGTTTTATTGATATTATATGGTGTAAATAACTAAATTTTTTATTGTGGTACTTTGATGTTTACAAGTATATTAACTATGACTGTTTGTTAGGTTCCTTTGCGAGAACCTATTTTTTGGGGTGTACTAATTTTTATTTATTTTTTTTTGTTTGGGCTTATAAGTCATTTGGGCAACCAATTCTTTACACCGATTAATTGATAGTCATTTATGACCACTCTATACTCATTTGATAACGTTTCCTCTGCACATAACTGCCTGACAAATTTCAAGATATCATCTTTAGAGTTCTGCAGGGAAACAAGGAGCTCTTATAATTTAGTATTTTAATTTCATCCATCTTTGTGCCACAGCCTCACATTTTGTAGACCTATGTCAGTTAAATATTACATGTAGATACTTCAGATTAAAATTTTTGTAAAACGCTAGCGAATTTTTTGTTCCACTCCCAACACCAAGTGAAGAATCTTTGGACAGATTTTCCATAATTACGTTTAAGATTAATTTACGATTTTTCTTTTTTTAAGCCTCATTATATTATTTAGAACTACGTTGTCCTTTTTTGCCCGTGTTATGATACGCATCTCCCCAAAATTTTTGACGGTTATATATTTCCTTTCGTAATTTATCACAAGGAAAGCCCAAATAATGCAAAACCTGAGTAAGATGTAATTGGAGTTACCAGTTCAAAATCTCACTTCAAATTGAAAGATTTATTGGGTCTAGCATTAGAGGCTTCTGTAACTCTCAATTTAATTGGAATTTGGAGAGTTATAGATTTGAGAGAATACATACCATTTACGAAGTTGGTAAAGTTGTTGGCGAGGTGTAAGAATTTTAATTTTTTACTTAAGTTATTTATTTTTATAAATTTGTCATAGTAACTCACGTTCATAACGGATAATTCTGCATATATTACAATTTTAATATACGTATAAAAAGGTCCATAAACAAATAGAAATGTACGACATTTCGCAGGAAAATGCTAAAAGATCATTTTTGGGGTCCCGTAGCCAAACGGTAAAAACTGATTTGGTCCGTCCGTATGTCACGTCATCACAGTTCTTTATGTTTAAGATCAACTCTTTGATCTTTTATGATGAGTTTTTTAGGTCGTTCACACATAAAAATAAAGAAAACAAATATTTTTTGAAGCACATGCCGCCCGATATGTCGAACTTTGGGATGAATTTTTGTCTCGTTGACAGCGCCGAGAGGGTTTCATTGCAGAGATTTTATTTAAATGCGAACAAAAATATCTCTCCCTTTTTTGCATGATTTGAATGCGCAAAGTGTAATACAATGCTCTTCTCCCTCTAAATTTTCAACAACCCAATTACAAAATTTAAAAAATAGATACAAAAGAGAAAAAACAAACTAACATATCATAAATAATATATACTAGCGTGACCCGTGCGAAGTCTTCGCATTATTTATTCTATTTTACTAAAATTAACATATAGAGGCGCAAGTATCAAAAGCATTGAGCTAAACCGCCATTTTATTTATACGTGAGTGGATTTGAAATTAAACAAAAATTTTACCGACCGTCAATCATATTGACGTTGAGCCGTTAGATGGCAGCATTGCTGTTTTGTGTATATAATTTTAATAATTAATTAATTTGCAAAAACAATAGCAATAATAAATTTTTTAATTGTGGATGCCGGTAGTGCAAGCAATTATCTATAAAATGATATATAATTTATGTGGATTAGTTGTGAGGTTTTTTCTAAAAAGGGAGTGTAACATCTTAACCTTAGCGTATTAATATATATGATGATATGTATATATATATATATATATATATATATTCTATGATATGTAATCAAAGTGGCATAGTAGTGGCGATATGAACTTACATATATCAGGAACCCCATTAATAAAAATAATAATAAAATAAAAGCTCAGATATAATAAAAGTTAAAAAAAACTACGAAATATTAACCAGATCGAGCCCACAATATGTAACTATTATATTTTCGCTTTTACTGCAAAAGTATCACATATGATGTCGTAATGTTTTTTACTGCAAATGTATCACATATGATGTCGTAATGTTCTGCAAAATACGAGAAACTATTCCTGGAAAAAGAAAAATATTCTGTTCATTTTATCGTTGTTAGATCATTATCATTAACATCATCAGGCATATAATCGTAAGAATAATATAATAATTTTTGGGTGTTTTTTTTCAATATAGTAATACTGAGGCGCGCTTTGTATCTAAAGAATTGATTAACTCCGTTAAACATAATAGCGTGAAAGTAAATTATTTATTCTAAGATAATAACGGACTATATTTAGAACTTAAATAAAAAGCTACAAAACTTATAGACTGCTATGTACAAGATTGCAGAAAAGATCCATAAGTCTATTTAGGCACACAGCTAACGAATGACTGTTCTGAAAATTTTTCAGTCTTCAGAAATGTTATTCTTATTGACAGCAGAAACGCTTCAGATGGCAAAACTGAAACGTAATTAAAGTAGAACTTGATATATGCGCCAGAATTCATTTTAATGCCCTTTAAAATTTACTATTTGAACTAATCATAACAAATTAGTACATACAGGTGTTTGTCATATATTTATTTGTTAATTAATATAATTCTTTTTTTTTCCATTTTCCTGAAAAATGTATATATGATTTCTATGATCGCTGACGATAGAAGAAGTATTATTATAAGTAAGTTTTCTAAAAGTTCCATTCCATATTTATATTCGTATTCGTATATTCGTATATTTTCCAATCAAGAAACCAATATTCGTGAAGTCAGCTCGGTTGTATTCTCATTTTCTATTTAAAAACCCTCGATAACAAATTAAATATACATGATGTTGAAATACTGCGTCATTTTCGTATACCAATAAATTTATCACATTCCATTATTACCTAAATTTAGTTACTTTTCTAGGGTCCCATATTTAAGAAAAACTAATACTTACCTTATAAGCTCACTCACGCATCTGTCCATCTATAGCAGTGGTTTTCCTCAGTAACCACTTCAAGTCGAAACTTTAAATTTGGGATAGTAATAGAACATATTACCCCGCACATATCTCGATTCAACATTCAAAAATATTCACATGGGGTGCAAAATTAGTAAAAAAAAGTGCACATTAAGGGGTGCCAATTAAATATTGAAATTTTGAATATATTTGTCGTTAATTTTGTAGAAATGCATTATTCACAATTAAATAAAACTACGTAATGTAGTATTATTTCTACTTTCTAAGAAAGTAAAAAAAATACTACGTCACGTAGTTTCATTTAATTGTGTATTAAAATTTTGTTTAATTCCATGTATGGCTTGGGGTTCCAAAAGGACTAATAATAAGTCTCAAAAATATTTTTATTACATGTTCAGAATTATCCTGAAAAATATGTTCCTACGTTTTTATTTCAGAAAGTACTCAACTTGAAATAACAAAAAAACAATTTTTCATAGACTACACGAAGGTTGCATGAAAACTATAGCTATTCATAATTTTTGAATATGTTCCATATTTTTATGCCTATGAAAGATATAGAAAAATCTACATGATAAAGAACTACTCGCAAGCAAATATGATTATGATGAGTTACGTACCCTAATAGCAAAAACTTACGTATGAAATTAGAAAGGAAAATATGGGAAATAAATGTGTCGAATAGAATCGAAATCTGCCAGATTCACTTTTGATAAGAAAATAAAAATACGCTCTATGCCTAAGTATTGTTTAAGTCTATGGTTTCCAGTAAAAAACTGCACCAATTGCTCGTAAATTCCATAGAAATCAATGCTTTAAAACTATATTTAATTTCAAAACCCGCCAGATTTGTTATCAATGAGAACGATGAAAACGACGCATTGTTAACGTAAATGTCGTGACGTCGCTGGTATCAATATGGCGGCTGTTATGATTTTCACTGAATGTCGTGCTACTTTTTCACGAATATTAAGTATGAATTTCGAATACGAATGTAATGGACAATTTATTGAAAACAATAGACAAAGTGCCTTCTAAGTAGGCAAGAAAACGGGTGTCAACAAAGAGGATTGGAAAAGTGAGGTACAAAGTATTTCACTTTTTGAAACTTTTTTTATTATAGACTGGCATTATTCTCCGTATAAACCGATTGGAAATTAGTCATATTCAAGGTTCAGAATTTTGTGGTAAAGTAAATAAACATTAAGGATTGCACGTTTGTCGACCTCTGATTGTGTCAATATTAATTATTATTATTATTTCAGATACGCCTCTAAAGGCTTCCCGAGAGATCCAATTTTGATCAAGATAACTTCATATTACAGCACTGTGTTATTGCAAAATATTCTAGAGTAAGAGTCCAGAATGAGTCATGAGGTCAAAAAAATTGAAGTGCAGAAAATTATGCGACGAAAAAGATTCCACAAAACCAAATAAGAGTCCGCAAACTTACTTTTCTTAAAATATTGAACGTTGGTAAAGATGGAGTCACGGGAGTTTTACAATGATCTTATAAAAGTGGTCATAGTGTGGCAAAGAAAACTTGCGGTGGCAGTCAGAAAAAAGTACTGTGTGCTGAGAAAGAACGAAGAGTGGACCGATCAATAATGAGCATAGAAGCTGCTCAGCCGCATTATTGCAGAGCCAAATCAACGGTTAGACTGTATTTACCCCGGAACTGAAAAAAATTTTGAAGTCCAAAAGCAAATGCAAAATGAAGGCAAACAAATCTGAAACTTGAAGAATCATATTTCCGCTTTTAACATAACTTTATATACAATGTTGGGTTCGTAAATTTACTGTAACAGAAAAAAAATTCATTTTCTGTAAAATCAACCTTTTTGAATCTGGCGGGTTTTTATTCTAGACGACGCAAATAAACTTTTACTCAGGTTATAAATAAGCACACACTTATATATATATATATATATATATATATATATATATATATATATATATATATATATATATATATTTGACATTTTCATCACTCTCACCTCTTTAATTTTGTCTATTCTTCTAGAAAATATACCAGGATGTTTTTTTCTACCCACTTTTGAAATTCAAAAAAAAGCATTTATTTTTAAGAGTTTATTAATACCAGAAACGAGTGTTACGCATAGGTTTTAGGGAAAATATTATACTATATAACAATAACTATCGTTGCTCTAAATTATTAAGTAAAAAGAAAAAAAATTATAGTAGATTTGCCTTATTATAATTTGGGTTTTTCTGACTATAATTCGTAATCACTTTAATAACATTAAGTGTATTGCTTCTGCTCTTCCTCATTAGTATCAAATTTAATGTACTCTTTCATCAATGCAGCTATATCGTTAACGACTCTCATATGTTGTACAATTTCTTTAGCCCATTTGAAGCTTTCTTCCTCTTCCCATAGCTCAGAATCTTTCTGAATGAACTCGCAAGAAATTCCAGTGATTTTGAAAAAAATTCATGGTGTTTGTTGATATGAAATCTTCGATGTTTCTGTTTACGATTGCATCATATTCCAAGGATGCCTTTTTCGGATTGTTTTCCGTTCCTTCAATTTTCAGAGCCAAAATCATATTATGTTTTCTTTCGATAGAAATTCGTTTGTCAAAAAAACTAAAGCAATTAGCACGTCGGAAAGATACTAAAGATGACCCAAAATTATTTTGATTGGCACTTTGGCTACAACTGTGTTATATTTTTCAAAATCAACCAAATTTTTTAATATATGTAAGTCATTCACTGAGTCCATATGGGCCACTGACGCTGTAAACCAGTATTTTGCGTAAACAACTACAACAAATATACAAATATCTGTAACGCCCTTAGCTTGCTTAATTGTGATTATAAGCTGATGCTTAAACAAAAACATTTTCAGTGCGCATTTAGCTTTTGCCATCCAACGTACACGGTGCATTCCAGCAGGGGCTTTGAATGAGATACCGCTTTCAGGAATCCCTCCCAATTATCTAGTGAAGGAGCTCTTTGTAATCGTCACGAGGCTGAAATTGTTCCAATTGATTCTCAGCAAAAGCGATGATATCTTTCGCGACAGTTTGAACGCAATTCCATGTTGATGGTTCGGTCATTGCGGTTTTGAAGTCCTTTTGGTTTATTTATTGCCAGTAGCTTTTTAACCTTTTCAAAATCATAATTTTAGGACCACTGAAAGTCTCTACAGCTGTTACAACAACACTTTCGAGTAAAATTTCTAGTATGTGATACCGGCATGTAAACCAAATCAGTTGCTTTTGAATCTTCTGTTCTAGAAGAACACATGCTCCGTTTATTTGCCCTGTATTAGACGCTGTTGTATCAAAACACATACATTTTATTTTATCATATAAATTCCATGATAAAATAGTCTAGAAAATAGCAGAAGCCATTGTTTCTCCCTTTCCATCTGGAAACTTGGACACAGCCAAGAGCTAGTCGACTCTTTTTCCAGATACCAAAATTTGTAGACGATCTACTATTTCATGTCCGGTTATGTCCTCCAGCATCTTTCCATCCCAGTGCACAGTAAGTGTATTTAGTGGTTGGAAATCAGCTTTAATAGACTCAGCAATCTTTTTTCTAATATCCATTCTTTGGTGACGTATAGAAGAATAGCTAACGTTATATTATGATACGTCACAGCCCAGACGTTTGAGTGTAGAAGCCAAAACAACAATTGCTTTTCGGTCAGTCAACTTAGCGACATCTAGAATAGTAGCTAAAGTCGAATCTAAAATTCTTTTTCGGCCTCGTTTCTGTGGTGTAGTAAAACCATAGCTTGAAGAGAACCCTGGCTGAGGAGATATAGGATGACTTTGACTTATATCGCTATCACTTTCATTCCCTGCAAAAGAAGCTGAAGAAGATAATAAATCACATTTTTCAGTTAATTTCTTTATTGTTTATTTTTTTCTTTTCTATCATCTTTTGCAACTTAGCTTCTTTTGGTAAATGTTTTTTAAGTTTTTTCGCATGGCTTCTATCGATATTACCAATTTTTCCTGGACGACTCATTTCTCTTTGTTTTAAAAGTAATTGCTTATCTTCTTCAATAGTTATCATATTAAGGGCATTTGAGTGAGCAATATCAAACAAAACATTAAAATTTGTTTTCTTTTTCTTTTATTGCTTCTGAGCGTTTTGTTTGTTTTGTTTTTATATTTTTTTTAATTTTGCCATTCTTTAAAATATTTAAGTATTTTTGTTTTGTTTTGTTTTTCTGTTAATGACGTCGATTCTCTATTTGTGTTATTCATTACGTTTTTATAATGAAAAAATAAACACATCACTTCCTTCACTCACGGTAATTTTGTTTGCACCGATTCGGAACGAGATTGTCCAATTAACCATATTTCAGTCCTTTTTCGCGTTTTCATAATATTCAATGTCATTTTAGAAATACAAATATGAGAATAAAGCTAAAGTAATCACATTTACAATCAAACATAATTACTTTGACTCGCAACGATGGCGTCACTGGATAAGTGTATAAAAGAGCAATGGATTGTTTATATTAACTAAATTGTGGGTATCTACAGAGAGCACTGAGGTGCCGACGAATTGAATAAACAAAGAACTGTTTACGTTAGCAACTAAATACCGTCATCAAAGTGGTATAAGTAAACCATAGCTAACATCGCAATAAGTGCAAATTTTAAGATAATTCTTAGAAATCTTATGAGGCGGTAGCGACCCTTAAATATTAATTAAGAAATCCGAAATTTAAAACAAATATATATATATATATATATATATATATATATGTGTGTGTGTGTGTATATATATATATATATATATATATACACGTTGTGTGCATGGTTGTGTATTTTTAATTCTAATATTATCTAATGTTATACAATACAAATATGCAATTTAATTGAATGACATAAATATTTTTTTATTAAATTGAGAATCTTGAAAACAATTATTAAACATATTGAAATATACTCTTCCAAAATACTCGATTCTCTCTTCCAAAATACTCGATCTTTAATTTTGAGCAATTTACCACCCATCTGTCCACTGTTTTTTTTTTCTTAAACTCTATCTGCAAAACCATTTCCGTTTGTGTTGAAGTCACGTTTCTTTAAGCGTAAACACTGAGAGTGAAATTTCACAATGCGCACATGCGTATTCACGATAAAACAAAAAATCGACAGGTCAATGCAACACAATTCGACAGGGTGTATTTGTTCACTAAATATATAATTTACTAAATATATTATAATAGTTTTTAGTAATAAAAATATTTATTATTTGTTGCAACTATTCGTGGTGGTAATAGTGCTTACAAGTTTTTTAAAATGTATTTTAAGTGTATTTCTCTAAGTGGTGTTAAATTTCGGTATGTATTTATTGGCATTATAAATTATTACTTTATCATTTATTAAATAATTAATATTAGTAAATTTTCAGCATATCCACGTATTTTCATTAATAATTAAACTGTATTTAGATTGTTTTAGTAAATTTAACAATTCATTATATTTATTTAAATTTTTAAAATAATTAAATTAAATTTAATTAATGTTTATGAATAATAATACTTCCTATTATAACTATACCAATAATAATAATATTTTAAATGATAAAGATAATGAGAAATATATACATATATATATATATATATATATATATATATATATATATATATAACTCGACGCTATAAACCAACAGACTAAATAGAGGCTAAGAACAATGACCTATCTTCCAATTCTCACAGCATTATCAGTTAGACTTCTAGGTTCATAATTATTTCACAGTGAATGAATAAAAATTTCAATACAAAGATAATAAATTACAAATAAAGCTCAAAGCTAAATTTAAATTTACACTCCAATACTTTATTTATCAAGTTCGCTTCTTCAGACAATACGCTTTATATTTCAAACGACCTCTCGCCACACAATCGGAGCTTTAAGCTTTACGTGGCGCAACCAAACCTCCATTTAACTTGCGGAAATGCTAACGGCAAAAGCTTTAACCTTTTCCGCTTCGTGAAATGTTTTGTTGCATTTGCCGATGTAAAAGTTTCATTGGCGTATTCATAATGTTGCTAAAACGATACGTTTGCAATTCGAATTCGTTATAAAGTATTAGATGACAAAGTTCATTGTTATGTTTATTGACTGGTTGAGCATGCAACTTCATTCGCATTAAAGCCTTTAGCAACTATTATTAATTTTTCTAAATTTACTGACAACTGGGCTAAAAATTTAGAATTGTCTAATCCTCAAAAAAATACTTTTGTAGTTTAGATTAATATCACCCAGAGGAAGGTAATAGTTCCTAACTTATAAAAAATGTGAATGTTTCGTAATTTTCGGAACGTTTATTTTTTATGAACAAAATTAATGTATAAATTAAAAACAAAAAATGGGCCCTTGCCTTCTTTCCTCACGCCCTACCTCACTCATTCCCCTCATCCATTCCTTCCTTTCATCCCCTCATCCCCTATTCATAGTTCACCCTCCCTTCAATCAATGTATTTCATTTATCGTTAAACCACATTTCAGTAATAAGAAGTTGCACTTTCGCAACAAAAGTTGCAAGACGTTAGGAATTATGTTTGCCAAAAATATTTTATCAAAGAGAAAATAAATATGCACTGTTAAAATATTTGCGCTTATATTTTGGTATACTTTCCTTTGTGACTGTACTATTTCGGTGAATCATAATTGTTTACTCCGCTGTGAGAGACAGCCACAGCGCAAGCGCCAACTGGATGATCCAGCCAATCGCGGACGAGAGAATAGACCAACGGAGCGCTGCGCGGCAACTCATTCGTAATTGCAATAATTCTAACTTATCCACTTACTATCTAGATCTTTAACTCAATACAACGTCGCTCGCAGCGCACTTTATAATCTTTATAGCTTCAAATGACTTCTCGCTTGGTGATCTCAACTTTAAGTTTTACATTTCGCAACATCGTAAGCGTGTCTCCCTCTGGCATGCAGAAATATTAACAGTCGAAGCTTTTACCTTTTCCGCTTTGTGAAAGTTTTGTTGACATAAAAGGCCGAAGGACGTATTTGTGGGATTGCAGATATATTTACAACGTACAATCGATGTGAAGTAACGATACGTGTATCAGCATTAGGTTCAATGTATTATTCACTTTAACGTCATGTTCATCGTATATAGTTATGGTTCACCTGTGAAACAACACAATAAGTGAAAGGAGAAATTCATTGGTCTTGTTTTCAGAGTGTTTCTACGAATAGTTGAGCCTCATGACTGTTCAAATTTTTACACAAAATAATAACAAATTATAATAAATACTTACTAATAAACAATTTTTGTAAGATGACATATATGTATGTTTTCGGTGAATGTGATAAAACCTAACGGTTGCAGAAATAATCGTCTCCAAATTTCTAAATATAAAATAAATCTAATTTGTTTCATAAAATCACTTCCAAACACACTTCATTTACTACTACTACATTTGTATAAATAAAATTTAAAAAATTATCAAAACTCTTTTCAAATTAAATACCTCTAATAAAATTATCTGACAATTCCGAAATAATGTTTTTGACGTGGACATAATTTTTTTTTTCTAATTTTCATTATTTATCTATGAAATTATTCTGTGTAGGAAAAAGTGTAATAAAAATACGTTAGTTACATTTTTAGTGTTTATTTTTTTCGACCTTCTAGATATCTTGAATAATCCATAAAGAAACGATGTCAGCAAAAATTATCTCCATTTATAACTTACTTATAACTTATTTATAACTTACACATTAAATCATACTACTTATTTCTGTAACTGATATTTATTATTCCTTTTCTGTTTATTAACTGCTTATGCAATGCACACCTCTTAGGTATTAACTGCTTAAGTAACGCACACTTCTTAAGTATTAACTGCTTAAGTAACGCATACGTACATACGTTTGTTTATATTCTCGTTTCACGCAAAGTTCGTTCAATACGACGAAATGATTCCTCTATCGACCAAGCATCGCAGCGAAATGCAATGCAGTTACTGTGATCGTGCACTGCACCCTGGCAATGCGCACCGTGTGCCAACGACTACATTCACGTTAGATAAAACGTAAAAATGGAGACATATTGCATCGCTGTGTTTACTTGGTGCTCTCCCCAATTGAAAGTTGAAATTCGGTGCATGTTTTGATGGACCATGGTCAACATAATGCATTGCCTGTTATTGACAATATATGGCCTAATCGTTATCCAGTCCCTTAGTTAATTTTTAACTCTACTCTGAACGTTAAAAATACAATCAAAGTTTCAGTATACGGTACAAACTTGCTCCGTTCTCTCCGCAAGTTCACACATATAACAAAAAAATGAAAGCAAAAAGTAAGTTCATTAAAATTATTTTCAAAAAAATTGGTCCAATATGCTTTTAAAAAACGGTTGAGAAAATATCGATGTTTTTTAAAATTATCCTATCTCTCCCTTTATTTTGTTTATTTATACCCGTAGTGTATAAAAATCCCCAAACAGATTTTCCAGTAATATATATTGTACGGCCTAGGGTATCATAAGATAAATAAATACGTCTCATCATAAAGCGAATTAAGAAGTCCTTGTTCGTCTTTGTTTATTGAGCATTGGATTCTATAAATAAAATTAACTGCCATCTTAATTGAATATTATGATACGAAGTAAATATTTCAGACAGTAAGACAAATTAATTTGCTTCAAATTACTACGAAAAAATCTTTCGATACTAAGTAATATTCAAATATAAACGTATTAATGTTTAAATACCACTGACTCTAATAAATTACGCTTGATAAACGTTAACTCGCGGAATCAATACCTATTCGAGAACGAAATCGAATCAATATCTATTCGAGAACGTAATCGTAAGCATTTATTGGAGTCAGTTAAATACCACTGACTCCAATAAATTACGCTTGATAAACGTTAACTCGCGGAATCAATATCTATTGGAGAACGTAATCGTAAGCATTTATTGGAGTCAGTTAAATACCACTGACTCCAATAAATTACGCTTGATAAACGTTAACTCGCGGAATCAATATCTATTCGAGAACGTAATCGTAAGCATTTATTGGAGTCAGTTAAATACCACTGACTCCAATAAATTACGCTTGATAAACGTTAACTCGCGGAATCAATATCTATTCGAGAACGTAATCGTAAGCATTTATTGGAGTCAGTTAAATACCACTGACTCCAGTAAATTACGCTTGATAAACGTTAACTCGCGGAATCAATATCTATTCGAGAACGTAATCGTAAGCATTTATTGGAGTCAGTTAAATACCACTGACTCCAATAAATTACGCTTGATAAACGTTAACTCGCGGAATCAATATCTATTCGAGAACGTAATCGTAAGCATTTATTGGAGTCAGTTAAATACCACTGACTCCAATAAATTACGCTTGATAAACGTTAACTCGCGGAATCAATATCTATTCGAGAACGTAATCGTAAGCATTTATTGGAGTCAGTTAAATACACTGACTCCAATAAATTACGCTTGATAAACGTTAACTCGCGGAATCAATATCTATTCGAGAACGTAATCGTAAGCAAAAAGTAATAAAAAATGCAACGACTAATAAAAAAACAGTTATCTCAAATTAAAATTATAATTTTTCTCAAGTTTACACTGATATCTTTATAAGTACAAATAGAGAACCAAATTAATATAATTATTATTTAATAAAGTCACTAATTCCGTATCGAATTAAGTAATCATCTGAAATATTTTCATCTTGAAAATTATAAAATCATTGTTAAAATGTCTAACCCATGAAGACTATCTAAAACAGCATACACTTGTATTTTAGATTTGTACACACAAATAAATTTTATGAACAACACTATTCATAATTCATTACTTTAGCCAACAAAAAAATATTTTCACTTTATATTCAACCAACGAAGCCGAATCCCTTAATCGCCTATTTGCTCAAGAGTTTCTGAATACGAACTTTCACTTGGAGCACTATCGACGAAGTGGCCCGTCATCGCCCACTCGAAGCAGCTCCGAGCAGGATTATCCCACCGCAATAGTTTCAAATTGTTGCGAGTCCTACGACCCGGCGCTCCTGCTCTAAGTCAAACCTTCAACAAGCCGCTATGTGTACTTACGGAGATACGCCAATTTACGTATGCAAATATAAATAGTTATTTTAATTGATAACTCGTAGTCGAATTTAAAGCGTTTACACAATAAATTTGAGTATTCGTACTTACGGAGCTACGCCAATTTACGTATGCAAATATAAATAATTACTTTAATTGATAACTCGTAGTCGAATTTAAAGCATTTGCACAATAAATGTGAGTATTCGTACTTACGGAGCTATGCCAATTTACGTATGCAAATATAAATAATTACTTTAATTGATAACTCGTAGTCGAATTTAAAGCGTTTGCACAATAAATGTGAGTATTCGTACTTACGGAGCTACGCCAATTTACGTATGCAAATATAAATAATTACTTTAATTGATAACTCGTAGTCGAATTTAAAGCGTTTGCACAATAAATGTGAGTATTCGTACTTGCGGAGCTACGCCAATTTACGTATGCAAATATAAATAATTATTTTAATTGATATCTCGTAGTCGAATTTAAAGCGTTTACACAATCAATTTCAGTATTCGTTTAGCGTGGTCTACTTTTACTTATCATTTGATAATAACATAATATCAGAAACTTTCGATTCGTAGAACCTTTTGTAAACTGGCTTCAGAACAAAATGTTATACAATGATTTGATAAGAAGTATAAACGAAACGAAGGTATTTTGATCAAACATTTTGTTAATAAGGTGGTAACTAACAGTTTTGAGAAAATAAAACATTCCATACTTATTTGCCAATTATTATAATTTGTTTTTTTGTAAAACGATCTTCCTTACTAAAAAAGTAAGTTGTGGATTTATTGCTCTAAAAGGAAATTGTTTACAGTAAAACCCTACAAGTTTAAAATATGCACCTGGTAACGTATTACGAAATATTGTTAAAAGTTTAGTCGTAAAAACTAAATAAAACACATCTGAAGAAGTAAAAGCCCATAAAAAGAAGTAAACGGTGTGGTAAGTAAATTGGAATGAAGCAAAATTTATATAAATTACAATACAGAGATAAATTATAATAGATAAACTATAATATATAAATTATAAGAAGACAGCGAAATTTTCCGAACACATAGAGAAGAAACTTTGATCTACAGAATTAGGTAATGTAACTTCAGGGGACATTTAACATGAATACTGGTGACACGATATGCATACTAAAATTTTATTGATCCTTTGCACTGGAAAAGCACGGAAGTATGGAAAAGCACGGAAGTATTCAAAAACACGATTTCGAACCATAAACCTCCTAAACGATTTGGGATGTGAAAAAATAGATTATGCAATAAAGTACCTAAAAAAGACGAAGATACTTTTCCAAAGTTTTATAGAGACGCTACCACTGTAATAATCCCTGTTTAGATACTTGTTGATGTCTCTCTTTTCCTACATTTTCTATATATATATATATATATATATATATATATATATATATATATATATATATATATATATATATATAAATATATATATGTATATATATATATATATATATATATATATATATACATATATGTGTATCAATGTAATTAACCGAGAACCTCGCAAAGGTTGTCACACTTGTACCTTCTCGTAGGCAATATGCAATAGGTACATTTTAAACATTATCTGACAGCATCGAAAGAAATGAGTTATTATTCTTTTCACAATTAAATGAAACTACGTGATGTAGCATTATTTCTTCTTTCTTTAAGTTCTTTACCACGACCTAGGTTTCGCTGTATTACAACATCTTCAGGTGAAATTTTTGGTAAAAAGTCATTTAGTTGTTAATAATGAATTTCTACAAAATTAACGCCAAATATATTGAATTAATTATTAAGCTAACATCGACTATAGGAGTGACAGCTGGATGAATACATAATCCTAATGGATACAAGAATAAACAATAAAATTGAACAAAGACATTGATATATCTATATAAAAACACCTTATAAATTACTGGACTAAACATTTTTTTCTCAGTTTTGAAGCCACCTGTTGACCACTAAAAACACAGTTACTGTGTGGTATATACACTCGAACCGTTTAGTAAAACCGTAAATTTCAATTAAACAAGAAAAAATCTTTCTGCCACACAACCATTTATCATTCCAACAAAACGTTGAAAATGAATTTTAAATTGAGTGACATAATTTTACGACTCCAAACAACTACTTATGTAGATTAAAATATAAGGTAAAATACTGTATAAGACAGGAAATGTTTTTAGAAGAGAAATCACGATACTTATATCTGAAATGTCTTTTGTACATTATCTTTCTGTAATTAATAACTGTGTTATTTTATTAAGAATTTAATTTACGCTCGTACGTTTTTTTTTATTTTTACTTAAATTCTATTATTAAAAAATATTTTCCTTTTGAAATATATTACGTAAAATACAAACATTTTGAAGTTTTTTTACATTCCTTTGGATACTTCACGGAATTCTTAAGGATACATAACAGATTAATGTGTATTAGAGTGTCTCATAGGTGTCATTAGAAAGTTCCCATTTTCCTAGTAACTGTATAAATTTCGCGAAATCTTTTATTAGTAAACGTTTGTTACCTAAAAGGAGAACGTAAGTAAAATCTCAGACTGTAAGCCAGAATAAATAAACAGAAAAACTAACTTCAAACTAACTACCAGTTCACACAAGATGAAGCTCTAAGTGGCTATGTTTATAACTAATTCACATTAAATATGACAGCACACATATTATAGTATAACTCGTTTATTAAAAGCATACATTTTTATTTTAATTTACACTCCAAGAGTTTATTTATCACATTTGCTTCTTCAGAGAACACAATTTATATTTCAAATGGCCTATCGCTATAAAATCGGAACTTTATTCTTTACGTGGCGTAAGCAAACTTGCGAAATATTAACGGCCAAAACCTTTATATTTCTCGCTTCATGAAATATTTATTACATGTTCCAATATAGAAGTTTTCATTGACATATTCCCGATATTGCTAAAGGGATATGTGTGCAATTTACAATTTGTGTAGAGAATTGAATAACGAAAACCATTGTTACATTTAATAATACTTAAACGCATATGTTTGAGTTTCGTCAAGTATGCTGGTAATCAATACTTTACATATACTGTTTTTTTAAAATAAATTCTTAATGTGAAATTTGTAATTTCACATTGTAGATTATTTAAACCTTATTTTTTTGTAAACGGAGCCTATAAGATAAACGTGTTAAATGAAATCTAAACTTCATTTCAAAAAACCTTTCTAACAACCAATGAATTACGCTTGTTTTTTTTCATCCACTCTTCTTAATGTCTTAACAATAAAAATACCTTAAATAATAAAGAAACCGTTTTCTGTCGTTTGTATTTATAGAGGAAGTTCTAACAATAAAAATACCTTAAATAATAAAGAAACCGTTTCCTGTCGTTTGTATTTATAGAGGAAGTTCTAACAATAAAAATACCTTAAATAATGAAGAAACCGTTTCCTGTCGTTTGTATTTATAGAGGAAGTTCTAACAATAAAAATACCTTAAATAATAAAGAAACCGTTTCCTGTCGTTTGTATTTATAGAGGAAGTTCTAACAATAAAAATACCTTAAATAATAAAGAAACCGTTTCCTGTCGTTTGTATTTATAGAGGAAGTTCTAACAATAAAAATACCTTAAATAATGAAGAAACCGTTTCCTGTCGTTTGTATTTATAGAGGAAGTTCTAACAATAAAAATACCTTAAATAATAAAGAAACCGTTTCCTGTCGTTTGTATTTATAGAGGAAGTTCTAACAATAAAAATACTTTAAATAATAAAGAAACCGTTTTCTGTCGTTTGTATTTATAGAGGAAGTTCTAACAATAAAAATACCTTAAATAATAAAGAAACCGTTTCCTGTCGTTTGTATTTATAGAGGAAGTTCTAACAATAAAAATACCTTAAATAATAAAGAAACCGTTTTCTGTCGTTTGTATTTATAGAGGAAGTTCTAACAATAAAAATACTTTAAATAATAAAGAAACCGTTTCCTGTCGTTTGTATTTATAGAGGAAGTTCTAACAATAAAAATACCTTAAATAATAAAGAAACCGTTTCCTGTCGTTTGTATTTATAGAGGAAGTTCTAACAATAAAAATACCTTAAATAATGAAGAAACCGTTTCCTGTCGTTTGTATTTATAGAGGAAGTTCTAACAATAAAAATACCTTAAATAATAAAGAAACCGTTTCCTGTCGTTTGTATTTATAGAGGAAGTTCTAAGAATAAAAATACCTTAAATAATAAAGAAACCGTTTCCTGTCGTTTGTATTTATAGAGGAAGTTCTAACAATAAAAATACCTTATATAATAAAGAAACCGTTTTCTGTCGTTTGTATTTATAGAGGAAGTTCTAACAATAAAAATACCTTAAATAATAAAGAAACCGTTTCCTGTCGTTTGTATTCATAGAGGAAGTTCTAACAATAAAAATACCTTAAATAATAAAGAAACCGTTTCCTGTCGTTTGTATTTATAGAGGAAGTTCTAACAATAAAAATACCTTAAATAATAAAGAAACCGTTTCCTGTCGTTTGTATTTATAGAGGAAGTTCTAACAATAAAAATACCTTAAATAATAAAGAAACCGTTTCCTGTCGTTTGTATTTATAGAGGAAGTTCTAACAATAAAAATACCTTAAATAATAAAGCAACCGTTTTCTGTCGTTTGTATTTATAGAGGAAGTTCTAACAATAAAAATACCTTAAATAATAAAGAAACCGTTTTCTGTCGTTTGTATTTATAGAGGAAGTTCTAACAATAAAAATACCTTAAATAATAAAGAAACCGTTTCCTGTCGTTTGTATTTATAGAGGAAGTTCTAACAATAAAAATACCTTAAATAATAAAGAAACCGTTTTCTGTCGTTTGTATTTATAGAGGAAGTTCTAACAATAAAAATACCTTAAATAATAAAGAAACCGTTTTCTGTCGTTTGTATTTATAGAGGAAGTTCTAACAATAAAAATACCTTAAACAATAAAGAAACCGTTTCCTGTCGTTTGTATTTATAGAGGAAGTTCTAACAATAAAAATACCTTAAATAATAAAGAAACCGTTTTCTGTCGTTTGTATTTATAGAGGAAGTTCTAACAATAAAAATACCTTAAATAATAAAGAAACCGTTTCCTGTCGTTTGTATTTATAGAGGAAGTTCTAACAATAAAAATACCTTAAATAATAAAGAAACCGTTTTCTGTCGTTTGTATTTATAGAGGAAGTTCTAACAATAAAAATACCTTAAATAATAAAGAAACCGTTTCCTGTCGTTTGTATTTATAGAGGAAGTTCTAACAATAAAAATACCTTAAATAATAAAGAAACCGTTTCCTGTCGTTTGTATTTATAGAGGAAGTTCTAACAATAAAAATACCTTAAATAATAAAGAAACCGTTTCCTGTCGTTTGTATTTATAGAGGAAGTTCTAACAATAAAAATACCTTAAATAATAAAGAAACCGTTTCCTGTCGTTTGTATTTATAGAGGAAGTTCTAACAATAAAAATACCTTAAATAATAAAGAAACCGTTTCCTGTCGTTTGTATTTATAGAGGAAGTTCTAACAATAAAAATGCCTTAAATAATAAAGAAACCGTTTTCTGTCGTTTGTATTTATACAGGAAGTTCTAACAATAAAAATACCTTAAATAATAAAGAAACCGTTTTCTGTCGTTTGTATTTATAGAGGAAGTTCTAACAATAAAAATACCTTAAATAATAAAGAAACCGTTTTCTGTCGTTTGTATTTATAGAGGAAGTTCTAACAATAAAAATACCTTAAACAATAAAGAAACCGTTTCCTGTCGTTTGTATTTATAGAGGAAGTTCTAACAATAGAAATGCCTTAAATAATAAAGAAACCGTTTTCTGTCGTTTGTATTTATAGAGGAAGTTCTAACAATAAAAATACCTTAAATAATAAAGAAACCGTTTCCTGTCGTTTGTATTTATAGAGGAAGTTCTAACAATAAAAATACCTTAAATAATAAAGAAACCGTTTCCTGTCGTTTGTATTTATAGAGGAAGTTCTAACAATAAAAATACTTTAAATAATAAAGAAACCGTTTTCTGTCGTTTGTATTTATAGAGGAAGTTCTAACAATAAAAATACCTTAAATAATAAAGAAACCGTTTTCTGTCGTTTGTATTTATAGAGGAAGTTCTAACAATAAAAATACTTTAAATACTAAAGAAACCGTTTTCTGTCGTTTGTATTTATAGAGGAAGTTCTAACAATAAAAATACCTTAAATAATAAAGAAACCGTTTTCTGTCGTTTGTATTTATAGAGGAAGTTCTAACAATAAAAATACTTTAAATACTAAAGAAACCGTTTTCTGTCGTTTGTATTTATAGAGGAAGTTCTAACAATAAAAATACCTTAAATAATAAAGAAACCGTTTTCTGTCGTTTGTATTTATAGAGGAAGTTCTAACAATAAAAATACTTTAAATACTAAAGAAACCGTTTTCTGTCGTTTGTATTTATAGAGGAAGTTCTAACAATAAAAATACTTTAAATACTAAAGAAACCGTTTTCTGTCGTTTGTATTTATAGAGGAAGTTCTAACAATAAAAATACTTTAAATACTAAAGAAACCGTTTTCTGTCGTTTGTATTTATAGAGGAAGTTCTAACAATAAAAATACTTTAAATACTAAAGAAACCGTTTTCTGTCGTTTGTATTTATAGAGGAAGTTCTAACAATAAAAATACTTTAAATACTAAAGAAACCGTTTTCTGTCGTTTGTATTTATAGAGGAAGTTCTAACAATAAAAATACTTTAAATACTAAAGAAACCGTTTTCTGTCGTTTGTATTTATAGAGGAAGTTCTAACAATAAAAATACTTTAAATACTAAAGAAACCGTTTTCTGTCGTTTGTATTTATAGAGGAAGTTCTAACAATAAAAATACTTTAAATACTAAAGAAACCGTTTTCTGTCGTTTGTATTTATAGAGGAAGTTCTAACAATAAAAATACTTTAAATACTAAAGAAACCGTTTTCTGTCGTTTGTATTTATAGAGGAAGTTCTAACAATAAAAATACCTTAAATAATAAAGAAACCGTTTCCTGTCGTTTGTATTTATAGAGGAAGTTCTAACAATAAAAATACCTTAAATAATAAAGAAACCGTTTCCTGTCGTTTGTATTTATAGAGGAAGTTCTAACAATAAAAATACCTTAAATAATAAAGAAACCGTTTCCTGTCGTTTGTATTTATAGAGGAAGTTCTAACAATAAAAATACCTTAAATAATAAAGAAACCGTTTTCTGTCGTTTGTATTTATAGAGGAAGTTCTAACAATAAAAATACCTTAAATAATAAAGAAACCGTTTTCTGTCGTTTGTATTTATAGAGGAAGTTCTAACAATAAAAATACCTTAAACAATAAAGAAACCGTTTCCTGTCGTTTGTATTTATAGAGGAAGTTCTAACAATAAAAATGCCTTAAATAATAAAGAAACCGTTTTCTGTCGTTTGTATTTATAGAGGAAGTTCTAACAATAAAAATACCTTAAATAATAAAGAAACCGTTTCCTGTCGTTTGTATTTATAGAGGAAGTTCTAACAATAAAAATACCTTAAATAATAAAGAAACCGTTTCCTGTCGTTTGTATTTATAGAGGAAGTTCTAACAATAAAAATACTTTAAATAATAAAGAAACCGTTTTCTGTCGTTTGTATTTATAGAGGAAGTTCTAACAATAAAAATACTTTAAATACTAAAGAAACCGTTTTCTGTCGTTTGTATTTATAGAGGAAGTTCTAACAATAAAAATACTTTAAATACTAAAGAAACCGTTTTCTGTCGTTTGTATTTATAGAGGAAGTTCTAACAATAAAAATACTTTAAATACTAAAGAAACCGTTTTCTGTCGTTTGTATTTATAGAGGAAGTTCTAACAATAAAAATACTTTAAATACTAAAGAAACCGTTTTCTGTCGTTTGTATTTATAGAGGAAGTTCTAACAATAAAAATACTTTAAATACTAAAGAAACCGTTTTCTGTCGTTTGTATTTATAGAGGAAGTTCTAACAATAAAAATACTTTAAATACTAAAGAAACCGTTTTCTGTCGTTTGTATTTATAGAGGAAGTTCTAACAATAAAAATACTTTAAATACTAAAGAAACCGTTTTCTGTCGTTTGTATTTATAGAGGAAGTTCTAACAATAAAAATACTTTAAATACTAAAGAAACCGTTTTCTGTCGTTTGTATTTATAGAGGAAGTTCTAACAATAAAAATACTTTAAATACTAAAGAAACCGTTTTCTGTCGTTTGTATTTATAGAAGGTTCGCAACTTATACATAAAGATAAATATTTATTACATATTATTTTTTATAAATAAAATCGATCGACATATAATTCAAAGATAAAAAAACGGCTCGTGGCCGCATCGCTTGTTAGAAATTAAACTTTTCTTCATAATATTATTATGAATATGTAGTATGGAAATATTAATATAATCTTTTAATAAAAATAAGTATAATTAAATCTACGGAAAGTCTCCCTTCATTCCTCCATCCCTATCGCTCTGCGTCCCTCCTTTCCTTCAACCGGACAATTCAATTCATGGCTCGCACTTCCCTCAACCGATATGTTTCATTTTTCGTTACAATCAAATTTCTCAATATACGAACTTAACTTTTTTACTTTTCTTTAATATGAAATTAAACTTCCTACAGCAATCTATACTTTTTGTGTGTCATACTTAATAATCTATTACCTCAACCAAATTCCTTAAATGTGACAATTTCTCTGTTTAAGCAAATTGCAAAACACTGTATTAAATTTATTAGTTTCAATAACTTTACTGCTTTAGGAACATATTTGCCTCCCTATTCTGTCTGTGCCACACTGCAGAAGTGCAGTCGAAATAAAGCAGTAGGTTTACTCATTCAACATCTACGTTTGCATATCATAATGCAGCGTGCAAATCTAAGTGCCCCCATAATTACGTTACGTGTGTATGAGGATAAATATTCACCAATGTAAACATAACGAAAGCAACCAAAATATATTGAATATATTTGGCGTCAATTTTGTAGAAATTCGTTATTCACAGTTCAATGAAACTATGTGATGTAGTGTTATTCCTACTTTCTTTAAGTTCTTTACCACGACGATTTATTAGCAAAGATCTTTGCTAATTGCCCACTTGAAGATATTGTAATACAACGAAACCTAGGTCGTGGTAAAAAACTTAAAGAAGTAGAAATAATACTACATCACGTAGTTTCATTTAATTGTGAACCAAAATATAGTTGATCTTGGAGTATTAATTCGCGCATATTCGCTAGTTAAAAATACCCTATATTAATAAAGCACCCCTTTGTAATTATTAATTTAAATTCGTGTGTAGTCAATGTAAAGGCCCTCGCAAAATTAAAAAAGTATTAAAGTTGTTGGTCTAGTCTTAAAATGTATATTAAGATTAGGCCAACAACCTCTGTTCGTTATAAATTGGGAACTTTACAACTACATTCATTTATTTATCCATATTCTTACGCCAAGCTATGGAGTATAAGCTCTCCTGTCGACCAACCATGAAGCGAAAAAACAAAGGTTGAATAAAAATGTAGCGATCGCAACTCACAGCATGCAGCCTGTCTCTACTGAACACAGCCATTTACGCTGGATAACAAACAGGCAACTTTTTAACGTTGCAATGTTAGCTCGGGGCTTTATCCGGCTGAATGTTGTTGACATTTGATGTTTTTAAACCGTGCGCTATAAAACTAGCTCCGTCGATAAAACTATTGTTGATTTTTCGCCGTAACTCACTTCTTAAATTTATTACTAACTTCGTAAGTCTCTATTTTGTAGCAATAATCGAAAAATAAGGATCTTGCATTTTATATTAACTCGATAAGATAATTAACAAGTATAAAATTTGAGAGTGTTATATTGTATCTACATGATATTTAGTAAACAATGTGATGAATCCTGCCAGGAATGCAAAATCGAGTGTGACGACAAAACGCTTTATGGTGGTCACTCAGTCAGTCCACATATAGTTAGTCTTATTTCCATAAAATATAATGAAATAATATGAGTTTAGTCCATCTGTATTCGCCCGAGAAGAATGTTTGGTATCAGCAATCGACTACTTACCCACGCCCTCAAAATTTTACCACCATACGATGAGATATGGTACAATATACACAAGGTACAAACTTGGCGAATACAAACAAGGTTTTGTATCAAATTTTTATGAATTTTAACAAGGTACACGTCAACAAAAACCATTTTGTTTTCGCTATCCGATCAGTCCACATGTCATTAGTTGTCTCTGAGTAAATTACAATAAATCAACATAAGTTTCGTTCATCTTTTAACTTCTTTTCTTTTTTTCTTAATTGTCTTTTTTCATGAAAGTATGGCATTAAAAGAAAAATGTATATTTCCTATTCAAATTTTCAAAGCTTCCAAGCTTTTTAAAAACGGCGTTACGAAATGTGATTAAGATAGTAGACTACGTTCGAAAAATGTGCGAAAAACTTGCCTTTTTTATTTTAACTCAGTCGATTTGATAATATTGGAATTGTACTGAGCATCAACGGACAGAATAACAGATAAAATTAAAAATTAGTTCACCAAAAATTAACCTATATAAGGACATACGATGTTAATTTTACGATTTTACATATTTAAAAAAAATCTTTAAAACAACAGGTCTCTGATATACAAAACAAGAAACCGTGACAAATATATAACACAACTTGTACATTTTCCTTAAGGTATATACAATATATATGATGAATTACAACTAAGTATTGTAAAAGATAAATTTTCACTTTTTACTTTACAAGCGCCGCAACATTTCTCATTCAAGAAATTCGAAATTTGAAATTTTACTACAAGCAGTGCCAGCGGAAAATACCTGTCGTCACCCACTCGGAATAGCTCCGAGCGGGATTATCCCACGGCAAACATTTCCAACTTTCCGTGAATCTTTCGACCTGACACCTCTCACGCCTTCAAGGAAAAGCCTCGTTTTTTCCTTAACGAACCGGCAACTTACGGATACAAATAAGACCGATGTAAACATTTTCGTCCATAACTCGTAGCTTTTATTAGAGCATTTCAAGAATTTCATCGACCATTTAGACAAAAGGAACATTTTTCGAAAACAATCACATATAAACAAAAATGCAAAGACAATAATATTAAATATTAACTCAGCTATTTCAGATTAAAGTTGGCTTTATTTCGACACTTTGAAATTATATTTATCTAAGTCAATTCTTTCGACAATACCATTTAAATTTCAAATGACCTCTTCTTTTCGACGATACAATTTAAACTTCAATGAACCAGGCCCGCAACCGAGTCTCCCTCTAACGTGTGAAAATATTAACACTCGAAGCTTTTACCTTTTCCGTTTCGGAAAATGTTTTTATAATTTTGTTGACATAAAAGGCCGGAAAAGGTATTTGTGGGATTGCATATATATTTATAA